>OU862903.1:15730186-16437363 GCA_917880725.1 Selenia dentaria
GTACTTCACAACCTATTATCTCCACAAGCACTCTTAACTAATATACTAGTAGTTCTGCGAACAGTAGACCTCGCGAGCAATCTTATCAGCGGCAATATCTCGCAGTACTTCACAACCTATTATCTCCACAACCACTCTTAACTAATATACTAGTAGTTCTGCGAACAGTAGACCTCGCGAGCACAGTCTTATCAGTGGCAATATCTCGCAGTACTTCACAACCTATTATCTCCACAAGCACTCTTAACTAATATACTAGTAGTTCTGCGAACAGTAGACCTCGCGAGCAATCTTATCAGCGGCAATATCTCGCAGTACTTCACAACCTATTATCTCCACAACCACTCTTAACTAATATACTAGTAGTTCTGCGAACAGTAGACCTCGCGAGCACAGTCTTATCAGTGGCAATATCTCGCAGTACTTCTCAACCTATTATCTCCACAAGCACTCTTAACTAATATACTAGTAGTTCTGCGAACAGTAGACCTCGCGAGCAATCTTATCAGCGGCAATATCTCGCAGTACTTCACAACCTATTATCTCCACAACCACTCTTAACTAATATACTAGTAGTTCTGCGAACAGTAGACCTCGCGAGCACAGTCTTATCAGTGGCAATATCTCGCAGTACTTCACAACCTATTATCTCCACAAGCACTCTTAACTAATATACTAGTAGTTCTGCGAACAGTAGACCTCGCGAGCAATCTTATCAGCGGCAATATATCGCAGTACTTCACAACCTATCATCTCAACAAGCACTCTTAACTAATATACTAGTAGTTCTGCGAACAGAAGACCTCGCGAGCACAGTCTTATCAGCGGCAATATCTCGCAGTATTTCACAACTTATTATCTCCAGAACCACTTAACTAATATACTAGTAGTTCTGCGAACAGTGGACCTCGCGAGCGCAGTCTTATCAGCGGCAATATCTCGCAGTACTTCACAACCTATTATCTCCAGAACCACTTAACTAATATACTAGTAGTTCTGCGAACAGTAGACCTAGCGAGCAATCTTATCAGCGGCAATATCTCGCAGTAATTCACAACCTATCGTCTCCACAAGCGCTCTTAACTAATATATTAGTAGTTCTGCGAACAGTAGACCTCGCGAGCGCAGTCTTATCAGCGGCAATATCTTGCAGTACTTCACAACCTATTATCTCCAGAACCACTTAACTAATATACTAGTAGTTCTGCGAACAGTAGACCTCGCGAGCAGTCTTATCAGCGGCAATATCTCGCAGTACTTCACAACCTATTATCTCCACAACCACTCTTAACTAATATACTAGTAGTTCTGCGAACAGTAGACCTCGCGAGCACAGTCTTATCAGTGGCAATATCTAGCAGTACTTCACAACCTATTATCTCCACAAGCACTCTTAACTAATATACTAGTAGTTCTGCGAACAGTAGACCTCGCGAGCAATCTTATCAGCGGCAATATCTCGCAGTACTTCACAACCTATTATCTCCACAACCACTCTTAACTAATATACTAGTAGTTCTGCGAACAGTAGACCTCGCGAGCACAGTCTTATCAGTGGCAATATCTCGCAGTACTTCACAACCTATTATCTCCACAAGCACTCTTAACTAATATACTAGTAGTTCTGCGAACAGTAGACCTCGCGAGCAATCTTATCAGCGGCAATATCTCGCAGTACTTCACAACCACTCTTAACTAATATACTAGTAGTTCTGCGAACAGTAGACCTCGCGAGCACAGTCTTATCAGCGGCAATATCTCGCAGTACTTCACAACCTATTATCTCCAGAACCACTTAACTAATATACTAGTAGTTCTGCGAACAGTAGACCTCGCGAGCAGTCTTATCAGCGGCAATATCTCGCAGTACTTCACAACCTATTATCTCCACAACCACTCTTAACTAATATACTAGTAGTTCTGCGAACAGTAGACCTCGCGAGCACAGTCTTATCAGTGGCAATATCTAGCAGTACTTCACAACCTATTATCTCCACAAGCACTCTTAACTAATATACTAGTAGTTCTGCGAACAGTAGACCTCGCGAGCAATCTTATCAGCGGCAATATCTCGCAGTACTTCACAACCTATTATCTCCACAACCACTCTTAACTAATATACTAGTAGTTCTGCGAACAGTAGACCTCGCGAGCACAGTCTTATCAGTGGCAATATCTCGCAGTACTTCACAACCTATTATCTCCACAAGCACTCTTAACTAATATACTAGTAGTTCTGCGAACAGTAGACCTCGCGAGCAATCTTATCAGCGGCAATATCTCGCAGTACTTCACAACCACTCTTAACTAATATACTAGTAGTTCTGCGAACAGTAGACCTCGCGAGCACAGTCTTATCAGCGGCAATATCTCGCAGTACTTCACAACCTATTGTCTCCAGAACCACTCTTAACTAATATACTAGTAGTTCTGAGAACAGAAGACCTCGTGAGCACAGTCTTATCAGCGGCAATATCTCGCAGTACTTCACAACCTATTGTCTCCACAAGAACTCTTAACTAATATACTAGTAGTTCTGCGAACAGTAGACCTCGCGAGCACAGACTTATCAGTGGCAATATCTCGCAGTACTTCACAACCTATTATCTCCACAAGCACTCTTAACTAATATACTAGTAGTTCTGCGAACAGTAGACCTCGCGAGCAATCTTATCAGCGGCAATATCTCGCAGTACTTCACAACCTATTATCTCCACAACCACTCTTAACTAATATACTAGTAGTTCTGCGAACAGTAGACCTCGCGAGCACAGTCTTATCAGTGGCAATATCTCGCAGTACTTCACAACCTTTTATCTCCACAAGCACTCTTAACTAATATACTAGTAGTTCTGCGAACAGTAGACCTCGCGAGCACAGTCTTATCAGCGGCAATATCTCGCAGTACTTCACAACCTATTATCTCAAGAACCACTCTTAACTAATATACTAGTAGTTCTGTGAACAGTAGACCTCGCGAGCACAGTCTTATCAGCGGCAATATCTCGCAGTACTTCACAACCTATTGTCTCCAGAACCACTCTTAACTAATATACTAGTAGTTCTGTGAACAGTAGACCTCGCGAGCACAGTCTTATCAGCGGCAATATCTCGCAGTACTTCACAACCTATTGTCTCCAGAACCACTCTTAACTAATATACTAGTAGTTCTGAGAACAGAAGACCTCGTGAGCACAGTCTTATCAGCGGCAATATCTCGCAGTACTTCACAACCTATTGTCTCCACAAGCACTCTTAACTAATATACTAGTAGTTCTGCGAACAGTAGACCTCGCGAGCACAGTCTTATCAGTGGCAATATCTCGCAGTACTTCACAACCTATTATCTCCACAAGCACTCTTAACTAATATACTAGTAGTTCTGCGAACAGTAGACCTCGCGAGCAATCTTATCAGCGGCAATATCTCGCAGTACTTCACAACCTATTATCTCCACAACCACTCTTAACTAATATACTAGTAGTTCTGCGAACAGTAGACCTCGCGAGCACAGTCTTATCAGTGGCAATATCTCGCAGTACTTCACAACCTATTATCTCCACAAGCACTCTTAACTAATATACTAGTAGTTCTGCGAACAGTAGACCTCGCGAGCAATCTTATCAGCGGCAATATCTCGCAGTACTTCACAACCTATTATCTCCACAACCACTCTTAACTAATATACTAGTAGTTCTGCGAACAGTAGACCTCGCGAGCACAGTCTTATCAGTGGCAATATCTCGCAGTACTTCACAACCTATTATCTCTTCAAGCACTCTTAACTAATATACTAGTAGTTCTGCGAACAGTAGACCTCGCGAGCAATCTTATCAGCGGCAATATCTCGCAGTACTTCACAACCTATTATCTCCACAACCACTCTTAACTAATATACTAGTAGTTCTGCGAACAGTAGACCTCGCGAGCACAGTCTTATCAGTGGCAATATCTCGCAGTACTTCACAACCTATTATCTCTTCAAGCACTCTTAACTAATATACTAGTAGTTCTGCGAACAGTAGACCTCGCGAGCAATCTTATCAGCGGCAATATCTCGCAGTACTTCACAACCTATTATCTCCACAACCACTCTTAACTAATATACTAGTAGTTCTGCGAACAGTAGACCTCGCGAGCACAGTCTTATCAGTGGCAATATCTCGCAGTACTTCACAACCTATTATCTCCACAAGCACTCTTAACTAATATACTAGTAGTTCTGCGAACAGTAGACCTCGCGAGCAATCTTATCAGCGGCAATATCTCGCAGTACTTCACAACCTATCATCTCCACAAGCACTCTTAACTAATATACTAGTAGTTCTGCGAACAGAAGACCTCGCGAGCACAGTCTTATCAGCGGCAATATCTCGCAGTACTTCACAACCTATTGTCTCCAGAACCACTCTTAACTAATATACTAGTAGTTCTGCGAACAGTAGACCTCGCGAGCACAGTCTTATCAGTGGCAATATCTCGCAGTACTTCACAACCTATTATCTCCACAAGCACTCTTAACTAATATACTAGTAGTTCTGCGAACAGTAGACCTCGCGAGCAATCTTATCAGCGGCAATATATCGCAGTACTTCACAACCTATTATCTCCACAAGCACTCTTAACTAATATACTAGTAGTTCTGCGAACAGTAGACCTCGCGAGCAATCTTATCAGCGGCAATATCTCGCAGTACTTCACAACCTATTGTCTCCACAACCACTCTTAACTAATATACTAGTAGTTTTGCGAACAGTAGACCTCGCGAGCACAGTCTTATCAGTGGCAATATCTCGCAGTACTTCACAACCTATTATCTCCACAAGCACTCTTAACTAATATACTAGTAGTTCTGCGAACAGTAGACCTCGCGAGCAATCTTATCAGCGGCAATATCTCGCAGTACTTCACAACCTATTATCTCCACAAGCACTCTTTACTAATATACTAGTAGTTCTGCGAACAGAAGACCTCGCGAGCACAGTCTTATCAGCGGCAATATCTCGCAGTACTTCACAACCTATTGTCTCCAGAACCACTCTTAACTAATATACTAGTAGTTCTGAGAACAGAAGACCTCGTGAGCACAGTCTTATCAGCGGCAATATCTCGCAGTACTTCACAACCTATTGTCTCCACAAGCACTCTTAACTAATATACTAGTAGTTCTGCGAACAGTAGACCTCGCGAGCACAGTCTTATCAGTGGCAATATCTCGCAGTACTTCACAACCTATTATCTCCACAAGCACTCTTAACTAATATACTAGTAGTTCTGCGAACAGTAGACCTCGCGAGCAATCTTATCAGCGGCAATATCTCGCAGTACTTCACAACCTATTATCTCCACAACCACTCTTAACTAATATACTAGTAGTTCTGCGAACAGTAGACCTCGCGAGCACAGTCTTATCAGCGGCAATATCTCGCAGTACTTCACAACCTTTTATCTCCACAACCACTCTTAACTAATATACTAGTAGTTCTGCGAACAGTAGACCTCGCGAGCACAGTCTTATCAGCGGCAATATCTCGCAGTACTTCACAACCTATTATCTCCAGAACCACTCTTAACTAATATACTAGTAGTTCTGTGAACAGTAGACCTCGCGAGCACAGTCTTATCAGCGGCAATATCTCGCAGTACTTCACAACCTATTGTCTCCAGAACCACTCTTAACTAATATACTAGTAGTTCTGAGAACAGAAGACCTCGTGAGCACAGTCTTATCAGCGGCAATATCTCGCAGTACTTCACAACCTATTGTCTCCACAAGCACTCTTAACTAATATACTAGTAGTTCTGCGAACAGTAGACCTCGCAAGCACAGTCTTATCAGTGGCAATATCTCGCAGTACTTCACAACCTATTATCTCCACAAGCACTCTTAACTAATATACTAGTAGTTCTGCGAACAGTAGACCTCGCGAGCAATCTTATCAGCGGCAATATCTCGCAGTACTTCACAATCTATTATCTCCACAACCACTCTTAACTAATATACTAGTAGTTCTGCGAACAGTAGACCTCGCGAGCACAGTCTTATCAGTGGCAATATCTCGCAGTACTTCACAACCTATTATCTCCACAAGCACTCTTAACTAATATACTAGTAGTTCTGCGAACAGTAGACCTCGCGAGCACAGTCTTATCAGCGGCAATATCTCGCAGTACTTCACAACCTATTATCTCCAGAACCACTTAACTAATATACTAGTAGTTCTGCGAACAGTAGACCTCGCGAGCAGTCTTATCAGCGGCAATATCTCGCAGTACTTCACAACCTATTATCTCCACAACCACTCTTAACTAATATACTAGTAGTTCTGCGAACAGTAGACCTCGCGAGCACAGTCTTATCAGTGGCAATATCTAGCAGTACTTCACAACCTATTATCTCCACAAGCACTCTTAACTAATATACTAGTAGTTCTGCGAACAGTAGACCTCGCGAGCAATCTTATCAGCGGCAATATCTCGCAGTACTTCACAACCTATTATCTCCACAACCACTCTTAACTAATATACTAGTAGTTCTGCGAACAGTAGACCTCGCGAGCACAGTTTTATCAGTGGCAATATCTCGCAGTACTTCACAACCTATTATCTCCACAAGCACTCTTAACTAATATACTAGTAGTTCTGCGAACAGTAGACCTCGCGAGCAATCTTATCAGCGGCAATATCTCGCAGTACTTCACAACCACTCTTAACTAATATACTAGTAGTTCTGCGAACAGTAGACCTCGCGAGCACAGTCTTATCAGCGGCAATATCTCGCAGTACTTCACAACCTATTGTCTCCAGAACCACTCTTAACTAATATACTAGTAGTTCTGAGAACAGAAGACCTCGTGAGCACAGTCTTATCAGCGGCAATATCTCGCAGTACTTCACAACCTATTGTCTCCACAAGAACTCTTAACTAATATACTAGTAGTTCTGCGAACAGTAGACCTCGCGAGCACAGACTTATCAGTGGCAATATCTCGCAGTACTTCACAACCTATTATCTCCACAAGCACTCTTAACTAATATACTAGTAGTTCTGCGAACAGTAGACCTCGCGAGCAATCTTATCAGCGGCAATATCTCGCAGTACTTCACAACCTATTATCTCCACAACCACTCTTAACTAATATACTAGTAGTTCTGCGAACAGTAGACCTCGCGAGCACAGTCTTATCAGTGGCAATATCTCGCAGTACTTCACAACCTATTATCTCCACAAGCACTCTTAACTAATATACTAGTAGTTCTGCGAACAGTAGACCTCGCGAGCACAGTCTTATCAGCGGCAATATCTCGCAGTACTTCACAACCTATTATCTCAAGAACCACTCTTAACTAATATACTAGTAGTACTGTGAACAGTAGACCTCGCGAGCACAGTCTTATCAGCGGCAATATCTCGCAGTACTTCACAACCTATTGTCTCCAGAACCACTCTTAACTAATATACTAGTAGTTCTGTGAACAGTAGACCTCGCGAGCACAGTCTTATCAGCGGCAATATCTCGCAGTACTTCACAACCTATTGTCTCCAGAACCACTCTTAACTAATATACTAGTAGTTCTGAGAACAGAAGACCTCGTGAGCACAGTCTTATCAGCGGCAATATCTCGCAGTACTTCACAACCTATTGTCTCCACAAGCACTCTTAACTAATATACTAGTAGTTCTGCGAACAGTAGACCTCGCGAGCACAGTCTTATCAGTGGCAATATCTCGCAGTACTTCACAACCTATTATCTCCACAAGCACTCTTAACTAATATACTAGTAGTTCTGCGAACAGTAGACCTCGCGAGCAATCTTATCAGCGGCAATATCTCGCAGTACTTCACAACCTATTATCTCCACAACCACTCTTAACTAATATACTAGTAGTTCTGCGAACAGTAGACCTCGCGAGCACAGTCTTATCAGTGGCAATATCTCGCAGTACTTCACAACCTATTATCTCCACAAGCACTCTTAACTAATATACTAGTAGTTCTGCGAACAGTAGACCTCGCGAGCAATCTTATCAGCGGCAATATCTCGCAGTACTTCACAACCTATTATCTCCACAACCACTCTTAACTAATATACTAGTAGTTCTGCGAACAGTAATCCTCGCGAGCACAGTCTTATCAGTGGCAATATCTCGCAGTACTTCACAACCTATTATCTCTTCAAGCACTCTTAACTAATATACTAGTAGTTCTGCGAACAGTAGACCTCGCGAGCAATCTTATCAGCGGCAATATCTCGCAGTACTTCACAACCTATTATCTCCACAACCACTCTTAACTAATATACTAGTAGTTCTGCGAACAGTAGTCCTCGCGAGCACAGTCTTATCAGTGGCAATATCTCGCAGTACTTCACAACCTATTATCTCCACAAGCACTCTTAACTAATATACTAGTAGATCTGCGAACAGTAGACCTCGCGAGCAATCTTATCAGCGGCAATATCTCGCAGTACTTCACAACCTATCATCTCCACAAGCACTCTTAACTAATATACTAGTAGTTCTGCGAACAGAAGACCTCGCGAGCACAGTATTATCAGCGGCAATATCTCGCAGTACTTCACAACCTATTGTCTCCAGAACCACTCTTAACTAATATACTAGTAGTTCTGCGAACAGTAGACCTCGCGAGCACAGTCTTATCAGTGGCAATATCTCGCAGTACTTCACAACCTATTATCTCCACAAGCACTCTTAACTAATATACTAGTAGTTCTGCGAACAGTAGACCTCGCGAGCAATCTTATCAGCGGCAATATCTCGCAGTACTTCACAACCTATTATCTCCACAAGCACTCTTAACTAATATACTAGTAGTTCTGCGAACAGTAGACCTCGCGAGCAATCTTATCAGCGGCAATATCTCGCAGTACTTCACAACCTATTGTCTCCACAACCACTCTTAACTAATATACTAGTAGTTTTGCGAACAGTAGACCTCGCGAGCACAGTCTTATCAGTGGCAATATCTCGCAGTACTTCACAACCTATTATCTCCACAAGCACTCTTAACTAATATACTAGTAGTTCTGCGAACAGTAGACCTCGCGAGCAATCTTATCAGCGGCAATATCTCGCAGTACTTCACAACCTATTATCTCCACAACCACTCTTAACTAATATACTAGTAGTTCTGCGAACAGTAGACCTCGCGAGCAATCTTATCAGCGGCAATATCTCGCAGTACTTCACAACCTATCATCTCCACAAGCACTCTTTACTAATATACTAGTAGTTCTGCGAACAGAAGACCTCGCGAGCACAGTCTTATCAGCGGCAATATCTCGCAGTACTTCACAACCTATTGTCTCCAGAACCACTCTTAACTAATATACTAGTAGTTCTGAGAACAGAAGACCTCGTGAGCACAGTCTTATCAGCGGCAATATCTCGCAGTACTTCACAACCTATTGTCTCCACAAGCACTCTTAACTAATATACTAGTAGTTCTGCGAACAGTAGACCTCGCGAGCACAGTCTTATCAGTGGCAATATCTTGCAGTACTTCACAACCTTTTATCTCCACAAGCACTCTTAACTAATATACTAGTAGTTCTGCGAACAGTAGACCTCGCGAGCAATCTTATCAGCGGCAATATCTCGCAGTACTTCACAACCTATTATCTCCACAACCACTCTTAACTAATATACTAGTAGTTCTGCGAACAGTAGACCTCGCGAGCACAGTCTTATCAGCGGCAATATCTCGCAGTACTTCACAACCTTTTATCTCCACAACCACTCTTAACTAATATACTAGTAGTTCTGCGAACAGTAGACCTCGCGAGCACAGTCTTATCAGCGGCAATATCTCGCAGTACTTCACAACCTATTATCTCCAGAACCACTCTTAACTAATATACTAGTAGTTCTGTGAACAGTAGACCTCGCGAGCACAGTCTTATCAGTGGCAATATCTCGCAGTACTTCACAACCTATTATCTCCACAAGCACTCTTAACTAATATACTAGTAGTTCTGCGAACAGTAGACCTCGCGAGCACAGTCTTATCAGCGGCAATATCTCGCAGTACTTCACAACCTATTATCTCAAGAACCACTCTTAACTAATATACTAGTAGTACTGTGAACAGTAGACCTCGCGAGCACAGTCTTATCAGCGGCAATATCTCGCAGTACTTCACAACCTATTGTCTCCAGAACCACTCTTAACTAATATACTAGTAGTTCTGTGAACAGTAGACCTCGCGAGCACAGTCTTATCAGCGGCAATATCTCGCAGTACTTCACAACCTATTGTCTCCAGAACCACTCTTAACTAATATACTAGTAGTTCTGAGAACAGAAGACCTCGTGAGCACAGTCTTATCAGCGGCAATATCTCGCAGTACTTCACAACCTATTGTCTCCACAAGCACTCTTAACTAATATACTAGTAGTTCTGCGAACAGTAGACCTCGCGAGCACAGTCTTATCAGTGGCAATATCTCGCAGTACTTCACAACCTATTATCTCCACAAGCACTCTTAACTAATATACTAGTAGTTCTGCGAACAGTAGACCTCGCGAGCAATCTTATCAGCGGCAATATCTCGCAGTACTTCACAACCTATTATCTCCACAACCACTCTTAACTAATATACTAGTAGTTCTGCGAACAGTAGACCTCGCGAGCACAGTCTTATCAGTGGCAATATCTCGCAGTACTTCACAACCTATTATCTCCACAAGCACTCTTAACTAATATACTAGTAGTTCTGCGAACAGTAGACCTCGCGAGCAATCTTATCAGCGGCAATATCTCGCAGTACTTCACAACCTATTATCTCCACAACCACTCTTAACTAATATACTAGTAGTTCTGCGAACAGTAATCCTCGCGAGCACAGTCTTATCAGTGGCAATATCTCGCAGTACTTCACAACCTATTATCTCTTCAAGCACTCTTAACTAATATACTAGTAGTTCTGCGAACAGTAGACCTCGCGAGCAATCTTATCAGCGGCAATATCTCGCAGTACTTCACAACCTATTATCTCCACAACCACTCTTAACTAATATACTAGTAGTTCTGCGAACAGTAGACCTCGCGAGCACAGTCTTATCAGTGGCAATATCTCGCAGTACTTCACAACCTATTATCTCCACAAGCACTCTTAACTAATATACTAGTAGTTCTGCGAACAGTAGACCTCGCGAGCAATCTTATCAGCGGCAATATCTCGCAGTACTTCACAACCTATCATCTCCACAAGCACTCTTAACTAATATACTAGTAGTTCTGCGAACAGAAGACCTCGCGAGCACAGTCTTATCAGCGGCAATATCTCGCAGTACTTCACAACCTATTGTCTCCAGAACCACTCTTAACTAATATACTAGTAGTTCTGCGAACAGTAGACCTCGCGAGCACAGTCTTATCAGTGGCAATATCTCGCAGTACTTCACAACCTATTATCTCCACAAGCACTCTTAACTAATATACTAGTAGTTCTGCGAACAGTAGACCTCGCGAGCAATCTTATCAGCGGCAATATCTCGCAGTACTTCACAACCTATTATCTCCACAAGCACTCTTAACTAATATACTAGTAGTTCTGCGAACAGTAGACCTCGCGAGCAATCTTATCAGCGGCAATATCTCGCAGTACTTCACAACCTATTGTCTCCACAACCACTCTTAACTAATATACTAGTAGTTTTGCGAACAGTAGACCTCGCGAGCACAGTCTTATCAGTGGCAATATCTCGCAGTACTTCACAACCTATTATCTCCACAAGCACTCTTAACTAATATACTAGTAGTTCTGCGAACAGTAGACCTCGCGAGCAATCTTATCAGCGGCAATATCTCGCAGTACTTCACAACCTATTATCTCCACAACCACTCTTAACTAATATACTAGTAGTTCTGCGAACAGTAGACCTCGCGAGCAATCTTATCAGCGGCAATATCTCGCAGTACTTCACAACCTATCATCTCCACAAGCACTCTTTACTAATATACTAGTAGTTCTGCGAACAGAAGACCTCGCGAGCACAGTCTTATCAGCGGCAATATCTCGCAGTACTTCACAACCTATTGTCTCCAGAACCACTCTTAACTAATATACTAGTAGTTCTGAGAACAGAAGACCTCGTGAGCACAGTCTTATCAGCGGCAATATCTCGCAGTACTTCACAACCTATTGTCTCCACAAGCACTCTTAACTAATATACTAGTAGTTCTGCGAACAGTAGACCTCGCGAGCACAGTCTTATCAGTGGCAATATCTTGCAGTACTTCACAACCTTTTATCTCCACAAGCACTCTTAACTAATATACTAGTAGTTCTGCGAACAGTAGACCTCGCGAGCAATCTTATCAGCGGCAATATCTCGCAGTACTTCACAACCTATTATCTCCACAACCACTCTTAACTAATATACTAGTAGTTCTGCGAACAGTAGACCTCGCGAGCACAGTCTTATCAGCGGCAATATCTCGCAGTACTTCACAACCTTTTATCTCCACAACCACTCTTAACTAATATACTAGTAGTTCTGCGAACAGTAGACCTCGCGAGCACAGTCTTATCAGCGGCAATATCTCGCAGTACTTCACAACCTATTATCTCCAGAACCACTCTTAACTAATATACTAGTAGTTCTGTGAACAGTAGACCTCGCGAGCACAATCTTATCAGCGGCAATATCTCGCAGTACTTCACAACCTATTGTCTCCAGAACCACTCTTAACTAATATACTAGTAGTTCTGAGAACAGAAGACCTCGTGAGCACAGTCTTATCAGCGGCAATATCTCGCAGTACTTCACAACCTATTGTCTCCACAAGCACTCTTAACTAATATACTAGTAGTTCTGCGAACAGTAGACCTCGCGAGCACAGTCTTATCAGTGGCAATATCTCGCAGTACTTCACAACCTATTATCTCCACAAGCACTCTTAACTAATATACTAGTAGTTCTGCGAACAGTAGACCTCGCGAGCAATCTTATCAGCGGCAATATCTCGCAGTACTTCACAATCTATTATTTCCACAACCACTCTTAACTAATATACTAGTAGTTCTGCGAACAGTAGACCTCGCGAGCACAGTCTTATCAGTGGCAATATCTCGCAGTACTTCACAACCTATTATCTCCACAAGCACTCTTAACTAATATACTAGTAGTTCTGCGAACAGTAGACCTCGCGAGCACAGTCTTATCAGCGGCAATATCTCGCAGTACTTCACAACCTATTATCTCCACAACCACTCTTAACTAATATACTAGTAGTTCTGCGAACAGTAGACCTCGCGAGCAATCTTATCAGCGGCAATATCTCGCAGTACTTCACAACCTATTATCTCCACAAGCACTCTTAACTAATATACTAGTAGTTCTGCGAACAGTAGACCTCGCGAGCAATCTTATCAGCGGCAATATCTCGCAGTACTTCACAACCTATCATCTCCACAAGCACTCTTAACTAATATACTAGTAGTTCTGCGAACAGAAGACCTCGCGAGCACAGTCTTATCAGCGGCAATATCTCGCAGTACTTCACAACCTATTGTCTCCAGAACCACTCTTAACTAATATACTAGTAGTTCTGCGAACAGTAGACCTCGCGAGCACAGTCTTATCAGTGGCAATATCTCGCAGTACTTCACAACCTATTATCTCCACAAGCACTCTTAACTAATATACTAGTAGTTCTGCGAACAGTAGACCTCGCGAGCAATCTTATCAGCGGCAATATCTCGCAGTACTTCACAACCTATTATCTCCACAACCACTCTTAACTAATATACTAGTAGTTTTGCGAACAGTAGACCTCGCGAGCACAGTCTTATCAGTGGCAATATCTCGCAGTACTTCACAACCTATTATCTCCACAAGCACTCTTAACTAATATACTAGTAGTTCTGCGAACAGTAGACCTCGCGAGCAATCTTATCAGCGGCAATATCTCGCAGTACTTCACAACCTATTATCTCCACAACCACTCTTAACTAATATACTAGTAGTTCTGCGAACAGTAGACCTCGCGAGCAATCTTATCAGCGGCAATATCTCGCAGTACTTCACAACCTATCATCTCCACAAGCACTCTTTACTAATATACTAGTAGTTCTGCGAACAGAAGACCTCGCGAGCACAGTCTTATCAGCGGCAATATCTCGCAGTACTTCACAACCTATTGTCTCCAGAACCACTCTTAACTAATATACTAGTAGTTCTGCGAACAGTAGACCTCGCGAGCACAGTCTTATCAGTGGCAATATCTCGCAGTACTTCACAACCTATTATCTCCACAAGCACTCTTAACTAATATACTAGTAGTTCTGCGAACAGTAGACCTCGCGAGCAATCTTATCAGCGGCAATATCTCGCAGTACTTCACAACCTATTATCTCCACAACCACTCTTAATTAATATACTAGTAGTTCTGCGAACAGTAGACCTCGCGAGCACAGTCTTATCAGTGGCAATATCTCGCAGTACTTCACAACCTATTATCTCCACAAGCACTCTTAACTAATATACTAGTAGTTCTGCGAACAGTAGACCTCGCGAGCAATCTTATCAGCGGCAATATCTCGCAGTACTTCACAACCTATTATCTCCACAACCACTCTTAACTAATATACTAGTAGTTCTGCGAACAGTAGACCTCGCGAGCACAGTCTTATCAGTGGCAATATCTCGCAGTACTTCACAACCTATTATCTCCACAAGCACTCTTAACTAATATACTAGTAGTTCTGCGAACAGTAGACCTCGCGAGCAATCTTATCAGCGGCAATATCTCGCAGTACTTCACAACCTATCATCTCCACAAGCACTCTTAACTAATATACTAGTAGTTCTGCGAACAGAAGACCTCGCGAGCACAGTCTTATCAGCGGCAATATCTCGCAGTACTTCACAACCTATTGTCTCCAGAACCACTCTTAACTAATATACTAGTAGTTCTGCGAACAGTAGACCTCGCGAGCACAGTCTTATCAGTGGCAATATCTCGCAGTACTTCACAACCTATTATCTCCACAAGCACTCTTAACTAATATACTAGTAGTTCTGCGAACAGTAGACCTCGCGAGCAATCTTATCAGCGGCAATATCTCGCAGTACTTCACAACCTATTATCTCCACAACCACTCTTAACTAATATACTAGTAGTTTTGCGAACAGTAGACCTCGCGAGCACAGTCTTATCAGTGGCAATATCTCGCAGTACTTCACAACCTATTATCTCCACAAGCACTCTTAACTAATATACTAGTAGTTCTGCGAACAGTAGACCTCGCGAGCAATCTTATCAGCGGCAATATCTCGCAGTACTTCACAACCTATTATCTCCACAACCACTCTTAACTAATATACTAGTAGTTCTGCGAACAGTAGACCTCGCGAGCAATCTTATCAGCGGCAATATCTCGCAGTACTTCACAACCTATCATCTCCACAAGCACTCTTTACTAATATACTAGTAGTTCTGCGAACAGAAGACCTCGCGAGCACAGTCTTATCAGCGGCAATATCTCGCAGTACTTCACAACCTATTGTCTCCAGAACCACTCTTAACTAATATACTAGTAGTTCTGAGAACAGAAGACCTCGTGAGCACAGTCTTATCAGCGGCAATATCTCGCAGTACTTCACAACCTATTGTCTCCACAAGCACTCTTAACTAATATACTAGTAGTTCTGCGAACAGTAGACCTCGCGAGCACAGTCTTATCAGTGGCAATATCTCGCAGTACTTCACAACCTATTATCTCCACAAGCACTCTTAACTAATATACTAGTAGTTCTGCGAACAGTAGACCTCGCGAGCAATCTTATCAGCGGCAATATCTCGCAGTACTTCAAAACCTATTATCTCCACAACCACTCTTAACTAATATACTAGTAGTTCTGCGAACAGTAGACCTCGCGGGCACAGTCTTATCAGTGGCAATATCTCGCAGTACTTCACAACCTATTATCTCCACAAGCACTCTTAACTAATATACTAGTAGTTCTGCGAACAGTAGACCTCGCGAGCAATCTTATCAGCGGCAATATCTCGCAGTACTTCACAACCTATTATCTCCACAACCACTCTTAACTAATATACTAGTAGTTTTGCGAACAGTAGACCTCGCGAGCACAGTCTTATCAGTGGCAATATCTCGCAGTACTTCACAACCTATTATCTCCACAAGCACTCTTAACTAATATACTAGTAGTTCTGCGAACAGTAGACCTCGCGAGCAATCTTATCAGCGGCAATATCTCGCAGTACTTCACAACCTATTATCTCCACAACCACTCTTAACTAATATACTAGTAGTTCTGCGAACAGTAGACCTCGCGAGCAATCTTATCAGCGGCAATATCTCGCAGTACTTCACAACCTATCATCTCCACAAGCACTCTTTACTAATATACTAGTAGTTCTGCGAACAGAAGACCTCGCGAGCACAGTCTTATCAGCGGCAATATCTCGCAGTACTTCACAACCTATTATCTCCAGAACCACTTAACTAATATACTAGTAGTTCTGCGAACAGTAGACCTAGCGAGCAATCTTATCAGCGGCAATATCTCGCAGTAATTCACAACCTATCATCTCCACAAGCGCTCTTAACTAATATACTAGTAGTTCTGCGAACAGTAGACCTCGCGAGCGCAGTCTTATCAGCGGCAATATCTCGCAGTACTTCACAACCTATTATCTCCAGAACCACTTAACTAATATACTAGTAGTTCTGCGAACAGTAGACCTCGCGAGCAATCTTATCAGCGGCAATATCTCGCAGTACTTCACAACCTATTATCTCCACAACCACTCTTAACTAATATACTAGTAGTTCTGCGAACAGTAGACCTAGAAATACTAGTATATTAGTTAAGAGTGGTTGTGGAGATATTAGGTTGTGAAGTACTGCGAGATATTGTCGCTGATCGCTAAGTCTACTGTTCGCAGAACTACTATTTTTTTTACATACGGATGACAGATGTCGACTTGACAGAACTCAAGTACTCCCAGCAATTTTTCTTCTAGGGTGACGCTTACCATCAGGAAACGTCGAGCTCGTTTCGTCGCTACATATCTCATCAACCGACTTCCCAAACAAAATGGGGAGGTTCTCAAGTCGACGCGTATATAGTTTTTATGTATCACGCAAAAATGTTTGAAGAGTAGTCCGATATGGATTATTATTTTTTTGTTTGGTAGTGTACACTTCCCAGGTGGTCCCATTTAAATTTCATCAAATTCGGGAAAGCGGTTTTTGATTTGCTATCCAACAATTGAACAGTGTTTCGCATATCTTGTTGACATCGTTATTGACGGTGAATGACAATCGATTCCGTAAGTAGTAAGGGTCACTAAAATGGGAGGAAAACTTATTTTTTATCAACAAATTGAACTGACTTCAACACCAAAAGTGTGAAATAACTTGTCGAAGTCGGTACCATGCGCACAATATTGTGATAATAGGAAGTTTTGAGTTATCATGGTACCAACTTCAACAAGCTGTTTCACACTTTTTAGTGTAGAAGCCGGTTATACTTTTTATATACCTATACATAAACCTGAGTAGCATAAGAAACTTTGTGAAAAGAAATAAATAAATGTTTATTATTATTATCATTTGTTATTTTTTTGTAAAAGGAAAGATGTTTGTTCTAGGTACATACGGGTGCAAAGCCATATGTCTGCTCCCTCTGTTCAAAAGCGTTCAGCCAGTCGAACTCTCTAAAGGGGCACGTCAAGTCTGTCCATTTGAAGATGCCTTCTCACAGACGGAGAGGACAGACCAACCCTGATGAACCTGTGGTTGGAAAACTTTCACAGAAAACGTCTTTCGATAAGACACAGGAATTGGTTTGAATCAAATAAATTGAATGTGTAATTTGAATCTGGTTTTTATCAGATGCGTCCATCATTGAAATTGAATCTTTGCGCCGTTATTAGCCATGACCACTCGAAACTCAAACGCGGCGCGTTACGGTATCGTCAAGGAATGATCGTGATTTCAATTGCGAACTTTGCGATCATTCCTTGAAGATATCAGAGAGCGCCGCGTTACTTGTTGAATGGTAATAGCAAATAAGGCCGCTTTATTTTTTTATTATGTTTGGATAGCCTGGCGTTTGACCGCTATCTCACCTGCTGTTAAGTGATGATGCGGTCTACGATGTATATATGATATGCCTAGAAGATACCTATTCACTCGCGACTTGAAGACACCCAAATTGTATGTATGGTGAAACACAGACTCAGGCAACGAATTTCACGCCTTAGCCGTACGCATTATGAAAGTGGAAGCGAAACGCTTTGTGCGCAGTGATGGAATATCAACAATTAGTGCGTTCTGTTATGCGGGGACCGTGAATTGGGTTTTTAAAAAAAGAAATTTATTTAACACTGTAATTAAAATATATTTCAAAATAGAAATATTGTAAAATAGTACAAAAATTAAGACCGGCGCGGATGGAGGGTGAAGACGGACTGAGGTAAGTAGGTAGGGACTCTGGAAAAGTAATAAGTGCTGACTTTGATGAAAGCATAGAGTTTTAGGAAAGGTAAGCAATATAGGAAGGGAAGGCAGGGTATAACATCTCCCCCAACAAGAGTAAACTTACCAAAAGGAAAGTTTACATGAAAGTGAAGATGAGGTAAGTATTAGGATGAAGGACTGAAGAGGATGGAAGAAGGATGCGCTATTCTTAGCTTAGATATTAGAGTTAGACTTAACTTAGAGATTATACATTTTGCTTAGGGAAGTACTTAATCTATTCTTAATCTAGGTAATGGAATTTCCTCAACAGTTGAGTCGTCCTCTACATGTGACGGCGGCTTTACACACAATGATGTTGTATTATAACCATTTACTTTGCAACAGGTGTACAAAAGAAATGAACTAAATGAAACGACTAAGATAATAGTAAGTATGGGGAAGCTAATATGGTTATTGAAGTTAGTATTGTAGTCGTTGTTTATGAAATCATCCACATCTTTGGTTTCAATGTCTATTTGGTTTCTTAGATTTTTCAGATCGTCTAAATTAATATTTGATATTGTAACAGTTGATGTGTTTACGTTAAACTTTTTGAATGTATTCGCGTTACAACATTTATCATCAATAAGGTTAAAGTCAGAATGAATATGCGGTATGTTTACTTCTAAATCAAGCATGGCTAACAGTTTTACATTCCTAGAGAATGCCACACATTGAGGTTCTAATGACAAGATGCCAGTTCCATTTATAGTTATTACCTTAACGTTAGAGTTACATTCTATAGATAGTTTAGTAGCTCGAGTCTGAACAAAGATCCAACTATTATGCCCAATATTCTGCCAAATATCTACGTTACCGTAAATAAATTTTGTTTCGCATTGAGACGGTAAGTCTCTTACAATCTTAGTCATCAGTTCAATTTCACAAATAGGATTTGTATTTACTGATAAGATGTTTGAAACATCGCAAGCGAGGATTCCTTTACTTATAAGTTTACAAGAATGAAAATCCGTTAAAGTGCAATATGTGGATTTATCTTTACTAAGAGCTACGTAATTAATTGTGGGGACAATCATAGCATACGAGTCGGATGTGTTTGAGTTATGTGGTACTGGGACTGGTATGATTTTATACAGATCGTAATCAATGTGATTGTTCAGTATTCAATAATGTTAATAGTAAAAAGTGCATACATGGCAATATTTGTAATGGCAATAATTTTAAATTCCCGCCTAAAAAGCATTTTTTGACACTTCGAAGTGTCATACGAGTCGAACCATTGTCGTTACACAGTACAGTTCGTTTTTCGAATCAGCCTTTTTTCGTGATAAACCTCCGCGTCGTCAATCCATTAAAATTGCTCTCGAGCTCGCTTGCCTAGTCGTAGAGGCAGAGCCATCTCATATTTCCGCGCAGGAGTGAAATTCCATAACTTCAGTGAGGCGCCGAATCTATCAAACTTCGAAGGCACCCGATTGTCAGCGGGCTACCACACTACACTGCATGACCGCCGCTGCTACGGGTAACGTAAGGACATATAGGTGAAAGGGCGCCCTAGTAGCTTTTCGTCTTACATCCCTAGGCAGGCTTAGAATTCCTATTGGTGAGTCTCTTTTTTCGTCATACTAATTCTCGAAAACTCTAAGTATAACCTACAGTCCACTATAAATCTCGCACATTATTTTGGTCTTCGAACCGTATCTAGTGAACAGTGCCTGTTTTTTCGTTAAATTTTCGTGTATAAGTATGTAAATTACCCTAATTACATTTACCGTAATTTTTGTTAATTCCGAGGGTGACATGCAAATCGCAACTTTTTTCTATGAAGGTCAGTCATATATTTTCTCGCAAACATTCGGTATAAATTATTCATTCATTCTATTCTTTTGTCATTTCTTTTAAGATTAATAGATAGTATAGACACCTCTCGACATCAAACTGTACTGAGTAACTGTCTTATTTGCTCTTTTGCATTCACTCATATTTTGTACACACTGGTCTGTGGAACCAGTCATATTTCTCGTCTATCGTTCGATTGTGCTCCGTTCTGGTGTATAAACAATAAACATTGCAATAACCTCAAATAATTTTCGTTGTCAAGTTTGCAATTTGTTTGTGTTATAGTGTAATCAGTGATATAAATATGAGTGACTGTGAAATGCCATCGTTAGCACAAGTTGACATGAATCGCACGGCGAGAGACTATGCAATAATGCGCTTGGAATACTTTGCCGATTGCGACTGTGTTTCAATTAGCTTACAAGATTTGCATGAAATAGAAAACCAATTTCACGATGCTCAAGTCAGAATTCTTGCCCATCTCGATAAGATGTCGCGTAAGGACGAAATGTGTGTGACCTTTCACTTTGAAGAAACTGTTGGGAAAGTGAAAGCGCGAATATTAACAGCTGAGCCCAAATGTAAAATACCAGCGATAGACCAAGTGAAGGCACAGTTGCCAAAGATAAACATTAGACCATTTGATGGAAAATTAGAAAATTGGGTATCATTCATCGGGCTGTTTAATTCACTAATTCATACAAGAAATATAAGTGATGTAGAAAAACTGCATTATTTAATGGTAAGTTTAGAAGGTAAAGCTTTAGAATTGATAAAAAATTTCCCTCTCACAGAGAAGAACTACAAGGATGCTTATGAATTGTTGCATAAACACTTTGACAATAAAAGGCACATAGCAACTAATTATTATGAAAAATTAATAAATTGCGAACCTATAAAAACAAAAAGTGCTTCAGAACTTGAGAGGTTGCATAGAGTATTTTCTGAAAATTTGGCAGTGTTAGAAAAGTATTCCCTGCCAGATGCTAACTTCATGTTATTTCATTTACTTTGGACAAAGCTAGATAGGTCAACCCGGGAAGCATTTCAACTTGATTATAATAGTGATGAAATTCCTAGGTACACTGAAGTACAAGATTTTATTGTAAAACAATATAAGGCCTTACAAATGTCAAATGTAACTGTCAATAATAAACCAGCTGTTGTTTCAAAAACTTATCAAAGTAAGTCAAAGGCATCCCTGGTAGTTGCAGATTCTACATATTGTGTTTTTTGTTCTCGCAAGCACCACAGCCTCACATCATGTGAAGGCTTTCTAAAATTAGATCCAACCTCTCGTTTCAATTTTATAAAACAAAAGGGTCTTTGTATTTTATGTTTTTCCAACTCCCATAGAGTAAAGGCTTGTAAAGCATCGTTTCGTTGCAACATGTGTAATTATTCTCATAACTCACTGCTCCATTTAGAAAAACCTACTCAGCCAATATTACCTCAGGCATGTGATAACAAAAGTGGCCAGGATAATAAAAATGTGGTGCTGACATCGGTGAGTAATGGTAGCACAATACTCTTTTCTACGGCTAAAGTGTTAGTATGTGATAGCACTGGCAACTTTCAACCAGTTAGAGCCCTTCTGGACTCTGCGAGTGCATGTAATTTCATTAGTAAGGATTGTGCTACACGGTTGGGACTCGACATCAACCAAAACTGTCAGTTGGTGAGTGGTATTGGTCACTCAGCTGCTGAACCTCTTGGCTCACTTGTATGTGAGATGAAACCTATAAATAAAAATTTATTGTCAAATTTTAAATTTGAAGCTTTAATTTTGTCATCGATTTGTGCAGACCAACCTTCTCGTTTTATAAATTCATCGAATTGGTCCCACATAAAACATCTGGATCTTGCTGACCCGGAATTTGCAAAACCAGGCCCAGTAGACATGTTGCTTGATGCAAGTATTTTCGTTTCGTGTTTGTTACCTGGGATCAAACGTGGTCGACCAGGACAACCTGTTGCATTAAACACATCTCTAGGATGGGTTTTGATGGGTGCTTGTGATGGAACTGGTCCATTACAATTTTCTCGTTCTCGTGGCACTCCACAAAATTGTTTTTTCGTTACTAATGCAACATTGGATGAATCTCTCAAGAAATTTTGGGAAATTGAAGAAGTGAATCCTAAATCAACATTTTTGTCAAAAAAGGATGAACTTTGTGAAAAATATTTTGTCGAAAATCATTCTCGCAATGAAGATGGTAGATTTGTCGTACCTCTACCTTTTGTTGAGGTGGAAAATAAACCAATTTTCCATAACTCTCGTGATATTGCTCTTCGGAGGTTTTCAGCTATCGAACGGCGTCTACAGATGAATCCTGAATATAAAGAGGCTTACATTTCGTTTATGGAAGATTATAAAGCCCGTGGTCACCTTGAAGAGGTAGAGCCCCCCTCTACTAAGGATGGAAACTTTTTTTACATACCGCATCACGGTATCCTGAGGCCTGATTCGGTCAGTACTCCGCTGCGCGTGGTGTTTGACGCTAGTGCTAAGGATGCTTCAGGAATATCTCTAAATGATGTTCTGATGCCTGGACCAAAACTACAAACTAACATCTTTGATGTTTTGTTACGCTTTCGATGGCATGCGGTAGTATTTACCGGTGATATTCAACAGATGTATAGACAGATTTTGGTTCCAGATGAGGACGCACAGTACCAGCGCATAGTATGGCGTCCTACTACTACTGAGCAGGTCCATGATTACAAACTCAAGACCGTGACTTATGGCGTTTCCTCAGCTCCATTTCAGGCACTACGTACCATGGCTCAGCTTGCCATAGAGGCTGCTGAAGAATACCCAGCTGCCTCTACTGTGCTGGCTAAGGACATCTACGTCGATGACATTGTCACTGGAGCTGACTCTACTTCAAGTGCTCTACAACTCAGACATGAACTGTCGAAAATATTGTCGTCTGGTGGTTTCCATCTCAGAAAGTGGACCTCCAATTGTCCAGAATTTTTAAAGGATATCTCTCCAATAGATTTGTACTCTGAGACTTTTAATTTTTTAATTTAATCCGTAAAAATATTGGGACTCTTATGGCATCCTCACTCTGACACATTTGGATTTAAAGTGGCCGATAATGGTAATCGTCGTTGCACTAAACGCATAATTCTGTCAGAGATCGCTCGAATCTATGATCCTTTGGGGTTTCTCGGACCAGTGACATTCTATGCTAAGTACCTCATGCAACTTCTATGGACCATAGGTGTCGCTTGGGATGAAGATGTGCCAGATAACATCAGCTCAGAATGGTCCCGCTTTAAAGAGCAACTCTCGTCTTTAAAGTCGGTATCGATTCCTCGCCGGTTGATACGCAATTTTGTCGTGTTGCAGCTCCATGCGTTTTGCGATAGCTCGGAGCGCGGTTCATGTGCGATATGCTACATTCGTGCAGTTGACGCAAAAGGCGCCTGCTCGGTTCATTTCTGTTGTGCAAAAACAAAGGTCGCTCCAATCCGCAAACTGTCCATCCCAAGAATGGAGCTTCAAGCAGCTGTTTTACTGGCTGACTTGATCAAAGCTGTCACCAATGCCTTGGAACCATTTTACCATTTTGATAAAATTTTCGCTTGGTCCGACTCTACCGTGGCACTATCATGGATAAAGTCTTGCCCATCGAAATGGAAAACTTTCGTCGCTAACCGCGTGAGCCACATCCAAGAAATCGTGTCTCCGGATTGCTGGGGGCATACCAGCACTCTGTCGATGCCCGCAGATGTCGGCTCTCGTGGGGCACTCCCTGCTGATCTTGTGCGATGTGACATGTGGTGGCAAGGCCCCCCATGGCTTGCAGAGTCAGAAGATCAGTGGAGTCCTTCGTTCCATGCCTCTTCCCCTCTTGCGGATTCTGAAATGCAGGAAGAGCAACGAATCTTTAGTCTTTTGTCCACTGTCGAAGTCAACATTGTTGACAATGTAATAAATAAATTCTCGTCGCTTTCGACCTTGAAGCGAGTTCTATCTTGGTGTTTTCGATTCTACCATAATGCCAAATCGCCTCTGCATAAAATTGTCGGGCCTTTAGAGGTCAAAGAAATTCAAGATAGCTTCATGTTCTTGATTAAACATGCACAACAGGTGTCATTCGCTAACGAGATTTTTAAACTCAAAAATGGCTCTGCCAACACTCTACCCAAGAGCATGCGCAAACTTTCACCCTTTCTTGATCAGGCGGGTTATCTTAGGGTGGGCGGTCGCCTGGCGTTTGCCAAGGTCGACTTCAACGTGAAGCATCCGCTATTATTGTCACGTGATCATCGGTTGACGTCGTTGATCATTCAAGACTACCATGATCGCTTCATGCATCCTGGAGCTCAAACCCTTCAGAATTTGCTTGCGCAAGATTTTTGGATACTTTCGCCAAAAAGAGCCATTCGTACCATCGTTTCTCGCTGCATTAAATGTTTCCGCGCGAATCCTCAACCCGTTCCTGCACCTCTTATGGGAAACTTACCGTCTTTTCGAGTCAATCAAATCAAACCGTTTTCGTCTTCTGTTGTTGACTACGGAGGACCTTTTGATATCGCCTTGGGTCGTGGCCGAGGAGTCAAGACCTACAAGGGATATATGTGTGTGTTCGTTTGCACTTGCACGAAAGCAGTACACATCGAATTGGCCTCAGTGCTATCAACGGACGCCTTCTTAGCGGCGTTGAAAAGATTTATCGCTCGCCGTGGTCGGTGTAGTCGAATTATATCTGACCAGGGTAGAAATTTTGTTGGTGCTAGTAACTACCTGAATACTCTCATGCAAGATGCTGCTTCTTCGCAAGAGATTGAATTTTCATTTAGTCCTGCTGGCAGTCCTCATTTCAACGGGTTGGCCGAGGCCGGTATACGCGCCGTTAAAACCCACCTGACTCGTGTTTTGGGAAATCAGCGATTGACCTATGAGGAGTTTTATACGGTGTTATCGCAGGTGGAAGCTATGTTGAATTCTCGCCCGCTTACTCCTATTAGTTCGGATGCGAACGATTTAACTGCCTTAACCCCTGGTCATTTTCTAACGATGGAACCATTGTCAGCTCTACCTGAGGAAAATTTCCAGAATCAGCAGATAAGTTCCCTTCAACGTTGGAAATTAATTCAAAAAATGCACCAAGATTTTTGGCATAGATGGCACAATGAGTACATCCACACGTTGCAACAGCGAGCCGAGTGGAACAAAAATCGTGATAACATTGCGATAGGCACTTTAGTGCTTATTGTAAATGAACAAACGAAACCCCTTAAGTGGGCTCTAGGAAGAATAGTAGCTCTACATCCAGGAGCGGACAAAATTTGTAGGGTTGCCACGGTAAAGACAGTGACTGGGGAGTTCAAGAGACCGGTTGTAAAACTCTGCCCCCTACCTGTCGCACTCTACAGCAACTAATACTTTGATTTATGTAATTCTCGCTATCACTAAATATTGTTTTTTTTTTTTTTTTTGTTCATTATCTGCGAGTTAGTATAATTTATAGCTTATCAATTCAAATCCAAAAATTTATAATACTTTATTCTATAATCAACACAACCTTTCGTCTTTTCGTAAATACGTTGCATTTAGGTGGGCGGAATGTTCAGTATTCAATAATGTTAATAGTAAAAAGTGCATACATGGCAATATTTGTAATGGCAATAATTTTAAATTCCCGCCTAAAAAGCATTTTTTGACACTTCGAAGTGTCATACGAGTCGAACCATTGTCGTTACACAGTACAGTTCGTTTTTCGAATCAGCCTTTTTTCGTGATAAACCTCCGCGTCGTCAATCCATTAAAATTGCTCTCGAGCTCGCTTGCCTAGTCGTAGAGGCAGAGCCATCTCATATTTCCGCGCAGGAGTGAAATTCCATAACTTCAGTGAGGCGCCGAATCTATCAAACTTCGAAGGCACCCGATTGTCAGCGGGCTACCACACTACACTGCATGACCGCCGCTGCTACGGGTAACGTAAGGACATATAGGTGAAAGGGCGCCCTAGTAGCTTTTCGTCTTACATCCCTAGGCAGGCTTAGAATTCCTATCGGTGAGTCTCTTTTTTCGTCATACTAATTCTCGAAAACTCTAAGTATAACCTACAGTCCACTATAAATCTCGCACAGTGATGTACTAGTGGAACTCTTAATATAAACATTACACTATTAGGACTATAGTAAACAGCTAGTTCAGATACTTTAAGTAATACATGTATATTTCTTAAATCTATGCTTACAGGAAATTCCTTATATTTAGGTAAATGCTTAATATTAATTTCTATGTCATTATATAATTGCGTTGGAGTGACAACTGAGGGATGCAGAGTATTGCTGTTTGCAAACATTATAGAGTTAACTATATCTTCAATTTTGTACGACAAGGTAAGTAAACAAGCTTGAAGAATATTCAAAACTTCATATATCTTATTCCTAAATAATAATTCGTTAGTAACTATAGATACATTTTTAAACATCATACTAGTAATTTCATTCAACCGAGCTTCGTGATGTAGAATCATTTCTAAGGTTTTATTAAAGTTTATGATTGCTGATGTAGAAATAAAAATGTTGTGTTTTATAAAAGAAGCTAATTTCTTATCATCCGAATGCAAAGTTTGAATGGCGTTATAGTATTTCTCAGAATCATCTTCATCCATGGTGCCGAACAGCGTTTTCATTAAATTACCTATGCCAGCAAACCAAGCAGATCTTTTATGCCTGGCTGATAGTAAATGAGAAATCGAATTATAGTCCCGAAGAATATCATCATAGAGTGACGTAAGTGGTTGTAGCATATTGAGACAATGAAAGTCGTCCGTTGATATATTGTGTTCACATAGAAGTCTATATGTATCAAATATGTTTTTAATATTTGTTAGATGTGGGCTTATAAATTTAATATCCACAGGAATAACAAAATGAACGTGGTCGTTTATCAGTTTTAGCGTGCTGATGGGATCAAAGTATATCCCAGGACTTTTATCCAGCGGTTGAACGAGTTCGTGAGCCAAAGATGTCGCAAGGAGAAATGGTAGTATAGTTCTGAAAATTCAAAATTAAGAGTTAAGTATTTATACTGAATTAGTTGTTGCTAGTTTGATTTGGTCGAAATGATGTCTAATATGTCGTCGGTCAATCAACAAAGTCACTGTGTTATTGTCATGGACTTGTAGGATTTTGTACGGGCCTTTCCATATAGGGGACAGAGCTTTTCTTAGACGTAAGTGGTTTTTGAGGTAGACAAGGTCTCCAACATGGTATTTAGGGGACCTGGTATGCGAATCGTAATGTTTCTTAGAATTTTCTTTTGATTGGTTGATGTTGTCTATAGCCTTATCTCTAGAGTACTTAAGTCTATGATTTAACATTCTCAAGTATTCGGGGTATGTGGTGTCTGATGTAGAATCGTAAATTGAGTCAGGCAAGAAAGGTTTGTGTCCAAACAAGAGTTCGTATGGCGTGTAGTTTGTTGTACAGTGGGTGTTAGTGTTATATGTCATGATAGCAGTATAAACGTAACGAGGCCAATCGTCTTGATTTTCATTTACAAATGATTTGAGGTACTCTTTCAGGGTTGAGTGGCTACGCTCAAGAGCACCTTGAGTTTGTGGGTGGTATGGAGTTGACCATAGTTGTTTTATTTTCAAGAACTCGCATGTTTTCTTGAAAAGATCAGCGGTGAAATTTGTACCTTGATCAGTTAAGATTGTTTTGGGTATACCAAAGAGAGAAATAAAATGTAATAAGCATTCGCTTGTTTCTTCGGCTGTAGTTGAACGAATGGGGTAAGCCAACGAGAATTTAGTAAGATCGTCCTGAAGGGTGAGAATGTACTTTAATTTAGCAGGGCCTGCTTCTGGTAATGGGCCGACGATATCCATTGCCAGGCGTTGAAAAGGGGATGTGGATGTAGTGGTAATTTGCATGGGAGCGCGATTGACTTTTCGCAGTGCCTTATTCTCTTGACAGAGTTTACATAATTTGACATAGTTTTCTATGTCACTGCGCATACCTTTCCAATTATACTTTTCTTGGATTCGTTTGAGCATTCTCACACTGCCTAAATGGCCAGCGATAGGTATGTCATGATTTTCACGAAGGATTTTCTTAGTTTCACTTAGTGATGGAAATATTATGGCGTTACGATGAATAGTTATAAATATGTTTGTGTTGTGAAACATAAATAGGATGATGTTATACAGCTTGGTATATGAATGTGCTTCAAAAGGATTTTTAAAGTCCGTGATACTTAATTGATTTACAGTTTTCTGAGTAAGATCGTTTCGCAAATTCTTTAGACTGGTGTATAGGTCTTCATAAGATGCATTGTCAAAGTGATTGACCTTAGTAAAAAGAAGATAGATGGAGCGGCCTTTGTGTTCGAAGTTTATAAACGAAAACAAAGTTCTTTCTCTATTAAGAATTTCTGTTTTATTTTCCAAATCGCTTAGAATATCCTCTACATGAGGATTGCTTTCATCTAGATCGATAGAAGTAGGGATAACAATTACTTTGTCAAGACTTTTAAGTACACTAGTGTTCGATTCTATAATTTTAGCGTTAGATGCAAATGATTTGTTGCTCATAGTCTTTAGGAATTTGGGATAACTGTCGTTTAGAATACAAGAGTTGTCTGCATTTGGAGGTGTCTGAGAATTTTGTTCAATTGCAGGTTCATCGAAATCATCGGGAGGATCGCTGTTTGGATCAAGTCGTGATGTAGAGGGTAAGTTAAGATTTGTTGCAGATTCATGTTGGGATGTAGTAGGTAGGTTAATATTTGTTTCAGGATCGAGTCGAGAAGTCGAAGGTAAGTTAATATACGTTTCAGGGTCGAGTTGGGAGGGTCAAAGGTAAGTTATTAATGTCTACGTCATTATTAATTTCAGGAATCATTGAGTTTGGATGTTGTTGTTCAGTCAAAGGATCATGTGGTGGATTAGGTACGTCTAGAGGGATAAAGTCAATTTCAGGATCACCGCTAAACGGGCTAATAGTCTCCTCAAGGTTCAGCGGGTCCCCATTTTGTATTGGGTTTACAGGATATCTAGAGAGGGCGTCAGCGGCTGCATTAAGCTTTCCTTTCTGGTAACCAATTTCGTATTCGTATTCTTCCAGTTTGAGACGCCATCGTTGTAACTTACTACTTGGATCTTTGTGATTGAAGAGCCATTTTAGAGGGCGATGATCAGTTATGATCCGGAATTTACGTCCATATAGGTATGGACGGAAGTTTTTGCAACCGAAGATAATAGCAAGGAGCTCTTTTTCCGTTGTACTGTAGTTGGATTCGCTTTTGTTTAAGGTTCGAGAAGCATATGCGATTGGTCTATCTTGACCATCCGGACCTTGTGACAAAACGGCTCCAATCGCGTGATTGGATGCATCGCATGTCAGGATGAATGGTTTAGAAAAATCTGGATAGATAAGAACGGGTGCCGAAGTAAGTTTATGTTTAAGTTCGTCAAATGCCAACTGTTGTTTATTTTCCCATAAAAATGGTGAATCCTTTTTTAAGAGTAGAGTCAGTGGTTTAGCGATCTTAGAAAAATCGGGTATAAATCTTCTGTAGTAAGAAACAAGCCCTAAAAAGGATTTAATGTCTTTCGGGGATTTAGGAGTTGGAAATTCAGTGACTGCTTTTGTCTTTTCTGGATTAGGTTTAACACCGTTTTCAGTAATAACATGACCTAAGTATGCAACTTCACGTCGGAGGAACTCGCATTTGTCAGGTTGGAGCTTGAGATTAAAATCACGCAGTCTTTGGAAGACTGACGATAGGTTTTCGATGTGGGTGCTTAGGTCGTGGCTATATATAACTATATCATCTAGATAGACGAAGCAGCGCACCCCCTGGAGGCCTGATAGAGCGGTATTCATCAAACGCTGAAATGTGGCGGGTGCATTTTTCAAACCAAATGGCATGCGATTGAATTGGTAATGGCCTTGAGGCACACTGAAGGCGGTTTTGGGAGCATCATCTTCGTTGATTAGTAATTGGTGAAACCCTGATGCAAGGTCAAGGGTAGAGAAATATTTACATTGCCCAAGTTGATCTAGGATCTCAGATATTTGAGGAATCGGATAGCTATCACCAACAGTGATATCATTGAGCCTTCGGTAGTCAATAACGATGCGCCATTTACGTTCCCCAGAAGCATCTAGTTTTTTTGGGACGACCCAAATCGGGGAAGACCATGGAGACATAGACGGTTCAATAATACCCTGATCTAGCATATTGTCTATTTGTTTTTTAACTTCCTGTTTGTGCACTTCGGGGAAGCGGTAAGATTTTACATGAATGGGATTTTGAGGTGTTGTCACAATGTCATGCTTAAGTGCGTTAGTATGAGATAATTTATCTCCTGGCAGATAGAAAATGTCTGAATATTCAGAGCAAACATCATGAAGTGCATTTGCTTCTTCAGAATTAAGATGTGATGCTCTAAGCAAATTTAGTACCTCTTGAGTACGTAGGTATGAGTCAGTGTCTGTGTTTTCACATGATACAGTGGCATTAATAGATTCAATTATTTGATCAGAATTAAGTGGGACAAGAGTTATGTTCAGGTCAGATTTGAGGGTTACTGGAACTTCAGATATATTAACGACAGATATATTGATTCTCTTGTTGTGTTTCACAGTTACAATGCAATTAGCAATGAGAATGTCTTCATGATAGAAATGATCAAGAACAAGGCCTTCTCTTAGTTCTGGATTAGATACAGAGCACTCAATGATGGTTTCTGTACGAGGTTGTATTACATAAACTGGATCGCAAAATAGCAGTGGCATTGATCTATTTTTTATCAGCAATGAGCTTTGGTTGTAATCAATTGTACATTCTAGTTTATTTAATAGGTCACTACCTATAATCCCATCGTAAGATAGATTAATTTTATTTACGATATGGAATTCATGGCAAGTCTCGGAATTCGGGAAAAGTTTCATTGAAAAATGACCTAAAGTGCGTGTTAGCTCGCTATTTACGTCAATACCCTTCAGAAGTATTTGTTTTGTTTTTACTATAGGCTTGTTTTTTGAAATAGAACACGATTTTATCAAACTTACTGTTGAGCCAGAATCTACTAAGAAGCTTAAAGGTGAATCTGCGAGTTCAGTTTGTATAAGCACATAAGGTAAGAGTCGCTTAGACGTATTAGATGTTACTTCAAATATTGTCTCATCAATTTTGTCGTCAGATTCGTCTTCTTGATTATTGAGTTTGGAAGTTTGGGCATCGGCTTTGATGACTCCATTTCCCGTGCGACACCGTGTATCGGGAAATTCTACTCGTTTAAAGGATTAGCCGGATTATTTTCATTTTGATTATGTGTTGGATAAGACGGGGCATTGTAAACAGTGTGATAATTTTCATCATAATGCGCTGATGAAGCGTCACGGTGGTTGACGTTGTGAACAGGACGGTTATTACTATTATTAAAATTGGGATTCACACTTCGAGGGTTGAAATTGAGGTTCTGGTTACGACGGTTGTTATTAAATTGTCGTTTGCGACAATTTTCGATACTGTGACCTATGTTTTTGCAGTAGCGACATACCAAAACATTTGAATTAGAGGGCCCGGGTTGATTCCAGGGTTGACCTTGAGGTCTAAAGTTTGAATTTGAAGGTCCTGGTTGGTTCCAGGGCTGGTTTTGAAATCTAGAATTAAAGGAATTTTGGCGGTATTGTGTTTGCTGATTGGCATTGGATGAAGAGACCTGATGTTTCCTATTGGAAATACCTAATATTTTCTCTTCGGCAGAGGCAAAATTTATTGCTTCGTTCAAAGTGCTAGGATCTTTGCATCTTACAACTGTAGATAATTGTGGATGTAAGCCTATTGTAAACGTATTCAATGCTAAGTCCTGCATTGCAGCTACGCGGCCCGCAAGTTCATCTTTTTTCTTGGTAGGTATAGAAATATTGATTTCAGTGAGTAGCTTTGCTAGACATGATTCGATTCGCAAAGAGTATTGACTTACAGATTCGTTTCGACCCTGCTTACATTCTTGAAGGTCTGACAGTAAGTATGAATAATGTTTGACGTCACCGAATTGTGTTTTTAAAAATTCTTCAAGTTGTTGCCACTTTGTAAACTCTTTGACAGCACATGCTGTTTCGGCTTTACCTTGAAGTCGGCTTAGTATATATTTCAATAGAATATCGGTTTGTGAGCTTGATGCTAAGTTAATTGCATTACGACAGTTGTTTAAGAAAGGGCTCAGAGCATCCCTTGAACCATCAAAGGTACCAATGAATTTAATTAAAATATTAAGGTCGATTTCCGACATTTTTACTTGAGACTCTTCGTCTTTAACGTCCTTAGACTTTGTCATTAGTACATATATTAAACACAAATAACAGTAACAGTAACTTTGTAAAGTATTTACCTGTAATATTAAATGTTAGACATACAATAAATTAAGGCAGGTACAAACAATTACTTAATCTGTAGCTGGCTTAAAACGGTGCAGACACTCAGTGATCGCCCAGTCTTATCAGTTCATAGAAATGCGGCGAGATGATGCGTGGGCGAGAGGCGACTGAGTCTAATTGTTTGCTATATTAATAAGCGATTATTTTATAAATAGAAAGTCATAGGATATAAATTTGCATTAATTGATTGAATGTTTCGTATTATAATGCATGAAAATACACAGTCACGGGAACAATAGTTTTGACTCACTGAATTAGCAGGAACATAGTAGCGTCGAATGTCACGGCGAAAGTAGAGCAGGACCCAGGGCTAGGAACTTCTTTCAGGTCTACCAGATGCAGCGTTACAGGATGCAGTGGGAGCAGTGAACTTCTTCAAGGTATGGTAGATACAGCGAGGTGTTCCAGGATACGGCGATTTTATTTTCAGGATTCAGTGGTTTTCTTCAGGATACAGCGATTTTATGCTTTTCAGGATAGAGTGATTTTCTATTTCAGGATGCAGTGGATACAGCGATTCTTTTCTTTTTCTTTTCAGGATACAGTGGATACAGCGATTATCTTCTATATTATTATTTTTTTTTCAGGATACAGTGGATACAGTGATTTTATTTTTCAGGATGCAGTGATAGCGACGGTCTTCTTTGACAGGATTCAGTGTTTCAGGATTCAGCGGATATAGTAAACTTCATCAGGATTCAGCGGATACAGTGGATTCACGGTTTAAAGAGTCCCACACAGAATAACTATTCTCACTTTATTTTCACAGTTTTTCAGTTTTTGTAGGAACGAGGCGTTCCGAGGAATTTTATTATCCCTTTACGCTGCCACCAATGTTATGCGGGGACCGTGAATTGGGTTTTTAAAAAAAGAAATTTATTTAACACTGTAATTAAAATATATTTCAAAATAGAAATATTGTAAAATAGTACAAAAATTAAGACCGGCGCGGATGGAGGGTGAAGACGGACTGAGGTAAGTAGGTAGGGACTCTGGAAAAGTAATAAGTGCTGACTTTGATGAAAGCATAGAGTTTTAGGAAAGGTAAGCAATATAGGAAGGGAAGGCAGGGTATAACAGTTCGAATAGATCACTTCAGTACCTCTACCATGAGCTGGCAACATAAATGTCATCTATAGTCGATACTCGATCTTGCCTACCTATTACGCTTGTGATTGGCGTACTCGCTGTCAATTTTAGTTCTACAATTGACCGCGAGGTGGCACTGTTCGTTTTTCATACATTTTTTCGCGGCAGTCGATATCTAGCATCGATTGGTTTCAATGTTGTAAACTCATGGTAGACCTACTGATCGTTTTTGGCGAAAATAACGCTAAAAACGCTCACAAGGGGCGTTCGAATTGGGAATCTGTGGGTGAAAATGTCGTTCATGTCTCTTTTTGTTCAGCGTTCGGAAAGATAAAAAGAAGTATTTTTGCCATCGATAAGTGCAATTTTTGACCCACGTCCGGAGCATGGTTGTTTGTGATCGTTATTTGACAGCATAATCATGCGATTTTAGGTCTTATGCTCAGTTGAGCGTTCGAAGTATACGCTTTACGAACGCTATAATAAAAGAGCCATCAATGACAACGCCACTAATGCCCTCATGAGCTAAACGAACGCACTACGTAAAACTGTATTACGTTCTTTATTTCTTGCCATTGCAGAAAAAATATAATAATAATAAGAAATACTCTTATGTTTAGTAATTATTCTAATTTAATGTGCATTTTAATTAAATTAACCTTCCTTAGTATGAAAATAAAATCATAAAATACGACATCAACTGTCACTTTGACAGCTGTCACAGCTAAGACCTATATCCGTATTATAATTGAGTCGAATGTAAATTTGACTTCTGTCAAATTGTCCATAGCAATACCAGCTGGTAGTGCAGTGGTGAAGTGAATAAAAAAATCAAAGTTTTGCAAACTCAACATTTTAGGATTCAACATCCTGCAAATTCAACATTTTAGGAATTCAACATTTTGCAAACTCGACATTTTAGGATTCAACATGCTGCAAATTCAACTTATTGCAAATTCAACATTATGAGAATTTAACTTTTTGGTCCTAAACGCTTTTTTCTTCGTTAAATGTCTATTTTCGATTAAATTATTTATTTTTCTCATAGTCATAGTATAAATTATAGTAGGTATGCAACTCTTGAATAAAACGGATTTATATCGAGGACCATGAATCACTCGCATCGCTCAGGATTCTAACACTTGAATAATTCAATAATCTCGAATCACCTCCTGTGGTCGTGATTCAATCATAAGGGTTAAGGACCATTTAGATGGAGCTAGTTTCTCGTACGTTTCTAGGCGAAAACTCGTACGCAACTATGCCAAGCAATTATCGCCATATGATTATCGTATCATATAGGTAAGAATTAAATTCTCGCCTACGATTATGTCATACGAGATTCGCAAGCAATTATCGCTAGGCGATAATTTCTTGCAGCTGTTTACACGCCGAAATGTATGGTAAGAAGATTCTTGCTTACGGGTTCTCGACTTGTCTAAACACGATCTCGTATGACATTTTTTCATGTCCATACGAGTAGAGTGCGAGATTTGCCTTTCGAGTTTAGTTAGTTTACCACGGAATTTATTCTAAAATTATACAAAAATCATTCAATTTCGGTACTGCGGGTATATTATAGTAGGTACTCACTAGTGATTGTGAAATACGGAGAATATGCATTATGAAATCGTCGTCTTGATGCTAGACTAGCAGTTCTGAATGCATTCGCGAAAGAATTGCGAGTCGAGGAATATAACCTTATGGATGTTGGTATAATAAATACTTAGATTAATCATTGGTCTCGCTCTCGCTACGCGCGCGGAGACTAATCATTAATCTAAGAATAAATAATACAAATATATGGGGTATTTTATTGAAGAAGCAAGTGAAGCGAGAGAAGTGTCTCTACTTTAACTGGCCAAATTGACAAATCTGTCCGTATGTTTGTTAGTATTCTATACAGGTCACAGTTTTCAAACAATCTTCACGGAACTTGGTATGCATGTTCTACTATCACCTACTTATATATAATTTTTTTAGTCAGTGATTTTGAGCAGAGGGCACTTTTCCCAAAAAGGGGGGAAGTTTGCTGTAGCGCTATTTACGGACCTTAGTTTAAATAATATGAGTATAATTGGTCAAGTGGTTTTCGAGATAATAGGTTGTGAAGTACTGCGAAAAATTGCCGCCGATAAAACTACGTGCTCGCGAGGTCTACTGTTCGCAGAACTATAGTGTTACGGCCGTTTTCAATAATCTATCTATCGCTGGTTTAGCTTACTAGAGATAGATATTTGACACTATTTGTATGGACGTTATGTCACATTTCTATCGGTAGTAAGGGAAACTGTGGATATATAGATTATTGAAAATGGCCGTTTGTCTTATTAACTCTTGTCCTAGAAGAGCAGATATAATTAAACTACGCAGACTGCACTCATGGTAGCGACTGGCACAAATTCTCGCTTGGTAGTTCTGTTTACAGGAGACATATATTTTACTGCGAGGTAATTATCGCCCAAGAGGAAGGGCGAGAATCTTGAATGTTTACACAAAGCAACTTTTTATATTCAATTCGATGATTGTATCTTCGAGGCGAGAAACTCTCTCCATCTAAATGGCCCTTTAGAATCCTTCACTTACTCGTGATTCATATGTGGCCCTCGTTTTAAATCCGTCCTTTATTCACTGATTGCATTATATACGAGTACTATTTTAGGTCAAGCACTTTTTTATTCTTTCACGGTTGTTTTTAATAAACATATTGCTACTTACGGGATGAAAATCGTGGTAATTATTTAACTGAGCTCCCGATATTTCGACGGGACGACGTCCCGCGATCATGGCGCTTGCAACAGTGTCGAAATATCGGGAGCTCAATTAAATAATTACCACGGTTTTCATCCCGTAAGTAGCAATATGTTTATTTTAGGTCAGATCAGAATTGAATAAAGCACAATTATCATAGAAAAAACATAATTTTATTTACACCTACATCTACTTGTAATTATTCTTTAAACTTAGGCATTATATTATTGTACAATCTTCATACAAGGCTGCAATATACCTCTTACATACTTGGTTGCCTTGCTTTATACACAAATACACGATTTTTAATTTATCAATAATAAAACAAGTACAATTTGAAAAATTTTATAGCGACTTCCATTCTATTCAGTTATTGGAGTGTATCTCAAAAATATGGGACGGACGTATACTCTATCAAACAAAAATTAATCATCAAGTTTATAAACGACGAAGTCGACAGTCGAAGCGAATACACATAAAAAAATACGGTCGAATTGAGAAACCTCTTTGTTTTGAAGTCAGTTAAAAAACCGGCCAAGTGCGAATCAGACTCACGCACGAATGGTTCCGTACTATCTATTTAAACGAGCGAAAAAATCACGTTTGTAGTATGGTAACCCTCTTAAATATATTTTATTGTTTTCTACCGACTTCCAAAAAAAGGAGGAGGTACTCAACTCGACTGTATGTTTTTTATATGTTTGTTACCTCATAACTTTCGACTGGGTGAACCGAATCTCAAAATTATTTGTTTGTTTGAAAGCTGGTGCTTCCCGTGATGTAACATGCATCGAATTAGATGAAATTTAAATTTCATCAAATTCAGTCCAGTAGTTTTTAAGATACACTCTAATAACTGAATAGAATGGAAGTCGGTATTAAAATTTTCAAATTGTACTTGTTTAGTATTTGTTGTCATAGCGGCAACATCATATTCTGTAAATTGCAACTGTCTATCACAGTTCATGAGCTACAGCCTAGTGGCAGACAGACAGACAGATGGACATAGGACAACGGATTTTCGCGAGAATTTCGGAAAATATTCAAAATCGCCTCACTAGTCGATTGTCAATATAACAATGAAATTTCTATTGAGTGTGGGTCGTTCGACTGATGAAGTAATGGAACTTATGTATACATTGCTAGAGGATCTATAGACCTCTTTAGATTAAATACAGTAACGAAACTCTTTTCTAAACAATCATTATTTGAAATAAACAAACACTATCTATAACACATCTAAAGTAATAAGATCAAGCTTTGATCATTTTATACCAATAAAGGGAACCAATTCAACAACAAAAAGTATGCAATAACTTGTTGAAGTCGGTACCATGATAGTTCGAAAGTACCTATTATCACAATATTGCGTGCATGCTATTTTCTCTCTCTCAAATGGCAAAATTTGGTCTCGGTAGGTTTTAGGGCCAACTAACATCTGGAATGTTAGTTGGATCATGACTGTACGTGTTGGCGTAAGCTGTTAGTACATAAGTAATTGAAATAAATAAATAAATTTGATTTCACTTCTTGATTTTGATTGACTTGATTAGTCAAGTTGTTCAGTAGATGTCACTCCGTTTCCATACGACGCGGCGACGGTTACAATGATATACAGGATGGTTTTTGGCGGTCATGACCTAGTCCGGAACCACGAGAGTTAGAGAAAAATCGTGAAAGGAGACATGCCTCAATTCAAAAAAAAAAACAATAACTACATGTTTAGTTTTTTTTAATGTTTTACTTTTGACGGAAATCGACCCGAACGATTTAAAAAAAAGCCACCTGTATTATTGAACTTATGGATTCTGTTGCTGATAATCAATCTGTGCAAAGAAATGTATTACTAAAAATGAAAGAATATAACTCTCGTGGTTCCGTACATGGCCATGACCGCCATTTTCAAAAATCCACCTTGTAGAGTTAAAAATCGATGCTCTGACCGATGCCCTCGGTGGCATAGCGGTCACGGCATCGGACACCGATCGTCGGAAAGCGCGGGTGTGAATTCGGTTCGAAGATATTTTTTATTTTCTAAAAGGCCAATAAAGTACAGGTTAACTAACTATAAAACAAACGTTTAAAATAATAGTATATATTGAGGCGTCATTCACAGAGCCGTTTAGTCTTAATACTCTTACATAACTAAACTTAAATATAACAAGTACCCGACATCAATTCTCAAACTAAATATTTTTGTTCATCAAGTGGTTATAACCTTTTTAGCATGTGTGGTGTCGGTTAAGTCACACTAATGCGAGCGAGATGCAACGTTTTGCACCACAGATGTAAATTGTAGTAAATTCAATTCTAAACAACTGTTATTTTATCAATTTTTCGTGTGAAAATTGAAAATAAACGAGTTATTCAATAAATAAAAATTAACCCTTAAAATCAAGATGACGCAACGAATCGATGACCACGCAAAACAAAATTTAGAAGAGAAATTTTCTACTTATTTTTTTATTTAAGTTTGCCTCTTTTTTGAGCTAATTCGACTGGGCTATTCTCGTTTCTTATAATAAAACAGTAATCGTTCTATGTGACTATGGCTTAATCGTGGTTGCTCATGCACATAAGACAAAAAGCATGACTGGTAATAATAATGTACTAATTCCGACACGATAACTTAAAACAAAGAGATAATGTAAGGCATGCATAGTGTTAGTCTTTTCAAGTACATTAACTCTACTAGCATGTATACATATCACACAGAATAAGTAATAGTTTGTATGACAATGTCAGCAATTTGCAGTTTCAGAACACCAAATTAAATCTAATGTATGTAAAGAAAAACATTAGCAGTTTTGATAAAAGGAGTGATGCTCATTCCATCAACACGCGAAATACTCGTAAGCACAAGCTATCCGTACATGTAACGCGTCTCCACAGAATAAGTCATTCTTTTATGGGACAATGTATACGATTCTATAATAAAGTTCCCAATGTTATCCGAGATTTGCCTATTAATAAGTTTAAAATTACTAAACTCTGTGAAAAAGGTTATTACAAAATTTCGGATTACTTGGAGGATGAAACAGCTTGGGACTGATCACTCCAGGATCTATCTACTCGTGTACTAAGATGTCAAAGTGTAGCGTGTCTTGCCCTACTGATACCATTATTATGTTCTCTTTTGTAAGGCAACACACTGGAACTAATATTTGTAGTACCTAAGTAAAAACATTGTAAAAACATCTATATAAAAAGAATGGCCCTGAGTTTCTTGCCGCTTCTTCTCGGTAGGCTCTATGTATTTTGGAACGCGGCGGTAGGCTTTAAAGTACATTATAATGAAAAATTGACTTTCTTAATCTGTCCGAATCAGCAAGACCCATTAGAGGCAAGTTTCATTCATAAATCTATTGTTATTTTTTGTCCTGATGCAGATGGGTTAATGTCTGTGCGTCTTTGATGCCTAAATTGAATAAATGATTTTGACATTGACTTTGACAAACCAGCAATCTAAAATCTGTTTTTAGTTAATTATGGTAGTCCTTATTTTGTTCATGCTAAAGTCCATATGCGTATAACGCTTGCGGATGCCAGTTCTGTTTAATTGTGGGTATGTTTATGCAGACTACCCGCAATTGTATAGAATAGTCATATGTTTAAAATTGTAATTCTAAGTGTTACACGATTTTAGTATTTGTGCACAAAAGTATTCGTATCGTGCACGTCAACGCGTCACGCTTCCGCGTACAAGCTATGAGTTATCTATGTCACAGCTGCCTAGATAAATGACAGTTTGTACTGTTTCACGTGAACGACACGTTACACTTACGCAGTTATTAGTGCAACGCCCACTGATTAAGAACTGTAATAATTTTAATTGTATGATTTGTAAAGCACTAACATGTGCATAGTGAGACAAAACAAAGCAATTTTAAAAAGAAAAATACACATCTTCGGATGGGGTTCGAACCCGTGTCTTCTGACAATCCGTGTCAGACGCCATGACCACTAGAGCATCGAGGCTTACCGACTGTCGTATTTTAGTTCTTTTAACTATTTAGATGCTCCTTCATTCCCATATGACGGTTAGAATCATATTGAGTTAAAATTCGATGATCGGACAGTGTGCCTCGTTGGCCTAGTGATCATGGCGACTGAAACAGTTTGTCGGATGACGGCACGAATCCCGTCCAAGGATGTGAATTGTTCTCTTTAAATTTGTGAAGAACTATTATACTTTAGAAAATTTTAGTTTAGTGTCTGGCACAAGCAAATTGCTAACAATGTCTGACATCTACTCACCGAAAATTTTCTGATGCCGATGCCATAGCACAAACAATTTGCGAAAACGTATTCGTATGGTAACTGTCAACATTTCACGTTTCGTCGTACAAACTATTATCTAGCGCGAATAACTGCGTAACTGTAATGCCGGGTCCATACGCTGCGCAAACAATATCAAACAGCAATCACGAACATGTGGATGGGTGTTTGTATGTGTGTGCCTGTTCTTGTTTGTGTTCGCCACTGTTCGACGTCGGGGTCGGTTTTTCTTCACATATCAAAGGCTGTTTGGCAAACAGTTTGCGATGTTTCCACACGCTTGCTATACATCAGTATTCCGCGCGAGCTTACGGGCGGTGAATCGCGCGCACCGCGTCAATAAATCGTTGTTGGGGCCAAAGACTACAATATCGTAATCATGAGTGATTGGTCCGAAGACTCAACTCTTTGCTTTTTAGAAGCGTATCAAAATGAGCCGTGCATTTGGAATTCAAAAGACTCTAACCACAAAAATAGGCATAAGGTACAGGATGCGTGGACCCGCCTCAATGTGATCGAATAAAAATGTAAAAGAATTAAAAAATAAATAGCTGCAACAAGTTCGACGTCCGCCATGTTTGCCGATTCTGCAGTGCAAGTACCGAACTTACCGATCGATAAATTTGAATGTTAAATTCGTCACACTTCGAAAAAACGGGCTATATCGAACTTTTGTCAATCATTGCAAGTAAGTAAGAAAATTGAGCGATTGGTAAACAAGTTCGATAAGTTATTACGATTATAACGGCAATTATAGCATGGAACTCTTAAATTACGCATGAGATCATCTATCTAAGCGATTTTAACGATTGTTTTATCAGCTTTGAAAACGACCTCCATATAGCTTATCGACAGGCGACGAGAATGGAGATATTGTTCAGTTGCGTTTGATCTTACTAATATTATAAACGCGTAAGTTTGTATTTATGGATGAATGGATGTTCGTTATTCTTTTACGATGAACGGCTGGCCCAATTTCGATAAAATTCGGCATGGAGGTAGATGGGACGCTGAATTAACACATAGGATAATTTTCATCAACATCGTTATTATCCATCACCATGAGGGTGTAACCGCAGAGCGCAACTAGTACTCAATAAAAAAATAGGCTTCGGCCTTCCTTTGATTGTAGAAGAGCGAAATGCTCGTAGAAATCTTGAAATGATAGAAGTACGCATTGTGAAATGCAAACAATATGTAATAATCGACATACAGTCGACAATTTGACGATTGTATAAGTCGTCGATATGACTTCCAAACTTGCTAGGGCCCGATATGATTCTTTAAATTTATCTATCTTAGCAATTCGACAAATTCAACGACTATTACGGTACTTGCACTGCAGATAATACAGACATGTTCGCCAAGTGTGAGGACGACTGTTTGTGTTTGGTTATTGTGGCCGATGTTTGGGACTTTATTTGTTGTGTTTGGTATTTGTAGCAAACATCAAGTGTATGGACTGGGCATAACCTGTCGTTCACGTGGAACAGTACAAACTGTCATGTATCTAGGGCAAATGTGACACAGACAACTCATAGTTTATACGTCGGAGCGTGACGCGTTTAAGATACGAATGCTTCTTGGCAAATTGTTTGTGCTAAGACCTCTGTGCAAATACGCAAATGCGATGGCAGCTTCAACTGATATCAAAACTTCACTCGGTATACATCACACAGGTATTCAGTAACTTAATATTAATGTCCACACACTGACAGCCCCACACTAGGTATCACACATATGTCACACATCTCACAAGCCCCGAGAACACACATTCACATTAGCACCGGCCAGGTTTCGATGCTGATGCCCCATGCTTCGAAGGCAGCTGAGCCGGCGTGGTGGTGCCGACATGTGCACACTTCCCGCACTAGGACGCGAGTTTACATGTATATCCGCCGCAGGTGTACCGCTGTGGTGATCGCGCTGCATTGCGGACAGATTTTCTTCGCGCGCAGTGATTGGAGCCAGCAGACCTGAAGTGCAACAATAATATATCTTACAATACAATAATTTTGTTGACCGAGCGAAGCGTCTCTGCTGTAACTGGCCAAATTGACTTTCATCTGTCCGTATGTTTGTTAGGTTGTATGTTGGTCTTCCTGTACAGCGGCCTTATTGTATATTTTTACGGAGAATGGGCTTCATTTTGACATTTGAATCCCATTCTGGGCGAAATCCTGCAAGCCTATTGGCCGGAACCATCAATGGGAATGAGAATGAAGCGACATTTCATTCAAGTTAGACAACAAGGCAGCAGGTCGCATTTTTCAACCAATCTTGACGAAACTTGGTATGCATGTTCTACTATTCAATATAACTTTGCCGTCGTCGGCGATTGAGTGGGGATACTTTTCCTAAAAAGGGGGCAAGTTTGCAGCGGCGCTATTTACCGACCGATTGTGATAAAATTTGTTACACACTTAAGGACCTGACTATAAAGAGGAATTTCAAATATGAGCATTACTGGTCTAGCGGTTGAGAGAGAAGGTTTTGAAAATTAAAAACTGGACTATTTTGGTGATATTCGGCAAGAACATGTTTGGTACCAATAATATATAAATATAAATATAAATAAAAACATATATTTTAGTAAATAACATACATACATATAGGCAGAGACCACGGATTTCCACTTACTACGATCCTGACATATCTCTTTCGCTTCATCTATACTCATCAATCCTTTCATACATAAGCGTTGGTTTAGGGTACTTTTGACCTGGCCTTTTTTCAGAACGTCTTCAATCTGATTTCGGAACGTTCGCCTAGGTCTTCCCCTTGCAACACTTCCGTTTACTTGTCACATGTATACCTGTTTAGTCATTCTCATTTCATTCATTCTCTCCACATGTCCAAACCATCTTAAAATACCTTTCTCGATTTTTGTCACTACACCCTCATTCACACTACATCGTTCCCTTATCACACTATTCCTTATCCTGTCACTCCGTTTCACTCCAATCATGCTCCTCAATGCTCTCATCTCCACAGCATTTATTCTACTTTCATGCTTTTTCCGCCACACCCAACTTTCACTACCATACATCAGTGTCGGAACCAACACTCCCCCATGAACAGCCAGACGAGCCTTTTTAGACACCTTCTGACTGTTCCTAAAAATTTTAATAAATAAAATAAATCATATAGAATTATTAGCAAAATTGGTCAAGGCTTTATTCTGTTGTCTAGCCGCTGATAAGGTTGTGTGCTCCCGAGGTCTACTGCTCGTAGAACTACTAGTAATATAACATGAACATGTACCTCACAGTAAACGTGCCAACACTGTATGGACACGGCCGGGGAGGCGTACGGAGCAAGGCAGATCAGGCATTTGGTCTGGAAACAACAACACACAAATTTCAATGAATATAAAAAATTATAAAAATTCAATATCACTCCGACGGATATAAATATAATATCATATGTGACAACATACACATGCAGTGTTCAGGTCCCAAACTAGACAGAGCCTGTACTATGTAACCTGTACCACGCCGTCGCGAACAACGATCCGCCGGGAAACGCCCCCTTGCGCCCGCGCCGATATACGTGTTCGCGAATGCGCGTATCCCAGTGCTCACGGGAAGAAACTTTACCGAAAGTGTGACATCAGCCCGAATTACTCCGACGGACACCAGCCGGTACTATCCAGAGGAAGTCTCTTTTAAGGATCAGCCCGCATTCCTGTGAGTACCTACCCAATTACCTAACCTACCTTTAAATATCCGACGTATGGTGGCTTCGCCCCACCAACCTTTATAACTATCTCGAAAAATACAACATCTTTGCACCTGAACAAAAAGGTTTCCGTAAAAAAATATCTATTAATGTAGCAATTTATGAATTCTTGAATATGATATATCCCAGAGTAGATAAGAGGCAACCAGTTTACGCCCTCTTCATGGACATGTCTAAGGTATTCGATTTTGTGGACCATAATATACTCCTAACTAAACTTGAAAATTACGGTATTAGAGAAATGCCTTAACATGAATGAAATCTTACCTTTTCGATAAAACTCAAATTGCTAGTGTAAGTAGAATTTGCCTCAAGACAAAACAAGAAACGCACTACAGATCAGCACCCAGATCAGTTTGCTTTGGAGTGCCCCAGGGAAGTGTCTTGGGTCCGTTACTTTTCTTAATTTATGTGAACGATATGCCTAGATCCACCAAGAATAAATAAATAAATATTCCACAACTATCACACAACGCCATCTAGTCCCAAGCTAAGCAGAGCTTGTGTTATGGGTACTAGACAACTGATAAACATACTTATATATTTCTAAATACATAAATATTATAGATAAATTACACCCAGACACAGAACAAATGATCGTGCTCATTACACAAACATTTGTACTGGGTGGGAATCGAACCCACGACCTCCGGCATAGCAGTCAGGGTCACTAACCACTAGACCAACAGGCCTGTCGTTCCTTCATCCCTTCAAGAAATTGCCCTCCTTCATCCAAAACCAAGTCATCAACTGTTTGTTTTACTGTTGTTAACTTGCTTTGCTATGCTTACAATTAGTCTACTAGCTATAGTATCCAAACGAAACAATAAACTGACAGGAAATTTAGACAAGTGAACAGCGCGCGGATATTCCCCTAATCGGTTCTAAAGGGAGTGCCTAAACGTATGCGTTTATATTTGCGGGAATCCCTGAAAATGCGTTTCGTTTTCAAGCATAGACAATATGAGGGTTGCCATACGTGTAAAAAAAAAAACTACCGATGACGTAATCATCATCTAGACTCCCCAACCCCCCATGTCGTCCAAAATAAGCAAAACAAAGACCACCCTCCCATAGTGCTTACGTAATACTTGAACGGCCCTATATCCATGGATATATATCCTCGAATCCTGCTTTTTAGTGACTCTTCTACTTACGGGATACACCGTCAATTATGATATCGTCAAAATAGGCGAAACAACACGTTTCAGTTATTGGAGGGTAACTCAAAAACGTCTTGACCGAATTTGATGATATTTGAACGGGACCACACGGTAAACACCAGCTTTCAAATCTAAAGCTAAAAAAACATCAAAATCGGTTCGATCCCAGTCGATAGTTCAAAGGTGACAAACATAAAAAAAATACAATCGAATTGTGAAACCTCCTTTTTTGAAGTCGGTTAATAAATAAACAATTGGGCCGAGCACGAAAATCTGCTTAAGTGTTACTTAATCGCATCGTTGACGTGTTTAGTACAAACTGTCGTTTATCTAGTACAATGGTGGCACAGATAACTCATAGTTTGTACTGAATACGTCAACGATACGATAACGTTACACGTAAGCAGTTTTTCGTGCTCGGCCCAAATATCTCGTAATATTCCGAGTTTGGACTTACCTCGGACTCTCCGTTGTGTTTCATCTGCAATTCGTTGATTTTCGCTTTCAACGCTTGTATTCTGGTCTGGAAATGAAACATTATACAGCATTTATATTATATACCGTATTATATATATTATATGTATATATTATATAGCTGAACCGCCAGCGGCTTCGCTCGCGTGGAGTCGCGGGATACGGTTAATCACAGTTTTTTATTATTATCCCACGGGAACTCATTAATTTACCGGTACCGGTAAAAAGTATCCTATATGTTGACCAGGGACATAAGCTACCACCATACAAAATTTCATTTAAATCGGTCGAGTCGTTTCCGAGATACAAACAGACAGAAAATCAGAGAAACAAAAAATTAGAAAAAAATCTACATTAGTTCGATTTCACTCCTTACATCGCCCTGACTCGGTATTTAGCAAATTTTTTTTATTGTACTGAAATTCGACCTCTAGTTTTATTATGTTATGTAGTTAGTATTTATGTATGTAGAGACGACTTATAAAGCACTAATGCCTGCTTAGCGAGACCAAACAGTGCAATTTGAGAGAGAAACAAGCAACCTCGGAGGGGATCCGAAACAGCGTAATACAAACTATTAAAGGTTGCGACATCAATACGAAAGTTATAAATATATAGGGTTTTCTAAAGCACTAAATCCTGCTTAAGGCGAAATAAGTGTGGATTACGACTAAATTTCATTATTGACAAACTTAGTTTTTCAATGCTTAAACCTAATAACCGAAGTTCGAAAAAAAACTTAGTGTAAATTGAAGATACGTTCTTATGAAGTATGGGAGCCAACACACGATTAAGCAAACTTGGCTCGATAGACGTGCTTCGTGGGAAAAAGCTTTTTTATTCAATTATGGGCAAATAGAATAAGAATAAGAATCATTTATTTGCTCAAAATACGAGTATACATACAACACAATAATATGCGCAGGTTGTATTAGATCAGGTGAATATAATAGATATAGATGAACTTACATCGTATTTTGCCCACAGGCGTGCAAATTAGTCGAGCGATGGCGTGCATAAAAGGAACATTATTTTTATAATCAAATTAAATATAAACTTAATACAATGTGTCAGTATAATAATAATTTGAATATCAATTATGTTAATGTATAATTAAACAATACATTTGAAGCAATGTCATAAAATAATAACAACAATAATATGTCAACTTAAACTAATGTCAAAAGCAAAAAAGTCATTGATTTTATAATAACACTTCTCAATTAGAAAATTTTTTAGAGCCTTTTTGAACAAATTAATTGTTAAGTCTCTTATTTCTTTGGGCAACTTGTTATATACAAGGGGACCCATACACACTAAACTATTATTCATAAGGGTTGTCTTAGCTCTATGTTTACTGCATTTATTTTGGTCTCGCCTATTTCTTTTAACATAATCTGAGAGTGATGGAAACCGTTCAGGATTACATTTAACAAATAGAGCGACTTCAAATATGTACAATGACGGAAGTGTAAGAATTTTATATTTTTTGAAATAAGGTATGCAGCTATCAGTCTGTTTTAACCTAAACATCGCTCTGATGCAACGTTTTTGCCTCTTAAAGATTATCTCATTATTGGTAGAGTTACTCCAAAATATGATCCCGTATCTTAAAATGGATTCAGCCAGTCCATAGTAAGCGGAAAGTAATGTATCAGTGTTCAGAGTAGCCGAAAGTTTACTCAAAGCATATGCAGCGCTATTGATTCTTTTTGACAGATATTCATTGAAATATATTTCAAGAATGTATCATTTGATTGTACGAAATAAATATAAGAAGTATTAGCACGTATTCAATTGCATCTTCGCATTACATCGTCGAATCTGGTAAGCAATTATCAACCTTATGTAAAGCATCGTAAATAGTCTTAAAATTAGGATTGGACAGTGCCTTAACGAGACAAGCTGTTTCAAAGACAAAGGTATTTTATTCTCTCTAATGGCAATAATTGGACTCTAAGCAGGCGTTAGTGCTTTAAAAAGCATATAATAGAAACTATGAAGGGTTGCAACATCATTACGAAAGTACCGTGTTTGTAAAACATATTTTTTCGGTTGGATAATGCACGCTGTACTACTCTGTAACTACTTAATTAAGTGTGAATATTGTATATACCTCAGTGAGTTTTTTTATGGGATAGGTTGGCAAACGGAAAAAGTTGGAAACGGACAAGTAAACGGAAGTGTTGGAAGGGGAAGACCTAGGCGAACGTTCCGAAATCAGATTGAAGACGTTCTGAAAAAAGGCCAGGTCAAAAGTACCCTAAACCGACGCTTATGTATGAAAGGATTGATGAGTATAGATGAAGCGAAAGAGATATGTCAGGATCGTAGTAAGTGGAAATCCGTGGGGTCTGCCTACCCCTACGGGAAAGAGGCGTGATTTTATGTATGTATGTATGTAGGTTGGCAAACGAGCAAGCGGCTCACATGATGGTAAGTGATACCGTCGCCCACGGATATCCGTAATACCAGAGGTCTCAAGGATGCGTTGCCGACTTTTGAGGAAGGATGACAGGAAGGAAGAGATAGAAGGGGTGAGGGTGGAGGAGGGAATCGGGCCTCGGGAACCTCCCACATATCGACTGAAACGCAATAGCAAGCTATGTTACTGCACGTCGGTGTTATGTGGGAGTGTGGTACTTCCCCGGTCGTGCAGGTCGATCGAAAAAGCCGACCAACCTAGACCCTTCGTGACTAGACACGTATATAATCTTGCGCTGACAGCTTCAAAATTAGAAATACTCAGCTCAGGTACCAACATAATGGCTGTAAAAATATACAATAAAATACCCAACACAATAAAAAAAACAAGAAAAGACACTAATTTCCGTAACAATCTTAGGATATTTTTAGTCAACAAATGTTGACGAGTTTTTCAAAGACAAAGATAATTAAATTAAAAGTCAAAATCATTTATTAAATTTAGGCATCAAAGACGCACTTATGAACGTCAATTATTCATTATAATGTACTTTAAAGACTCTACCGCCGCGTTCCAAAATATATAGAGCCTACCGAGAAGAAGCGGCAAAAAACTCAGGGTCATTATTTTTATATAAATGTCTACAATGTTTCTACTTAGGTTCTACAAATATTACATTTTATGGGTGGCAGAGAGACAGCTTGCCAGAAGTGGAGTATTCCAAGCATCCTAATCTTCTATATAATGTCGGGACTTTATAATAAGCTTTTTTATTAAAACGTTTATTAGAGTCAATTTGAATTTGCCCTCTGTGAGCTCAGTTATGTGTTTTGGGATTTTATTGTAAAAACGCACACAATTTCCTAGGAATGATAATATATCTATAATAGCTATATTAATTTACTAATGTACCTACACTACAACTGGACAAATGGCTATCTACAGAAAAGAAATCTCTTCTGAAACTATAAATCCAACACTGCAATGATATGGACATATCAGCATATTGCTGCTCGTCCATTAATAATAAATAATAATAATACATATTTGATTAAGTTCAGCATGGTTCGGTCTCATAACCTCGTCCTTTAATATCTTACTTGCTACCACTATGATAATTATGTTGCTATACCCAAGTAGGGTCATATGTTTATTTTGCAAATAACACCTGTGTCTTTCTAAGATTTATACATATGTGTGCAATAAAGAATGATTGGTTGGTGTATATAAACAAAATTAAATTGTAAATGTTTTTTATAGCATGAATACTAAAACAATCATATAATTATTGTGATCTACTAAATGTGTGTTAGTCTGTATGGTACAATCCTTTTTGAGTTGTCTTTTATTTTAGATAGTCACCATGGGGGCCTTTTTTAAATTCTGATTGATTTTCTTTTCTACCGACTTCCAAAAAGGAGGAGATACTAGACAGATTTTTTTTGTTTGTTACCTCATAACTCTCGATAGGGTGAAACGATTCAAAAATTTTTATAAATTTTAATAAAATAAATTTTGTTTGAAAGCTGGTGCTTCCTGTGTGGTCCCATTTAAATTTCATCAAATTCGATGTAGTTTTTGAGATATACTCCTATAACTGAATAGAATGGAAGTCGGTATTAAATTTTACAAATTGTACTTGTTATTTAATCACCGATCATATTCTTAGATTACAACCTACAAACTCTTCACGGTTTATGACACTAGCATGTACGAACACTGGCAGAATTGTGACAATTTAGTCACAGAGGCCATCCAATAAGAAGCAGAAGATAGCTATTGTAGAACTAAGTATGCAGTTGTAGTATTAATTTGTTTTTAATAATGTACGCTGTTGTAGTATAAATCCATCGTGACGTCACAGACTGGCTCCAACGGAAGACCAGCGCTGGTTTAAACCAGCATTATGCTGAGTTGGGGACCATTTTATGAGATAGCAGTAAATTGTAATTCTACTTTCTTACTTTTATTAACCAATGTTATATGCTGCCGTCATAAATCAATTATATTTCATTCATTCAAGAGTTCGTACCTCTGCACTAGCTTCAACAAGGCCAGTCACCTTCGACGAGGACCCTTCTAGCATATTACGTCTATTTTCTATTCCATTCTGTGCTGCTTCCAATCTTCTCTTCTCTTCTGGACGTGTTTCTTCTGGATAGTTATGGCTAACAAAGTGCTCGAACTCCTGAAACATATAAAGAAATTATAATGTTAGAGTGCAAAAAGAGAATCATGGTGGTGTTACGGTTAACTAACATGCAGATATATGGCGCCTAATTCAGATGTTCTGTGCGTCACACATTGGTCATATTTGCACTAATACTCCAATGTGTGCACCAGACTTTGTACTTTGGAGGATGTTCACATGTGTCCAATCACCTTCCAATGTCCAATCATCATCATCATCTCAGCCATAGGATGTCCACTGCTCAACATATGTCTCCCCCATAATTTTCCAAAAGGACCGGTTGGAAGCGGCCTGCATCCTCAAAACTCAATATTTTATTGCAGACATATGTGGGTACATGGAGTTCTTAAAGTAACATGTTTAAATATAAAGTAATACATATGACCCTATTTGGGTATGGCAATAGTCGGAACGGAACGATCTATGTTCATTTTGTCGAAATTATCATTGAAAAATTCTTCTAAGTTGTAATAACATTTGGATTCTAAAATACCTTTTAAGATATTTATAAAAGTTACTTCTTTTTCGATATCTTTTAATTCATTTGGCAATTTATTAAATATCTTAACGGCCATTGATTTAGGGCCAGAGCTATGTATTTCTAGGTTGGACTTTGGTTCGATTAATTTATGTCTAAATTGCGGCCTAATACTGCGCGATTTATCAGATGCCCTTTTAAAATAGTCTGGGTATTTTTTTACAAATCTACACATTTCCAGAATATATGTTGACACTATTGTTAGTATTTTAAATTTTATAAAATAAGGCTTGTGGCCTCCAACGTCGTCCTGCGACCTTTATCAGGTAGTCTGTCCACCTTGTCGGTGGACAACCTATCGGCCCTATGGCACCTTTCGGCCATCTGTTCTGCGTGCTATGTGGCCTGCTCACAGCCACTTCAACTGGCTTATCTTCTGGGCTATGTCGGTGACTTTCGTTCGTCTATGGTCTCCTAATTTCTGATTCGATCACGTAGAGAAACCCCGAGTATAGCCCTCTCCATAGCTCGTTGAGCTTATATGAATATCCATATCGAATGTCCAATACTGACGTGCAGTTGTTGAAACAAGTACAAATGCGAAGGGAATGAAAGGGCACTGCGCGCAGCGGTCTTGGACAGAATGCCACACATTGGTCGGTCATTCATCGCGAGTAGCGGCTTTTGTTCCTAAGCGTTTCTTATTTTTAATTTGTTGTCGAAATAACGAAGCCCTCGACTCGAACATGTCTTGGAGTTTATTGAATTGTCCTTCAATTTGCAATTTCTGTTCAATTGTGGGTATGTTTAGTGCAGATTGAGTCGTAACGACATGCGATCTGTACAGGAAGACGTACATACGAGGGTCATTTGAAAAGTACTTAGCCTAACATACTTAATGAAACCACACCATTTTGAGTTTATTTTTATTTTTCAACATACTCTCCTCCGAACTCAAAACACTTTTTCCATCGACCCGGTAAGGCTTCGATACCCGTTTTAAAAAATCTTCGTCTAACTCTTCAAAATAAGCGTCCACGGCGGCTATGACCTCTTCATTTGTAAAAAAATGTTTACCACCTAAAAATTTTTTCAGCTTTGGGAACAGATAAAAGTCGGACGGTGCTAAATCCGGTGAATATGGGGGATGAGGTAACAATTCGAAGCCACTTAGATGGATTTCTGCCATGGGTTGCACAGAGGTGTGAACGCGCGCATTGTCCTGATGAAACAAGACTTTTCTTCTCAATAAACCTGGACGTCTTTCTTTGACTTCTTCTCTCAAACGACGCAACAGGTTGCAATAGTAATCGGAGTTTATTGTTTCACCCTTTTGTAAATAATCCACGAGAATTATACCCTTTGCATCCCAAAAAACGGATGCTATGACTTTGCCCGCCGATAAAACCACCCTTGCCTTCTTCGGGGTGGGCGATCCTGCTCTTTTCCATTGTTTCGACTGTTCTTTTGTCTCGGGTGTATTGTGGTGAACCCAGGTTTCATCCATGGTTATAAATCTTTCAACAAATTCGATTGGGTCAGCTTCATATAACTCTAAACAGTCGCGAGAAGTTGTGAGTCGGTTGCGTTTTTGTTCCACTGAAAGCAATCGCGGTACCCGCCGCGCAGACACCTTAGAGAATCCAAGTTCAGTAGTAATTATATGATGTGTTCACTCAGATGAGATGCCTACAGTCTTAGCTATCTCCTCGACAGTCAATCTTCGATCAGATAAAATTAAATCACAGAATTTTTCTTTGTTTTGATCAGTGGAAGCAGTCGAAGGCCGGCCACTACGGGGCTCATCTTAAATGGACTCACGACCACGTTTAAACTCTGCCACCCAGTTTTTAACAGTCGCATACGAAGGAGCGGACTCACCCAAAGTAGCAGACATGTCTTCATGTATAGCTTTTGGAGTTAAACCTTTCAAATTCAGGTATTTTAACACTGCACGATGTTCAATTTCATCCTATTTCGAATAGCTCTGTCTTGACTTACGGTATCACGTGTAAACAAACAATGAGTTACTGTGAATAAACTAAACTGTGCATACTTGTTGCTAAATAATGTAACTACAAAATGAGGGTAGTTATAAAAAAACCAATGACTTTAACCATGTTAGGCTAAGAACTTTTCAAATGACCCTCGTACAACCTAACAAACAGATGAATGCCGGGCCAGTTAAAGCTGTGACGCTTCATTCTCTTGGTCAATAATTCAAGGCACTTTGTGTGCCAATTTTTGTCAAAATCGGTCGCAAATGCGACATTAAGGCGAGAACAGACAGACAGAGAAAATCATTATTTGGCCAATCTCGAAACTGAAACACTTTTAAAAATGTTTATAGGGTTACTTTTTAAAGCACTAACGCCTGCTTTAGCGATCTCATACATTGAAATTAATAGAGAGAAAATATTTTTTCTCTCTATATATTTATAATCAATCAATTGGCGTCTGACACGGAGAGTCAACGGACGCGGGTTCGAATCCCGTCGAGAATGTCAATTTTTCTCTCTATACATTTCAATGTTTGAGATCGCTAAAGCAGGCGTTAGTGCTTTAAAAAGTAATACTATAAAAATGACAAGGGTTGCAATGTCAATAAGAAAGTTTAAGTATTTATAAATAATGCTTCTTTCGGATGGATACTTCTAAAAATGTTGTTTACTTCTGCGCTGGCCTCTACAAGACCATTCATCTTCCGTGGACACTGCACAGGCGCATCAGACACGCCTTCTGTCCCGTTCTGTGCTACATCCTCTCTTCTGTTCTCTTCTGGCATGTGCTGGTCTCGGTCTGCTTGAAGGTCTTCCGATGGGGTAATTTCTGCCTGAACAAAAAATGTTTTTATTAAAAAATAGAACCAACTTCTACAATAAAAAGTGTGAAATAACTTGTTCAAGTCGGTACCATGATAGTTCAAAAGTACCTATTATCACGGTATTGTTTTTTCACCCTTTTTAAAGACGCTTGCTACTTACGGAATCGATTGTCATTTATGGTCAATGATGATATCATCAAGATCAACACTTTTCAGTTGTTGGAGTGTATAACTAAAAGCCTACGAATAAAATAATAGTCAAGAACTGTAACTGCGTTAAAAAAATGACCCAACAAAAGTCGTGTTCAGTGCGTCATCAGTCGGACATTTTACTTGCAAGCGAGCACACTTCAAATCTTCGCGTACATTTTCATTTTTATCATTGTGAACTTCAGTTGTGGATCATCATGCCAGCATTCGTTGTGAAGTGGTATAGGAGCAATACACGAATAAAATGTCCAGGGATCACTTTTACTAGTAAATAATAGCAAAATTATAATTATTCAAAGATGTTCAAATACGTTAACAAATCGAGATGGTCAATACTATGCAAAATAAAGTCAGTCAATTTTTATTTAATTTAGGATGTATCTTTTTTCTTCAGGACTAAATATTGAAATGTATGTAATGTGCAATGGTTTTGCTTGTTATGTTTTATTCTCGCTTGCTTGCCGATTCAATGCGGCAAAATAAGTGCCTAGCTGCACTTTGTTTAATAATTTATGTTACATAATTATAACATAAAAATAATATGAATTTTCTAATATGATATAACCAAACAGATGATAAATATTATATAATAAGCTGTCGTTTTCCTCAGTTGTAGATTATCTAATACAATTTACATGACATCATCAATAGGGAAGTTCCTTTCAGTAGGTAAGCGTTTTTCCAATTAAGCCAGAAAAACAAGAGTTTGACTGCCTGTGAAAACCAGCATAGTTATACTACGTTAATTTTGACTGAAAACAATAAAATTATAGATAATAAAAAAATTATGGACCGTGTTCCACAAAACTGCAGTACCTACCTACCAGTTGGTACAGTAAGTACCTACTGTTTTTTTTAAATTATGTTATATAAAATATCATATTTATCTTTTTATGCTGATGATTTGTCCCGAAGAAACATCAACATCTTTAAGAGCCTTTATTCTGCGCTGCGCTGCGCGAGTTTAGGTATTTTACATTAGCGAGTTACTTACTAGCGCGCCCTGCGGCAGTGGCCTTACCGTTTGACCAAAATAGCGCGCACTAATATTTGAATCTTTTTTTATCTACTTTGGTTTTTATGTCACAAATAGACGTAGGTCAAACAGGTGAATTAAAATATGACGCAGGACACATTTTATTTCTAATATCGACATTAATTAACATAATATGATAATTATTAATCAAGTACATGTTATTTACAAGAGCATAAACTACTAATATTTAGTTGAACAAGTGCGGGCATCAGAGTGATACGTCCTCTGACCTCTCTCTCTCTCTCGAGGCCTAAGCCGCGTCTGACGATTCGTGACTGGCGCGACCGGTTTTATGATTAATTTTAAAAACGTGTGTGTGTAGAAACCGCTCGGCAATAACAAACTAAAAAACAATTTCTAAATGTAGTCTATGGAACTTGAACTTGTTAATCAAATAATTTTCTATTACATCAGGTAAGAATAATTGACATAATATACTATATCAATCATTATTATGTGACCCTTCAAACACTCAGCAAAAACGCGAATTGGCGCTTCCAAAGCGTTAACGCTCTAAAGAGTTACTACAGACAATGAACAATAACGATTGCCTACAGTTGGTATGTAAAATAGGTAACTATATAGCATTAAAAAAACAGTTCATTGTTTGGTCAAATTAAAGCACGTTTAATTTTTCAAGCTAATGAAAATTCACCCTCTGCAAATTTTAAAGTGGTTTACCTGAGTTGCTAATTAATTTGTCAGTAATATCAAATTTTCTAAAGTAATTCTATGAATTGATTGAATTTTCTAAATTGATAATGAAGGTATTCTGTGACCATTGAAAATCATCCAGCTGGCAAATAAGTACTTATATTTTTTATTGGTAAAATGTATAAGCCTAAAAGGTTTCATAATCTTTCTTTACTACATTGCGAATAATCTCTTCTTATGTCTTCTAGACAAAAACTTAATAAATTTATCATATTTCGCGAGACATACGAGATTTACGATTGATTTATTATTGAGTTGGTCCAGTCCACTTGTTGCATAACATCGTCCACGCCGCTATGACTCGGCTGTCATTGTAGACGTTGCAGCACTCGCGTAAACCAATCCCTGCTTTCCTTCTGAATTTAAACCAATCACCGAAAATGTCTATTTGTAACCTCGGAAGTAATTCGTGTTTGGAATCATACGTCGTTTAGATTTGAAGGGCCACTTTTTGTGTGGAATTTGTTCTGAATTATGCTTCCTAACTATTATTTCTTCGTAGCTAAAAACTGCTTGGCCGAGTGTGATGAAATTTAAATGGGACCAACTCGGAAGCCCTATATATATATATATATTCATATATAATTTTGATTCTCGGAAAAGGCTCCACGATTTTCATGAAATTTAGCATGCAGGGGGTTTCCGGGGGGGCGATAAATCGATCTAGCTAGGTTAAATATTAGGTCATTTTATCAGTAGGCAATAGAACACAAAAGTTTGTTCATTGCGTTTAAACTAGATGGCGTAACAGTCGTACTGCAGAATCCTGAATCGCGGTGACATTATTCTCACAGAACATGTGTTGCTATTTTGTATTCCTATCTAAATCAAACAAAGCACGGTCCAGGCACGTACTGTAATATACATAAATAAGTGACTTACATCAAGTGCTATCCTAGAGGGGGAGTATTGTGGGGGGCCGTAGAGCTCCGTGTCCTCATCACCGTCCACTACCTGAAGGAGAAAATAAAAACATTAATTTTGAAGTTGAATTCCAATCTACAAAAATTATTTATATATTCAGGTAAAAACAGTCGCACAAACATTGTAATACGTAATTAAGTACTAAAGGTCTACCTACTTTACCGTTACTATTCACAAATATTATTTAGTTGTTGAAGACATGAATGACAGAGTGAGAGATATATATATTCTCATATATATATATATAAAGGCACATTGGCCCGTATCAGGTTCTTTATAGGTGCTCCAATTTCGTGGCTAGGCGTGGATGAAACGGGCGAGGAGAACAAGATATATTTTTTTTATTTGGTTCACCAACAGACTGATACATTTTATAGTAAGTATAAATAACGCGGTGTTAATATTAATGTCTTATGTAACAATCCAATAATAGGCAAACACAGCATGCATTATTACAACATTGATAACAAATTAATGGCTGGTCTACAACCAACTCCGACGAATTCAGTAACATTATGTAAAAAAACAAGTTATGGAATGAATGAAAATAAGCACAATAAAACAAATAAAACAGTGAAATAGCTAACTTACTTAAGGGTTTCCACAACCCTTTTCTTAAATAAAACAAGAGAACTCTCAAAAATATCTATCCCCTGCTCCGATCACAATTGGTTTGATAGTCTACAAATTCTTGTTAGAGGACTATATTTGCCCAACTGAGTTCTATGACCTTTTATATAAAATAATTGTATACATTAGGGCGGTAAGAGGAGCGCGGGATAGCGAAATTAATTAATGCTAATATATCAGGGAAATTAATAAGTCCATTCAAAAGTTTATACAGAAAAGTGAGGTCTGCTACACGACGCCTATCAGCCAAGTTTGACAGTTTGAAATAATTTAACCTATCCTTGTAATGGGGCAGCTCACTTCTTTAACCAAGTGACCTAGTTAAAAGATATAGAAACCGTTTTTGTACCCGCTCAATCCTTTGTATGTGGCAGTCGTAATGGGGAGTCCAAATGCTGGGGCAATATTCTAAATGACTTCGTACCAGAGACTTAAATAAAGTTGTTCTAACAGTAGGATTTTGAAACTTTCTACTGTTGCGCCAAATGAATCCAAATGCTCTATTAGCTTTCTTTATTATATGGTTATAATGAGGTTTAAAAGATAACTTTTTGTCAAAAATTACACCCAGATCTTTTATTTCTTCAACTTCATCTAGTATGTGTCCATCTAGTGAGTACTGACTTGGTATTGTATTACGTTTCTTGCTTATTTTTATATGCTTACATTTGCTTGTGTTAAGTGGCAGCTTATTAGATTTGCACCACTCATTTAATTTAGAAAGATCGCTTTGCATCTTGATCACATCATCAGTATTGTCTATTTTCTGGTAAATTTTTAAGTCATCAGCAAATAGTGAGTATTTGACAAAATTGAATTGTTTCGGCAAATCATTTATAAAGGCCAAGAATAAAATCGGACCCAGGTGTGAGCCCTGTGGGACTCCTGAGGGTGCACTAAAAGTTTCCGATTCATGTCCAGACACTACAACTTTTTGCAATCTGTGAGCAAGGTAACTATGCACCCAATTCAATAAACTACCACTGATACCTAAAGCAGAAAGTTTACCAATAAGGATGTTATGGTCCACTCTGTCAAATGCTTTACTGATCCGTGTATATAACATCTACTTGTTTGCCTTGATCAACATTGGATACAAGTTCTTCTGTATACAGTAGTAAATTTGACAGAGTTGACTTTCCCTTCTGGAAGCCATGTTGCTGTTCAATTAGTAGCTCTTTTAGATGAAATGAAAGAACTGGACAGATTAAACTCTCCATCACTTTAGCGAAACATGGTAAAATAGAAATAGGCCTATATTCTTTGATATTATTGATATTTGCAGATTTGGGAATAGGGATCACATTAGCGATTTTCCAAGAAGATGGAAAACTTCCTGTTTCCATAGATTTATTGTATATTATACTAAGAGGCATACTGAGTGATTCAGCGCAATTGCGAATAAATAATGGTGGAATGAGATCTGGACCGGCACTTTTATTAGGATCGAGTTTCTCTAGTGCTTGCTTGATAGATTTCTTAGAAAAAAATATTGTAGATAGTGTATTGGTGTTGCAATCTGAAGTAACTAATGTATATTGACAAAAAGTTTCAAACTGGTACGCTGAAGATAAATGACGCATAAAAAGATTACAAATATCTTTTGGGGTTGTAGCAGTACTATTATCTAAATACATTTTATTTGGAATAGAAGATTTAGATTTTTTCTTGTTTCTTACATATGACCAGAAGGATTTCACGTTTTTGTTGTGTAACAGAGAATGCTCGATTTGTTTGATATAAACACTGTGGTCACGATCAATTATACTGTGACTTCTTTGTCTCAAGAGCTCGAATGAATATAAATCTCTAGGATTATTGTAGGTTTTAAATTTACGTCTAAATTTATCTTTCTCTTTAATAATTTTTATTAATGCAGTCGAGTACCATGATGGATAATTGCCTTTATTATATTTGTTTTTAGGAACACATTCATCTATGATACTGTTAATTTTCGCTTGGAATATATTAACCATTTGGTCTACGGTAGAATTGGGATCGAGAACTGTGTTCCACTCGATCGCATTTATTCTGCACTCAATGTCAGCATAGTTACCTTTATTAAAGTTCGGCTTAGAATAAAGTTTAGTTTTTATGAACTTGGTAGGTTGACAATCAATGTCAATCATTAGTGGTGGGTGATAGTGGTCAATTTTAGTAAGGGGAAAGTCCTCGTGCAATACTTTGATTTTAGACATGTTGGACAAAACCAAATCCAGTATTTTGTCTTTGTTATTAGATATAAGGTTAAATTGTGTTAAGTTATTTAGTGACATAAAATCGACTAACTCACACCCTAAGTTACAATTAACGTATTGGAGTGAAGCAGGAGTATAATTACCAAAAGCGTTAATGGGAGCCCACAATAAGTTAGGCAAATTGAAATCACCAAGTACAATAACATTGTCGTCACGGAGGTCACAAATCGTTACATTTAAATCTTCCAATAGAGATTCTAAAACGGTTGGTGAGGCAGTTGATGGTAAATAAACTGCATATAAGTACATATTTAGTGATGCGTGATTATTTGCAGTGTTAATGGACACACATAGAAGTTCGCTATTGGAACTACGGTATACGCACGTGGAATGTAACCTCTTTGCGACGGCAATAAGTACACCACCTCCTATTAGTTTAGAGCTATTACAAGAGTGACGATCATTTCTGTAAATTATGTAGTATATCACACATATCACATGTACTATGAGGCTGCTTTTATTACGTCACACTGAGATTTATTATTACAGCACATAGTGTTTAGAGATCAACTTGAATTAACTTGGGGACAAGGTTTTCCACTTAGTAGCGAACGCTAACACGACCAAACGCAAAGTGAGCGTGTATCTGCGCGCTCCCCCCCTAACGCCTCTGTCGGACGATGACTAAGTATCAACGGTAATTGGCTCTCTGCAACCGACCAATCAGCGAACAGCGCACGCTACCAGAGTTATACCAGAGATGGCGCCACTTTGCATATCTAGTCCACCAAAACTAAACTAGGTGGCGTTTGACTAAATAATAACATCGGTTAAAGCTATGTGTCGACATACATAACAAATATCATTACAGCCTATCCTACTAATATTATAAACGTGAAAGTTTGTGAGTATGGATGTTTGTTCCTCTTTCACGCTCAAACGGCGGGGGCAATTTTGATGAAATTTGGTATGGAGGTACATGTGGCGCTGTATTATAACACATAGGATTTTTTCATCATCATCATCCATCACCACGCGGGTGAAAAAGCGTAATATTCTTAGGCACAGCATAGACAAAATAACAGGATCTTGGCCTACGTTGTATGATTGTAATGATGACAGTTTTGTCAAAGTTTGTGTCAGTTTCTGATAGTTTAGACAAAAACAAGCGATAGTATTCATAGATCGATACACCAGACGTGCTTGGCGACCGTCAAGGGTGATGAAATGTAATGATCGTTTTTTCCATGGTGATTGATTTTATATTGTATGTAGGTACTGTATTTTACATAAAGTTGGAGGAGTACTGCTCGACCCAAAAAGATGAAATTTAATTAGGACCACCTCGGAAGTATGCTTTACCAAACATTACCAAAATCGGACTACTCTGTGTCACGCGTGGTCATACATGAAAAAAATAAAATATGCGGGTAGATTTCAGAACCTCCTCCTTTTGGAAGTCGGTTGAAAATGGGGTATACTGACCAGTGCGTGGTCGTTGGAAGCGCGCCGCACGCACGTGGCAACCCTAGCGTCGGAGCTCTGCAGGGCTGTCGCGCGCACGCGCCACTCGCCGCACCACTGGTACTCTGCGCCGAAACCCGACTCCGGCTCCGGCTCGTCGTTCTGACAACGAAATCATAGCATAATTAGACCAGTAGATCTACCATGAGTACATTGACACCGATCGATGCTCGATATCGACTGCTGCTAAAATATGTATAAAAAAAGAACAGTGCCACCTCGCGGTCAATTGTAGAACAAAAATTGACAGCGAGTACACCAATCACAAGCGAGGCCGGTTTTAGTACTCACCCTACCGTCCGCGCGTACTGTCGGTCCTGACGATACGCACAACCGATCGTACGCTATACGCGTGCGTACGGTCGGTCGAGCACTGAAAGCGAGTAAATAGGTAGGCGAGATCGTGTATCGACTAATAGATGACATTTATGTTGCAACTCATGGTAGACCGTAGAGGTACAGTGATGCGAGCATGGATCTCACGATAAATTTGTTGAGTCGATAAACTGACTTTTATCAGCTATCTAACCTTGTCTTTGATATGGATCTAGCCGCGATAGCTATATCACGGGCTGTCTTCAACCGATTATTTTATCTTATCGACAATCCATGCTCGCACCGGAGGCCGTAGCACAAACGATTTGATAAAACGTATTCGTATCGTAAGCGTCAACGCGTCACGCTCCGACGTACAATCTAGGAAGTATCTGTGTCACAGTGTGCCCTAGATACATGACAGTTTGTACTGTTTCACGTAAACGACACGTTACGTTACACTTACGCAGTTATTCGTGCTAGGCAAACTGCTCGTCTTGGTTGGTACACTTACACTGTCTGCCAGTTATGATAGCCTAGTAAGTATAGACTACAGTTTCCTCGCAACATCACCGCATAGTACCAGGCTACCATAACCGCATAGCAGATCTCAGCAGCCTTGCTATCGCTCGGCATGCTGATATCCATACATACATATCACCTACTACATGGCTCGTACTGACTATGTGTTATCTGTGCCCTAGATACATGACAGTTTGTACTGTTGCACGTGAACGACACGTAACGTTACACGCTTGCAGTTATTCGTGTTTAACACTGAAGTGGCAAAACACTGCTGTGTTAAGGTTGAAGGACATTGTAGCGTGTATTTACAGCTATCTCTCAGTCAGTCGAGCGTAGTGCAGAACTTTGAAGATTTAAACTCTGGGTGGCATTGCCACTGGCATAGGAAGCGTATGCTTAACATCAGTGGGCCGAGCACGAAAATCTGTTTAAGTGTAACGTAATCGCATCGTTGACGTATTTAGTACAAACTGTCATTTATCTAGCACAATAGTGGCACAGATAACTCATAGATTGTGCTGAGTACGTAAGCTATACGATAACATTACACGTAAGCAGATTTTCGTGGTCGGCCCACTGGTGAACAACTAGTGTCGTTCGCGTGAAACAGTACAAACTGTCATGTATCTGGGGTAATTGTGACACAGATAACTCATAGTTTGTACGCCGAAGCGTGACACTGACGTTTGCTACACGAATACGATTTCGCAAATTGTTTGTGCTACGGCCTCAGCTTCGAGGCAGAATGCCTGGCACAGACAGCCACAAGCAATAACAAGTAAATGTTTGAAATTGGTGTAACTCATTTATTTTCTACCGTCTTCCAAAAATAGGAGGAGGTACTCAATTAGAATGTTTTTTTTTTATGTTTGTTACCTCATAACTTACGATAGGACGAACCGATTCTCAAAATTCTTGTTTGAAAGCTGGTGCTTCCCGTGTATTTCCCATTAAAATTTAATCAAATTCGGTCCAGTAGTTTTTGAGATACACTCAATAACTAAATAGATTGAAAGTCAGTATTAAAGTTTTCAAATTGTACTTGATCTGTCTAAGAAAAGCTTGCGGTAGACATGGGCGCCGCGCCGTGTCCCACGCGCGTGCCGCCGCCACTTGTTGGTCGGCGTGAGCAAGGCTAGCCGTTAGTTAGCACATATCATTTTGATACGAATATTTTTTAGTGATTATAGTATGACCAGTTTTTATATAGGGTTAGCTCCCAGGTTTTTCAATCTACGCCAGAACCGGGAAAACGTAGTCTGATTCCCGAGACTTTCGGGAAATTTCGGGAAAAATTAATTGTTATAATCTTGTTTTATACCAACATGTTCTTAGTCATTTACAAAGTGTATTCAACATTAGGTTATTTAATAAAGCGTAAATGACTAAGAACATGTTGGTATAAAACAAGATTATAACAATTTTGTTTTCCCGAAATTTCCCTAAAGTCCCGTGAATTCCCTGGTCCTTACACTAAAATTCCCGGAATTCCCGGTTCTTCGACAGAGGACCGATTTTGCAATCCCTAGTCTACAGACTGTTATACTTAACAAAGCCCTTAAATGTCGAATCAATTTATAAATACTGATTTCTTAGGCTTTCTGTTAACGAATATGTGGGGTGTATAATTACCCCCATCGATCGCAAACTTACCACGTACGTCGTGGCGTTCCTAGATTAACCACTAGGCTAAATAATTTAGGAGAGCTTACCGCTAGCTTCCAGTCGTGCTCTCCAATAATGCCTCAATCGGACACTAGTACTTAGTTAGCTAGATTCCCTAACAATGCGCAATATCAAGAAAGGAAGACTAACCAAATATTCACCCGTGCCGACTGAGGGGCGAGACCTTCTCATTCTATAAGCCGATCCTTCGTGCTCCCAATATAAGAGTCACCACCGTAAGATTGTTCTATGTAGTTCTAACGCTTCACATATACACCGGACCCTTCCGGTTTTAGCCGGTTGTCACCGAGCTCGCGCCGCGCGACGGTTACCTCTTCGAATCAACAACACTCGATCCCGCGTGCTCTCGCAAATAGTTCTGTAAGCGCGCGCGCCGATTCCCGCGACGCTCTCACACACATCGACTGCTTTCCAACAACACTAGAAACACCTTCCTGGTTTCTATTACCAAACGTATATTCTTTAGCGTCCGCGACGATCCGCTCGCGGCCATGCTCGCGGTTAACCTCTGACCGACCCGTGATTGCACTTTCCTTTACCCGAAACACCCGAACATTCCAGAAGCGCGCGCGCTAATACCCGCGACACGCCCACGCTCATGTGACCCTTTGATTCGCACTATCTATCAACTGGGTGCAGTGCTGCCAACTCGATTTTGCCAAAACGCGCTTTCGGCAAGTCAAAAACGCGCTAGAAAGCGCTAAATGACACGAACGAAAAAAAAACTACTCGGATCGGATTCGGTAGGTAAGAGATTTATCGAGCTTGTAGTAAATTGATTTGGTAAATCAGACTGAATAGGTAAGTATACGTTATAAAATTACAAAATAATTAAAAAAATAAAATAAGTAGGAACTTTTATTCAAGAAATAACAGCTAATAGTCAACTTAAAAGCAATAAAAAACTAGGTGCCTACTATAATTATATTATTTAATAAAGGGACTTAAGAATTACTCATAATCAGGTCTAAATCATAATCTTCATCCGATTCATGGTATTCAACGTATACTACCTACTGTTCTTACGATAGTTCAGTATTTAATGAAACACAAGGCAACATTTAAACTGGATTAACTGGATGACAATTTCAAATTTTCGCGGGACAAACGACACCGCGATCTAGGAATCGTTGTACCAAATGTACAGCGACATCTATGTTATACCTTACATATTGGTTAGCACGCCATCTACAACAAAACTAACGAACTAGTAAACCAATTATATCGTATAATCTAAATCTTGGACCACCAAACATTGGACCTTTTCGATACATAACAATAAAAACCCGTTGGTGATACAATTGCGTGATACATTCTTCAACAACTACACTCTCTGCGGTGGAAGTAGATGGTTTATTGGACTTGGACTATTTTTAATATAAATTTATATTTCTAATATCAAATGAAACGAAGCGTAGACAGGTAATTAAGTTAAGCTGCTAATGACAAAACAAAACATTTACCAGGGGAACTCTTACTCATAGACTACAATACATATTAGTATTTCAGAGTTGATAAAAAGTTACTGATGCATTCTGTGTTAAGCTAATAATATAATTTGAAAAAAGCGCTAGATTTAGCGCTAGGCGCTAAAACACGCTTAGCGCCGAAAAAAGCGCTAGATCTGGCGCTGAACGCGCTAAGTTGGCAGCACTGACCGGGTGGCATACCGCTGCCGCCCCTCTCGCGCCCCGCGCCCTGGTCTCCCCGTCCCAGCGAGTCGGGCTTGTGCATTGAAATGTATGCGTCATCCATAGCGCGCGGCCTAACACAAAATAATTCCGCGTCACGATGCATCGACTTTACGAAACACTTTCTATTCGCGATTCTTATGCGGTATATAAAAATAATTTCCGTAACTTATAACTGACGGACATCCAGTCTACTCGTGGCCATGTTCATCGAAAAGTGTTCCAAACTTCGGCATAAAATAATATAAAATTATAAGGGATTTAATTTCAATGTATTATTATTATTGTTTTGTTAGAGAGTGACGCGTCTGTACATATGTATTTACATTATACAGGGGTACTGGTAATCAATTAGCATCCTTTTAAGAGCATATTCTGTACATCAAAACAAACATCTTTTGTTCTACGACTTTCAACAATTCGTGTTTTTTCTTCCATACAAAACTTAAAAAATCAATTTGACCGTTCTAAACATAATTATCACTATGTAAAAAGCACGCGCGCAATGCCGACAAGGACGGCGCGGCGGCGGGGGCAGCGTAAGAAAGGGGTTGAGACGCGGCAAGTCAAGGTCGTCGTAGCTGTGCTACGCTACGACGCGCTGTTAACTACATGCATGGCTACACGTAGATGAATGAAGTGGATGCGATGTAGAGTTATGAAGTGTAAGAGAGAATCAAAGAAACTTAACATTTTTTTTTTGGGAAATAGGTTTAGTTTTGGGAAAAGTTCTAGAACAAAAGTTGTTTGTTTTGATGTACAGAATATGCCCTTAACAGGATGCTAATTGATTACCAGTAACCCGGTAAACATACATATTAGACTCACCTCCACATCAATGCTGCCTTCCTCTTCGCTGGTGTCTGGTAAGTCGGCGTCGACGCTCGCTCCGCTACGCTTAAGACAGCGTAGCGCGTGACGCTGCAGTCGCGACACGGGCAGCGTCACGTTACAAAGGGGACACTCGCCGTTCTGCGGGGGTGGGGGGCTGCGGCGGCGAGCACGCAGGCGTCGCATCCGGTTGTCGTGGACCCTCTGGAAGAAGGCAACAGTGTTTATGAGAACATACAGTAACACAGCATAATTATGTTACTGAGAAAAAAACAAAAAAACCCTGACACTATTCACAAGTGGTTCTGTACTATTGTTTTGCTGTCCCAAATATATGATTCTCCCCTTTATGATATTATTCCTCCTGATATCCCTCGTCTCATCTCCATTTCCAACACATTCATTTTATTTTAGTCTTTTATTTTGTTAGGTAGTGTATTATAATTTTTTATTTACAAAAGTTTATGTCAATAGGTGGTTTGATATTAGCAAAATCGTATTAATTTTGTTTTTGATATATTGAGTGCAAGGTTATGTTCATTCGTCCATTTAATTATATTATTAAAAATGTCATTGAGGTTCTTATTTAAATTGGAACAATTTTTATTATTATTACATGATGTCAATATAGAAATGTCATCCGTGAAGAGTACACTGGATTTGTCATAGGCAGGTCTTTTACATAGATTAAAAATAGGATACACCCAAGGACACCTCCTTGGAGGATTGATTGATTCAATAGGATGGAGGTTGATCAAATTGTATTAACATGAAAAAGAGGTATGATCCTGGCATACCTCTTTTGCTTCATCCACTTGCATCACATTCTTCATACACAATCATCGGTTCCACTTACTCTTGACCTCACCTTTCTTCAGAACATCTCCGATTTGATTGGAGTATGTTCGACGAGGTCTACCTCTTCTTTCCACTCCATCCACGCTCGCCTGTACACTTGTTTTGTCAGTATTCTCTCATCCATCCTTTCTACATGCCCAAACCATCCAATCTAAGCATGCCTTTCTAAACTCTAGTCGCACTTATCACTTATCGCATTATAGCACTGACGTGTTAGAGCTTAGAAAATCATGTGTTAAAATGGTAAGTAATGGCTGAATGTGTGAAATGAATATATATCTATTATATTAATGAATACCACTTTTTCAGGAGTTGTGACATGTGTGGTTTGAAGTTCAGGAAGTGTTGCTTCATAATTTGCTCTAAAATTGCTATGTCTGGTATCGCTAAGCACTTAGCAAAAAATTATGAAGCAACTCTTCTGAAACTTCAAACCACAGATGTTGCAACTCCTGAAAAAGTAGTATGATTTCTGAGAATAATTCTATTATATGTATTATTAATGTGTGTTACCAGTGATGACTTATGGCACTGAAACATGGTCTCTTACTATGGGCCTCATAGATAAGCTCAAAGTCGCACAACAAGCTATGGAGAGGGCTATGCTCGGGGTTTCTCTACATGATCGAATCAGAAATGAGGAGATCCGTAGAAGAACGAAAGTCACCGACATAGCCCTGAAGATTAGCCAGTTGAAGTGGCAGTGGGCAGGGCACATAGCACGCAGAACAGATGGCCGATGGGGCCGAAAGGTTCTGAGTGGAGACCACGGACCGGCAAGCGCAGCGTAGGTCGTCCACGGTGGACAGACGACCTGATGAAGGTTGCAGGACGACGTTGGATGCAGGCCGCTACCAACCGGTCCTTTTGGAAAATCATGGGGAGGCCTATGTTCAGCAGTGGACGTCCTATGGCTGAGATGATGATGATGATGATTATTGGTCAAATATGGCGATTGGAGAGTCTATGTATTGAAGCACTAAAAACGCTTATTGTGACCAAACATTACAATTTTTGAGAGAAAAATACACATCCCCTGACGAGAGAAAACCCCCCTCTACCAACAATCCATGTCAGGCGCTTCCTCCCCAAGCATATCCTCATTAAAAAAATGACTAAATTCTTCACACTTCTTAGGAATAGAGTAGTTTAGTTTGTTGAACAAGTGAATTGCTACCATTGGTTACATGGAGATCAGCAGTTTACTTACAATGTATTACCACTAACTCTTGTTTCATTCCGTAACTAAAGCACCATTTAAACAAGTACTTCAAAAAATTAAGCTCATAACTTTTTAATTATTAATAATATTGAAGGCTAAACTATATGCAACCTTTGTGTATCAATGGAGATTAGGGCATAATGAGTTTGTAACTACTGAACATCCTTCTCTGAAGGTCTAAACAGCAATAGTGTCAAAAGTAGCATTTATTGTATTACATAACATCATAGTACAGATATGTATGCTATTTTTAAGTTATGCAGTTACTTACTTCACTATGCACTGAATGTGGCCCCGTGCCATTCAGAGTTCAAGCTTTGAGCAGCTGTTATGGGTAAGCAACAGGCGACATAATGGCACAACACGGAAATATTAGCAAATACATTTTGACTATAATACATTAGCCCCAATCAATTACACCTGGTGAAATTCCTATATAATAAGAATACTGTAACTGTACTAGACCTGGATTATAGTTTATGATCATTTTGAAGAGCCAATCTAAAAAAAACATACCTGATAAATTTCACTCCCTGGACATCCAGAGACATCAACTTCTTGGTCATCTGGCAAGTCAGTACTTGTGCTAGACCCCGGCACTGCTAAATTACTGGAAATAGACGAACTGAGCTTCCGTTTTCCGCTTGAACATGATATCTTGTGCAACCGCTCCACTTCCAACCCCAAATGAGTCTCTAACTCCCCTTGTCTTATTGTACAGCTGCATACCGGGCAATTGGGTAAATCGGACACCTTTTTACGCGTTCTAACACAATTTAATATCACATTATCATCGTATAACTGACCAAAACTAGAATTATGATTGCTAGTACCAGCTTCCATATTATTGTAGAGAACTATCGGTAACATTTCACAACCGTTTTTGTTGACATCAATTACAAATCTGCCGACATCACAAGTTTTGTAACATAAAAACACAATTTAACACTTGAGAATTGTGTATAGAAGTTCGACGCCCCTGTGAGAACTTATTTTGCAGTAATTAATCAATTAATAACGTAAATAAAAATTAATTCAAAACAACAACAAACAACGTATCATCTCATCTCATTTTCAGCAATTTATTTTGTTTGTATTTGTAAAAATTATTAATACTCTGTGGCATCACCATAAATTAGGCACATAGATTAATCAGACCAGACCATATCTAAAGATAGATAGAAATCACTAAAGCAAAGCACAGGACGCTAGCGGCACAGTAAATATGCGAGAAGTTTAATTTTTTAAGTGCCATCCACTTTGACGGATCAAAGTCGCACGCTCGTCTTCCATTTGTGACATTAGTGACGTGGAAGACGAGCGCGCTGGTATCGATATCGATAATTAGGGATGTGCTGTTTGATATCGAGGTAGCAAGAAGCGTTCCTATCTAATCCATCAAAATATTGTTATGTAAACCAGGGTTTATGAAATTAAAAATCATGTGTCATCATGATAATATTTTAATCCATTTATTGAAGAACACATTCTAAAATAAAAAAGATTGTAATTTATTAAGAGTAATACATATTGTTTACCTTACATATTGAAAGCACTTATGTTTTGTGAGATGACGATTTAAAACATGCATGATTACAATTTCTAATTAAACATTTTCGTTTTGTTATTTAGGTAAGTACCTAACAATAAATTGATATGCATTAAGTAACTGTAATTACGTACATATTAAATATAATTATGTGAAACAGATTTCAGTAATATTTTTAACGCATGGAACAAGTGTTTACATTGATGATAAAAGATTTTTAAGAAAATCTGGGCTGATCTGACGTGTCAAATAATACCTTCATACGAGGGTTTTTAATAGAAGGTTAATTTACGTAAATCTTACAATAAATTATCATTTCTTAACATTAATTTAGCATATTCAATAACGAGTGCGTTTTTCTGTAGATATTTCTTGCTTTGTACTGTTTATCCGTTAATAGTACAGTATCTTTGGTGTTTGTACCTACTTGGTTATGCACTGTACTGTATGAATCCTTAATTTGTAACAGCTTGGTCTTCACATAGTCTATAGTCTAGATTTGAGTTTTCCATTGTAAATCTCATTGGTTGAACATATTTCGTTAAGCATTGTAGCTTTGACAAAAGTCTGCAGTGGTTGTTTAGACCTTTATCTTCAAAACTTACTATGACTAATTTGCCGTTTTTGCATATCTCACGTGAACCTGGCAATGTGATTATATCATCAAACATATCCTCGCTCTTGCTTTTTGGTATCTCTTTATGCCTTATCAGAATTCGCCAGTATCGTATGAGTGAACTCCCACGGGTAGCCATGGATAAGATGCAACTCGATTATGAATTATAGTGTATTGTAAAATGAGTTTCCTTCTAAATTCTCTATGTATGTAAAACTCATACCCGCATCGTGTGCCAGCTGCGATCTATCCAGTCGTTCGCCGCTTGAAGTTGCGCTTGCAACTTTACCATCTGTAGCCATAATACTGTTTGCACCAGATCTTCATGAAGCATCGAATTGATACATAACCTGAGCGGGATTGAGTAACTTTGCTCACCGAAAACGTACAATGAAGTTACACAACATTTGTATAAAATTATAAATTATAGGAATAGAAACACGATAATTTAATATAGTAATTTAGCTCATAATAATTTTCACCTTTGACATACGTTCGTCAATCAATGACAACTCTCAAACGAATGACGATTAGACAACGATATGAAATTACGCGAACTCTTTGCTCTAATAGAATTGATGAGAAACAAGCCACCGTTTAATAGTACATAGATAACTTTGGTGAATATTGCGTGGTGGAACAACCATAGACAACATCTTTCCAAGGCCCACAGGACAGTAAGGAAGTGGAACCCCCGTGATTAGGCATCCAAAGACCTTACACTTACTAACTAGACTGTGCACAATGGCGAAAATACCGGTCCGCGTGAGAGGGCTCCCGCTGGTAGTGTGTCCCTTTCTAATGTAGTGACCATGACTTTTCAGAATGCAGGACAAAATGCTTGTAAAAACAATTGTACCCTGATATATTGATGCTAACTTAACTACTCTACATACACATACCAAATTTTTTGTAAGTAAAAAAAACAACCAAACATCGTATGTATATTTTTTTTGAATCTACATCACTTACCCTACACGTTGGTCAAGGGTCTGAACTTCTGAACTACAAGGTGTCTCAAAAGAGAGTTTATATTTATTTAGTTTACTGCGTGAATGTTTCAGAAACACGTGACAATATTCCGTCTAAATTAACGCTACGCCAATACTTGTCTGGCCCGTTATCATATTCTTTGCCAGCTTTGATGGCCATCAAATCAAAAATTAAAGCAACGTTTATTCCTCCCTTTTCAGCCTTATCCATCAAAAATTCCATCATTTCTGCCATGAAATCCAGGTTGCATTAATACGTCGCCAATATCCTTCGCAGAGTTGCAGGGTGAGGTAAAGGGATACGATTCTTCAAAAATTAATAGGCTTTACCCAAATAATCATGTAATGATAAATAAACGGTTAAATTAATTATTATTATAAATTATTTATTGGACGTGTTAGATTTTGTCGTATTGAATCTTGTGTGAATGTTTTCGAAATTATGTTGGACCATCCATTCGACTTCAGAAAAACCATCACATTATTTTTAATAAACACTTTAGATTATAATAAGTTGTATAACGTCTTTTCGGGCGTTGTTGTAAGACTTTGACATCTCGACGTAATTTATTTTTACATGATAAGGCAGTGGTTGCAGCAGATGCTGTTTGTGTGCAAACACTTTCCATAGTAAATATCTTATTTCTGCTACTTTCTTACAGTTTTATCGTTTTTGCTGTTTATATTTCTTCTATTCATATATTGCTTAAAACATTACTATTTTTCGCAGGGCTCGATCAGGGGCTTTACTATGAGCTCTTAAAGCAAGACTTCTAGACAACTACCCGGTTTATTCGTACCACGATAACTTTAAAGCAGGCCTGCCCAGGCCTACTATTCAAGAACCGCAGAAAAACCGTTCACCTGTTTTTTTTTTTGTATGGAATCTCGTTAACATGTCGCTCTAAATCCACTCAGTTTATTAGCTTACAAACGTCTAGGCGTCTGCAATGTTGGTTATTGTACATTTTTAGAATGCCTGAGACAATATTATCCGTTTGTCTTTAAGAAAACAATATTCAAACAGTTCACATAAATGAGCGTCATGGTATAATTTTATTCAAAACTGTTTATGTCAGGTTTAAGAACTGCACGGAACTTGCGTGGTTTTTACGAAGCTGATAGTAAGGCGCCTGTAAAGAAAGTTAATACATGGTATACACGAGTAGACTGGCGCAGAGTGGTGAGATCAATGCTTCTAGTAGCAATCGTTGAAGAGTTTTACTTTTGCCTTCTCACCGGACCCTCATCACCAAAATTTTAAAACGTTTAAATATTTGTTGTACAACATATATGTATTGACATGCGAATTTTTTTAAGTTTAAGTTGCAAGATTTAAATCTTCAAGATTAATAGGTTAATGCACGTACGCGTTATGATGATTTCTTCTTTACCTTAGAAAATATTGACGAAACAGCATCAGATTTTAGCATTAGTCTAGTATAAACAGAAATAAAGTCGTCACATTTAAGTAAGTGTAAGTTAGTAAGTGTAAGGTCTTTGAATATAGGTTTACGCAACGTTTATTAATAAAGGCCATAGAGTAGCAAACTCAGATAACAGAACAAAAGGTTTTGTTCTGTAATCAAACAGGTAAGGTAAGGTAAGGTAGCAAACTTCATTACCATGCGTCAAAAAGTGTAACCATAACCACGACGACGTAGCTTTGAAACAACTAAACAATTAAAGAAAACAGATATCTACCTCGCTTACACAAGTAGCAGGAACTTTACCGGTGCTGAGATTAGATAAAAATAGCAAAATTTAATTGCAATGGCGGGTTGGTGCTGCCTACCATATGAATTTTACCCAAAAATAGTAAATAAAGATAAAGTTTCTTTAATGTTGCTATTGAATAAAATACATTTTCAAACCATTTAGTTATGTACTTTTTTGTTATTGTAACGCAGTATAATGAAATAATTAAGAAATTTTCTCTTTCCATATTTTATTGTGCCTAGATACCAAAAAATCAAACTCGGCTATGAAGCATCAGTTTCGTATACAATTGCCTTTTAGCAATGATATTATATATATATAAAAAGAGGGAGATATGTTATATCGCGCACTCAAATGGCCCCGTCTAAACGACCCGCGGGACAGTCTCGTATCTGACCGCACTCATTCGGCGAGAGACTGTCCGGTCCGACGTGCGCGCGTTACATTGAGACGCAATTAATGTTTTAAAAATGCCATGTTGCGCGTACAAGAGCTGTAATAATAAATATAGGACAGTAAACAAAACAAAAGGAATTACGTATCACCTGCAAGTCCACATAAATTTTCATTTTCTTATGTAATTTATATATTTTTTTAAATTGCTTGAAATCATAGAAAAGGATAGTGAAACGTATGCAGTAGTGCGCAGGACAAGGATGGAGAGCGCAGTTATCAGACGTGATATGTTCCGTGTCATAGATGAATAGAGTAGATGTGACATTGCATCTGTGATTTAGTACCTACTTTACTAAATTAATATTCTGTAAGATAGAGGATATTCTTTTGAAACAAATTAATTGATACTTTCTATTGAATTTAAATGTACTATGTATTAAATATAAAGTCAGTCAAGCGTAGCTGCTAAACTATCCCTGGCTGGAATAAGGTGTGTAAAGTACTTTTTAGGTAGTAATTTTGTCCTTTTATTGCAAACTTAAGTACATAAATCGGCACTCACTTTGATTTCAATAATATTTTACTACGGCTGAGTTGATATGACTGGGTCTAATGTTATCACACAATATGTTTTTGTCCTAATCGTGAATTAAAAGTAAAATGATATATATACATGTAAATAACTGATTGTACGAGTAGCTCTAAATATGTGTTTTAGTCTTATGTTTCTATCCTTATTATTTTCCTTTTTTTAATAAGTTTACACTTGATGTATACATATAAATAATGATTATAACTGAAAGTTGCGTTTTGTTTTTACTAAAATAGATAATTTTTATTACATTTATAAAATATTATAAGTATGCATTAATCCTCCGAATCACTTTGTCCTGTCGCATCTATAGAAATACTAATCTTTGTTCCGACATCGTTGCGCGCTATCCTTGTTGCTCTCATAGAATGACCGATTTTATGTCGCACTCCGGCGTATCGTCGAAACATAATCTATCTATATAAGTATATACATCAAATGACGGCACGGGCGTCGATTAAAAACTTGGTTTAATACGTATAAAACGTACCTTTCGTAATCTTTGCCTTTTAGGCTCTTTTTGTTAGTTTGAGTGAACAATTTGTTCCATCAATTGAACTGTTTTCATTTGTGAAATTTAGCTGCATTTCTTCTTCTTCACTCAACATACGTTTATTTTCGTTGTGATATATTTTTTATTCTTAGTATTCCAGTGGCTACAATTTTTAAACGGTGAATATTTTATTCTCATTTTGCTCCTTCGCGGTGTTTCAGTTATTTCATCTATCTCTTCATCGGTTTCCACAACATCTACATGCATATCAGAGTCGTTCTGAAAAATATACATTATATTCGAAAGAGCACTAGGCCTAAATAATAAGTTAATGATAACAATTCATGGTACTACGCAATTCAGTTAGAGTCGTATTAAAACAGTTTGATTTTAACGGACTTCAAATAAATGAGGAGGTTTCTCAATTCGACCGTATATATTTCTTTTTTATGTGCGTTTGCGGATAACTTCGTTGTTCATGAACTGATTTTAATGATTCTTTTTTCTTTGATAGAGTAGGTATACTTCTGTAGTGGTACCATATAAATTTCATAAAATTCGGTCAAGCAGTTTTTGAGTTTTACTTCAATAGCTAAAAAGTGTTTCGCCTATCTTGATGATATCATTGACAGCGTATCCCGTAAGTAGAATGTCACTAAAAAAGGTGATGGGAAAATTAAAACATGTATTACTCAATCATAAGTATTTGAAATAATTTATTCGAAACGAAGTAACTTATTCCATAAATTTCAAATTCTCCAATTATTGTGGGCAAACCAAAAATATGTTTTCGTGGTAACACTGAAAGTAAATTACTCGGTGTTTTATTTCAGTTTTTGTGTTATATAGGTAAATATAATTGCATAAACAGTAAACTTATGTGTGAATATTTATACCGCTTGATATATCATGTTTTTTTTTACCTTGAATCGCACTCTCACTCCGCATTAACCCATTTTGAAGATCGTTTTTGTTGCGTGCCACTCAGTCGGTTGTCATCACGCTGAGCACAGGGGCCTTACTATGATCTCTTAAAGCAGGACTTCTAGACAACTGCCTGGTTTATTCGTACCATGACAACTTTAAAGCAGGCCTGCCCAGGCCTACTATTCAAGAACCGCAGAAAAACCGTTCACCTGTTTTTTTTGTATGGTTTCTCGTTAACATGTCGCTCTAAATCCACTTAGTTTATTAGCTGTCATACGTCTAGGCGTCTGCAATGTTGGTTATAGCAAATTGTTAGAATGTCAGTGACAATATTATATCACCTTTGAGAAAACAATATTTAAACAGTTCACCTAGCGTAGACCTAACGTAGAGCGTCATGGTATGATTTCATTCAAAATTGTTTATGTCAGGTTTAAGAACTGCACGGAACTTGCATGGTTTTTTCGAAGCTGATAGTAAGGCCCCTGAACTATATTTTTTAAATTATTTATGGCAATTGTTTAGAACATTCATGCCAGCATCATGTCAAAAGAGAAAGATATAATTAACAATATCGGAGAAATTTTGATGTAAGTAGCTGAAACAAAGGAAAAATATCTTATACTACATACTATCTACAAAATTATCAAATTACTATTTAAAAAAACTAAATAATTACATAATATACACATGGTTTAACCAGTTTAATTTAATTTACACACAACTACAACTTGATGTTATTTTCAGTTATGAAAGATGATAATATATTAATTAAATTAAGTCTAATATTACACAGAATGTTATCTATATGAATAGGAAGTGGAAATTTAAAATGAACCAATGAACTGAATAATGAATTATGATCAAATAAGGGGCAAGAAAAGAAAATATGATTTAAATCAGCTTCATCCATACCAGACTTACAAATTGATGAATCTTTAATTCTCAATTTCTTAAGATGAACAGCAGAAGAGCAATGGCCGAATCTCAATCTAGCTTTTATACAACAAATTTTCCTATTACATTTAAATTTAAAATACCAGGGTTTAGCTTGAATGTCAGGTTGGAGTTTAGCATAATAAACTCCTGTTCGTCTACTAGACAGTGACCATCTTTTGAACCACCTAGACTTTAGGTCACGTATTGGGAGAAGTAAAAGGTCTTGAGGATAATTTTTGAAAGGAACTTTATCACCGCATATTATAGCTTGCTTTGCAATCTCATCAGCCTTTTCAATGCCATGTATATTATTATGGCTTGGAATCCAAGCTAAGTGAACAGAATAACCAAAAGAACTACACTGTATTAACATTTCCTTGCATTTAAATATAATCCAGTTCTTGGAACCTATTTAAATGGATTACTCTGAAAAGCTTGAAGAGCACTTAAAGAGTCAGAAAAAATAACAGTTTTCTTTAATTTGAACAGCAATATATAACTGATAGCTTCCATCATACACCTAAATTCACCAACAAAGACAGAAGTTTCAGGAGGACACTTAATCTTTTGAAAGATATTGTAATTTTGGTGAAATAAACCAACACCAACACACCCATTTTGATCTAATTTCGAGGCATCTGTGAAGATGCTACGCCAGCCTGGCCACAGATTATCTTTAATCCTTAAAAAAAAATATTAACAAAGGGATCTCCTTTGCTCAAATCCAAATGAAGATGTAAAGTGGGTTCAAATAAAATACACTGATAGTCAAATTCAAATAGAGACATTTTAGGGGTTCTATGAGTAGGGTATTTGAGGGCTTTAATTTTTGAAAAACTCATAACTAAGCAAGGAGTTTTTTTATTTTTCCAATAAGGCTGGGAAATATAACTAAATAATAATTGCAGTTTTGGAAAAGAGGATGAGAAGAAAATTGAAACAAACGAAACAAAAACATGTCCGAAAGATATTGACGTCTTAAATCTAAAGGAGGTTCATCACATTCCACTTGCAAAGCGTTTTTAGGAGTAGATCTCATTGCTCCAATAACAATACGTAACGCTCTTGCTTGGATCAAGTCCAATGAATTGAGCGCTCTTTCACGAGCTGGAATATATGGAATTTAAATCAATTGTAGATCAAGAGTTAGTTAATCTACCTGACATATCACATGGAATCGAAATTTGTACCAATGCTTTTACCAGTGCGTTGATAAGGGCAGCAGATGCAACTTTTCCTTCCAAAAACTTATCAACTAACTTCATTCCCTCTCTGCCTTGGTGGGATAAGGAATGTACTGAGGTAGTAAATGAAAGAAAAAAAATTCAACAACTAAATACCTATACAATAATGATATGACTAACGAAAATTTTGAACTATTGTCAGAAAAACTAACAGACACACGCAAATTTTTGAAAAAAAAATTTGAGGATTGGCGAAAATATTGTCTTTCAATATGCCCTAATGTAAACCCTTCTCTAGTTTGGCGGAATATTAGGAAGTTCAGAAACGGTTTCAGTAAAACACCGGGTTCATCATTGCCTATAAATCTTAGTAATGAGTTTATAAATCGTTTAGCTCCTCTTACAGTTCCCCTGCAAGTTCATTTTAGTAATGTACCTACTTGTAATTCCGGTTGCAATACCACTTAATCAGACCACTTTAAACTCTGCCTTCACTATACAATAATTGGAAGGTGTCGTATCTTCTGTTAAAGATTCGGCCCCAGGTGAAGACGGTATACCATATTCATTCGTAACTAACCTTAGTCAATCATCACTTAAATACTACTAAGATATAATAAACAAAGCAATGCTCTCAGGAAACGTACCTCCGTCATGGAAATCACAAATAGTTATTCCTTTGCTCAAGCCTGGTAAAACACCATCAGAGGTATCATCATATCGCCCGATAGCTTTATCATCCGTAATTGTTAAGATCGCTGAAAATCTAGTTCGTCTCTAGTGGCTTTTTGAAAGCCGTGGAATACTTTCCGAGACTCAGTTTGGTTTCGGAAAGGCAGGAATACTCTGGATAGTGTGGCTACACTTGTGACGGATATTCGAGTAGCTTTTACATATAATTAATGTGTTTTGGCCATATTTTTAAATATAGAATCTGCATACGATAATGTCCTTTTACACGTACTTAAATCAAAGCTTGACAAACTTAAAATACCAGATGCACTTTCGTGTTTCATTTTTAATCTCCTTTCTGGTAGATCTATAAATTTAGATCAAGCGCGAGATCAACATAGACTAGTATGGAAAGGTCTTCCACAGGGTTCAGTACTGAGCCCCATTTTGTACAATATTTATACGTACGACGAGCGGTCACTTCAAAATTCTGCCAATATCCTTCAATATGCGGATGACATAGTTGTATACTCAAAGGGTCAATCCGCTAATAAAATATGCACTGAAATGTCAAATTCCCTGAACTATTTAAACAAATGGATGGATGCTAATGGTTTAAGCGTATCGGCCCATAAGAGCTCGGCGGTAGATATTATTTACACGCCATAGAATGCCTCCCTCGATAAATTTACAGTTAAATAGCAATTTTATTCCAATTAAAAATCAGGTCAAGTTTTTGGGTGTGTTATTGGATTCCAAACTTACAGGGATACCTCATTGTATGTTACGGCCAAATGTGAAAATCCTCTTCAATTTATTGAGATGTCTCTCGGGCGTTTGGTGGGGTGCGCATCCTTTCTCATTAAAGCTTCTATACAGCGCCCTTGTACGTAGTGTACTTGATTATTGAACCTTCGTACTAGAGTCTTTTAATGTAGCTGGTCTGACTGGATGCAATTCAATCAAAAGCTTTGAGAATTATCTCAGGAGCTATGAAATCAAGCCCATTGAACGCTTTGCAAGTAGAATGTAATGAACCTCCACTTAATTTAAGACGTCAATTTCTTTCAGATCGTATGTTTTCACGGGTTATTCAATTCTCAGTTAGCCATTTAATTTCACATCTACGTTTACTTGCTGATATTACTGAGAATTCAAATTATTGGAATCACAAATCTTTGCCCTGTTCAGTAAAAAGTTATATTCGGTATAAATTATTAAGTGCAGTGACACATAGGTCTCCCGTACTAGATTTATACAACTGTGAATATAAAGCTCTTATTTACACCCCAACAGTTTGTTTTAATTTGGGAATTAACAAATATAATGCTAATGCTAATACACAATTCAAATCTATTGTCAATGAAAACTGGCCAAAATGGCATCATATATATACAGATGCGTCCAAACATAGTTCACACGAATTTGTTGGTGTGGGCTGTATATCATGCTCAATATAATATCGTTCGGAAAACAAAATGCCCATTTGAAACGTTTGTATTTACAGTTGAATGTCTTGGCATCGTTAAAACCATTGATTATGTTATTATGTTCAAACTAAAGAATACTCTAATTATTAGCGATTCTATGAGTGCATTGCAAGCTCTGTTGAAATTCCCTTTTAAATGTAAATTCATTTTAGTCTCATTGCTGAAGCAAGGAGCAAATTGTATACATGTAGTTTGAAAGGCTTTTCTATCACTTTTGTATGAATACCCAGCCATTGCGGCTGTGGCTGGCATTAAAGGGAATGACACAACCGACAGGCTTGCCAATGAAGCAGTGGTTTGTGGAGACCAATTCCTTTTTAAAAACTATTCCCATGACCTTGCCACTCTTCCCAGGTTATTTCTTCAGGAATCCTGGAGTAGTATCTGGGCATGTAGCGGCCAAATAAAAGGAAAGCATTACTTTAGCTTACAGCCGTTGTTACGTCAAAAGTCATGGTTCTCATTCATAAAACTTACCAATATTGCCACAACGATTTTAATAAGAATGCGTCTAGGCCATACAACTTGCCCTGCCCATCTTGCAAGGTTTCACATAATTAATAGCCCAGATTGCGAATGTGAGATTTGTACCACATAGTTTTCTCTTGTCCTAATTATGACCGTGCTTCCTTATACAATAGCTTAATAGCTGTCCACATCTCATTTCCTACTAATGTAAAAACGCTTCTCTTTACGGCTGATACCTCAATTTATACTATTATATCTGATTTTATTCTTAGTAACAACATAAAATTGTATAAATGTATAGTAGATAATTAGTAATTTGACAAGTATAGAATAATAATTGTAAATTCTGTACTTAGATACCTTTTAAAAAATATGTAAGTACCTATATATGGATACTCTTTCTGATCCGAATTAATTTTACCTTTATCCGGTCTTTACGTTTCTTTCAAATTATTTACGCGTTAAACGTTTCCTCTCTTTTATAAAATTTTAAAAACATAAGTTAAAAACGCCTCGTATAAAGACCTTCTAAAAGACGTTGAAGAGAAACTCTACCGCTGGAAATACACTTGTAAATGGCAGATGCGCAAGACGCGCAAAGCCATACTCCCTGTACAAAAGGGAAAGAAAAAAAAACCATGCTCCGGACGTGGGTCAAAAATTCCTCTTTTTTAACTTTCCGAACGCTGAACAAAAAGAGGCATGAACGACATTTTCATCCACAGATTCCCAATTCGAACGCCCCTTGTGATCGTTTTTAGCGTTATTTTCGCCAAAAACGATCAGTAGGTCTACTATGAGTTTACAACATTGAAACCAATCGATGCTCGGTATCGATTGCCGCAAAATTGCCTCAGTAACACGCGCATGTTCAAGAAAGTTATGATAAAGTCCTAAATCTGCCATTTTAAATGTATTTTTTAAAAGAATTCCAAAAGGTGAATTGAAATATGTTGCTCTAGACTAACTTCTTACAATTCTGCTATTTGACACAAACGCAATTCCTATTTTGTGAACCATTTTACGAATCTCCATACAAAACTGTCAAACAGATGAATTGTAAAATATGAATTGTATGCAGATCATATTATGAATCGCCGTTAAGTGGCCATTTTGTGATAGGTAATATGAATCGTATTAGGATCATATTATGATTCATGGAAAGTGGCCTTTTTAGACCTGCAGAAGTGATCTATTCGAACGCACTACTAGTGTAACATATAAATCAATGGTAGTAGTGGTAGTAAGGAAAACTGTGGATATTGGGATCCCGCATTAGACAGGAGAGTAACTTAATGACATACTGGACTCTGCTTGATTATAGAAGTCACTTGATGCAACTTTATTATCTACTAATCTTTAAGTTGAAGAAATGTCATCGAATGCACGAGTCCATTTAATCCTGCTAATATTATAAAGGAGAAAGTTTGTTAGCATACATGTTTGTTACTCTTTCACGCTCAAACGGCTGGGCCAATTTTGATGAAATTTGGCAGGTAGATGAAGCGCTGGATTAAAACATAGGATTCATATCATCATTATCATCCATCACCACATGGATGAACTTGGCCAGTTTTAACGAAATTTGGCGCTGGATTAACACATGATACGTTTCTCATCCATCATCACGTGGATGGACTAGGCCAATTTTGGTGAAAATTGGCATAGAGGTAGATGACGCTTTTAATTAACACATGGGATACTTTTCAATTTCATCATCATCCATCAACATGCGGGTGTAACCGCGGGAAATTTAGTATCGAGGTAGACGAGCCGCTGGATTACCACAGGATATTTTTCATCACCACCACGGGGGTGAATCCGCGAGGCATTTACAATAAAAAATGATTTATAACACATTTTGGTTGTCAAACATATATTTATTATCAGTATTGGTACATAAAAAACAACAAGAAAAAAAAGTATTCCTACAAAACCTCTCATGACATGACAAATGTGTATCCTTTTCATTTTATTTATATAATATACTAGCGACTGCCCGCGACCTTGTTCGCGTAGTAGGCTCGGCCTTCGGCCTCGCCATGACCTCCCGTCTTTTCTTATTTTTTTAATGTAAGAACCTTCTACAAAATAGAAAACATTTAAACAAAACATGAATGAAATCGGTAAAGACGTTCTCAGGTTATAGCGTGACCAGGAGAAATAAGGGTTCATTTCTAAATAATAGACATATTAGAGTTCAAGAGTTATTTCTTATAAAGTGACATTACGTGTAATTTTTTTTCTATCTAATCACATAGCTTAAAATATTATGGAATACTCCCACGTATTTCCTTGCAGCTATGACCCTGGGTCTTTCTAGTTGATGAACAAGCATCCTCAGGTCATCATAGGGGTGACCATTAGCATTAATGGTCATTGCTTCTTGATTCCATCTTCGCTTTCCATCAGGCGAGAGGGAGTCACTTTGATGAACCAATATAAAAAAATACAATAGTAGTCTTATATTATAGTCTGATATTTCATCAATAGACGAACTACCCAGAAACAATAGAAATTTCATTTTTTCAATGACATCAGCACTTGAGGGGATAATATAATGAAATATTAATATAATTAGTATGGGATGTAGACCAAGTTCAAAGTTATTTGAGAACAGACGAAACGGTCTACCGTCTTTCTCACTCTTAGAATAGAATATTCTTTATTTGCTTGATATATGATATGATTTATCTTACTAGTTCTTTTCACAGCCACCCCCGCCTCTTCAGTCTACCCATGAACATGGTGCATGTAAGGTTCCCTATTTCTCTGCATATTTTTTTTGTCATAATGTTTAAAGCATAACTACTTTAAGCATACTATTCTAAAGCATAAAAGTACTTACGCACCATCATCATCTCAGCCGTAGGTCGTCCACTGCTGAACATATGCCTCAACCATAATTTTCCAAAAGGACCGGTTGGAAGCGGATCCAACGTCGTCACGCGACCTTCATCAGGTTGTCTGTCCACCGGGTGGACGACCTACGCTGCGCTTGCCGGTCCGTGGTCTCCATTCCAGAACCTTACGGCCCCATCGGCCATCTGTTCTGCGTGCTATGTGCCCTGCCCACTGCTACTTTAACTGGCTAATCTTCTGGGCTATGTCGGTGACTTTCGTTCTTCTACGGATCTCCTCATTTCTGATTCGATCACGCAGAGAAACCCCGAGCATAGCCCTCTCCATAGCTCATTGTGCGACTTTTACGCATATTTAAGTATAATAAGGAAAATATAAAGTTTTGGAAACTTTGTGGCGTGTAACATCTGAAGTTCGACAAGTTCAATACTTTGGCAAGTCGCTTACTTCGAAAAAATATATATCGACAAGTCATTGCTTCGACAGGACATATATATCGACAAGTATTTTATTCCAATAGTGCTGCGTTATATCCTTATCTAGGTATAGGCTGATTCTGACGCTTCGCCGGCCGTTGCCGCGGCACGCTCGCTACGCTCGCTCGGCTCGCGTGTCGTGTGCTGCCCATACAACCTAACGTCACCTATTGTGCCTTTGCTCTGACTGGATACTCCGCTACGTTCTGTGGGATTAATTCTTGTCGAATGTTTGTTCTGTCGAAGCAATGAGTTGTCGAACTATGTTTTTTCGAAGTAAGCAACTGTCGAAGTATTGAACTTGTCGAAATTCAGAGATACACCGGATCTTCATGCCCAATAACTATTAGAGAAATAAACAATATGCTTTACAACTTTATGCAAATCAAAATTGCGGCAAAACCTATCCTAAACTATATGTATGCTTACTGAAACAGTATGCCAAAAAAACATTATGTCAAACTATGATTATGACAAACAAATATGCGTAACTCGGTATGCCAAATCAGTTAGGACAAAAAAAGTTATGCGAAATACAGAGATCCCTGCATGTAACTGTGCCGCAATATCGGGAACTCCAAAATTTATTAAATCATGGTCTACGGTCCGTGAGTACTAATTATAACTTAGTTAACAACCGCGAAAGTCTAAAACGGTGTGATGAAATATTGTACAACAAATTTTGACGTGATAACGTCTTATAAATCGATGAAACGCACGAAAAAGTACGACTCATTGTCTCGTTCCGCCTGAGCCGAGCGTGCAAGCGAGAGCGCGGAACAAGCGATAGAGAGGCACGATCGGCCTAAGCGTTCGGCTTGTCTTACGACGTTATCACGTAAAATTGTCGTCCGTAAACCGACTTTACAGACAACCATTTTGTTTCAGTATGTTTTAATCTGTACAAAAACCAATTTTATCACACACATATATATATAAACACCCGCCCAAGACTCCTGTGTCACGGATGGCAAAAACATACACATAAACACAAAACAAACATCTGGGATCCGAGAGCAAATATTACCACTCATACAAAAACATTTACGACGACCTATCCTTGGTCGGGGGGAACTTGATATAAATAGTAGTTTAAATCAGTTTCCGGTAGCGTCTAGGGGCCGGCAGTGACGTAGAACAGCGGTTGGGAGCGTGGCCACGCGTCGCAAGGCACTGGGGGCTCCGCTTTCGGATCGGGAACTTCGCCCTGAAAAAAAGTTCAATATGGAGTTATAATCAGTCTTATTGATGAATTTTATGTTTATAATGGTTCTTCAAAGTGACTCCCTCTCGCTTGATAGAAAGCGAAGATGGAATCAAGAAGCAATGACCATTAGTGCAGTCGTAAGCTGCACTAATCGCCACCCCTATGATGACCTGAGAGATGCTTGTTCACGTCCCGCTTGAAAGACCCAGGGTCATAGTTGCAAGAAAATACGTACTCCGGCAAAGCATTCCACAATTTACTTACACGACAGAGGTAGGAAGTGTTCGTGGTAAGAAGTTCTGAACAGTATATGGATGAAATGTTAGGCCGGAACGAGTAGTTCGGGATCGGAATGGTGAGGAAGGAATAAGATTAAAGAGCTCTTCAGAACATTCGCCATGAAACAAACGGTAGAAAACCCTTAGAGAAGCTATAGTTCTACGCATTTGTAGAGGTTCTAGGTGTTGAGTGACTTCAGTCTCTCCAATAAAACGGACAGCGCGACGTTGCAGTCTATCGAGAGCATCCATAAGGTACTTAGCGGATCCATCTCAGAGGTGGCAACAATATTCAATACATGGGCGCACCTGAGTTTTATAAAGAAGGCACCGCTGATAAAGTTATTCCACGCACTCTTAATCCAGAGCTCAACCATCCCTCAGAGCAGTCCTGGATTTGTCAACAGGCCGTATAGGCCGCGGCCTAGGGGCGGCAAATTTCAGAGGACGCTCACTCACTCGATTTCAGAGGATAAAAGTCAAACAAGTTCACTGGTTTTCTCATGGTTTTTTTTATACTAATACGTTAAATCCCTATAGAAAATCATCCCTATCGAAAATTATGAATCCAAGTACCTACTGTTATTGTAGATACCTATTTGCAGTCCAAATTTTGTTTTGCATGGTAATCGAACCGTTGCTTCATCCGCCATCCGCCGCCAGCACGTAAAACAAAATTTAGACTGCCAGTGACCTTCCTAACGAATTCTGAAGGAAAATTGCTACTTAATTTTTTTCCAGGGATACCCTTTTGTTGCGCTAATTCGACTGGGCTAATTCGTTTATTTAACTTTAGTGCCTTCCTTACTACAATTTTGTTTTTTTTGTCTAAGTTTTTTTTAAAGATTAGTATCAATCTGGGTTGCATATTACTAGTAATCTTATTAACCCCTCCAACTAAGCTAAATATGCTTGTGTCTGGAGTCTGAAGGATCGAACTCACGACCTCTCGATCGCAATTCAAAATTATTATTTTAGACAAGTACATGGGGCGGCGCAAATAAAGTGGCCTACACTCATAAAAAATATAAATCCGGCACTGCCTCAGAGCCAGAAGTTGACTAGAAACTTTATGTGTGTAACGTGCTAAACGAACTGACCTTTCAGGACTTATAGTGAAATGTGATTCGGCCAGGTCATGTATTGTTTATTTATATGTTCCTTTTTATTTACTAGTTAACTAGCTAGGCCTAGTAGGGATAATCGCTATTCTTGTAAGTGTATGTATAACTGTTACAATAAGAGCAACGCTTCCGCTGAAAACAATGCTAATGGCCGAGTTGCGGTGTGCACCTCCCTCCCTCCCGCACAAACTGCTAACAGGAAGTATACAGAATAAACAACACAATCAACCAAAAACGATTGGACACGTCGAGCAACTTCCTCCTGTGGCTCTAGGCTACATAATGTCATCTATAGTCGATACTCGATCTCGCCTACCTATCAAGCTTGTGATTGGAGTACTCGCTGTCAATTTTAGTTCTACAATTGACCGCGAGGTGGCACTGTTCTTTTTTTCATAATTTTTTTGCGACAGTCGATAACGAGTATCGAATGGTTTCAATGTTGTACAACCCGGTCACAATATCTGCAGGGCTATTATGTAACTCAGTTGCTAACAAATGTTGATTGAAATCTTAAAAATGGCGGCTCTATATCAGTTTTGACAACTCCAATAAGCAAAAATGTTAGTAATTTGATCACTGAAGCTGACAAAAGTGACATAGAGCGGCCATTTTTTCAGATTTCAATCCACATTTGTTAGCAACTGAGATACATAATAGCCCAGCTGTGCACCTGACCTCGTGACGTCATATCGGCGGTCTGGGTACGGTGTGAAAAAAAAAAAATTTTCGAGAAATGTGGAGGTAAAAAAATTACTAACCTTTTCAAATCAATTTATTTATTATAGATGAAGGGTTTGTTATTTAAAAAACAATAATTTTGATTAGATTAGATTGAACTTGTAGGCCAATTTGTTAATTAAAATATTTCTTAAATATGTTCTCCCACCTTGAAAATTTAGGTCTCTCTTAACTGCTGCCAGAATTTTCTTCAAAGTTGGGATTTCTTTTTTTACAGCATAAAAACTGTTGATGATACCAAACCAGTCCAAACTTAACAGTAAACAGTCTAAACTTAACAATAAATATTAAAAAACAAAACAACAACAAAGCGAAAATATCAAAATTATCGGGACGTGTATCGGCAACGAAGATGCTAACCGTACTGTCGCACCGGGGAGTGCGCGGAGAGGTGACAGGGGAAGCGGGAGAGGCGCCGCATTCCAGCGAGGTGCACAGATATTCTGACCGGGTTGTAAACTCGTGGTAGACCTACAGAAGATTTTGGTTGATTGGGTTGTTTGGTGTGTTGTTCATTCTCTTGGATTGCCTGTACTCTTATGCGCTCGGAGTAACCCCGACCATAAATTGCGAATCGATTACAATTTCATTAAGAAATTATTAACCGATCGTACCCGTGGCCACGGCTGCGGAGGGGATATTTTGCCCCACGAACGCCGGAGTGAGTATTATGCTTGCGTAATACTCGCTCCAGTACTCGCGCAAGGTACACCCACTCAGCCGCCGCCATGGACTGCGGCAACCCTAAAAAAGGCCCTTCTAACGGGCCACTCGCCGACAGGGTAACTGACCACTCCCCCGACGCAAAAAGGCCCTTTTAAGGGCCACGTAACCGCAACTGACGCTACCTGTATTAGTAGCGATAGCGACTCTTCCGATAACGAGGGCAGTAACCCCCACAGGTTCAGCGTTATCGCCGAAGGGACGACATGAGCGTGATATTCTCACACTCGCTCGGCTTATCGAAGCCGAGGCCCTTTCGGAGGGCATGCTGAACTGGATGGGCATATACGTGCGCATCGAAGAGGCCGAGCTCGAAGGGCGTGAAATGTCAGCCGAGGACCGCAAAGTGCTGGCACTTGCGTCGCGCTCGCTGATTACCCTGCCGCCTACCAAACCACTAGCGTTTAACACACGGAGGCGCAAAATCACAAGCCCGCTGAAACTCACGGACGACGACCCCAAGCGACCAAGATCGCATTCCGCGAATCCGCCGGCTAAGGCGAGAGAGGGACGGACTGATGCCGCCCCAGTGAAAGATAGAAAGGGACAGCGAGACACGCACCCGGCGTTAGTGCAGACAAAGAAGGAAGCACCCCACCCATCCTCCCAAGCGGTAGAACGTCCGCCCGCCCAGAAGGCAATGCGCCCGCCCGCCCAAGCGCCCGCCCGCCCACCTTCGAAAGAAGCCGCACACCCATCCACATCGGCAATGGAAATATCGGTCGCCAGTACAAGTACGGACCCTTTGCCACAGAGGCAGAAACGTAAGGCGACTGACAATGTCGACATACAGAGGCCTTCGTTCGCACGCGTCGCACAGACTGGAACGCAAAGCGGCACGAAAGATGCCCCCCCGCACCGCACCCCTGCAACCTCTCACCATTAGAGCAGGACAGAAAGAGGTGAAGGGTACGCAGCCCCCCCCAACCCCTGTAGATGGGAAAGAAAGAGAGAGAGGAGCTCGCTATCCTCCTCTAATAGTGGAAAGGATCGGAAATTGGACCCACCACTTTAAACAGATCGCCGCTAAACTGGGCAGAGCACCAAATGGCAGACCCTTCGGGCAGGGCATCCGGTTCCTACCGACGGAGGAAAATGAATACCGGGTCATCCAGGCCTACCTCACCCAGCTGGAAAAGGACGAAAATATTAGCTGGTTCAGCTACTCCTTGCCGGCCGAACGCAGCCTGAAGGTAGCACTTCGAGGGCTACCAGCAGACACAGACACGAACGAAATTAAAGAGGCCCTCGAAGAAAAAGGTTTTGAACCCGAGTATATTAAGAATATACAGGCCAGGCAAGGGCGCCCTGGCAGCATATTTTATGTGCAACTAAGAAAAAATGCGCAGACAGTGCCCGCCATATATGAAGTGGACGAGCTGCTTATGATGCCCGGCGTCATCATTGAGGCATGGCGCGGCAAGAGGGGCCCCGCTCAGTGCCACAGATGCCAAAAATTCCGCCACAGTTCGCATAACTGCCACCGAGTGCAGGCCTGCGTGCGCTGTGGCGAAGAACACTCGGCAAAAGAATGCCCCCGCCCCCGAGAAGAGCCAGCAACATGCGCAAACTGCCAGGGCTTGCATCCCGCCAATTTTAAGTCCTGCCCGGTATTCAAGAAGGAGATCCGGAACAAGAAGGCGGGAACAGTAGCGGCCACACAAACTACCCGGAGAGGCGTTGCCCCGGTAGTCCCTGCAACCGTCGGCGAGACGGCGGAAGCCACATTAATGGCACCGGCGAACTTACCCAAAGTCGCCGGATCTAAGCCCGCCAAAAGAAGGCCTAAAAAGAAACCGCAACCGCAGCAACAACAACAAAAGCAAGACGCCCCCCGCCGCGACTCTTTGGGGCAAACGATCGGGGTGCTAAAGGAAATCTTGGAGGCGGTGCAAAAAGGCACTGACCCAGAAACGGCCACTTTGGAAGGCCTAATGAGAATTTTAAGTTCTAATAATGGGGCACGAACTTAGAATTGTCCACTGGAATGCCAGGTCGCTCGCGGGGAAGAAACAACTGCTGACCATCTTCCTCCGCGAGCATAAAATTGACATAATGTTGGTCAGTGAGACACATCTCAAAGCAAGCACCGACTTCAAGATTTCTAATTATCATGCATACAGAAGGACGAGATAAGCCCCACCGGATCAGTATACCGTGGACTACTCATCCTTGTACACAGAAAAATTATCCACCAACTGCTGCCCATAGTGGAATATAACTCCTTCCAAGCCATGGGTGTGCTGGTGAGCATAAAAGGAGTAAACCACAGAATTTTCGCCATCTACAGGCCACCTCTTTGTCACTTAGATGCCACCGAAATAACGAAGCTGCTGAACTCGAGTGACCCAACGATAGTCGGTGGAGACCTAAATGCCAAGCACACCCATTGGCATTCCACCCACATAGACACGCCAGGAAGGAAGTTGTACGAGGAAGCGTTAGACCGCGGATACGACATCATAGGCCCGACTGAACCTACCCGCTATGATGACAGAGGAATGACGACAACCATCGACCTCACCATCATTAAGGGCATACGAACGCCTCGAACCCAGACAGTGATGCCGGACTTGCCGTCGGACCACAGACCATTCTTACTTAGCTACAAGGACCTTCCAAGCAGAGTTGCCGCCCCCGCGAGGAGACGGAAGATCTGCTGGGAAACCTTCGAAAAGGAAGCTCAAGACCGGACAATTACGAGGCCAATTGAAACGCCGGAAGAGGTTGAAGAAGCCACCAATGCCATGACAACGGCCATCCGTGAATCCCTCCAAGCAGCATCGCACACCTCCGCGTCGGCGAAACGACCCGACTCGCTCCCGACGTGGATACGGGACTTAATTAGCGAAAAGAGGGACACGAGAAAGCTATGGCAATCGACGCGATGCCCACGACTCAAGACCCGACTGAACAACCTCGTTGAAAGGGTACAAAACGCTCTAACCACACACGCGACTGAGACTTGGGATAAGCACGTGGAGGACATTGGCGAAGACATGCCGTCCTTGTATCGTCTCTGTCGTCAGCTCACCTCTACGAAGGAACCAGTGCGACCCCTGATTGGGTGCGATGGTTAGCTGAAATTTGTATCTACAGACCGGGCGGAGGCGCACGCCGAACACCTGGAAGAACAATTTCAGCCAAACCCAATCAGCGACCAGCAACACGCGGAGACGATACTGCAACACGTCAGAAGCTATTTGATACAACCTCTACCACCCGATGAAGAGCAAATCGTCTACTCGCCGGGAAGAGTGGCAAGGATTATCAAGCGCTTGCCCAACAAGAAGGCCCCAGGACTCGATGGAATCACCAATGAGGCCCTCAAGCACTTGCCCATAAAATCCGTGGCGGCCCTCACGAGGATTTTTAATGGCATTATGCGCAGTGGCCATTTCCCCAGCAGTTGGAAAATGGGAAAGGTAGTCGTCCTCCCTAAGCCCGGAAAAGACCCGAAGAAGCCAGCAAGCTATAGACCAATAACTCTCTTAAGCACCATCTCGAAACTCTTCGAAAGATTGTTATTGGTCAACCTGAAGCCGCACATCATTCCCAGAGCAGAACAGTACGGGTTTAGGGCGGAACACTCGACGACTCTGCAAGTCACCAAGATGGTCGGTGAAATGCCCACCTGCGCCAATAAGAAGGAGTATGTCGCAGCAGTCATGCTGGACATGGAAAAAGCGTTCGACAGGGTGTGGCATGAGGGCCTCATCTACAAACTGTCGACGTCCACAGCACCCAAAAGAGTGGTTGAAGTCATCGCGTCCTTCCTACAAGACAGGAGAATTGTAGTATCCGTTGAAGACGCGATTTCTACAGAAAAACCCGTGAGGGCGGGGGTCCCCCAAGGAAGCTGCATCTCGCCAGTGTGCTACTCGTGGTATACCAATGACATACCGGTCATTGGGCACGCAAAGCTGGCACTATACGCGGACGATGCAGCCTACTACGCAACCTCTTTCAAGACGGAGAATGCAGTAAACCGCCTACAACCGACTCTGGACGCCCTACCAGAATGGTTACGGAAGTGGAGGCTGACGGTGAATGTCGCCAAGACCCAGGCAATGATCACAGGAAGAACCAACTTGCCCACTCAACTGAAACTCATGGGTGAAAACCTTGAGTGGAGGACAGAAGTTCTATACCTCGGAGTTACCATTGATAGAAACCTCAGCTTCCACCAACACGTACAGCGCACCGTCGGGAAGGCGACAACGGCCAGAATCAAGTTGATGTCAGTCCTGAATTCAAAGCTACCACTCCGGACCAAGGTTCTGATATACAAGACGTATATCAGGCCTCGAATCACCTACGCGGCTCCGGCGTGGTATGCCTACGCATCCAGAACAAACCGGACAAAACTGCAGGCCATTCAAAACAGATGTCTCAGGGCGATAGTGAATGCGCCCAGATACGTAAGGAACACCACTATCCACCGGGATCTTAACATGAACACGATCGAAGAGTTCGTGAAGACACTCGCCGCGAAAATGTTTGAACGAGCAGACGCAGCCAACCACGAAACCCTCAGAGGAATCGCACCCTTACACGCAAGACCACCAGACGAGAAAGGCAGACGTAAATCGAAACCACTACCACGGGACTTGATTCCCATAGACACCGGAGAAGACAAAGAAGAGGAGAGTTCGGATGCCACGGCTGTATCAGTGCTGCCCCCAGTGGCCAGCGACTGTGTAGCTGATCGGTCCGCTGGGCTTCACCCGTGTAGGCGGGGGTTCCACCCGGCGCGGCCTTGATCGCCCAGTTACCTATTGGTCACTGGGGTGGCAGTATCGTGAGGCCGTGGTAATCCCAACCCAATGACTGGTCCATAGCTATGGACTAAGACGTGCCAGAGAAGAGGGCAATGTGTCCTGGTACTCTTTCCCCGCTCAACCGCACTTGAGCGAGACGAGACCCGTGTGTTGTTCATTCTGTACACCTCCCGTTTGCAGTTTATGCGGGAGGGAGGGTGGTGCACACCACAACTCGGCCATATACGTAAGCATTGTTTTCAGCGGAAGCGTCACTAAATATTTCTTCAATTTCGTTTATTTTGTATGGCTCCGACCATCTATAATAAAGTACCAAAAATAATACGTACTGAAGATAACATTAATGTTTTAAAAGTGCCCTAAAGAATTGTTAATAGAAATAGCTTATTATATGAATTTATAAACGACAAGTACAATTTGAATATTTTAAACCAACTTTCATTTTGTTCAGTTATTGGAGAGTAACTCAAAAACTACTAGACCGAATTTGATGAAATTTAAATGGGACCACACGAGAAGCACCAGCTTTCAAACAAAACAAAGAAGAATTTTGAGAATAGGTTCACCCTATCGAAAGTTATGAGCTAACAAACATTTAAAAAATACAGGCGAATTGAGTACCTCCTCCGGTAGAAAATGTAAAATAAGATTTTTTTGACATAACCATTCTGTAATTTATGACATGGATTGAGATGTATTCTATTTATGATATTATTATTAATTATTATTGTCATGACATTTTAAATTTATTGTATGCCTTCCCTTGCATGCTTAATTAAGGCGCGCTCGTACCCTGATTAAAGAAAAAGCAGAATTTTTAAACACCTAGTGTAACGAAACAGATCGATAGTATACTATGAACAAAATTCAAAGGTTAGAAAATGAATAGGAAAAGAGTAATAACCGAATAGAATTCATAAATATAACTCTCTTTCAGCAGAAAAAAATCCTGAATAGGTCCACAAAAATAAACTTTCACGTCCAAACTGTCAGAATTTTCAGCGATAACACTATATTTTTTTAGGTAATACATAGCCAACGTATAGTACTAAAGTAATAACCAGCAGTTTTTTCAATTGTGTTAGTATATATCGAAAAATATAAAGAAAACTATAAAACTATAAAAAAATAATATAAACCTTTTCGCATTACATCGTCCAATCCAACAAGCGATTTTCCACCTTAAATAAAGCATCGTAAATTATTTTAAAATTGGGGTTGGACCGCGTCTTAAGCGAAGACAGCCGAACAAGCCATATATTTTCGACCACATTTTTTTTCAAATGTTGTACTTCTCGCAAGTTGAATAAATGATTTATCTAATATCGTTTCTACCTGTTTGAGTTTGTAGTGCACCCTCCTGTGGTGCGTCCGCATGGCGGTCCGCTGCGTGAAGGCGCGCCCGCATGCGGGCACGGGGCACGCGAACGGCTTCTCGCCCGTATGCGTGCGCTGGTGATTCTGCAGCACGCTCTTGCCCTTCGGGAGAGAACGGGGACAATTGTTTAATAATATGAGTATTGTTATATTTTGAGTGTTTCAATATATACGATAAACATTAACCGTGCTACTAATAAACTCGATATAAATATTTATACTTACTATAACGTTTGAATAGTCAATTTTGATAATAAATGCGGAATAAGTCGAAGTCAACATAAATGAACTGTCAAACGCTATATCAACTCCGATCCTAGTAATAACGTCGCTATAAGCACAGAATAAGTAATAGTAAGTACTGACCGATATTTTCTTTTTCTGTAATTACTAACGGCCGGTCCCAATAATCTATCTATCGCCGGTTTACCTTACTAGAGTTAGATATTTGACACTATTTGTATGGACGTTATGTCAAATTTCTATCCGTAGTAAGGAAAACCGCGGATAGATAGATTATTGGGATCCTCCATAAGCAATATTCTGAATATGGACAACAAGGAGGTGGTCTGTCTTTTATGCCCGGGTGACACGAGGCCTGTTTTTGAAGCCAGGACAGCAAGACAGTGACAGTAAGCTAGCAAGCTAGTACTTCTGGCTTCGTGTAGACAGAACTAGCTTTATTTCTAAGCTAGCAAGCCAGTAGGCTATTTTACAAGCCAGGACAGTTTTTAATAGGACAGAGTTCTATTTTTAGGCCAGTAGCGCTGATTTTACTATCCTGGCTTGTGTACTAGCTTCATGTGGCCGGTGAAGCTAGTTTTCAGTTGGCTAGTAAGCAGGAACCATGTGTTTTGTAATTTTTTTTTGGGATTTTAAGATGAAAATTTAATTTACAGTTTGTACAACTGTACTGAGTCCATTAATTTCTGTAGAATGCGAACGTTTTAAATTATAAAGACGATTATAAACGTGATTCAGATAGAAAAATATGTGGCGTGTTAAAGAAAGTGGGTATTGTCCGGTACCGTTTTTGTAATTAATCTTCTACTTCGTGTAGTGCGAATTGGTACAGTTTTCGAAGTAACTCCTCTAGTCGAATAATGTGTTTTTATCGCATGCGGTTTATGTCGGACGCGAGGCCACCTTAGTCACTGCAATATTACTAGCTTAAAATAATGAAGCCTCGTGTCGTCGTGAAACGGAACTAGCCTGTTCCAAGCCAGGTCAGCAAGCCAGGACAGTTTAGTAAAAAACTAGCTTGCTGTCCTGGCTTGATAAACTGGCCTCGTGTCACCCGGGCATTATGGATCGGCTACATCAACGCGAAATTTTTTGGTATTTTTTGAAACTAAGAGCCAATTTTAAGAAACTAATCTTACGTTCCTATAACAAGAGCACTCACCCGGAACGCCTTCCCGCAGGTGTGACACACGTGTGTGGGCGGACGGCGCAGTCCGCGGTGCACGGTGTCGCGGTGCTTGCGCAGTGCTGCGCGCGTCGCGAGCGCGGCCCCGCACGTGCCGCACGCGTGCGCGCGCACGCCCTCGTGCTGCACGAGCACGTGCGACACCAGCGACGCCGCCGTGTCGTACCGCCGCGGGCAGTGAGAGCACACATATCTGCGGGTCAACACCATTAACTAAAGTGCAATCAAACTGAAGCTCAACGGTAATTTTTTTTAAATTTTTGTCAGATATTGTAGTTTCGAATCTATCCTTTACATCCAATATTAATCTGTCCGAATCAGCAAGACTCATTCGAGTTAAGTTTCATTCATAAATCTATTGTTATTTTTTGCGCTGATGCGGACGGGTTAAATTATACCACTGGACAGCTAAAAGATCAAAGAATTCATTACGATAATAAACGAGAACAGTGACGTATCGCGCGCGGTGGAGGGGGAAGCGCCCCCATTTTGAGGTTATTTTGCTGCATATAGAGATTTGCAATTAGTATAACATTTGAGTCGGAGGAACGTTTCACGTACACCACACGGCCGTGTCCATGACACAGCTACGCCCTATTTTCTATTTTGCTATTGCAAAACAGTCCAGCTGCAGTTCTATGTATCTATTGACGACATCGATCAAACTTTCATCATCATCTCAGTTGTAGGACGTCCACTGCTGAACATATGCCTCCCCCAAAATTTTCCAAAAGGACCGGTTGGAAGCGGCCTGCATCCAACGTCGTCCTGCTACCTTTGTCAGGTCGTCTTCAGTCAGCCCATCTTGTCAGTGGACGACCTACACTGCACTTGCCTGTCAGTGGTCTCCACTCAAGAACCTTCCGACCCCATCGGCCATCTGTTCTGCGTGCTATGTGGCCTGCCCACTGCCACTTCAACTGGCTTATCTTCTGAGCTATGTCGGTGACTTTCGTTCTTCTACGGATCTCCTCATTTCTGATTCGATCACGTAGAGAAACCCCGAGCATAGCCCTCTCTATAGCTCGTTGTGCGACTTTGAGCTTATCTATGAGGCCCATAGTAAGAGACCACGTTTCAGTGCCATAAGTCATCACTGGTAACGCACATTGGTCGAAGACTTGTCTTGAGAGACTGAAGTATTTTTGACGAGAAGAATTCGCGAAGTTTCCGGAACGAAGCCAGACCTGCCTCTTTTGACTGTCTGTCCCAGGTAGATGTACTCGTCAACAACTTCGAGAACTGAGTTCCCAACTGATATCGGGGTAGGTACAACATGGGCATTAGACATAATGTTCGTCTTATCCATGTTCATCTTAAGACCTACCCGTTGGGAAACTCGATGGAGGCCTTCGAGCATTGTACTGAGGTCTTCCATGGATTCTGCCATGACTACGATATCGTCGGCAAATCGAAGGTGAATGATGTCGATGCCGAGTCCTTGCCATTCCAGAAGCTTGAAGGCGTCTTTTCCAATATAGCGGTGAACAGTTTCGGAGATATAACGTCTCCCTGTCTCACGCCTCTTTCCAATGGAATTGCCATCGAACTCTGCTCCTGTACTCGGACGCTACTGTGCTCCTGTACATGTTGGCGTTATTGTACAAACACTTCAACACTTCGATATATACCGATAGTCAATACGGCACCGCTGGATCGATCGATAAAAGACAGCCCGCGATATAGCTATCGCTACTAGATCTGTACTAGAGACAAGGTAAGATATAATACTTAGTCGTTATTTCATGTAGACTATTTTTAAAACCTAATTATTTCTCATAATTAAAACAAGAATTTTTCAATTACCCTGTATATTATTAGCATTAACACCTAGAACCCCTACAAATGCGTAGAACTATAGCTTCTCTAAGCGTTTATTACCGGTTGTTTCATGGCGAATGTTCTGAAGAGCTCTTTAATCTTATTCCTTCCTCACCATTCCGATCCCGAACTACTCTATCTATCTATCTATCTATCTATCTATCTATCTATCTATCTACTCGTTCCGGCCTAGCATTGCATCCATATACTGTTCAAAACTTCTTACCGCGAACCAAAAAGTTTAGCAGTTCCTACCTCTGTCGTGTAAGTAAATTGTGGAATGCTTTGCCGGCGTACGTATTTCCTTGCAGCTATGACCCTGGGTCTTTCAAGCGGAACGTGAACAAGCATCTCTCAGGTCATCATAGGGGTGGCGATTAGTGCAGCGTACGACTGCACTAATGGTCATTGCTTCTTGATTCCATCTTAGCTTTCCATCAGGCGAGAGGGAGTCACTTTGATGAACCAATATAAAAAAAAGCATACGAAGATATGGAGAAGCCATTTGCTAAAGTATATTTATCCTGTTTTTTTTCTGATGTATATTTATATATTCTATTATCTTAGGTGTGAATACTCACTTGAGGGTCTCAACATCCTTGTGCTTCAAACTCTTCTGCAGGTGCTGACGTAAACTGTGCGCCGTTTTGAATCTGAAAGGATACATTCATTTGACTGAGCGAGCGAAGCGTCTCTGCTTTAACTGGACAAATGGACTTTCATCAGTCCGTATGTTTATTAGGTTGTATGTTGGTCCTGTACAGGTGCCAGTTATCAGGTAAATATTATTTATTATACGGAGTTTCTCTACGATAGTAGACAATTCGAATCAGAAATGAGGACATTCGTAAAACAACGAAAGTCACCGACATAGCCCAGAAGATTAGCTAGTTGAAGTGGCAGTGGGGAGGGCACATAGCACGCAGAACAGATGCCGATGGGGCCGGAAGGTTCTGGAATGGAGACCACGGACCGGCAAGCGCAGCGAAGGTCGTTCACCGACAAGGTCAATGGTCTATCTAAATGACGTTCTAGTGAAGTGCTGGTGAATCTCTGCTTTAACTAGCCAAATTGACTTTCATCTGTCCGTATGTTTGTCTTCCTGTACAGGCCGTATTTTTCAACCAATCTTGACGAAACTCGGTATGCAGGTTCTACTATTCAATATAATTTTATTGTCGTCGGCGATTTTGAGTGGGATAATTTTCCTAAAAAGGGGGGAAGTTTACTGCGGCGCTATTTACCGACCGATTTAGATAAAATTTGGTATACACATTAGGTAACTGACTTTAAAGAGGAATTTCGAATATAAGCATAATTGGTCAAGTGGTTGCGGAGATAATAGGTGAAGTTTAAAAACTGGACGGTTTTGGTTATATTTGGCAAGAACATTTGGTACAGACAAATTTACCAAAATCCAATTTTAGAAAAATCTGTGAAGATCTTGGCGACATATAGTATATTAGTAATTTTTTATTAAATTTTGATGACGTGTTCTTCTTATTATTACTATCAAGTTAACATATCGTGAAGTATACAGCTCACACTCATTAGATAAGTATATACATGCTGGTAATTCTATTAAACATTGGCTATGGTTGTAAGTAAGAAAAATATATAAGTTTTCAGAGGGACAAAAATGATGAAAGAGTGCTGGGAGCCGTTCCAATAATCTAATCTAACCAACTAAAATAAAAATAGTACCTGGCGAGTATGACCTTGCATAGCTTAAACTGAATAAATATTCTCCGCGCACCTTAGACATATAATCCTTAAAACAATCTAAATATGATTTCAATAAAACCTAAGAAATCAATTTTATTTAAAATGGGCAAATACTGAATTGACACAAAAATTTATACAACGAACGTACTCAATAAATTAATAAGTTTCACGAGAATCGGTTAAGAGATGCGACATGCCGTGCGAGCATGGATTCCACGATAAACATGTCGAGTCGATAAACTGACTTTTACAGCTATCTTACCTTGTCTCTAGTATGGATCTAGATGCGACAGCCATATAGCGTCGGTGTCTTTTACCGATAATTTTAACCTATCGACAGTCCATGCTCGCACCGCTGTAGAGGAGAACATCCGCACATACGAAAGCATTCTGCCCAAGCTATTGCAGAGACGCGCCGCACTCGCTCGGTCAAAAAAACTTTATATTCTTCACACACAACTTAAACATTTCAAGCTATACTAACTGCCACTTTAATGGAAAAGTGGCTTAATTCTGACATACTGACTTGATTAATAAAAAAAATGACTAACTTTTGTGACTAATAAAAGAATACACCACCATTTCCGCTAGTCAAACATGTCGGCAACCACGTGAACAGAAGTACTTCCGCGAGTCCAAAATGGAGGGCATCACGTGGTCTGACATAGCCTACGACAGCCAATGAAGAGCATGGCATTCTCCCGCCAAGAAAATAGAGGCGTAGAACCGACCTGAACATTAGTGGCAGTTGCTTTTTAGATTTGGTCAGAGTCAGCCAGATGGCAAAATACTTATAATACTTATGTATTAAGGCTGATAATTACAAGCTAAGTATATTTCTGTGTTGTCTGTTTACTGTAACGTAACTTATGTGTTTGTCTACGTTCGAATATAACTTTCTAATGTTACTGATGTGGTGTTTATTGTAATTGTTACTTAACTAATGTTAGCATACTGTTAATTCAGTTGAATGTAATTGGTATAGACTTGAGTTTCAAGTTATGGAATACATGTGCATAATCTGGTTTTATTGTAATGGCTTACTGACCTGAGTCAAGAAACCTGACTTCTACTAACTTTATTGACCATTATCCAACACTGACAAACCATTGTAGTCCATATAAAAAAGTCGTACCTGACATCACACTCCACACAGTAGTAGTCTTTGGCATCTGAATGCTTCAACTGGTGATGCTTGATCTGTGTCCGGGTGCGGCATCGCTTCCCGCACACGGAACATTCATAGTTCTTCACGCCTTCGTGGATTCTGAAATTAGAGTTTCTTACCTATTCAACAATGGACATACTACTGCTATTGAACTGCCTTTAATGTCAAATTCGGTAGTCTGTTAGACCTAGTTCTTAATCGCAGTTTTTTTTATTTTTTTATTCTGATATTTTTAGGAACTTTTAACTGCATTGTTCGCAGCTATGCCAGCTCCATTGGTGCACACATTAATCAATTTGTACAATACATGATTTTATAACAATCTTTAAAGGGTCTTAGCAGTGTCGGTAATCGCAGTTGTAAAGCAATAATATCGCTGCTGAATGGCTGTGTTACGCAACTTGAACTAGAAGATGATGTTCCTTTCATCTTCAGCCCACATTCGTCCACTGCTGGACATACGCCTCTCCTAAAGTACGCCACAGAGCGCGGTCTTCAGCTCTCTGCATCCAGTTACTGCCAGCCGCCTTTCGCAGGTTGTCTCCCCACCTGGCCGCAGGGCGTCCTACACTGAGTTTGCCTAAACGTGGTCTCCACTCAAGAACTCGTCTACTCCAGCGGTTATCGGTTCTTCGTGAAATGTGGCCAGCCCATTGCCCTCTTCAGCTTGCTTATTCTTTGAGCTATGTCGACTACTTTGGTTCTCTGTCGGATAACTTCATTAAGAATCTTATCCTTCAGAGAAACCCCGAGCATAGCTCTCTCCATAGCTCGCTGAGCGACCTTAAATTTGTGGACTAGTCCCACAGTGAGTGTCCAAGTTTCAGCTCCATAGGTCATGACGGGTAGGACACACTGATTAAAAACTTTCGTCTTTAGGCACTGTGGTATGGACGACGTGAAGACTTGACGAAACTTGCCGAATGCTGCTCAACTGGATTCTTCTGTTGGCTTCCCTCTCAAAGTTGTTTCTACCTAATAGCAAAATTTGCCCAAGGTTGAATTGCCCATTGCCCATTGACGATAATCGGTTCCAGTTTAACGAGATCGTTAAACATGATCTTAGTTTTATCCACGTTCATGCCGGGCCGATGTTCCTTTAGCCCAGCTTTTTAATAGGTTGAGGGGACCCAATGATCCTCAAATAAGTGAGACAGAGGCTCAAGAATGGGCTGCTTGTGGTGCCGAAAGAGAGTTCAAAGATATGAAGTGTTAACTGATGAGGAGATTGTGCGAGCGGCTATGTGTGAGGACGATGAGCAAAATGAGGACAATAGCGTTGAAGTTCTCGTCTCCAAAAAAGTTGGTAATTCAGAGGTAGTAGGAGCTTTAAACACTGCTTTAAAATGGGCTGAAGATATCGAATTTGATAGCCACGAAGTATTTCTGCGGCGACATAGAGACCGGGCTTTTGAAATGGAGTGCGAAAATTATAATATATCTCCGTCGACTTAGAGACCGGGCTTTTGATATGGAGTGTGAAAATTATTATATTTCTCCGTCGACTTAGAGACCGGGCTTTTGATATGGAGTGTGAAAATTATAATATTTCTCCGTCGACTTAGAGTGACGTCACGGACGACCAAGTGAGTGACGTCACGGACGACCAAGTGAAGGTGCGCGTTATTTTTGTTCGCGCTTTTAAAATAGTAGAAACAACCCAAACTCACTTTGAACGATTTGGTCGCGTAGGTTTCTGTGTTGGTGTTCTCGGACAGTGTTGGCGTTAAACTGTGTGCACAGATGTAGCAATAAACTAGCAATTACTTTAATTGGAGATTATCAACAAACCACTAAAGAAAGAAAAAAAGAGGGTATCGAATATAATATTAGCAGGCTAAGCGCTCCCTCTACCGGTTTTCTCTGAAACTATCTACTCATCAGTTTGTGCATCGATAATTGAACCAACGATGAGTCAAAAGTGCCGGGCCTGTGGTCGCTTTGCCAGTAATACAGAGGGCGCTAAATGCACCAAGTGCACCGTTTCATATCACCGAGCCTGCGTGAACATTCCGAAGGATGCTAAAATTTCCTCATCGTGGCAATGTCCGGAATGCAAGGCGCAGACGCCCCGAAAAGATAACACCGATGATCCGGTACGAGGCGAGGGCGCGGACTACGCCCCTCCGCCGAGAAACCCCGCGTCGGGCGAGGACGTATCCGCGGAGATCCTACGGGAAGTTCGTTTGCACCGAGCGGAAACCAGATCTTTGTGCGAAGGATTTGAAGCCCTACGGACTGTGGTAGGAACTTTCGACGCTAGGTTGGGGGACATGGAATCGCGGCTAACAGATCTTGAAAAGAAATTTAGCGAGTCTAATTCGGAGTACTGCGGTAATGCAGAGGTGGATAGTCTGCGCTCCTCCGTCGAACAACTCAAGTCAGAGCTAAACGATCGCGACCAGGAGGCGTTCTCTAACGACCTGGAGATAACCGGCATCCCGGAGGAGCAGGGCGAAAACGTAGGACGGCTCGTCAGCATCATCGCGACCAAGCTAGGCGTTACCTGCGAAGAGCGCGATACCGTATTTGTGGAGCGTGTGGGTATTAGACGCGCGCCATCTAGCGGCGTCAACGCGAACGAGCAGAGCGCACCTGCGGCGGTACGCCCGCGGCCGCTGGTGCTACGCGTGGCGCGTAGGCAGCTACGAGACTCGCTGCTACAAGCAGCACGCGTTCGCCGCAACCTCACGACAGATGGCATGGGACTCGCTGCCGCTCCTACAAAATTTTACCTGAACGAGCGTTTATCGAGGTTCAATAAAATGCTGTTTTTCAAAGCGCGCGAGCGGGCCCGTCTCCGCGGGTGGAAATACATATGGACCAGAAGCGGAAAAATTTTCGTTCGCCGCGAGACCGGGAAGGCGTCTTTTCGGGTGCGGTCGGAGCAGGACCTCGAGAAGATTTTTGGTGGGGAGGGAAATTAGATAGTTTGTTTTTTTATATAATATTATTATTAATTTATTTAAATCCATTGAAATCCATGGATTCTAATAGGGCAGGGATCGTCGTAGGTAAGAGTACGGTGGATGTATTGATACACTTTTATTATTGCTTATTGTACATATTATGCATTTTATATTTAATTTCTCTGAGATATACATTTCATATATTTTTATTTCAAATTGTGGGTGAAATAAGTCAAGAAATTATGGTCATAAATTGTGAAATTCGATTAAAATATATATTTCATATGTTTAACTATAAATTGTTTCACATAAATTTAATAACTAGTTTCAATAAAAAAAAAATATCGCTAATGTGGCTTACAAAAAGGTTTATATTCTAGTATTGCGCACGGTGTCAATAATCTATTTTAAAGGTGTAGTTCTCCAATTTATGTAATGGCTACCAAATTTATTAAAGTTGGGTTATATAACGCAGGTTCCCTCGGCACAAACCATGACAGCATCATAGCGGCAGTTACCCGGAGTGGTGTAGATATACTAGGCGTGAATGAGACGTGGGTGCACGCGGGTCAGGAAGGACGTGCACCAGCCATCCCCGGCTACCAGTTCCGGCACACGCCGCGTCCGTGTGAGCACCGCACGCGCGGGGGCGGCGTTGGCTTCTTTGTGCGGCGGGGGGTCACTGTGCGGCCCTGGCGCCACCCGGTTGACCCTTTGCACGCCGTGGTCGAGCAAATGTGGCTCTCGGTAAATTTTAACGGTAAGAAATTGATAGTCGGGATTGCGTATCGACCTAACTGGGTAAATGTTGACACATTCTTTGACGCTGTCACTGATAGTATTAGCTCGATTGAAAAATATGATAATTTGATTTTAGTGGGCGATTTTAATATTAATTATTTGGACGTAAACGATTATAAAACAAAAAAAACTAATGTTTTTCCTGTCATGCTTTGAACTGAATCAGATCGTTTCGCAGCCAACTCACTTCACCAACTCTAGTGGAACACTAATTGATCTTGTATGTACTGACCTGTGTGCTCGTGGTACGATCATAGAGCATGTAGGCTCTATTACTGGCCACTGTCTTGTGGTCTCTGAGTTTTATATCAAGCGACCCAAAGTCGCTCCTAGAGTTATCGCGTACAGGCCGTTAAAAAATATTTGCTTGGAAGAATTTAATTTAGATTTAAGTTTAGTGAATTGGGATCATATATCGCAATGTTCTGATATTAACGAAATGGTTGATGCCTTTAATTATACTGTTCTGTCTTTGTTTGAATTGCACGCCCCTGTCAAGACAGTTATAATAAAGGATCGCTCGTACCCCTGGATTACGGATACTTTCAAACTGATGAGGCTGCGGGACGAGGCTGCCGCTGATTATAATAAATCAAAAACAGAAACAAAAAAAAATTACTACAAAAGTCTTAAATCTACAGTAAATAAAGCTCTTTTTTATGAAAAAATATCTTATTTTAAATATAACATCAACTGTCACATTAAAAACCCGAGGTCTCTTTGGAGGAATCTAAAGAACACTTTACTGCCTAAAACTGACAATGACTTGCCTGCAGTTTTCAGTGACCCTAATGTAATTAATTATCATTTTTTAAACATACCTGGCATCAAACAAACATCAATTTCATACTTAACGTTTTTTGAACATCATAGATTCAGTAATGCAGTATTTCATATTGATCGTGTTGGTCTAGATTGTCTAATTAGCATAATCAGAAGTCTTAAGTCTAATGCTGAAGGCTGTGACTCCATTAATCTGAATATGCTGTGGTTAACGTTACCTGATAGTATAGACTGTATTTTAGCTCTTGTGAACTCGTCAATAGAAACCTGTATATTTCCCGATAGGTGGAAGCTCGCAACTAACTATCTCGAAAAGAACAAAATTTTACCAGCTGTCCAGTCAGGTTTTCGAAGGGGTCGCAGCACAACGAGCGCCCTGCTCGACGTCACTGATAACATACTTAGTGCTCAAGATAAAGGCATGTGCACTATACTGGTGTTGTTAGATTTTTCCAGAGCTTTCGATTCTTTAAATATTAATCTTTTGCTTTCCAAGCTAAGTTACTATGGATTTGACTCCGCTGCCTTACGTTGGTTTGATAGTTATCTAAGTAGCCGTTACCAGCTCGTGAAGATAAGTCGTAGTGATGGCTCTTCCGCAGTCTCTGATAAGCTGGCTGTCACTCGAGGAGTTCCTCAGGGTTCAATACTCGGGCCGATCCTTTTCATTTTATACTCCGCGGGCATCGTTTCGTCCATGAAACACAGTAGCTTCCATATATATGCCGATGATACGCAACTATATATATCGTGCAAACCAAGTGACATTGATAATTAAATTAAATGACGATCTTGAAAATATTGCTGCATGGTCTGCGAGCAACTGTCTGTTACTGAACCCATTAAAGTCAAAGTATATTATTTTTGGAAGTAAAAATCAATTAGCCAGTCTGAATCCTTCGCAATCTGTTATGTTAATGGGTGAGCCCGTAGAGCGCGTCTATGAAGCTCGCAATCTAGGCCTCATTATGGACAGTGGGCTCCGTTATGAGAAACATGTGGGAAATTGCATGAGAGAGTGTTTTTATAGGCTTAAAATTTTGTATAGGATGAGACCTTTTTTGACGACAGCACTACGGGTTCAGCTAACCGAATCCCTGGTACTATCTAAACTTAATTATATGGATACTGTCATTCACCCGCGGCTGCTCGCTAAAACCAAACAAGTCGTTCAGAGAGTCCAAAACGCATGTGCTCGTTTTTGTTTCCCTATCCCACCGAGAGCCCACGTAACTCCATTTTTAAACCAACATGCTTTACTCAAAATGAGGCATCGTCGAAAGCTTCATTTGGCGTGTCTCCTTTTTGGGGTTATTAAATTCAAAGAGCCTTCATATTTGTACCAAAAGTTTAAATGGAATTCGAGTCACCAGTCTCATGGGTCCCGCACGTGCTCTATGCAGCTACTAACAGAGAGACACGCCACTGCTGCGTTTAGGGGTAGCTTTCGTTATGCTGCATCGAAATGCTGGAATAATATTCCGCCGCCGATAAGGAACCTGCGTAATTTGCAAAACTTCCGCAATAAACTTAAGAGCTTTATATTCGATCACCAAAAAAGTGAAGCCATTTTGGTTAATGACACCAGTGCAATATAAAATTATAAATTATAATGATAATAATATTAAATAAATTTGTGTATTTCTATTTACTTGTTACTAGATAGTTATTTCTATTACTTTGTATTTTTTAGTTTTATTATTTCCATTACGAAGTCTTTGTAGGTACATCCGGACATTCGTACCCTGCTTGCCTATTTGTTTTTATATAGTATTGTATTTAGTATTTAAAGTGTTGTGTTTGTTTTGTTTTGTATTCTTACAAAATGCGCTCTTATGCAGTCGTGTGTGACGTCATCGCCAGCCCCAACGGAAGACCAGCGCTGGTTGCTTCAACGCAATCAGCTTTATGCTGAGTTGGGGCTGTGTTGTAGTGAAACAAAATTATTCATTAATTTTATGTATATTTTAGGCAAAATGTCATATTGTTTTACATCAACAAATATATTTTATATTTTATCTTTCTTCTTTCTTTCTTCTTACTTAGAGACCGGGCTTTTGAAATGGAGTTCGAAAATTATAATATATCTCCGTCGACTTAGAGACCGGGCTTTTGATATGGAGTGTGAAAATTATCATATTTCTCCGTCGACTTAGAGACCGGGCTTTTGATATGGAGTACGAAAATTATAATATTTCTCCGTCGACTTAGATACCGGGCGTTTGATATGAAGTGCGAAAATTATAATATTTCTCCGTCGACTTAGAGACCGGGCTTTTGATATGGAGTGCGAACATTATAATCTTTCTCCGTCGACTTAGAGACCGGGCTTTTGATATGGAGTGCGAAAATTATAATATTTCTCCGTCGACTTAGAGACCGGGCTTTTGATATGGACTGCGAAAATTATAATATTTCTCCGTCGACTTAGAGACCGGGCTTTTGATATGGAGTGCGAAAATTTTAATATTTCTCCGTCGACTTAGAGACCGGGCTTTTGATATGGAGTGCGAAAATTATAATATTTCTCCGTCGACTTAGAGACCGGGCTTTTAAAATGGAGTGCGAAAATTATAATATTTCTCCGTCGACTTAGAGACCGGGCTTTTGATATGGAGTGTGAAAATTATCATATTTCTCCGTCGACTTAGAGACCTTAAGGAGTGCGAAAATTATAATATTTCTCCGTCGACTTAGAGACCGGGCTTTTGATATGGAGTGTGAAAATTATCATATTTCTCCGTCGACTTAGAGACCGGGCTTTTGATATGGAGTGCGAAAATTATAATATTTCTCCGTCGACTTAGAGACCGGGATTTTAAAATGGAGTGCGAAAATTATAAATAGAAGAGTATTACAGACTTTACAGAAGAATTTACTAATGTTTTATTTTAACTTGCTGTTTTTATTAGGTGGTTATAATTTTGAAGATGCACATTCTTTATGCTTTAATTTAAAAATTGATTAACGAAACTAAGGTTAAACATGTGTTTTATTACCATTAAATATGGCATACTATAATCAGGACGCCTCGATAATCCGGAAAGTTTTTCCCTCTCTGGGTTAACGATACTACTATATATACCATTTCAGCGGGTCACTTTACTGGCGCGTTTATAATTGTTATATTTATATTATCATAGCGGTGGCATTTAAAAATATATGAAATATCTCGTATGTCACATATGGTATTGTGACCTAACATTTAATGATTCAAAAATACTGTATTTTAAAAAACCGAACAAATGCGGTTTGGTGGCGAGCACCGAGGTTTCCATACATTTCGAAAGCATCTAACATTACGTACTATCACCCAATTTTATGCCTGACCAGTTCAAAAAGTTTTTGCTTTGCACATGTGCATTGCAAGCTAACTCCACCTTTTATTGTATTGCCCAATGACAACCATAATAAGCATTTCTGTTGCAAAATATCTTTTGGTCCTACATGTTTGAGAAATTTTATGATTTTGCCAGATCAATTGCGACTAGCACACATTTCTGTGTCAGTCAGTCAGTTGATCTTCCATTCTTCAAACGTTTCTGTGACTTTGTGCAGTACGAGTGTTTACAGCAACCTATCGCAAATGGATCGCAGCCAAATCGTGGTCATGCGGAATACTGGGCAAAATATCTCGCAAATAGCGCAAGAACTAAATATGTCTGTAAGTATAATTATTACACACCAATAAGCAGAGAATAGGCGGGATTAGTGAATGAACATTTCACGCAAAATTCACCTTTAAGATGGTGCCCAAGGCAACAAAATTTGTGATAGTACATGCATTCCTCAATGATTTTTGACAGACGGACAACAAAGTGTTTCTCTACATGCCATTTTTATATCCTATCCTTTTTCCTTTCGAGGTACAGTGTGGCAACCCTAAAAGACGCCAAAAATACAGACTCATTGAAATGGACTGAATAAACACTAGGCGTACTTACTGCATATGTTCTGTTAGAGAATCCTTGTTGACAAAAGTCTTCCCGCATTGGTCACATTTCGGCCTCTCTCCAGAGTGATGATTCCGCATGTGGCCCCGGTGAGTTTTGCTGTTGCTGAAAACACCATGAAAAATAATTTATTGCTCGAATACAGCAGCCAAGTTTTAATTAGCTATTGAACAGTGTTATCGAATCTCAATAGCATATAATGAAAAAAAAAATACAGGCGAACACAAACACACATATACCCTCAAACACACAAACACACCCTTACACGATACACACCACACACTATTTATATAACACATGCTATTTAACCCGGCCCGTGTCTACTGTTTTTCGGTTTATTTCCAAACTACGCATTCAAAAAGTTCAAATAAAAAATACTACTCTTGAATAGTTTGACCAACTTAAAGTTATACCGGTGGAGTGTATTGGATCTGATAAAAATAGTTACAAACTCGAGGTCTAAACATGTGTATACAATTTGTGTATGCGCGACATGGCTTAGCACTTTTTTAAACGTACACATGGTGTACGCGAGACACGCGATTAATTGTATTATTAAGTAAGTATATATTGGAATTATTACCTATCATTAAGATTTATAGTTTTTACTCTTAGTGCCAGCTCTCATAATTAATGTTGAAGCACATTACGTAGGTACTAATTCAACAATTAGATACTAAATGTGGGACTATACGTCTTATTAGTTATGACAACTATATTTATAACTTATTCAGTTGAACCAATTGATTCATTTATATTCAACTACTGATTTTAATCCACCACAAACATTGTTATTTTTATTGCCTCAATTTAGTGTTTTGCGACTATGACTAACTACTTTGTTACACAAAAGTCTATATAATGAAGTTTCAAAATGGCTCATGAGTGGTTTTATAAGTATCTAGTTACTTAATATTAAATTGTTTAAGCTTTAGACTTTGTACATTAAAATAAAATAAAATAAAAAATAAATTGTGAAATCGATTGATCGAATTTGTTCCTTTTAAAAGTCGGATATAAATATCTTACCTTGACACTTTTCCACACAAATTGCATGTGATCAACGTAGTGATTCCTTCGTGTTCAGTTCTGAAAAGAAAACAAGGGGTCAGCAGAGACACTATAAAATAAAATAAAAAAGCCTTTTTATTTCCTACTTATTACCTACTTTAATTTTTTTTTTTAGTTACTTAACTTTAATTTCTTATCTTCACATAACTAGCTTTTCTTTAAATTGTGTTACTTATTACTAATTTTTAGTACGCTTAACTAGTTTTGTTTACATTAAATTACTGCTTTACTTTATAACTATTATATAACTTATTTAAAATAACATTAATCTAGCCTAACATAATTTAGTTTGATACAACAGTATCAGCAGGAACCCCATATTGGGTAAAGGCCTCCTCCAAAGATGCCCATTTGTCTCTCTCCTGTGCGGTCTGTTTCCAGTTTGGGCCAGCTATCCTTGCAATTTCTTCATATAGATTCAAATATGCATATGTTTATAATTTATTAAAATTATAAACAATGCATATGCATATTTGAATTATTTTGTGACATTTTATATTTTATATCTATGTGTTTTTATTTTTTCTGTGTGTGACCGTAGGACATTGTGGTGTCTTGGCATTAGCTGTAAGCCATTCTGTATTGAATTAAATAAATAAATAAATTGTCAACAGTAGAGAATCCTTTTCTGAAGCCTACTTGCTCTACCGGTTGTTTTGCTTCCAATGTACTACTGATTCTTTTATTTATAATGGTAGAGAAGAGTTTGTTAAGGCTCAGTAGCAAGCTTATCGGTCTGTAGTTGCCAATATCCTTCGGGTCGCCCTTTTTGTAGAGAAGTATGATATTTGACTCAGACCATTGCATGGGTGTTTCAGACTTTTGCAGTATTAAGTTAAATAGTTTCGCTAATGGTTCGGCTAATGTTAAGTGTGCTGTTTTCAATAATTCATTTGTGATGTTGTCGGAGCCTGGGCTCTTTTCTAATTTCAAACTTAATTGCTTGTATGATTTCAATGTCGTCCATTGGTTTAATTGTTGGTGCATTAACGATTTCATTGATTGTAATTGATGTTAGTCTTCTATTCTAGTCTAGGTGTTAGTCTTTTGGGTGTTATCGCTGTACAATTTCCTATAGAAGTCTGATGCCGCCTTAATAATGTCAGTTCGTTTGGACAAAGATCTGCCTTGCTTGTCTAGCCCTTCTATCCAATGTCTAATCTTCTAGTCTTGCTTGTTCGGAGTTCCTTAAATGCCCTCTTTGTACTTCCTGTGCATTGTAAATGCCTTTTTATGGTATGTTGTCTGTATTTAGCATAATCCCTTTTTATGTATTTATTTTGTAGAGAGCGGAGAGTTCTTTCTTCATAAGTCGAGTTTTATTTTTGGTTCCTTGTAGTTCTTTTCTCCTTTTTAATAACATAGTTGAGCGATTTGATAGTATTTTGTGATGTTTTTGTGTATGTCTCGCATCTTCTCTAGCTTTTTTCAAGCTCTGGCTGATAGCGTCCGTTATTTTATCATAATAGGTTTGTACTAAAGTATTTTGCAAGTTGATGGTTGAGTAGAGTAGCAATGATCTTAGGTTTTTATTATATCTTGTTATTTCTGCTTCGTTATTTAGTTGGATTGCTTTTTTGTTTGTAAATTTAACTCTGCTGTGTTTTTGTTTGGTCACTTTTACTGATGCTCTAATTAATCTATGGTCTGACGGATAGTTTAAATTCATGACTTCAAAATTCAGAAATATTTTTCGTTGGTTGGTTAGAATATAGTCGATCTCGTTTTTGGGTTTTCCATTTGGGGATCGCCATGTCCATCTTCGGTTATGGTTTTTCTTGAAACATGTGTTGATGATGGTAAGATTATGTTCAAGTGCGTAGTCTACAAGTCTCTGCCCTCTGTCGTTTCTTTCGCCATGTCCATGCTGTTGCACTGTTAAGTACTCGCCTTTCCTGGGAGCACCAACCTTCGCGTTAAAGTCGCCCATTAATATAATGTTTTTATATGCTGTCTCCATCGATTTGTCTATGGTCTTATAAAATTCTTCTATTTCTTCCTCACTCGCTGCGTCAGTCGGTGCATATACTTGTATAATGGATATCATACACCCTTGAAAGCTTAAGTTTAGCGTTGCCACACGATCTGTTAATCCATTAAAGCTCTCTATGTTGTTTTTAAGAGACTTATTTATAATGAAGCCTACACCATATTTACCCGGTATACATCCTATGTGGCAAAGTATTAAGTTCTGGTATTCCTCAATTTTGTTACCAAGTCGCCTCATTTCTGAAATACCTATTATATCATAATTGATTTCCTGTATTGCTTCTTCTAGTTCCAGTAAGCGTTCGTATGACGATAAAGACCTGACGTTATAAGTTGCGACTTTTAATTGAGTTGATCGTTTATTTATCCTGTTGTCAGTCTCTGTAGTTTCTTTTGGAGGGTTTTGGTCATAATCTTCCACGGTGACCAGCCGGGTTGGAAGATGTTTCATGTTTTTGGTTTTAATAATTTCATTTTTATTTTGGTCTATGTAGGAGGAGGAGGGGCTTAATTGCTATATATTTGTATTGCTTGTATTCTGGCTTGTATTTGTCTTAGTTGTATTTTTATTTACTAAAAAGTTTAGGATACCAAGTTTTATTACTCCTTCTGAGATACTATTTGATCTCTGGGCTGTCGAACCTTGTTGCTGTGATTTGTTCTTTTTATTGGCTTGAGTGGTTTTGTTTTGTTTCGGTACGTTGGTGTTTTCAGGTGATAAAGAAAGTTTTCTTTTATTCACGCTTTCAGTGATGATCAGTTTGTCATATTTGATTGTGGCTATGTTTCCCTTTTCTCTCTCTACTTTTAACTGTTCTTTTAATGTTTTCCTCTTTTCTAGCACGTGTTTTGGATAGTCCGCTTGAATGTAGTACGAGGTATCTTTCAGTAATTGTTTTAGTTTAAGAATTTTTATTTTTATTCCTAGCGTTGAAAAGGTCACAACTATTGGCCGTGGTCTGTCACCTTTCTTTCCTAGTCGTCTTGCTTCTTGTACATCAAAGTAGTTTAATTTAATAGAGAAATATTGTTCTATCCATTTCATAATGTTGTTTTCTAGGTTTTCATATGACGATTCTGTTTCTTCGTTACCGAAGAAAACTAAATTTCTCTGCCTTGCCTGTTTTTCCATGAAAAAGATTCTTTTCTCCTGGTTTTCCACTAATTCTTTTAATTTTTCATGCTTTTCGTCCCATGCAAAAAATGTTTCTTCTAATATAATATTAATATTCTGTGTAACTTGTTCAGTCACTTCTTCTGCACATTCCCGGATCGTTGTTTTCTGTACATCCAACTCCTTTTGTATTTGTTTTAGTACATTCAATACCTCCTCCATGATGGTGAAATTCGTATGTCTGCGCTTTGTTTATGTATTCGTGTCGCCCTCTGGTGGTGCACCTTCGTACTATTAAGAACACCTCGTATCGTAACTGATCGATTTGTATGGCAGAGTAATGCTACGGTCGAAGGAATACCACTTCTTTTTACTAGATGGCGTTGTAGGTCAATCGAATTTTGAGTTACATTTGCATGTCATTTTTAGAGTTCAAACTTTGAGGTTATGTTTGTATATACTTTTCGTATGGTATTAGTTTGTACTTGCATTTATATAATTCACTTTCGTACCAAATAGGAAGGAGTCCGGCTGAATTTTGATCGATTGTATTCACAAAGAAGGTCCACAGAACAGTAACACTGATATTTACTTGCACTTTAAGTGTTTACAGTTTTTATATATTTATACGTGTCCATTTCACATTATCTTCTATGCCTTATTAAAAACACTTATAGTTCAGCACTAGTTGCATTTTTTGTAGCAAAATACACTGTTTTTCTATTTATAAACCGATGTTTTCTACGGAGTTGATGTTTACTGAGGCCGTAGCACAGACAATATGCGAAAAAGTATTCGTATCGTAAGCGTCAACAGCTAGGCTGGGCAGCATTTTCAAAACTTAGTCGAATCATCTCGTCGCGAATTCCACAATGTCTGAAGACTAAAACATTCAATCAGTGCGTCCTACCCGTTGACATACGAAGCCGAGAAGTGGGCACTCACGGTACGACTGGTCCACCGATTTAAGGTTGCTCAGCGAGCTATGGAGAGGGCTATGCTTGGAGTTTCTCTGTAGGATCGTATCAGAAATGAAGTGATCTGACAGAGAACCAAGGTAACCGACATGGCCCAAAGAATTAACAAACTGAAGTGGCAGTGGGCTGGTCATATTAGCCGAAGAACCGATAACCGTTGGGGTAGACGTGTTCTTGAGTGGAGACCGCGACTCGGCAACGTAGTCCTCCGTCCTCCGGCTAGGTGGAGCGACGACATACGCAAAGTGGCTGGTAGCAGCTGGATGAGAAAAGCCGAAGATCGGGCTCAGTGGCGTGCATTAGGAGAGACCTATGTCCAGCAGTGGACTGATACTGGCTGATGATGAAGCGTCAATGCTTCTCCGTACAAACTGTGAGTTATCTGTGTCACGTGTCCCCTAGATACATGACAGTTTGTACTGTTGCACGTGAACGACACATTACACTTACGCAGTTATTCGTGTTAGGCACACTGCTATGTGTACCCTTGTCAGATTTTACGACTGCCATGTTCTCTGCATCGTAAGTGTTTTCCGCCTGCTGTACTGGAGAGCCCGTCGCTATTTTAGATGTAGTGTGGTACCTTCGACCGCATCATCACTCACCATCAAGTGAGATAGTGGTCATACACTAACCTATCAAATCTATACAGACAAATAAAATATAAGTATGTATATATGGTATTTAAATAAATATTCATTTTTAAAATTTTTGTCTGACTGTTCCGGCTAATCTCTGAAACGGGTGGACCGATTTTACCGGGACTTTCACTTACTTAAGCTACTTTTATTTTAGAAAAAAAAACTGTCTCTCTGTCTGTTTGTTACCTTATCACGTCTAAACGGCTGAACGGATCGTAATCAAATTTGACAAGGTTATAGATTATATCCCGGGGAAGCACCTTATGATCCATCCATCCATCAACCGTGAAACCGCGGGGCGCATCTAAGGTAAACTATAAATGTGAGAACATATCGACATTTATTCTTGCGTCATCTTATTCATATTCAGTTTGGTAGCGAAATGTCCGCATTGACGCTTGCCGAATTGTGAAAGCTGGTGACCTCAAGTAGTCCGGTTGAGTTCCGCATACTTTCCGCAGCCTTCATTTATTTGTCCGCCTTCAACTTAAACTATAAGGAGACCAAGCGCCGCAAAACAAAAGGAACACTATATCAGGTCATTATCAGGAAAAAGTGGCTTGAAAAGTATTGTATATCACTACCACGTTATTTTTGCTACGCTTACCATCATTAAAACGACTGGCCAGTCTCATCATTGACATAAAACAAAACAATTCTAGAGATTCCGAACAGACATTATGAGAATCGTGTTACTTATCGCAAACCAAATTCATTAGGCCAAACGGCATCAATGTAAATTAGTACATACCTATAATGATGGTAAATGCTGGTTTTGTCAATCATTCTCCGTCCACATTTTAAACATTCATATCTCCGTGTGTGTATCAGCGAGTGTACGGTGAAGCTGTATGCAGTCGGCAGGTACATTAGGCATAGCGAACACGAGAACGGTCCGCGCATCTGAAATATTAGCAACACTGAACAAATGTTGAAAATATTTGGTTTATTTAAATTATGGATACAAAACAAATAAACTTGTAATATATCTGGCAGTATTCAAATTTGTCTGCAAAGTAATCTGGCAGTAAAAAAGAAGCGTTCGCAGCGGAGCTTGACTTGGCGATTTTAAACGTAGGGCTATTATGTATCTCAGTTGCTAATAACTGTTGATTGAAATCGAAAGTCATCAACACATTTTTGCTTACTGGAGTTGTCAAAACTGACAAAGGGCCACCATTTTTCAAGATTTCAATCAACATTTGTTAGCAACTGATATACATAATAGCCCTTATGAACAACAAGTTAAGCAACATGTGCTGCGGTCCGGAGTTGGATGGGTGTGTGCTAGTGGCATTGTTCAACTGAGCGCTTCCTTGCTTTCGAGAGCACGTTAAGGGATTGCATACTTGTCCATACAAAAAGAAAAAACTCTTTTCTACCTGTTAACATTGTCCGATTTCAGTGATTTATTTTTTCATGCAATCAACACATTGTTTGCTATGCCCGTACGTTTTTTCAGTTGTTTAAAATTAAAAAAACCTTAAATTTATATTACTTTGAAATACTGAAAAAAACAAAACGTACGGGCATAGCAAACAATGTGTTGATTGCATGAAAAAATAAATCACTGAAATCGGACAATGTTAAGAGGTAGAAAAGAGATTTTTCTTTTGGTAGGGACAAATACTAGCTATGCAATCCTCTTAAGCCATCGGTGCCGGTTGTTTGTCTTAAGAAAACAGTATTTAGAATATGTCAAAGGCCTTCGGGCAGCCTGAAAGCTTCGACCTGGGTTGGCTACTAGCCAACCATGCCAAGCCAACATAACTAAGCAGAGTGGTGGATTATGGCCCAACTCCTCTCTCTGAGAGCAAGGCTCGGGTCCCAGCAGTGGGAACAGCAATAGGCTGATGAACATTGTTGTTAGCAATGTTTTCAGATCAAATGTTGACTGCCGTAGTAAAATATTGGGTCAACGGATATTTTTTTTTTTTTGAGGGTTCACAATAATCTTATTCCCAGCAGACTCAGTAGCTGGCAGTAACTAGTGTTAAATAGACATTGCGAAATCATCTGCTCATCGAATGCAGGAGCGTGGCGGCACAAAGGGCAGCCAACCTCGGCTCGCCGAGGACGGTGTGGGAAGTCTGCGCCAAGCTGAAGGAGCTGCTGGCTTTCCTGGGCGACACCGGGTGGCTGGACTGATCAGCGTCACCCGGCTATCACGCAAAATGGGCCGCGCCACAGCGGCCTGGTTGCGAAAAACAGCCAGCCCACCAAGTAAGACATTGCGAAATCCTAAGAAATGACTAAAATGATACAAGTGTGACGCACCGGGCTGTGCTTGGTCATGTGGTTCTGCAGCTTGGACTCGAAGTTGAACCCTTTGTAGCACAGGTTGCATTGGTACGGGAACTTCAGGCTGGCTTTGCTTTCCTCCTGGAAACAAGCCATACTCTATTATTAACCGTCTTCAAAAAAGAAGGAGGTTATAATTATGTTCGACTGTTTTTTTGTTCACCAATTTCTCCCCCTTTCCTCCTGATTCCTCCATCTGATTTGGTAGAGTGAACTTCCGAGATCGTCCCCCGGTCCGGTTTTTTGAGTTACACTCCAATAACTTAAAAGTGTTCCCCTATTTTGATGATGTCATCATTGATGGTGAATGGCAATCGATCCCGTAATTAGCAAAGGTCATTAATCCTTCCTATACCGTGATAATTAAAACAAAAGATTTATGAATGAAACTGACGCATATTTACGTCTCTGGATCGCAAAGGGTTAAAAAGACTGTAACCCTTTTTTCCTAATAACGGACCCGACGTTTATTGGCACCATGATAGTTCGAAAGTACCTATTATCACAATATTGTGCGCATGGTACCGACTTCGACAAGTTATTTCACACTTTTTGGTGTTGACGTCGGTTCCATTTTTTTTTAAATATTAATACAGTAGAACCTCTATAAGTCGAACATCAAGGGAGACGCCAAAAAATTCGAGTTATAGAGTTTTCAACTTATGGAGGATTTCGACTTAGGCGGATTTTGTTTCGACATAAAGAGTTTGAGGTTTTTTCTTATAAATTTTGAGTTAGAGAGGTAAAATAAATAAAAATTCAACTTGCAGAGGTGACAAACATATTTTTATTTATTATAAATCAACATTATTTCAAATCATTTTAAAGTAAAAAATATGGCATTAAAAAAAGTCAGTAATTTTTTTTTGCTTTAGATAATTTGGTTGTTCTCTATCTATAGCATTGTATAGATATAGACTCAAAGTTTTTAGTTTACGTTTCACAGCACTCATGTTAACTGTTGTACTAATTGATGTGTATTGCAGTAGAACCAAACTACTTCTGACAGTATTTAAGTCGAAAACAAATGACTTGCTTAGCTAAATTTCAAAGGAAATCAAAATTGAACACCTGACACCAAGCAAGAAAACACGTGTTTACGTGAGTCATAAATTTATTATCGTATACTCCTAAAATGTTTTCTAAGAAACAATAGTGTACTCACATTGTCGGCAAGTTCTTAAAGTCGGTAACTTATTTTTGTTCGAACAATAGAGGTAATAAATTCCAAATGATCAAGTTGTAAAGGTTGTAAAATAAAACGTTGCTATGTTCGAGATACAGAGGTCAAATTTAATTTTTCGAGTTATAGAGTGAAAATATGTACCAAAATGGCTTGGAGGGACTCTGTGATTATTTCGACTAACAGAGGGTCAAGATTTCAAGTAATGGAGGTTTTGGTGTTTGAAGGGAAGGGAACAAAACATTTTTTCGAGATTTGGAGGTTTTTGACTTATCGAGGTTCGACTTAACGAGGTTCTACTGTATTAAAAATATTCATAAATCTGTTACGCTTCAACTAGACAATGAGATAAATTATGCCCCGGGGAAGGACATAGGATATTTTCATCATCATCATCCATCACCACCCATAAAGTGAGAATAATTACGTATTGCTTAGTATAATAAAAAAAAATACCAAAAAAGTGTGCAATCACTTGTTGAAGTCCGTACCATGATAGTTCAAAAATACCTATTATCACAATATTTAAAGTCGGTTCCATGTTTTGGTAAAATTTTTTTCACCCCTTTTTAGTGGCCCTTGCTAATTACGGGATCGATTGTCATTCACCATCAATGATGACATCATCAAAATAGGGGAACACTTTTAAGTTATTGGAGTGTAACTCAAAAAACCGGACCGGGGGACGATCTCGGAAGTTCACTCTACCAAATCAGATGGAGGAATCAGGAGGAAACGGGGAGAAATTGGTGAACAAAAAAACACAGTCGAACATATCATAAAAATCGACGAACACTTTTCAGTTATTGGAGTGTAACTCAAATACTGCTCGACCGAATTTGATGAAATGGAACCGCCTCGGAAGTTTACTCTACCATACAAAAAAAATAGGAATCGGTCCACAAATAGTGAACAAATCGGTGAAAATACACGAAACAAAATAGTTGTCTGTAAAGTCGGTTTACGGACGACAATTTTACGTGATAACGTCGTAAGACAAGCCGAACGCTTAGGCCGATCGTGCGTCTTTATCGCTTGTTCCGCGCTCACGCTTGCACGCTCGGCTCAGGCGGAACGTGACAATGAGTCATACTATTTCGTACGTGCAGCCGCGTTCATCGATTTATAGAACGTTATCACGTCCGAAAATACATACAGTCGAACATATAACCTCTTCCTTTTTTGAAGCCGGTTAAAAATAAAGCAAATATATATTTCACAGAGTGAGAATAATTGACCTAGTATATATTACAGCAGTATTTATAAACAAGCAAAATTAATTAAATTTTCGAAGTATTCCATCGAGAAGTAATTATTTAATGGAAAAATTACTTGGCAACAAGTAATTACTTGTTTATAAATACGCGCTCGTATTTATAAACAAGTACTTCAACATAAAATCTTATTCTATAGTCGAGCAATGAACGTCACTTACTAAAGCAACCCTATCAAAATTGGATCTATGTTTTACACTTGTGTTAGGTTGTAGACTTGGACTGTGAGAAAACGTGATAGTAGTAAGATGGATGCCTTCGAGATGTGGTGTTGGCGAAGGTTGCTACGTATACCTTGGACTGCTATGAGAACCAACGAGTCCATACTAAAAGAGCTAAAAATCACCACACGGCTCTCCACTATCTGCCGAGAAAGAGCCCTCAGCTTCTTCGGACATATTATGTCTTCAAAGCATTGTCTAGAGAAAGCTGTTATTTTAGGAAAAACGGACGGTAGACGTGGTCAGGGAAGGGCGCCTGTAAGATGGTCTGACACGATTAAGAAGGCGGTGGGTGGTAGCATACACCGTGCGATTCATACAGCCTATGACCGCACCCAATGGAGACTGATTGTACATGGTCGCGATCCACAGCAGTGAGGGAACGAGGAGAAGTTAGGTTGTTGTCATGGGATTTTAATGTTTACAGCATAATAGATCCTTCACAGTTCCGACTTGTGTGCGAATGACATTTTTATACAACTTCACTTTTGTAATAACAACGAAAAGTCGACGTGTTCTCATTGCTAAAGATGCAATCATAATGTCGAAAAAAATGAGGGTATTTAAAGCAGTTGATCTCATAACCAGCTATTTAATTAAAACTACTTAAAAATACCTGACATTTGTAAGACTTCTAAGTACACATTGACAGAATTAAAAACATATTTTAACATGCCATAGTACATTTTTTTTTAATTCTAACATGCCACTCAATTTCACCTTTAAAACAGTTTTCTCTTTATTCATTATTGTATTTGTCATGAAACACATATCATAACATACTACGAAGAAATAATATCAGGAAGAGGAACTGCCTTAAAAAATGACCCAATAAAAGTCGTGCTAAATCAATAACATCGTTCACGCCGCTATGACTCAGCTGTCATAGTAGACGTTGCAGCACGCGCGTGGACCAATCCCTGCTTTCCTTCTGAATGTAAACCAATCACCGAACATGTCTATTTGAAACCTCGGAGGTAATTCGTATTTAGAATCATACGTCGTTTTGGTTTGAAGGACCACTTTTTGTGTGGAATTTGTTCTGAGTTATGCTTCCTGACATTGTTTTTTCGTAGATAACATAGCAATTTTTAACACATACATTGATAGATTATTTTTATATTTAAGAGTGCATATAATTTTTTATGAATTTTGTACGTTTTTACGAGATGCGCTTGCTTGATTTCAAGTAAAGGAAATTGAACGTAGACAAGCGCTGGGCTGACATCGCCTTAAGCAAAGGAAATGGTGACTATTACTCGGCCAAGAATTCTAGCCATTGATAGTTCTAACTTCAGGCAAGTTCTGGTCTATAGAATTAAAATCGTTGCTTAAGTAATTACTTTTGCTTGTTTTTAAATACGGTAGTTAGTGTATGAATGATGATATGATTTAATTCCATATTCTTCCCCTTTTTAAAAGGAGAGAAATCACAGATATAACATACCTTCTTAAGATTACCTCTAACTTAGTTGCTTGTCCCGGTCTGTTAGATAAAATAAATTTACTAGGTCATTCAAGACAGTTGAGGTTTAATCCCCCTTTAAGTGTGCCGGCCGTCAATAGTAATTATATACAGAATTCATATGTGTGGAGAGCGAGCAACAACTTTAACAACTTATCTAAACGTTTAGATTTGTTTTGTACAAGCATAGCGTCCGCTAGGCGACTGATGAGCAAAGAGTTTTTTGGCTGATATATTTATTTTAGGTATCTACTACGCACTGCGTTGCGGTTATTCGTGTTCACAATTAGTTATAGTATTAATTTATGTAACAACTATGCGTGAGGACCTATAATTGGCATAATGTTTCTACCGTCTCTGTTATAATATTATATAGCTGTTGGTCTTCCAGTAAATAAATAAATAAATGAAGGCGTCAGCCGCCTATTGTGACGGAACATGCGCAACGGGCGAGCGGTTGACTCACCGCACACCCATCATCACAGTCGCCTATAAAACAGCTGCGCTTGGCAACCGGAGCTCCTATTCCCTACTAGGAAAGGGTTCGCCCTTGTCGTTGTCTCGCGCTTTATGCGCCCTTGTTGTCCCTCGGTTGAGTGCTGCGTGCACTCACCAACAGTCCTGTGTCGTTTTTAATGCCCGTAGTGGCAAAAACCTCTATGTCCTTCCTAAAAAAAAAACCGGAGCTTTGTTTGCTGCGAGCGCTCGCCGCGTGCGCACGTCTCTGTTGTTGTAATCTAATAAGTGACGGAAAATTAAAGTTGGATTAGAAATTACGTGTTTTCTTCATACCGGGTCCCACTTCATGTCCGGCTCTCAGCCGATATGTACATATTCACCTCTCTCTGTTTGACTTGCTCCTCGGGGTTCAGCGTGACAACTCGGATTTTGTCCGGGTCTATTTCTATCGGCTTCCTTATGGATTTCTTTTCCATCGTCGTCGCTTCAGTTTCCGTCACATTTTCACTGAAACATTTTACACACTTAGTGAAAATTATATTAACCCTTCGCCTACCAGAGACGTAAATTTACGTCAGGCTCATTCATAAATATTTTTTATTTAATTATCACGGTAAACAGAGGGTTAATAATAATGGAACTGTAACAAGTGTCAATTATTTTTCTACCGACTTCCAAAAAGGAGAAGGTACTCAATACGACTGTGTTTTTTTTGTTTTTTCTGTTTGTTACCTCATATCTTTCGACTGGGTGAACCGATTCTCAAAATTCTTTTTTTGTTTGAAAGCTAGTGCTTCCTGTGTGGTATTCAAATATCATCAAATTCGGTCCAGTATTTTTCGAGTTACACTCCAATGACTGAATAGAATGGAAGTCGGCATTAAAATTTTCAATTTGTACTTGTTAGGTAAATGTTTATAGTTGCATTAAGTGAGAAACTCAAGTAGTCAGAGTTAAGTTACAGCCTCATAAATAATTCTGTTATTTAGTCACTGTCCTGTCTAAGTCACGTAGTAGTAAAGCGGCGGGTGCATTACTGCAACTTTCTAAGGCAATTGAAGAGGAAATAACGCGTTCTAATCGACTCTCAGGTTTAAAGCAAAACATTTTTTAAGCTAGTGGTACAGAAACCGACGTAATTTATTTTATTTATTTATATGAACGCATTTTCGATTACACATATTATCAGTCCTTAAAACAAAGTCTTAACTATTGTAGTTAATTAAAATAAACTTATATAAATAATCTAAAACATAAATCATAATCTATATATTAAAATTCTCGTGAGTTTGAGACATATTAAACTATTACTGTTATCGCCATACATCGGCTAAGACAATATAGTTACGCGCTTGCTGTGCTTTGTACTTCCGATCGCCTTGCAGCGACTAGTGAGTGACGTTTCCTCCCCGCACCCGCTCCCTTTCCTCAACCGGCCGGACACTGAGAACCGGCTCGACAGATGATGCTCGCTCGACTCCCGAGCTGTACACACGAGCCACCGCGATAACTCGCTACGCGCCGCGCTTTATTCTACCCGCTTTAACCAACAAAGGAATTTAAGTGAAAATACCGAATAACGGAGACGCAGACCTGACCGCAGATGTTCTACCAGTAAGTCCCTTCCCAATCACTTTAACCTACGTTATCTCACGCACCTTTTAGTTAGTGTTTCCAGCAACCCCCCAAAGATACAGTCCACTTACAACCCTTTCTATTACCGCCATAAGCCTTAGGGCACATACGCTTCCCGCTGGCGTAATTATTTGTTTTCAAATTATTATAGCCGTAACAATTACTGTTTACCAACAAAACACTCACGTTAGGGATCGAATACGTCTACCCGGGTTTTGAGCATATCTGATGCTCATCTTCAAGGCGAGTGCGCAGCGGCGTCTGCGAGCTCCCGGCTTCGATCCCTAACGTGAGTGTTTTGCCGGTTAACAGTAATACTTTAATCACTATCACTACATAGTATAAAACAAAGTCGCTGTCGCTGTCTGTCCGTTCCTATGTATGCTTAAATCTTCAAAACTACGCAACAGATTTTGAAGCGCTTTTTACTTCGACTTTTTAATAGATAGAGTGATTCAAGCGGAAGGTTTATATGTATGATACATGCATAATACTGTAGAGAAACACTGATGAATTTACAGGTTTCTAATCTGATGTCGTAAATAAACACTTTTTTTGCGCTTACATTGCAAACGCTGACTGACCCCACGAGATAAATCAAAATAATGTACTACGGTATTGTACACCTTAAAAAGGTCAACAAAAAAGTCCGCGATGGTATATGTCTATCTCTTAAGGATAACCCACAATAACCATTTTTTATGCTTTACATTTTACGGGAAAAAATGGCTTATTTAGGAAGTTATTTTAAGCAATACAGCATTAATCCTTATCCAATTAAGTACCTTAAATACATTGTCCATTCAATATAGATCAATATGGCCCGTACAGCATGTAATTTAAATGAATATTTCCGAAGATATTACAGATTTAAAATGCAGGGACATAGCGGTGCGGCACGGCGGTTAGATTTGAGCGTTGAGTGTTTTTCTCACGGTCAATTATATGTCGCTCTTTCAAGAGTAACATCTAAACAAAATATGTTTGTATTGTATAATGACAAAAAAGCTGTTAACGTTGTTTCTAAGGACATTCTGTAGTATCAGCATTGCACCCGTGCGAAGCCGGGGCGGATCGCTAGTAATCTATAAATATAAAAATGAACCCCTATTTCCCCTGGTCACGCTATAACTTGAGAACGGATGGAACAATCTCGCTAATTCTTTTACTGTTGTGTTATTGTTAAGAGAAGGTTATGATGAAAGAAAAACTAAGAAAAGATGTGAGGTAATGGTGAGGCCGAAGGCCAAGCCTACTAGGCGATCGAAGTCGCGGGCAGTCACTAGTTTATAATAAAATATTTACATTATCTGAAGTTTAAATAATAATTCGTAATAAAAAGATATAAATAATAAATATTATCAAACCTCTTTTTTCTCTTCTTCGTTTTGGGTTCCTTTTTCTTTTTACACGCTTTATTCTTTCTCCCGTTACCTTCTGGATCAGTCTTCACTTCTTCCGTATTCTTTATGATCTCGTTGAGTATTTGAGTTGCCGTTTCTCTGAATAAAATACATTTGTTCTGTATTCTCTATTTTTACGAGGATTAGATTAAAACTTAGTCTGCTTTCCGACTGAACTCAACATCGATTTAGATTCAATAGCTTTTGACAGGTGAGATCTGTCAGCCATTCGGAATGTGTTGAAACCACGCTCACGTTGCTCACGGCGTGGCTGAGAGCGCAGTGATTGGTTATAAGCGTCTTACAAGATATTTAACGAGACTGTATGAAAGCAATCTAATAAACCATATAAAAGTAATAATACATTTAAAACAGGTCATTAAAACTATTGTTTTCCCGGAATTCAAAATTCAAGTTGATTGTAAAAAAAGTTTTAATAAAAAAAGCATATTATAAATTCCGATATTATATAGTAGTAGTATTCCAAGCATCTTTATCTTATAGAAGATAAAGATGCTTGGAATACTCCACTTCTGGCAAGCTGTCTCTCTGCCACCCATAAAATGTAATATTTGTAGCACCTAAGTAGAAAAAACGTTTTAGTAAAAAAAGCTTACTATAAAGTTCGACATTATATAGAAGATAAAGATGCTTGGAATACTCCACTTCTGGCAAGCTGTCACTCTGCCACCCATATAATGTAGTACCTAAGTAGAAATATTGGAAACATCTATATATAAAGAATGGCTCCGAGTTTCTTGCCGCTTCTTCTCGGTAGGCTCTATATATTTTGGAACGCGGCGGTAGAGTCTTCAGAGTACATTATAATGAAAAATTGACGTTGCCTAAATGCGTCTTTGATGCCTAAATTAAATAAATGAAAAGTAAAAAAAAAACAAAGGTGAGTCAACACACGCACGCATGAACAAACTGTAATTACTGAACTGCATTTTGATTTCAGTTCATTCCATGGTCGTTGAAATCGCAAAACGGCGTCCTCGGTGACATAATCCAAAACAAAGGGTACATTGTCGTGCTTTCGTTGATTTGGAATAACGATCGCAGCGCCTAAACCGATTTTGACTTAGGTTTAACGATTCATTACTCATAAAGAACGTAGTTCACTTACAATGAGCTTAAAATACTAAAACTAATAACTAATTAAGAACTAGTTAATATTAAAACATATAAAATATCCAGTTTTCTAGTGGTATTGACTTAAAAAACATGTTTATATATATACTTTTTTAGTTTAGTGTTAAACATATGTATATTTTTACAGTTTTTAACATCGTTAGGTAACTTATTAAATAATTGTCACCCTCAAACAAAATGTTACTTTTACCGTAGAGTTCTTGGAGTATTTACTTTTATTTTATTTGTATTTCTTAAGCTGTTTTTATATGACCCTTTTGTAAATGTTATTTTTGTGTGTATTTTTTCAGAGACTTCAATCGGAAATCAGTGTTAGTGACATCCTAATATCCTCTACCTAGTACCTAGTAGCCTGTGCTAAGTTCACGATATATTTTTCTCAAACTACATGATGGGCAAGTCGTTCGCCTGAAGGTAAGAGATACTCTTACACTGGCGTTCGTGAAGTCGGTCATGAGTTCCGACTGAAAACCAGCGCTAAGGTTTTCAACCCTAGCATATGCTGAGGCGGGTCTCATTCCCGACATCACACAACATTACAAAAAGTGTTTTGTTTTAAGGTTTAGTTAATAACTTTGTTATCTTTGCCATGTAATTTATTGTTATGTTGTGTGATGATCTGGAATAAATCTATATTCTATTCTATTCTATTTTTGCCCATGGCAGTTGCAGTACTACCCAGAGTTTACTATTGTAGTTTTGCTGTTTTCTGTAGTTTTGTATTTTACTGTTAGCGTCTCTTTCGCTCAGTTATTGCAGTTGCTACAGAGCCCTTCACAGCTTAAACTAGTAATATTATAATCAGCCCATTATGTTCCCACTGCTGGGACTCGAGCCTCCTCTCAGAGAGAGGAGTTGGGTCATAATCCACCACGCAGTTTGGTGGATAAGCTAGTGGCCAACCCATGTCGAAGTTTTCAGGCCGCCCGGTTCGACACAGCCTAACGACTGTTGTCCTAAGACAAACAACCGGGACCGACGGCTTAACGTGCTCTCCGAAGCACAGAAGCGCTCAGTTGAACAATGCCACTAGCACACACCCATCCAACTCCTGGCCGCAGCACATGTTGCTTAACTTGTTGATCGGTTAAGGTCGCCAAGTTAAGCTCCGCTGCGAGCCCTTCGAAAACGCTGTTGAGCGTTTTATTGGGTATGAATTCAATGAAACAGGTCTGTAATTAAGTTGTTTAGACCATAGGACGATCCTAAGTAACACAATAATATAGTAAATGCAAAAGGTTGTGACTGAGGTGAGTGAGTATGCGAGTATGAGTATTTTTCATTATTGACCGAGCGAGCAAAGCTCTGTTGTAACTGGCCAAATTGTCTTTCATCTGTCCGTATGTTTGTTAGGTTGTATGTTGCTCCTGTACAGGTGGCATTTCAACCAATCTTGACGAAACTTGGTATGCAGGTTCTACTATTCAATGTAATTATTCTGCCGTCGACGATATTTGAATGGATGGTAATTTTCCTAAAAAAGGGAGAAATTTGCAGGGGCGCTATTTACCAACCAATTTTATAAAATTTGGTACACACATTAGGTACCTGACTTTAAGAAGGAATTTCGAATACAACCATAATTGGTCAAGTGGTCTTCGAGATAATAGGTTGTGAAGTACTGCGAGATATTGCCGCTGATAAGACTATGCTCGCGAGGTCTACTGTTCGCAGAACTACTAGTATATTAGTTAAGAGTGGTTGTGGAGATAATAGGTTGTGAAGTACTGCGAGATATTGCCGCTGATAAGACTGTGCTCGTGAGGTCTACTGTTCGCAGAACTACTAGTATATGAGTTAAGAGTGGTTGTGGAGATAATAGGTTGTGAAGTACTGCGAGATATTGCCGCTGATAAGACTGTGCTCGCGAGGTCTACTGTTCGCAGAACTACTAGTATATTAGTTAAGAGTGGTTGTGGAGATATTAGGTTGCGAAGTACTGCGAGATATTGCCGCTGATAAGACTGTGCTCGCGAGGTCTACTGTTCGCAGAACTACTAGTATATTAGTTAAGAGTGGTTGTGGAGATATTAGGTTGCGAAGTACTGCGACACATTGCCGCTGATAAAACTGCGCCCGCGAAGTCTACTGTTCGCAGAACTACTAGTATATTAGTTAAGAGTGGTTGTGGAGGTATTAGGTTGCGAAGTACTGCGAGATATTGCCGCTGATAAGACTGTGCTCGCGAGGTCTACTGTTCGCAGAACTACTAGTATATTAGTTAAGAGTGGTTGTGGAGATATTAGGTTGCGAAGTACTGCGACACATTGCCGCTGATAAGACTGCGCCCGCGAAGTCTACTGTTCGCAGAACTACTAGTATATTAGTTAAGAGTGGTTGTGGAGATATTAGGTTGCGAAGTACTGCGAGATATTGCCGCTGATAAGACTGTGCTCGCGAGGTCTACTGTTCGCAGAACTACTAGTATATTAGTTAAGAGTGGTTGTGGAGATATTAGGTTGCGAAGTACTGCGAGATATTGCCGCTGATAAGACTGTGCTCGCGAGGTCTACTGTTCGCAGAACTACTAGTATATTAGTTAAGAGTGGTTGTGGAGATATTAGGTTGCGAAGTACTGCGAGATATTGCCGCTGATAAGACTGTGCTCGCGAGGTCTACTGTTCGCAGAACTACTAGTATATTAGTTAAGAGTGGTTGTGGAGATATTAGGTTGCGAAGTACTGCGAGATATTACCGCTGATAAGACTGTGCTCGCGAGGTCTACTGTTCGCAGAACTACTAGTATATTAGTTAAGAGTGGTTGTGGAGATATTAGGTTGCGAAGTACTGCGAGATATTGCCGCTGATAAGACTGTGCTCGCGAGGTCTACTGTTCGCAGAACTACTAGTATATTAGTTAAGAGTGGTTGTGGAGATATTAGGTTGCGAAGTACTGCGAGATATTGCCGCTGATAAGACTGTGCTCGCGAGGTCTACTGTTCGCAGAACTACTAGTATATTAGTTAAGAGTGGTTGTGGAGATATTAGGTTGCGAAGTACTGCGAGATATTGCCGCTGATAAGACTGTGCTCGCGAGGTCTACTGTTCGCAGAACTACTAGTATATTAGTTAAGAGTGGTTGTGGAGATATTAGGTTGCGAAGTACTGCGACACATTGCCGCTGATAAGACTGTGCTCGCGAGGTCTACTGTTCGCAGAACTACTAGTATATTAGTTAAGAGTGGTTGTGGAGATATTAGGTTGCGAAGTACTGCGAGATATTGCCGCTGATAAGACTGTGCTCGCGAGGTCTACTGTTCGCAGAACTACTAGTATATTAGTTAAGAGTGGTTGTGGAGATATTAGGTTGCGAAGTACTGCGAGATATTGCCGCTGATAAGACTGTGCTCGCGAGGTCTACTGTTCGCAGAACTACTAGTATATTAGTTAAGAGTGGTTGTGGAGATATTAGGTTGCGAAGTACTGCGAGATATTGCCGCTGATAAGACTGTGCTCGCGAGGTCTACTGTTCGCAGAACTACTAGTATATTAGTTAAGAGTGGTTATGGAGATATTAGGTTGCGAAGTACTGCGACACATTGCCGCTGATAAGACTGCGCCCGCGAAGTCTACTGTTCGCAGGAATATATAGTAAATACCTGTATTCAAGTAAAGGGAGGTCATCATCACAGTCAGAGAACCCATGTTCCTCCTTCACGTCATCCCAGTCTTCATCAGCAGCCGGTAGTTCCACGTCCATCACAGAGCTCTCTTGGACAGGCAGCTCTATGGAGTCCAGTTCGGACTTTTCGATTTGTTTTTCATGCTGGCACACAATAAAACATTAACAACACTTGACTTATGTATCGGCGATCGAGGAATAGAATAAAAAAAAAACTTTATTTATTAATTACAAGCAGTTGTTTACTACAGGAAAGTACCTAACAAGTTAGCAAGACTAACTTACAAAAACAATATTAACAATAAACATAAAATTAACAATAAGCACTTTATGACGTGACAATGGTCGGTCGCAGCGCAGAGTCAGCGGGATTCCTATGGTTGGACCGTGGTAACTCTTGACAATTTTATAATATTAACTAGCTGCTCTCCGCGGTTTCACACGCGCGGTGATGAATGATGATGATGACGAATCTTATAAGTATAGCCTATGTTACTCAGGGTTAATGTAGCTTTCCAATGCTCCCCCCCGAAGGGTTCCCGCATTGACGTGGCGGGGGGGCTCAGTAGCCGTGGCTTGGATCTCCACGGTGAAGCCAAGAGGAACCCAGGGGCCGCGCCGGCGTTGGGGTGCGCTGGCCGGCTCAGGCAGGGCCGCTCCTATGGGCTTTGGCCGCCATGTCCACATAGGAGTGGCGGGGTCCGGGCGCTTTGGCGCAGACTCGAGGAGGTGGGGCCCGGGCGCTTTGGCGCAGGCTCGAGGAGGGGGGCCCGGGCACTTTGGTGCAGGCTCGAGGAGGTGGGGCCCGGGCGCTTTGGCGCAGGCTCGAGGAGGGGGGCCCGGGCACTTTGGTGCAGGCTCGAGGAGGTGGGGCCCGGGCGCTTTGGCGCAGGCTCGAGGAAGGGGGCCCGGGCACTTTGGTGCAGGCTCGAGGAGGTGGGGTTCGGCGCTCGGCGCAGACTCGAGGAGGAGGGGTCGCTGGGGATTATCCCCTGTGGCTGACGTAGCAGGCGGTAGGGCTACGTATCCGACCCACCGCAGGGAGACCACGGGCGTCCAGACACGGGGAAGTCTGGCGCTCATTGTTGGCGGGTTTGGTCTCCAAGGTAGTTGCGGCGTGCCATGTGTTCTGGCGTGCCGCGAAGAGAAGAGTCCGGCAACCGACAGGCACGGCGGGTTCGCGGTCGTGTGGAAAATCTGTCCCGCGTTCCCGCCGAGGGCGGCACTGACGGAACACCCCGGGGTTTTGGTGGGTATACGGACTCCCACATAACCACCTACCTCCCCGTGGTAGGTGGTATCCATAAAGGATTTCCCCGGGACAAAAAAAAAGAGCTTTCAAATGTTGTAAGAATTTTTGAAATCGGTCCAGTACTTTTTGAGCCAATTCGTTACAAAATTACATACAAATCTTCTTCTTGTTTGTATGGCTTGTGCGGCGTAACCACAATTTTGCCAATAACAGTTCGCGCGGATAGGAATTATTTATTTATTTATTTATTATCATCATCATCATCATCATCTCAGCCGTAGGACGTCCACTGCTGAACATAGGCCTCCCCCATGATTTTCCAAAAGGACCGGTTGGAAGCGGCCTGCATCCAACGTCGTCTTGCGACCTTCATCAGGTCGTCTGTCCACCGTGTCGGTGGACGACCTACGCTGCGCTTGCCGGTCCGTGGTCTCCACTCCAGAACCTTTCGGCCCCATCGGCCATCTGTTCTGCGCGCTATGTGCCCTGCCCACTGCCACTTCAACTAGCTAATCTTCTGGGCTATGTCGGTGACTTTCGTTCTTCTACGGATCTGCTCGTTTCTGATTCGATCACGTAGAGAAACCCCGAGCATAGCCCTCTCCATAGCTCGTTGTGCGACTTTGAGCTTTTCTATGAGGCCCATAGTAAGAGACCACGTTTCAGTGCCATAAGTCATCACTGGTAACACACATTGGTCGAAGACTCTTGTCTTGAGACACTGAGGTATTTTTGACGAGAAGACTTCGCGAAGTTTCCGGAACGCAGCCCAGCCGAGTTGGATTCGACGATTGACCTCTTTCTCGAATTTGGACCTGCCTAGTTTGACTGTCTGTCCCAGGTAGATGTACTCGTCAACAACTTCGAGAACTGAGTTCCCAACTGATATTGGGGTAGGTACAACATGGGCATTAGACATAATTTTCGTCTCATCCATGTTCATCTTAAGACCTACCCGTTGGGAAACTCGATGGAGGCCTTCGAGCATTGTACTGAGGTCTTCCATGGATTCTGCCATGACTACAATATCGTCGGCAAATCGAAGGTGAGTGATGTATTCGCCGTTAATATTGATGCCAAGTCCTTGCCATTCCAGAAGCTTGAAGGCGTCTTCCAATGTAGCGGTGAACAGTTTCGGAGATATAACGTCTCCCTGTCTCACGCCTCTTTGCAATGGAATTGCCTTTGAACTCTGCTCCTGTACTCGGACTGACATGTAGGCGTTTTTGTACAAACACTTCAGCACTTCAATATACCGATAGTCAATACGGCACCGCTGGAGAGACTCAAGCACTGCCCACGTCTCGATCGAATCAAAGGCTTTCTCATAGTCCACAAACGCTAAACAAAGAGGCAAGTTATACTCTTCGGTCTTCTGTATAACTTGCCGTAGCGTGTGGATGTGGTCTATGGTACTATAGCCTTTTCGGAAACCGGCTTGTTCCGGAGGCTGGAATTCATCAAACCTGCGACTGAGACGGTTCGTTATGACCTTCGAAAACAGCTTATAAACATGGCTCAAAAGCGAGATGGGTCTGTAATTTTTAAGTGTTGTCACCTTTCTTGAAGAACAGCACCACAACGCTTTTGTTCCATGCTTTTGGCGTTGAACCTTCGAGTAAGACGGTATTAAAGAGCTTCTGAAGGACTTTAAGTACCGGTGTTCCACCCGCTTTCAGAAGCTCAGATGTGATACCGTCGTCACCAGGCGCCTTGTTGTTCTTAAGCTGTTTCAAGGCCATTCTAATCTCGTACAGGCTGATGTCCGGGATATCTTCGGTATATTGTCGGGTCAGCTTGGCTCTTGGGTCTTTGGCCGAGCTGCTAACAGGTTTAGCGACCGAGGTGTATAGCTGTCTGTAGAAACTCTGTACCTCTCTATATAATATATATTATATATATAATACTTCTGCTTTGGTCGACGCTATACTGCCGTCTTTTCTCTTCAGCTTCGTCAACTGGCTTTGCCCAATAGACATGTCTCTTGCAAACACTTTGGAGCCTTTTTTCCGCTCTATCTCTTTAATACGGTTTGTATTAAAGATCCGGATGTCGTATCGCAAGGACTTCCATATTCGTCTATTGAGCTGCCTATATGCTTAGCATCATCCGAAGACTGCAGTTTCAGTGAGCGTCGTTCAGCCATGAGGTTGAGGGTATCGTTGGAGAGTTTCTGTGGCCTATCTGTACGGTGGGGTTTAAAGTATTTGGAACCCACTGTATGGACAGTTTCTACTAACCTGTTATTGATTTTATTATTTTATTTATTAATATGAACAACAAAAATCAAAACAAAGTCCTAGCTAATGATAATATAATGTCAAAGTTAAATAATTATCCTTAATAAGATGTCCAATTAAATATTATTCAAAAAATGTCAGCATTAAATTTACAATATTAGACCAACTATCCTTATATTATATTATCTGTTATATTCGGTTACTATTATTTTCCTGCTCTTGTTCTAACCTAAGTATTTGTTTCATACAATATTATCTGTTTTGTAACACTAGATGTTTTAAGATTCTGCTTTTTACTATTATCAGGATAACAGCGCGCCCTAATCGTATGATATCTGATGTTATAAGGATTAACTTAGGTTACTTTCATTTTCATCATCATCATCCATCACCACGCGAGTAATACCGCGGGTTGCAGCTAGTTCGCAATAAGTCTGTAGGAGAATTTCTTACCTGTAGAACGGTATTAAAGCCAAGCTTGCCTTTGTCAGAGTCACATGTGAGAGTAAATGTGGCTGATAGATGAGGGCTCGCGTACTGAGCCAGCTCAGGGTCCTGTGCGTCTATACGGAACTGGAAATTAGTAACAATAATATGGGACAACGTTATGACAACATATAAGTTTACACTCTGCAATGCACATTATAATACATGAAAACTCATTATCAATAATCATAAGAGGCCAACTCTTAAAACAGAGTTTGGTGATAAATTCAAGTTTAGTTTTCTACCTCAGGGACATCATTCTGCCTCATACCTAGATTTAAGATCTTGAGGGTCAGAGATTAGTTGGATCTGATTGATGGAAGCCAAGATAATGATTTGATCTTTGATGGAAGCCAAGATAATGATTTGATCTTTGATAGAAACGTTAGTGGAAAAGTTATAATACATAAACAGCGTTACTTATAAATGCTGGAAAAAAATTATAAAAAATAATCAGGTCACCCTCCAATAGATAAAAAGGACACAGCGGGTCCAGAGGTAGTGGTGCGGCAAGCTTGCAAGGAGAGGCTCCAATGTAAGTCCAAGCGGACTGGAACCAATGATCTCGCTACTGTTCAGCCTAATCTGTGTGTGGATCCGTGACCTAACCAAGAGGAAACATCAGGACTACTGGGCAAGTATCACGGATTGCAGGCAGGCGAAAGAGGCCTTCCTGAACCTCAATTCGAGATACTCCAGAAAACTCTGCAATCTCAAACGTGACAAACTCCAACGTATTGTCGGTATTGTTACGGGACATTGCCCACTAAACAAACACCTGTTTACGTTAGGTGTTACAGACAGCCCCCTGTGCCGAGGGTGCATGGAAACGGCCGCGCACGTCATCCTTGAGTGCAGTAGCGTGGTGTCGCAACGTGCGGAAAAGGGCCCGCCTACCAAGTACCAAGTAGCACTTATAAATGCTGCATAAATTTAAATAACATCTTTTAGCGTGGCGCAATACAGTTTTTTAGGCGCACAGTATTACCACCCTAGACTCTCCATTGGCTATATTTAGCTATTAACAAAATAAAATACTAAAATTCAAAATTCTCAACAGATTCTACAACCTCCCAGACCTACACAACTGGTTTATTAAAATTAACGGCAATGAGGAAGCCAGAGGCCACAACCAGAAAATTCAGCATGTACCTGCTAACACCAACACTGCACACCATATCCTCAGCAACAGAGTTGCTCACAACTGGAACAGGTTGCCGGAGGAGGTGGTTTGTGCTACATCAGTCAACATGTTCAAGAACCGACTGAATGGCTGGCTGCATACAACAAAAAAATCTCTTGCCAACCTCTAGCCAGTGAACTAAAACAGTGTATTTGTGGATATTACAATATTTCAACACAGCAGGATATAGGCACATCAGCATCATGCTGCTCGCCTATAATCAAATAAATAAATACTATGAAACAATACTACATTTCCAAGAAATGCAACACAATGGGTTTATCACACATACTGTATTTCTTGCACACAAAGTATGTTTTCTGAGAAAACTATTATCCAAACGTATTATTGGCCAAACATGGCAACTGGAGAGTGAGTAACTATAGGTTAAAAGTGTTTAAACTATAAAATTTATATTTTGGCACATACATATAGATTTAAACTTGTGAGTGTAATAAGTAAGCATGTGAAACTATTAGAACTAAGTCCTGTAGTAGTGAATCACGACACATAGTCCTCAAGCAAAGTACCCAATAGGTCATATGAGGAGGGCCCAAGTCCTCGTAGAGGGAATGTAATGAACTGATTAAGTATACTGTACCTAGTTTTAGACTAGAACTGAGAAGACTAATCAGTGGTTCTTGGAAATTGTATGCGGTTTTACAATAAAATTCCCAAAACATAACTGAGCTCACAGAGGGAAATTTCTAGTTGACTGTAAAAAACAATTTAATAAAACAAAAGTATATTATAAAGTCTGACATTACATATAGTGCATTTGAATAGCCTCAAGTTGGCGAAAATAATGCTAAAAATGCTCACAAGGGAGTTTAAATGGGAATCTGTGGGTGGTAATGTTGTTTAGGACTCTTTTTGTTCCCATTCACAAAGCTAAGAAAGAGTTATTTATGTCACCAAAAACTGCAATTTCAGACCCACATCCGGTGGTTTTTTGACAACATAATCATGCACTTTAAGGTTTAAGCTCAGTTTAGCGTTCAAGAAGGTGTGGGCTAAAGTCAAAATGTACATTTTTGAGCTTTACAAACACTTTAACTTACAGGAGCACATCTGGTCACATATTCATACAGCATAGTCTGAGCGCGAAGCATCTTGTATTTGAACAATGTGGCTTTCTGGAGCAATGCATTGCATTCATAGCATATCCAGAGAGGTAGCCCATCTGAAGACATTACCTGCAAATATATTTCGATTAGTATTTTGTAGGACAGGCATTGTGTGATGGCTTTTATGATTCAAGGGTAGACATTTAAGACCACCGGACCCTGTTCATATGCAATGCTCTTTCATTTTATAGCCTATCGTTTTACGTAACACTGGCGACCTTGTGGTGGCTCACCCACATAAGCCACAAAGAAACACTAATAATAATGTGTAGTCAGGAACACTTTACAATATTTGTTGACCCAAGTATTGTAAGTACATACAAGTAATTCTTGATAAAATATGTGTATTTGTGATCACAGCTATTAATATAAATATTGAACAAAAGGTTGATGATGCTCTTGAGGTAGAAATTAATAATAACTTACGTTTATACCGGCTAAATCCATGAAATAGCGGTTTACTTTAGTTGCGTCTAACATTCGCTTTTCTATCGACAAACAGCACCTACAGAGAGGTTTTTCAGAATCTAATTCAATTTTATGATCTTTCTCAACATTTTCAGATGTTTCCATTTTTGATGAAAAGTATATTTTGGTAGCAAATTTATTTGTTTTGATTTCCGAAAATTAACATTAAATAGAATATCTCACAGCACCACAGACTAGAGATATACCAGTGCTGCCAACCCTCAAAGTTAAATTTCCCCCAGGCTCAGCGGAAAATACCCTAAAATCACCCATTTTCGCAGTTTTCCCCTAAAAATTGGAACAAATTAAATCAGTCAAAACGTTGTCAATTTTTTTATTCTATTCTTAAACTATTAAATTCTTGCAAAGTTACAAAGTACTCTTCTACGCTACTTTTTTTAAATCGTATAGGTATTGTTAGTGTGATTTTTTTCATCATATTATCATCTGATGGTTCAAAATTAACACAAGATTTAGAATTGAGCTTTAGGCTGTACTACATCATAATACTTTGCATCATATTTAAAGCTAAACGATTTCTTAACTATTTAATATATATAGAAAGCCCTCTCTACCGTACTATGCGACATAGGCATAGTTAAGATGTCTACGCTAATTTGTAAATGGCTCTGAATCGCTTATTTCCTCCGGCATCTAGATCTTCGTTTACTTCTGCCCAAAATGCAACTTTGGAAGATTAGTGTTACGTTCAATTTTATGTGTGAATTTATATGTGTGAATTTATATGTGTGCATTTATTCCACTGATTTTCTGTGTATAACTTCCTCCCGTTGAAAATGTTGGAGAAAAGAGGTTAGGTTATCCTTGATCTGTGATGTTGCTATTTTAGGTGAGGGCATGGAAGCAAATTTTAAAATGTGCATTTATTCAGAAATTCTTGCTTGCAGTAAAGAACATAATACCACGAGAAATTTCAGACAACGATCACGAAGATCCCTTTTATCCAATTCAACAGTTGAATTGAATTAAACTGATAAACTACTAAAGCTACTAAAACAATTTAGTTACTTAAATAAGTAAAGTGTTGTCTCGTGTAATAAGGTCAAAATAATGTGAAATAACTGTTGCATATATACTAACGCCACTTCGTTGTTCAAATTATTTGCCGCGAAATATGTGCACATCGATATTAAAATAGTGTCTAATGCAACATTTATTTTACATTATTTTCCACCTTATTTTGCACTAACGAATATATCGAATCGTAAGTACCTCCCAGAAAAAAATAGTTTCGTTTCATGCAGATTCAACCAATGCAACTCTGCAAGGTTTCAATACCTACATTTTTTAAATTATTCCCACAAGAAATACCCTAAAGAAATTTATACTCCAAAAATACCCTGAATAAATTTATACCCCAAAAAATACCCTAGACATTGAAAATACCCTGAATTTAGGGGAAAATACCCTAGGTTGTAGACACTGACTATCCCAGCAAAGAGAATACAATAGAGACACAGAACAAACCAAATAGAATAGAAATGGATGCACCACAGACTAACAGATGCTAATCCGTAATCGCTATGATATCCACATACATAAAGACTGGAAACTCATCTGCGAACTCAGGCAAGGGGTATAACGTTACGACAGGGGTACGGAAGGGGGGACGAATACACTAGAAGTCACCATTTTTCTTTTTTTTCGGTTTTGGATTGCAGTCCTTAAACCCTTTCCTAATGTGTTGCTAGTAAAATCTAGTGAGATCATTCCACATGTCATGGCAATATTTATTACAGGTACGTGGTCAATGGAATATGAGATTACGATGAAGTGTCACTGTTATTTATTATTAAATAGCGGCGCCCCGTGGTTTCCACCGCATGGGGATAGATGGTGAAAAGTATCCTATATCTTTCCCCAAAATATGACAAATCGAAAAACACAAAAATCATAAAAATTTAACGGCTACCTGCGCCCCACGGTTTCACCCACGTGGTAATGGATGATGATAATTATTAAAAGTATTCTTGGAAACATTGCGAGAGTGAGTGCATTCCGCTTCCGTCACGCGTTTTGTGATGTATTTTGTGCAAAGATGGAACAAATAAAAAGAGTTATTATAAAATTGGAAGGATATTCAAATTTTACTCTAAACGGTGAATTCTTGTTTTAAGATTTAAAATAAAAGCAAATACCTACTTAGTAGTTTACTCTGATTCTAAAAGCTGCCTTCAATCCATTTTATCCAACCCCTTCCGCTGTTCTTCTCGCTTCCCCCTAATTCTTTAGATAAAACAATGTCTATTTGGGTGCCACAGTATAGGTTTAAAGGTTGTCCTTGCCTGGATTCCTGGTTATTCTGAAATTCCAGGTAATGACATTCATGTGCCAAGGCTGCTGCAAATATTGGTTCTCTGAAACATTTAAAGCTATATTCCCACGATCTCTCCCTTCTCCCTAAATCTCATCTACATGATTATTGGTCCAAATACTAGGAATTATCAAAAGTTAAGTAAAAGGAAGGAACTAAAAGGAAAGTATTATGACGACATTCAACCGTTTCTAACCAAAATTCCTTGGTTTTTCAAATTTCGCAAATTCAGCAAAGTCACTACATCAACGGTCTGGCGCCTCTGGCTGGGTCATGCTTGTACCCCTGTCCAGTTGTCCAAACTGAGGATACGGGATAGTTCGTTATGTAAATGTGGTTTAGATAAAGGAGACTATGATCATATTTTCTCTGTCCAAATTTAAAATATTCACTGTATGATATTCTTCCGCAAAAAATATCCTGTCCAATTTCATTCAAACCCCTTACTTTTTCTTCTTTAATTAACCGTATATTGTTTAATTATATTAGTAGTAATAAAATAAAATTATAATGTTTTTTGTGTATTCCTTAATATTTATTTCTTAAATGTGGGTGTATTTTTTTTTATGATATGATATTGTTGTATTGTTTTTGATTTGTATTTTGTTATTTATGTTGTTTTAGAGTAATTATTGGAGTGGAACAGTTTGTTTGATTCTCTCTTCTAATCACCGACCATATTCCATATATATCATATTCCCATTCATTTTTTATGAAATTTGAACGGAATAGGAAGCCGCTGTACCATATCAACGCCCAACGCCTGATATGTGGGGTTCGCGCCTTGGGGAATGGATTTGCGAACGCCGCCGCGAGTGATTTTGTCGCTTTCCGGAACGTAGCCTAATAAGCCTTTATTGCCAACTAAATAAGAGTTACATAATTTTCAACTTAAGGTAAAATACAATATTATTATGAAAAATACTTAATAATTTTAACAATCTAACTAATTCATCAATCTAAAAAAAGTAATTGTATTTAGTTATTGGGTGTTGGCATGTCTTTGCGACACGAAGGCCTCCTCCAGCTCTTTCCACTCTCCTCTATTCTCAGTTATTCTGTGCCATAGGGAACCTGCAATCTTTTTGATTTCATCAGACCAACGTTTTCTTTTACGTCCTCTTTTTCTTTTTGTTTTGAATCTGGGGGTCCATTCTGTTATATTTTTTGTCCATTCATTTGTAGTCTCTCTCATCATGTGGCCCGCCCACCTCCATTTAAGTATTTGGTTTTGTCAATAATGTCTTCAACTTTTGTTATGTTTCTTATATCTATGGCTCATTTTCTGTCTCTTTTTGTATAACCCAGAATACTCCTCTCAATGGCTCTTTGGCATGTAATCAATTTTTGGTCTTGTTTGTGTGTGTTTGCCCAGGTTTGGCACCCATATGTTAGTATTAGTGATATGCATGTATTGTATATTTTCCTTTTCATTGCTACATTGTAATGTTTTCCTTTTAGAACTTCTTTGAGAGACCAATATCTCTTCCATGCATTGGCTATTCGTCTCTCTATCTCTGAGTCTGTTTGTCTTTGGAATGCGATTAGTTGGCCCAAGTATATATAGGAATGTATGTATTCTATATATTCTTCATCTACTGAGATGTTTATTTGGGACCGGTTTGTTATTATTTTAGTTTTTGATCTGTTAATTGTTAGGCCAACCTTTTTACTCTCACATGTTAAAGCTTAGAGCATAGTTTGAAGACTCTCTGCATCACCTGATATGATTATTATGTCATCAGGGAATCTGAGGTGATTTAGTTGCATCCAATTGATGCTAATTCCCATATTGTCCCAATCCATTTTCCTGATGACTTCCTCTCTAACACTGCTGAAAATAGTTTTGGAGAGAGTGGGTCTCCCTGCCTTACTCCTCGATGTATCTTGAAAGTCTCCCCCTCCGTTTCCAATATTATTCGTGCTTTGCTACTAGAATATACATTCTTTATTAATCTTATGTATTTCCTCTCTATGCCTTAATTTTTCAGTGCTTCCCATATATGTTGATGTTCCAAAGAGTCGAATGCTTTGTTGTAATCCACAAATGCCATGTATAGTGGGAGGTTATATTCTTGACATTTTTCAACCAACTGTTTTACTACGTGAATGTGATCTATGGTTGAGAATCCTGATCGAAATCCGGCTTGTTCTCTTGATCGTTGTTCATCAAGTTTTTTGGTGATGCGGTTTAATATTATTTTAGAGAAAACCTTGTATACGTTAGACATGAGACTTATAGGCCGATAGTTGCCAATTTCTGATCTATCCCTTTTCTTAAAGTCGCTAGAGCTAGTTATTGGAGCTGATTGTTCATTGTGAGGGTATGGATTCGGTGTTTATGATAAGATTAAATAGGTTGGTCAGATTTGTTGTTATTTCGGGCAGTCTCGCCTTCATCATCTCGTTAGTAATACGGTCAGGTCCGGGAGCTTTATCGTTTTTCTGCGTTTCTATCGCATGCTGGACCTCTCTTTCCAGAACCTGAGGGATTTCTTCGGTTTCATCTTCGTCTTCAAGGTTTATGCTATAACCTAAGGTGTTTCCGGTAGAGTATAATTTCTTGTAGTAGTCTGTTGCTATCTTTAGAATTGGCTGTCTCTTTGTTTCTTCATTTTTGTTTTTGCCTTTGATTTTTGGTACCCTTTTATTTCTATTTTTGTATTTACATTTTGTCACTTCTTTTAGTTCTTTAAGTGCCTTGTTAATTCCTCCTGTTTTAGCAACATGTTGTAGGACGCATTTGATTCTTTTGTTTCTTTTGTCCAGTTTTAAATTCCGGCTGATTTCTTTGCTTATTTTTGTCAGTTTTATTCCTCATATTTTCAAGTAGTGCTTTACTTTTTGGAATAAGTTCTATTGTGTCACAGCTTAGTGCATTTTTATTTGTTTGTATTTTGTTTGTCTTACTTTTCATTTCTATGTTGTAAGTTTCCTGAGTTTTGTCTACTTCTTTCGGTGTTATGGTATTATGAGACATTACGAGTTTATCGGTTGCCCAATCATTCCTTTCCTGATGGAAGTGTTTCCTGTGTTTCTTTTGTTGTTTGTGAGATAGAGTTGCTCTAACCATGCGGTGATTACTATTAAAGTTAAAATTGTTTATTACGCTGACATCTTGAAAATTGTTGGGTTGATTACTAGTTATATAGTCTATTTCGTTGCGGTAGGTTCCATCCGGCGATATCCAGGTTCATTTCTTGGCAGGCCTTTTTTTAAAGAAGCTATTTAATATGGCTACGTTATTTTCAAGGCCCATATTCACAATTCTCTTGCAGTTTTTGCTCCTTTTTCCAATGCCATATTTCCCAACTACGGATTCTTCACCAAGCATTTTATTGCCTATTTTGCCGTTGAAGTCTCCCATGACAATAATGTTTTTGTGGGCAATCTCTAATGTGGAAGAGAGTTGTTTGTAAAAATCGTCTTTAATTGTTTCATCAGCTCATCATCATAGTCCAATTGTTTTTATATCCTTGTAACTGTATGTTTAGTAAAGCAATTCTTTCAGATATGTCTTTGATCTCTAGGATTTGTTTCTTTAGATGTTTTTTCACCATGAATCCTACTCCGTATTGACCCTTTGTTTTGCCTATGTAATATAGGATATATATTTTTCATATTCTTCAATGTGGTTTCCCATTCGTCTTACTTCGCTAATACCAAGAATATCCCACTTAATGTCACATAAAGCCATCTCTAGTTTGAGGAGCTTTTTTGCTGTCCGTAATGAGAGTGTGTTTAAGGTTGCTATGTAGATTTTATTTGGTTTTTCTTTGGGAATTTTGAATGCTGGTGGGAAGTGGTCTTCTTGCCCCTCGGTGATCAACCGGCTTGTGGTGCATTTATCAGTTAATTTGTGTGGAGTTATGGTCTTTGCTTTGATTTGGTTCCAGTTGCCGGTGATCTTTATAGGTTTTTTGGGATCTCTGTTAGTGATGTAAATCTGCCCTGTCCAGTATAGTTAAGTATGTTAGGTTTTAGTATTTCTTTTTCCTTGGTGGATGTAGTTGTCGGGTTACATTTTAAGTCATTTTTTTTCTGACTAGACGAGTATGGCGAGTTAGAGTCATCCCTTTTTCTTTTATCTCCGTTTTTTACTGATGTTTTCTATATTATTATTCTATCGTGTTTTAGGAAGGCTATGTTTCCTTTCTTTCTTTCTTCTTCCACTTGAACTTGTAATTGTTTTCTCTTTTCTAGCACTTCTCTGGAGTAATCCTCTTTCACATAAATACCTGGCGGGAGCTGGGACTTGTTTTTCAAAATCATGTGTTTTTTCAACAGAGTTGTGATAGAAACCACTATACTATTTTAACATTTTTATCCTTGCCAATTCTATATATGTTACTAATTTCCTGACTGCTTAGGTGTGTACCTGATTCTATGACCGTGTCTTTGAGGTGGTCTACTAGTTTAGCTTCCGATTTTTCGATTTCTTCGATGCCAAAAAAGACTAGGTTGTATTTTCTTTTCTCTCTTTCCATGACATTGATTTTTTCTTCTAGTGTACATATTTTTTCCTTAAGCATAGCATTTTCTTCTGTTATTATTTTAAGTCTCAGTCAGGAACGTAGCCTATAAGGTATCAAATCTGTAGTCTGTGGGTTTTATTTTTTGCTCGGTATGCTGTGGACTATAGAGTTTACAGACACTAGGACCACAGTAGAAATATACACAGCGGTCCGTTTTGCGATATTTTTGCTCACAGTGCTAACGTCTACCAAAGCCGGTCCGAGATAAATATCGCGATTATGACAGCTCGTGGCACTCTAAGCGTGTTAATAAATCGGACCAGAGTTGTAGCAATAACGAACCATTTGCGCGCGAAAAAAAATTCATAAAAATATCGTGCATAGTGTGAAGGTCAACTATGTGGTGTGTGAATTAAAAAGAAATAATGGAATGGATAGACCGACTTTTACAACTTTTACATGAAAAACAAGGGACACCAGTAAAGACCTTGTAGAAATAAACAAACACCTGTCACTTTTGACAGAACGTTCACGATTATTATGGTGTAGAGCATGGTTCATGTAATCGTCAATATGGCGGCAGTTAAGACGTCATCGATGACGTAGCGTGGGCCATCGTAATCACGCTAACGGTGAAAAGGACTGACTTTTAACGCGCTTAAATCGATTATGGCTGATTGGGACCGCACTAATAGAGAACAGTACGGAAACTACCTTTACACGTTCGAAATATTCAATTGACATAAACATGCGCATTGACGAGACCCCTAAGCAGTTCTCGCGGTGCCGTCAGTAGTGAGTGTTACAAACTATTTCTACATCTTAACCTTTTTTATATACTCTAATATATGAAATGTCACACTTGCCTGACTGCTATCATCTTATGTTATGTTGTTCTTACAATTATAAATATTCCTTATAAAAACATCACTCAACAGTCACTCACTTATAAGCATTTCCGCGATCTTTTTAAAAATGCCACGTGCATTTTACGTAGTATACGGCTGTTTGAACTATGCCAAAACCAGAGCTAGAGTTTTTTAAAAGTCCTGATGAATTTGAAAGGTGAGAATAATTAATTGTTTTAAAATTTAATAGTCTTCTTGTATTATCTATCATAATAAATTCGTAAAACATAACACAAAATACAAATCTTAGATGGCGGCTGCAATAGATTATAATATTATTATGAAATAAATTGTCATGGGTCGTTTTCATTATTTCTGAGGGATTTGAAGCGGATAGTGCCAACTAAATTGGGCGAAATTATAAAATTTTTCGTCATGGGTCTCGTTTTCATAGTTTTCGAGGGTGTTGAAGCTGATAGTGCTGACAAAATGGAAAACCAAGATGGCGGCTGGGCAAAATTATTAATTTTTTCGTCATGGGTCTCGTTTTCACGGCTTTCGAGGGTGTTGAAAGCAATAGTGCTGACAAAATAGAAATCCACGATGGCGGATGCGCGAAAATTTCAACTTTTTCGTTTTTCTAGTAAATAATTTGTTATTTATCCGCGCGCCCAACTGTGGTTTCCGTACGCTCCCGCCAAAACCGGTAAAAGGTTACGTCATAATGATAAGTTAGTGACCTACAAAAAAACCAAGATCTACAAGTTGTTGTTTGTCAATACTAAACTGTTTTCCGTATTTTACACTATCAAGATTAACTAACGGCATGATCAACATATATAAGGCCATTGTTAAGAAATGCACAATATCCAATGGGGTGGTTTGGAATCGAAAACTGGTAATTATAGTGAAGGAAAAAAATTCATGTTTTATATTATTATGAGCCCATATTCATTGCTCCGCAGCTAATAACGACTGCGCAACTAAACGAACGCCCCTACATCACAGAATAAACAACAGTGATAAGCGCAAGAAATACCTATCCACTTAGAATAGGTACAACGACGTACGGACCTACGTACTCACAAATGCTTACACAGCTGACGACAGCGGGCCCGGGTGGGTCATCGCCGCACGTTGTACCTATTCTAAGCGGGTAGGTATGTCTTGCGTATTTACTGCTATCTATTCTGCGATGCAGCAGTGCATCGGGTCGCGCGTGCAGTCGCACTATGGCTCTTAGCCGTGGAGCGGAGAATATGGGTTTACAATAATAAAAAATATATGTCATTTTTACTTTTACTTTCATGACCAGTTGTCGATTCCAAACCACCCCGTTCAATATTGTGCTCTAATAAATACCTTATATAAAATGTTATTTGTAAACTAGAATTAGGTAACTACGAGATTTGATCATTTACTCTCCTCGTAGATTTGATCACTGCAGAACATAAAATGTTTTAATTTAAAAAAAAAAAACAATACCTTAAAAATTAAAAGTGACAACCCTATGGCTTAAATGGAGCATAGATAATTGTTTTATCAACTAAGCTTAGTTTCCGTACTGTTATATCTTAATACTGTGCTAGGACACTACTCACATACCCACAGACAATTATATGTAGTAGGTACAGACTGGAAACTCAACAGGAGAGGGGTATTAACATTACGACAGGGGTACGGGAGAGGGGAATGATACATATACAAACACAATCGCTTTTATGACAAAACGTTTAAGCGTAAATATCGATCCTTTGATGTATTGCACTTTACTGAAATATGGCTTACAAAAGAATAGATTTTATTGAATGTAAATAATATTTAGTGCTATTTCCTATAGCCGCACATCCGCTGAAAAAGGAGGCTGTACTACATATTCTAATCAAAGACAATATTAAATTTAAAGAACAGCGTAATTACTTTTTAATGTTCGGTAGAACGTATTGATATAGATGATATTTAAGATCGAAGTGATTCGAATAAACGCCAATTTCAACATCAAAAAAGCCTGTGATCACATACATAAGGTTTATATTCAATATTATATAGGTAACTCTTCTCCTGGCTCTAACACATGCGGTGATCCTCCTGGGCATGCTGAGAATCATGATATTCAGCATTTCTTGGGGTAACCTGTCCCATTCTCGAATAGCGGCTTCTTTGAGCTCTGGCACTGTTTGGGGACGTGGCTGACGATTCCAAACCTAACAGCATCCTACGCGTGCTCTATTGAGTTTAAGTCAGTCAAGCTGGCAGGCCAGTCTAACCTTGTGATGTCGTATTCTCGGAAAGCAGCATGGACTCGTTGAGCGCGATGGATGGGCGTATTATCATCGACCAGTATTTGTTCATACAGGCAACCAGTAAATTGATCAGTAACTACTATAATGTACAGTGTGCATACAAATATAAAATTAATCTTCATGGAAAAAAAACTGTCATTAGATTTCATCACCCTTGACTGGATTTATGCTTTTTCACTTTCGTAGAAAACCCGCAATTCAATAACGAAACTTCTTAGTTCCAGTAGTTTTTTAGAGTATACAGTAGGTTGTGGAATTTTAGCACATACTTTGGGATACTACTGATTCTAGTGTCGATCTGTCAAAATCATAGCGTTATATTTTTTTCATGAAGATTTCGTAGCGTGCTCATACCCTTTGTTGCCTGTGCTGCTGTGCTACTTATGTACCTAGTCTATGGCTACTCACTAGTTGCGTCCCACAGACTAACAGATGCTAATGCGACCTCTTTGGTTGTTTATCATTTGTTACTGTTAGTTGTTGTTGCTGAAACAAGTGAAAACAAACCAAAAACCTGGACGTTAATTAAAAGGTAAATTTTATAAATATTAAAATACTAGGTACCTATTACTTGTTAGGTACGTACTATATTATATTGCATAGATAGTTGTAGGAACTGCAGGTGCTGGCCACAAACTAAATAGATGGGATACAGGATCATATAATCTGATTTATCTATGTATAGGATACAGGCACTACAGGCTAAAGGACAGGTGTTTAAAGGGTGATTGATTGCGCCTGTTATGCTTGTTATCGTCCAATTAGCGGAGTTGCCAACTTTAAGACATCAGAAGAATTTGTTGCACTAATACTAAACCATTCAAATAAATTGCATATTATTGCATACATACTCTATTTTCTAGTACCATAAATTAAAATTGAATATTTCAAACAGCTACTTGAATATAAAAATATTTATTCAATAATGCGTCAGTATTATGCCAGTTTTTGGTGTAGCGGTAGAAACGCCGCTTTGGGATCTCGAGAATCTCTAACCCGGAGATCGAACCCAGGACGGGTTCGATCTCCGGGTTATTACCGTACTCCGAGTTATTGGGTTTAGATTTGTCAAAGAAATCCTTAAAGCAGTCCCGAGTCTGGATGGCAATGGCTCGCCCCTCATTACACTGGACCAAACCATATCGGGCGAAACGTACCTAGGTGTTAAAAACACTTTTGCCTACCACTTCGAGGATATATAGATCTTCTCTATCTCGAAAAAGCATGTCAGGTCATCATAGCATAGGGGTGGCGATTAGTGCAGCCAATAAATAATATCTTACACGGTCGATTGTACGGCTGTTGCTTAAAACGCATTTTATCCTCGACTTAAAAATTAGCTTCTGAAACGTATCTGACAAAATAATAAGTAGATATTTATAATAATTAATATATTATTTACTAAGTTACTTTTAAAATAATTGATTTAATAACAAGTACAATTTGAAAAATTTAATACCGACTTCCATTCTATTCCTCAGTTAATGTAGCGTAACTCAAAAAGTACTGGACCGAATTTAATGAAATCTAAATTTTTAAATGGGACACACGGTAGGCATCAGCTTTCAAACAAAAATGAATTTCGTGAATCGGTTCACCCTATCGAAAGTTATGAGGTAACAAATATAAAAAAAATACATTCGAATTGAGTACCTCCTCCTTTTTGGAAGTCGCTAGAAAAGCGTACAGAGGCAAAATAACTGATTGAATAGGTAACTAACCTAACCTAACTGATTGCTTTAAATCTTTTTTAAACGAGAGATTGAGTCAGACAGCTTTATCGTCCGGCATATCCTTACCTACTCGTTATTTTGCACATTTTTTGTTATCTTCTTCCCGTCCATTATCAATGAACACACATATAATTTATATTGTATTATTTATATATCTTCGTATAATATAAAAATGAATCGCTGAATGTGTTGCTAAGCGCAAATCTCGAGAGCAGCTGAACCGATTTAGCTAATTCTTTTTTTAGAATATTGCTTGAAGTTCGAAGATGGTTCTCACGGAGAGAAAAAAATGCCTGAAAAGGTCTAAAAACAACACTTTTCTATGCTCCCATACAATCGATTCGTAATAATACTTAAAATTCAATTAGAACTTTAACACCCTACCATAAAGTTTGAGATTTAGAATTAGAATTATTTATTGACCTTATAACTACGAAGAAATTTCTTCGTAGCCTTATAACAGTGTTCGTCATACTAGGCACGTCATATAAAATTACATTTCTTAAACGATATCCTAAATCAGTGGATGTATGTGGATCTCACCCATGACATTTATACCGTCCACTCTCAATAATAATTGATTTAATTGTATTGAGAATCTCAATGCAACTAAACATCTAACGTGTTATATACTTATTAATAGAAGCTACATACAATAAATGTCAAGACTACAGAGATTAAAATTCTAAATTAAAAATTAATTATGATTATGATGATTATTAGTTTAGTTGGAGAGGTTGATTGAGTATCGTAAATCTGTCTTAACCTATGAGGGGACTAAAGGCGACCCATAATGAAGGCCGCCGTATTACGAACAATCTAGATGTGTTTCGCGAAACTGAGTTGGCGATCAAGGGTGACGCCCTTTTATTTGGCGGATTTAGCCCAAGGAATGTGGGTTCGCTGAATAGGACTATGGGTGACTGCATGAGAGTCCGCCGGGTATCAGTGAAGTACACTGCTGCACTCGTGCTAGGATTTACTGCAATCCGCCATTTACGAAACCATGCACCGATTACGGCGATGGCCCGTTGGATGGCGCATCTCTGCCTGACCTTGAACCAGCCAGTAGAGTAGATTGCAGTATCATGCGCGAACTGAGCGATCTGAACATTAGGTTCAGATCGGGATGTCGCAGGGTTGTCGCTGGTGTACAGCGAGAAGAGGATGGGTGAGAGTACAGAGCCCTGAGGAACTCCTGCGTGAATAGGATGCGGGGAGGAGAGAGTTCCCTCGGTACGATAGCTAAACCTTCGATCCCTGAGGAAGTCTTGTAAGATGAGTACAAGACGGTCTGGCAACCCCAGTTGGTACAGCTTGAATATCAAGCCGTTGTCCCAGACTTTAACGAACGCTTTCGCTACGTCGAGGAAGACAGCTATGGTTCCTTGGGGCTTTGGTTTCTTATTGAAACCGCCTAGGATGTGCTCCGTTACGCGGTGCACTTGTTGGATGCAAGAGTGTTTGGCCCTAAAACCAAACTGCTCGTCGGGAATGAGGTTATTGGACCTAACGCGGGACCAGAGTCGGTTCACAATGAGCCGCTCGTAAATCTTCCCCAGAGAGCTGAGGAGACTTGTGACGGTAACTGGAAGGCTCGGCTGCCAGTTTGCCTGGTTTGTGAATACCAATGGCAATGCCTTGCTTCCAAGTGTCTGGGAAGGAGCAGTTGCTCATAGCCGCATTGAAGATGCTAACTAAGAGATGGACTAGCGGGATTGAGAAGTGTTTGATCACCTTGTTACTGAAACTATCAGCACCAGGGGATTTACGGGTCTTGAGGTTCTTGATCAGAGACACTACCTGGATGATTTTACCGGTGGGAGGAGTGGGAGGTCAGAGATGGACATAGAGCTTTTACGTTCGACTTCAGATTCCACCGAATCGAGGTGTTTCTGGTCGACGTGATCTACATTGAGCGTACACTGAGCCTCGAGGCTATCAACTAAACTTTCGGCTTTGTCTTCGTCAAGGAACGCTATGGAGAGGGGAGGTGGCCTAATGAGTGGAGGCATTGTCAATTGTCCGTCAGATTTCAGAGTTCGAGCCAACTGCCAGTATGCCTGGTGAGTTGGCTCAATCTCTGACAGTTTGTCGTCCCACCTTTGATCACGCAGCTCACTCATGCGTTTCTTTACAGCACGCTGTAAATAGCGCATAGTGGCTTTGTTCTCTCGAGTCATACGCCCTAGTGGCGGTATTCTTAGCTGTCAGTAACCTCCTCGCATCCCCGGGCAGTTTGAAGCGGCGACCATCTGCCACTTGAACCTGCTTTGAGGATTCACCTACTGTGGTGCGGAGGTGGTCACAGAGTGCCTCGATCGCAATTGAGACGTCTTCTATTGTCTGTATGTCATCGGGGATTCTATCGAGAGCGGGTGAACTGATAGGTTGGAGGGATTCCCCTGGTTGCTTCCAGTTCACTACCGTTCTAGTGATAGGGGTGGTGTCCGTCGGGTCGGGGCCTATTTTCAATAATACAGGGCGGTGGTCTGAAGTCAGTTCGTGTAACACTTCTATAGAGCGCAAACGGAGGGTAACGTTCTTAAGAAGTGCTATGTCAAGTATGTCTGGTCGTTGGTTGTCAACATAGGGATATCTTGTGGGCTCCAGAGGGGAGAGAATATCAAAGTTTAAGTGGCTGACCAAGCCTTCAAGGATTTTACCATTACTATTGTTACTAGTACAGTTCCATATGACATGTTTACTGTTGAAGTCACCGATCAGAAGGATGGAGCTTCCTAGAGAGAAGAGGGCTTCCAAGTCTGTCTGTAATAGTTACCAGAGGGGAGGTAACATGAGGCTATGATGACAGGTTGATGACCTGACATCGCCAGAAAGCAAACAGAAGCTTCTAGTATTCTAAGTGGTGGAGTAGCAATTGGGATACAGTGCAGAGCCCTTTTGTAATAGATGAGAGTACCACCTTTTGGGGTGGCCACTCTATCATTACAAACCAAACGGTAGTTTGCAAACCTAGGGTTCGCTGTACCTGGTTTCAGAAAGGTCTCCTGCACGCATAAGATATCGACCTGATGGGTCTTGCAGAATTCATGAACTTCGTCCCTTTGACTAGAGAGGCCGTCAGCGTTGAAAATCGATACGGTGACTGAATGGGGCTTAACTCATTTCGGTGTACTTACCATATTGGATTATTCCTAAGAGACGTTGGGGAGGGCGTAGCGCCTTACTGCGCTGATTAAACCCGCGTGCATGAGCGTGGCTCGCAAGCGGTCGTGGTCGGACGTGGCAGTGCAAAGTTTGTGCGCGAATGCACGCACTTCGTCTACGTCTATGACCATCGCGTAATCCATGACAAGGGCTATGTCGGCCGCCAATTCAGACTGGCCTGAGGCGTCCATGAGCACAGCCATGGGAGACTTAGAAAGCGGAGGTGTGGGCTTAGAAGCCGGCGCGCTGGCAGAGGCCTGCGGGCGGGCGGTGTGAGGGAGCCGCTCGCTTGCTCAAACCATGCTCAAGGGCTTGGACCAAGCGTTGTGCGCGGGTGCGGGCGCAGGTACGAAGGGTAGTGCGAGAACACTGGGCTCACCCGTAATCCCCTAGGCACTTGACGCACCCCGGGCGGGCGAAACAGAATCGGGCGGCATGATCCTACAGTTGGCTGTTATGACACTGGCCAGGCGAACTGTTACGGTATGGGGGCTGAACGGTGATCCCCGAGAGGTTCACGACCGTTTTAACAATAAATATCGCCTTCCCTCAGACGTACGATTAAGGACGACTAAGAGTAGGTCATAGGGTTTGCGATCCACGCCGCTGTACATGCGGTGGTATTCGCGGACGGGATAGCCTTGCGCCTTCAAGTCGGCGAGGACACTGTCGGACTGCACCTCTTTGGGGACGCCGCGTATGACAACGCGTAAGACCTTCTCCTCTTCGAGAGCATAAGTGTGAAAACTTATGCTTTCGTTTTTGAGTATTTTTGTAAGCGCCCGATGATCGCTTGGGATGGGCTCATGGACTTTAATACCCAGTTGGGTCGAAAGGGGGTGCGCGCGTCCTCACACTCCGTCCTTATATACGGTAGCGATCCGTGGCGGCCGTGTGCCACGCGTGAGCTGCGAACGGTGAGAGCCAAATTCAACCTTCGGCACTACATTTACAGCATAACTTAGTGAACCATTGCGGGTAACGTACGACAAACTTATTATTTGCGGTTGGTACAGTAGTCCGGTCTAGGGATTGAACCGCATTTTTTTATAGTATATACTTTCCAGAATAAAAGTACCCAATGTGGTTCCCAGGATGTAGAATAATTATACCAATTTTTATCGTAATCGAACCGGTAGTTTTTGCGCGATGCCAAACAGGCAGACAGACATACAACATTTTTTTAAATCGGTGTCGGTCTAGTAACACCCCTTGTCATTTATATTTTTGATATTTTCAATGTATAGAATTTTCACTTCTACAGATTTAATATAAGTATAGATTTATTTTTAAACCGACTACCAAAAATTAAGAGGTTCTCAAACCTACTATTATTGTTTACTGTGCTACATCTGGTCACATCGGTACGTTTTTAAGTGAGTCGATTTTGATTATTCTTTTATTTAATTTAAAGCTCATCCTTATTTAAATGTGTTTAAGATCTGACCAGTAGTTTTCACGTGATAACGTCTTATAAATCGTTGAACGCCGGTTGCACGCACGAAAAAGTATGCCTCATTTTCACGTTTCGCCTGAGCCGTGCGTGCAAGCGAGAGCGCGGAACAAGCGTCTGACCAGTAGTTTTCACGTGATAACGTCTTATAAATCGTTGAACGCCGGTTGCACGCACGAAAAAGTATGCCTCATTTTCACGTTTCGCCTGAGCCGTGCGTGCAAGCGAGAGCGCGGAACAAGCGATAGAGAGGCACGATCGGCCAAAGCGTTCGGCTTGTCTTATGACGTTATCACGTAAAACTATCGTCCGTAAACCGACTTTACAGATAACCATTTTTTTTTGATAACGTATCATGAACGTCATAAAAGTAAAATTATAATAAATTAAATCAAAGATTAAATTAATGTTAAATTATAATGATCGAACGGAAGTCAGTTTCAATTTATTCAAACATTTGTATTAAATAATGCCTATACTTCGTATACTTAATAAGATGTGTTATAATTAATTTTTCGTCCTGTAAAAAATATATGATTTCACTAGATCTTACCTGACTAGACCCCACAACTTCGTCCGCATAGAATACCTATTATTAATTACTCATTAAGCATACAAATGTTTACGCCAATAAGTTAAATAAACGAAGAATGTTCCATACAAAGTTTCATCCTCCATTTCACCCCTTTAGTTATCCCTGTCAAAAAATATTAGATAAAGAACATTTTTTAAGCTATTGCATAGCTTCTATCGCGGGCCTTGAGCGTGAAGACCGAATCGAAAATAACCTAACACCCCCCAATCCGACTCCATCTATCGATGAATAGCAGAACTTTTAATGACTTTTTGAAATATCACGCTTGTCTCTTTAGTTCAGCAACTCGCCTCTAGATGGCATTGGTTAAATAATTATAATTGCATAAGTTGATTTGGCATCTATCGATGAATAGCAGAACTTTTAATGACTTTGAAATATCACACTTGTCTCTTTAGTTGAGCAACTCGCCTCTAGATGGCTTAATAATTAAAATTTTAGTTAAATAATTATAATTGCATAAGTTGATAAAAACAGCTATGCAATAGCTTTACCGCGGCAGTCTCCGAGTGACACACGTCTTTTTATTTTAAAAGTACTTTCTAAACACAAATCACAGTTCAAAAACAAAGGACTTTCATACAAACGTATCCACCCATTTTTATCCCCGTAGGGGTTGACATTAAAAAACCCTTTATTAATACACCTCTACCCACCAGGACAACTGGATCCTCTAAATTTCAAGTATCTACGACCAGCGGTTTAGGCTGTGCGTTGTCAGTCAGTGAAATCAGGACTTTGATTCTTATATATTGATGATATTTGTTACAGCGAGTCAACAGATAAAAGAACATAATACAGGAGCTTGTGAAGGCACAGATAGACTGATGGATAACGCTAGCAGCTCTGGAGCAGACGACGTGTGCCAGTCCGAAAACATAGCCAACGCAGAGCTAACCCTCCCCGAGATCAACATGGACGAAGTAGCGAAATCCCATTCTTGCAATGTATGTGATTATAAATCTACAAGTGTTGATAACTTTGAAAAACATATGCGAACACACACATATGGCTGCGGTGTGTGTGACCGCACGTTCCCTACAGCTGCTCTCTTAGGATATCACCACACAATACATACCGGAGAGAAACCATTCAAATGTAAAATATGTAGTTACGCAAGTAAAAGGGCTTCCGATTTGCGGAAACACACTGCTGCGCACAATTCGACGTGCGTCTTAATCTAAGTGTTTTAAGATAAAGACGGCTGCGTATGCAGGCCTAACTCATGAACACCGTATTAATAAAATCGACTGTATGCGAGTCTGACTCGGAAACACTATGTTAATAAATCCGGCTGTATGTGAGTCTGACTCAGAAACACTATGTTAATAAAACCGGCTGTATGCGAGTCTGACTCTGAAACATTATTATATTAATAAAACCGGCTGTATGCGAGTCTGACTCGGAAACACTATGTTAATAAAACCGGCTGTATGCGAGTCTGACTCTGAAACATTATTATATTAATAAAACCGGCTGTATGCGAGTCTGACTCAGAAACACTATGTTAATAAAACCGGCTGTATGCGAGTCTGACTCTGAAACATTATTATATTAATAAAACCGGTTGTATGCGAGTCTGACTCGGAAACACTATGTTAATAAAACCGGCTGTATGCGAGTCTGACTCGGGAACACTATGTTAATAAAACCGGCTGTATGCGAGTCTGACTCTGAAACATTATTATATTAATAAAACCGGCTGTATGCGAGTCTGACTCGGAAACACTATGTCAATAAAACCGGCTGTATGCGAGTCTGACTCTGAAACATTATTATATTAATAAAACCGGCTGTATGCGAGTCTGACTCAGAAACACTATGTTAATAAAACCGGCTGTATGCGAGTCTGACTCTGAAACATTATTATATTAATAAAACCGGTTGTATGCGAGTCTGACTCGGAAACACTATGTTAATAAAACCGGCTGTATGCGAGTCTGACTCGGGAACACTATGTTAATAAAACCGGCTGTATCTTACTCTGACTCGTAAACACTATATTTTTGTAATGTATTTAGGTACCGAAATTGTTTCATAACAAAGGGTTTTCCTATATTTTCGGTATTCTTACTGTATTTCAACTCTCATTTAGGCGGATTTTCAAATGTTTTTTAAATGTACCTACGTTATTCACAATGCAAGCATTTTCAAAATGTTTCTTGCACATTATGTATGCTTTTATTATAATTTTGTAGTAGACAAAAACAAAGAATAACCTGTATCCAACTCGCCCTACGTGTTTATCCACTTTTGGCGACAGAAAAAATATATTGTTTCTTCTCATCAAATTAATGAATGGAAACAGATGGGAATTATAATATAATTATACATCTATCGCTCTAGAATTCTATAATTCTTTAAAAGTTGATTTGCTTATAGCTTAAAAATAAAAACTTATTTTAAGATCAAAATAATAGTAATAATTTGTAAAGCTGTTATAAGCTAGATATTTTTTCGGAGGGAAATAATGACATTTGATAGATACCTACATTTTTTTTATTGTTTACATATCGGCGTGCTATCCTATATAATTACTGTTTGAGCGCGCACCACGCAAAAAAGTATTCAGTGATGATATTTTTATGTACCGACCTAAACTGCTATTAAACATTAAGGCTGAGCGCACTTGAGTCACGATAGTTTTAAGACAGACTATTGCTTTACAAAAGTTATGAAGACGCGCACACTTCAAACAAATCTAATAGACAAATTGTCTCATAGTCAAAACAGTTTCGTTTTAGATGTGCGACGTGTCATAGGCTAAACAATTCGGTTTTAGTTTTAAGGCAGACTTGTCTATGAGAGGAAAGTCTGTCTTAAAACTGTCGTGACTGTTTTATCAATCCAATGATCTAATCTAATCCAAAATGAAACTCGAAGCACTGGCACAATACGCTAGTCGCGTCATGGCCATAGAAGTAAAAAAATAAAAAAAAAACTGACGTGACTCCAATGCATAGAGTAAATTATATATATGTAGACTCCAATGTGCGCTCAGCATTAACCACACATGTCACAGTTCCTGGAAAATAAGTATGATTTCTGCGAAATCTATTGTATTATTGGCCAAATATGATTAACCCATCGCTTGTCGAGCGTACACCATGTGTATACACATTTTTATACCTCTTGTTCGTAACTAATTTTACCAGATCCAATGCACGCCAATAAACTTGCTTTTAGTTGGTCAAACTATTCAAGAGTAGACTTTTCTACCGACTTCCAAAAAGCAGGAGGTACTCAATTCGAATGTTTGTTACCTCATAACTTTCGATTGGGTGAAACGATTCTCAAAATTCTTTTTTTGTTTTAAAGCTGGTGTCATTGTGTGGTCCCATTTAAAAATTGAAATTTCATCAAATTCGGTCCAGTAGTTTTTGAGTTACACTGAATAGAATGGAATTCGGTATTATTTTTTTCAAATTGTACTTGTATCACATCCAATGCACGCCAACTATCAACTTGCTTTTAATTGGTCAAACTATTCAAGTGTAGTATTTTTTCTCTGAACTTTTATGTTCGAAAAGATGTAGATGTAGTTCGAAAAGACACCGAAAGAACTAGACATTGGACGGGTTACATGCGAGTCTAGAGTTTATATATTAGAAATATTTATTTGGGCACATATTAGAAAATATTTGCTATGGTTAGTAGGTAAAGTGACTAAATAAGTTCGATAGATGGCGTTACCAATATAAGTATCTAGCAGAGCAAGCAACATTCTCAAGTGCAAGTATGGTAGTTTCGATTCACTGACTTTTATAATCGATAAATTCGACATTTCGACGTCTACAGAATCGGTTTTGTTAACTATAAATACCATCTTTGAAAATATTAATCATTAAAAACCGTTTTATCGATGTTAGGTATACACTCAGACCAAATAAAAAAGTCTTTTTTATTTTGTCTGAGGGTATACATATATGTATCAGAATTTATCGACTATACTTGCACTGATTCGGAATGTGTATCAGTACCCTGACTGATCAACATTTTGTCAATTTTACAAGTATTGTTTTGTATAACAAAGTAGCTAAGTTAGTAGGTAACTAGCTGTAGTTACAGATAGTGCAATCCACGAAGACGCGCCTTACCAATTTTTGGTTTAGGGGATCGCGGAGTGCGGGGAGTTTGCTCCGAGCGTCAGTCGCGAACCGTCGTCAGCGGTTCGATGCGCACAAGTAATGCACCTTATGTTGCGAAAATCCAGACTCGTCACGGAAGTTGCTCTACTTTATATATTTTTTTAATGTCGAGAAAATCTCAGCGTGTTGTACTTAAAAGCCAGGTTTGTAAATGATTGTTTAGAAGTTTGTAGTTACTAAAACACATAAAAAGGAAAGTAATTTAATTTTGAAAATAGCAAATTTTACTAATAGAAGACTTCATTTTATCTTTAAAAATAAGTAAAACTATTTAATGTTTTTTTTTTTTAATTTTAGGCTAGAGAAATTATCTCTAAAGTTTATGATTTTATGAAAAAAGAAGCAAGTAAAAATTATGCAGAAAAACTCACTGATGCGCGATGGAGAACCACACAGGCTGTTAGAGTATCTGAAAGCACAGTGACTAGAATTCTAAGCGAAAGAAAGGAATATATTAATACAATGAACCAAACTACAGTACCTGCCATGGAATCAAATATAACTATGGAGACGGATGCGATAGTTCCTATAGTCCCAAATGCGGAGCGTACAACAGAGTCGACTCCGGAAGCGGATATTGAGTCCGAAAATGAAGCGAGTACGTCGCATTCGAATTTAGTAGGCAGAAGTGCTTCTTTTTTTACATCACCCATGAAGAAGAGAAGGGTTAGACCACGAAAAATTAATTTAGACGAATTTGATATTGGTGTAGTCCGAAGAACTATCCAAAACTATCATATAGAACATCGTCAATTTCCAACATTATCACGACATTATATTGTTTTGAAAGACCGTATACAATTTGATGGATGTATTACAACCCTAAGAACATTGTTACTTAAACTTGGTTATAAATGGAGAAAAACTGATAATAACAGGAAAGTGCTAACCTGATGATCTGAAGTGAAAAACATGATATTCAAATGTTAAGATTGAAATATTTAAAACAGGTAAAGTCTTTTCGTAATGCAGGTAGACCTATTATAGTATACACAGATGAATCATATATTCATACCAACCACGTGCAAAAAAGAAGACTACCACGACAACATGAACACAGAAAATTACTTAAAGTGGCTAAAGGAGAAACTAATACCAAATCTCCCAAATGATGCAATGGTAGGCTTGGATAATGCAGCCTATCACAATACTAGTTCGGAAAAAATACCAACATCCAACTCCAACAAATTAGACATGCAGACTTGGCTGAATGCAAAAAATATCCATTTTGAACCAAGCTACAAAAAACCTGAACTTTATGACCTTATAATAAAAAACAAAGAAAACTTCCGCAAGTACAAAGTTGACGAATTATTGAAAGAACATGGATTCGCAGTGCTTCGGCTGGCTCCTTATCATCCAGATTTAAACCCAATCGAAAACATTTGGGGTATTGCAAAAAACGACGTTGCTAGCCGCAATATCAATCAAAATTACACTTCGATTATATCCATTTTAAATGAAGCATGTCTGGTTCAATACTTGTCAGCACGTGGAAAAAATAGAAGACGAATACATGAGACACTGTGATCTTGATTTTAGTTTCATTTTTATAAATGTCGGTGATACATCAAACTCTGAATCAGATATTTCTGAAACGAGTGATTGACGATTTTCATTTCTCAATAAAGTTCAATAAAACTTGTTCACGTATTTCATTTTTGTCTAGAATTACCCCCTATTATAAAAATGATAATAATTAATATTGTTACCATTTATATGGTAATAATTAATGTATAACCTTTTCCTTACAGTCGGGTAAAAAAAATAATATTGAAGTGGAGCATCTTTCACTTTGACCATGACGCTCTCTCCTGTGCCGTGGTCCGTATTGCGATAATTTTGCTCACAGTGCTATCGTCTACCAAAGCTGGTCCGAGACAAATATCGCGATTTTGACAGCTCGTGGCACTGTAAGCGTGTTGTTAATTCGGACCAGAGTTGTAGCAATAACGAACCATTTGCGCGCGGAAAACAAATTCATAAAAATATCGTGCATAGTGTGAAGGTTAACTATGTAGTGTGTGGATTAAAAAGAAATAATGGAATGGATGGACCTACTTTTACAACTTTTACATCAAAAAGAAGGGACACCAGTAAAGACATTGTAGAAATAAACAAACACCTGTCACTTTTGACAGAACGCTCACGACGATTATGGTGTAGAGCATGGTTCATGTAATCGTCGATGACGTAGCGTGGGCCATCGTAATCACGCTCACGGTGAAAGGGACCGACTGTTATCGCGCTAATAGCGATTATGGCTCAATTGGAACCGTACTGTAGATGACATTTATGTTGCCAACTCATGGTAGAGCTGGACAGCCCCATACGAGTGGACAAGGCGTTCCAGACGGATTATCGGAAGACGCGGGTTCGAATCCTCAAGATGTGAATGTTTCTCTCTAAAATTGCAATGTATGAATACTGTTCTCGTGTCATTGTTGATATCTACTGTCGTATGAAGAACTAGCTGACTCGCCAGCGGTTTAGCTCGTGTGGCCTCGCGGCATACGGTTAAGAGGATTGCATAGCTAATACTTTCCATGCTAAAAGAGAAAACTCTTCTGTACCTCTTAACATTGTCCAATTCAGTGATTTTTTTTTCATGGAATTATCACATTGTTTTCTATCTATACTATACTATACTAATCTATACTATCTATAAAAATCAAAACGTGCGGGGCGTTTTGATTTTTTCAGTTTTTTGAAGTTCTAAAAAAGGAAATTTATAGTAATTAGAAATAATTAAAAAATCAAAACGTAAAGGCATACTTAGTAAACAATGTCATAATTACATGAAAAAAAATATTATGAAATCGCACAATGTTAAGAGGCAGAAAAGAGTTTTCTCTTTTAGCATGGAAAGTAGAGCTAGCTATGCAATCCTCTTAATATCAATAATTTTAACTATCCCACGGGAACTCTAATTTACCAGGATCAAAAGTACCCTATATGTTGACCGCTACCGCATAGCTACAGCTACCGTCATACGAAATTTCATTTAAATAGGTCCAGTCGTTTCAGAGATTAGCCCGAACAAACAGACAGACGAACAGAGAAACAAAAATGTAAAAAGATCTAAATTTGTTTGATTTCACTCCTTACACCCCCCTGACACGGTTTTTTTTTCATTGCCCAGAAATTCGACCTCTACAGTTTTATTGCATGTAGAGATTATATGATTTTAAGTTGTTATATAAAAAGACTAGCCGGTGCCCGCGACTTTGCCTGCGCAGGAGATTAGTACTGCGAGTAGCTAATTATCTTCTTCAAGGAAATATCTATCTTTATACCTACAAAAATGTCAAAAAACATTTACATGGTCAAAACGCCAATACATCACTAAGGCCTTTATTTTAAACGTTGCGTAAACCTATATTAGGCGTAACATGCTTTGTCTTGCTTTCACGCGTAACATTTACTGCAAGCGAAAAATTGACAGATAGATGTTTTAACTACTCCGGGTGTACGCCAAGTTTATTAATAAGGCCGTATAAGTATAATATATAAGTAAATTTAAATACTTAGTATCATCATCATCATCCGTAGGACGTCCTCTGCTGAACATAGGCCTCCCCCATAATATTCCAAAAGGACCGGTTGGAAGCAGCCCGCATCCAACGTCGTCCTGCGACCTTTATCATTTCGTCTGTCCACCGTGTCGGTGGACGACCTACGCTGCACTTGCCGGTCCGTGATCTACATTCCAGCATCTTCCGGCCCCATCGGCCATCTGTTCTGCGTGCTACGTGCCCTGCCCACTGCCACTTCAACTGGCTAATGTTCTGGGCTATGTCGGTGACTTTAGTCCGTCTACGGATCTCCTCATTTCTGAATCTCCACATAGAGAAATCCCGAGCCCTCTCCATAGCTCGTTGTACTTAACTTAATATAAATCAGTAAACACTAATAATAAAATACAGTACCTACGTACATACAAATATAAAATGAATCAACATAGAAAAAAACTGTCATTACTTTTCATCACCCTTGACGATATTTGTGTTACATTTCATCACCCTTGACGGTCGAGCACGTCCAGTGTATCGAGCTGTGATTATGATGCGTATTTTTGACTAAACTATCAGAAATTGACACAAACTTTGACTAAACTGTTTTATTACTATCTTGACGTAGGCGCAGATCTTGTTATTTGTCTATGCTGTGCCCAAGAATATTACGCTTTTTCACCCGCGTGGTGATGGATGATGATGAAAAGTATCCTATGTGTTAATCCAGCGCCTCATCTGCCTCCATACCAAATTTTATCAAAAGCCGCCCCGCATCTTGACCGTGAAAGAGTAACCCAGATCCACATACTCACAAACATTCGCGTTTATCATATTAGTAGGAAGAGTCGAAAGACGAGCCATTGTCGTATTGAGAATGGATGGTGTAGGGGGTGTACATTGAATTGATTCCATCCCTTAGCTTATAAACTGTACTTACCTACTTGCTGGGTAGGGGATAGAATTCTGCCGTGCCGGACCATTTGGTCCAGTGTTTATCAGGTGGCAGTAGGCGCCCTGGTCATTTGACCAGGGCGCCTACTGCCACCTTTTACGAAACTATCATAACTCAGAACGTTTTGTAGTAAGCTTAGAATAATATAAAAGCATACACCACCACTCCCGCTAGTCAAACATGGCGGCAATCACGTGAACTGAAGTACTTCCGCGAGTCCAAGATGGAGGGCATCACGTGGTCTGACGTAGCCTCCGACAGCCAACGAAGAGCATGGCATTCTCCCGCCAAGAATGGCGGCGGAGAACCGACCTAAACATTAGTGGCAGTTGCTTTTTAGATTTGGTCAGAGTCAGCCAGATGGCAAAATACTTATAATACTTATGTATTAAGGCTGATAATTATAAGCTAAGTATATTTCTGTGTTGTCTGCTTACTGTAACGTAACTTATGTGTTTGTCTACGTTCGAATATAACTTTCCTAATGTTACTGATGTGGTGTTTATTGTAATTGTTACTTAACTAATGTTAGCATACTGTAAATTCAGTTGAAAGTAATTGGTATAGATTTGAGTTTCAAGTTATGGAATACATGTGCATAATCTGGTTTTATTGTAATGGCTGTTACATTACTATCGTACTCCCACCAAAACAATAGTAAAGTGGATTTATTGCCACCTGTTTCTACCGCGAAGCACTAATGTTCGCAATACTGTGTTCTGGTTGCCGGCAGAATTACAGGCACATGGGACGCAGTTCGTCACTTGTGTTGGAATGCATCTGTTATAGGCAGAGGTTACCACTTAACACCCGGTGGGCCTCGTGCCTATACCGGCTAATAATATCATGGATAAAAATAAATAACCCTTTGTCTACGAAGAAATAATAGTCAGGAACAGTAACTGCGTTAAAAAATGACCCAACAAAAGTCGTGTTCAAGTAGGCGGGGCTTAACAGTCGTGTTCAGTACGTCATCAGTCGGACATTTTACTTGCAAGCGAGCACACTTCAAATCTTCGCGTACATTTTCATTTTTATCATTGTGAACTTCAGTTGTGGATCATCATGCCAGCATTCGTTGTGAAGTGGTGCAGAAACAATACACGATTTAAATGTCCAGGGATCACTTTTACTAGTAAATAATAGCAAAATTATAAATATTCAAAGATGTTCAAATACGTTAACAAATCGAGATGGTCAATACTATGCAAAATAAAGTCAGTAAATTTTTATTTAATTTAGGATGTATTTTTTTCTTCAGGACTAAATATTGAAATGTATGTAATGTGTAATGGTTTTGCTTGTTATGTTTTATTCTTGCTTGCTTGCCGATTCAATGCGGCAAAATAAGTGCCTAGCTGCACTTAAGCTAGAAAAACAAGAGTATGACTGCCTGTGAAAACCAGCATAGTTATACTACGTTAATTTTGACTGAAAACAATAAAACTATAGATAATAAAAAAATATGGACCATGTTACACAGAACTGCAGTACCTACCTACCAGTTGGTACAGTAAGTACCTACTGTTTTTTTTAATTATATTATATAAAATATCATATTTATCTTTTTATGCTGATGATTTGTCCCGAAGAAACATCAACATCTTTAAGAGCCTTTATTCTGCGCAGCGCTGCGCGAGTTTAGGTATTTTACATTAGCGAGTTACTTACTAGCGCGCCCTGCGGCAGTGGCGTTACCGCTTGAGCAAAATAGTGCGCATTAATATTTGGATCTTTTTTTTATCTACTTTGGTTTTTATGTCACAAATAGACGTAGGTCAAAAAGTTGAAAATAAATATCACGCAGGACACATTTTATTTTTAGTATCGACATTAATTAACATTATATGATAATTATTAATCAGGTAGGTACATGTCATCTACAAGAGCATAGACTATAAAAAAGTAAGATTTAACTCATGTACCTACCAAAAAGAGATGAGAATAGCAAATAAAACAACCATCAAATAGTTCCTGATACCAGTTTCTGGATCCAGCATCAGGTCCTGGTCACCAGCTAGAAAAAAGGTATCGCGAAGACGATTCATACGATCCCAAACACGGTGTGTCTACTATTAACCATCACATAGTTCCTGTTACCAGTTTCTGGATCCAGCATCAGGTCCTGGTCACCAGCTAGAAAAAAGGTATCGCGAAGACGATTCATACGATCCCAAACACGGTGTGTCTACTATTAACCATCACATAGTTCCTGTTACCAGTTTCATGCTCCAGCATGAATTCCTGGATACCAAATATAAGCATAAGAAATTTGGTTAATAGTAAAATACTAGCCCCTCAAGAGTCGATGTCATTATAACAATTAAATTTCTATTGTGTCTGACCTTTGATGCACTAGATGTCATATAAAATTATTTGTTAGAATCTCACTTAGAAATGTTACCTCAATAAGTATCAGGTAGTTTTGAGCGCACTAATATTTAGTTGTGTAAGTGCGGGCGTCAGAGTGATACGTCCTCTGACCTCTCTCTAAGAGGCCTCAGCCGCATCTGACTATTCGTGACTGGCGCGACCGGTTTTATGATTGATTTTAAAAACGTGTGTGTGTAGAAACCGCTCGACAATAACAAACTAATAAACAATTTCTAAATGTAGTCTATGGAACTTGAACTTGTTAATCAAATAATGTAATAAGGTAAGAATAATTGACATAATATACTATATCAATCATTATTATTTGACACTTAAAACACTCAGCAAAAACGCGAATTGGCGCTTCCAAAGCGTTCACTCTAAAGAAATACTACAGACAATGAACAATAAACGATTTCCTCATATTGGTATGTAATAAAGGTATTATAATAATATAATATAGCATTAAAAAAACAGTTCATTGTTTGGTAAATTAAAGCACGTTTAATTTTTTAAGCTAATGAAAATTCACCCTCTGCAAATTTTAAAGTGGTTTAGCTGAGTTGCTAATTAATTTGTCAGTAACATCAACACAGTGCTTTTCCAAAGTAATTCTATAAATTGATTGAATTTTCTAAATATTGATAATGAAGGTGACCACTGAAAAACATCCAGCTGGCAAATAATCACTAATTTTTTTTTGGTAAAATGTATAAGCCTAAAATGTTTCATAATCTTTCTTTACTACATTGCGAAAAATCTCTTCTAATGTCTTCTAGACAAAAACTTAATAAATAAATCATAGTTCGCGAGATATACGAGATTTACCATTGATTTATTATTAAGTTGGTCCAGTCCACTTGTTGCATAACATCGTCCACGCCGCTATGACTCTGCTGTCATTGTAGACCTTGCAGCACGCGCGTAAACCAATCCCTGCTTTCCTTCTGAATTTAAACTAATCACCGAACATGTCTATTTGTAACCTCGGGAGTAATTTGTATTTGGAATCATACGTTGTTTTGATTTGAAGGGCCACTTTTCGTGTGGAATTTGTTCTGAATTATGCTTCCTGACTATTATTTCTTCGTAGCCCTTTGTCAACTAGGGATCAAACAATTCTAAGAAAATGTACAAACTACAGCTCAATAGCAGGAGTGCATATGGAAAGGGTAGTAGGGGGTAGTTCACGAGGTCAGTTTTGCGTTCGTTGTGTTGTATTACGTTACATGATATACCCGCCGTGTACCCATAGTTGACCGACGCGGTCAGCAGCTCTAGCAGTAGTTGGCAACATAAATGTAATGTATAGGTAGTCGATCTCGCCTACCTACTAAGCTTGTGATTGGCGTACTCGCTGTCAATTTTAGTTCTACAGTTGACCGCGAGGTGGCACTGTTCTTTTTTTCATAAATTTTTTCGCGGCGGTCGATACCGAGCATCGATTGGTTTCAATTTTCAATGTTGTAAACTCTTGGTAGACCTACAGAACGCAGTTATATCTATGTAACGTAATACAACACAACGAACGCAAAACTGACCGCGTGAACGCGTGACCGCTCTCCGTCTGATAGCACTCTGAAAGCAGAAGTTTCGAGAAAAAAATAAAACAACTATATACAACACCAACCTGTTTAATAATGTGCATAGGTACATAAAAGCAATAATAATGTTACAATTTCACATTTTAGTAAATTACATTCATTTTAAGACATAATTGACAACTCCCAAAGGTAAAATCTCTGTCGTGTAATACGATTATGGTGGTGCTTCACTTACGTGTATCGCTAACGTACCAAGTGCCGCCGAAGCGCGAATAATTTGCGAATATTCGTAGCGTAATCGTAAACAATTAAAAACGCGCCGCGCTTCGTCGTACACACAATTTTTTAGCTAGTACAAATGTACTACATTAATCATAGATTTTAACGTCAATACTATTACGTTAGGGCGCGTTCTGACTTTGTCGTGTGATGACAATCGACGACAGATAATCGTGTAGTTTTAAGTGCCGTGGCTTATATAAGGCCATTGTTAATTAATGCACAATATCGAATGGGGTGGTTTGGAATCGATAACTGGTCAAGAAAGTAAAAGAAAAAAATGACATATATATATTTTTTATTATGGGATGAAATTTAATGACCACCAAAGAAACAATCGTTGCCCTAAACAGCCTCATCCAAAAAATAATAATAATATGTACAAATAAATGAAACATGTACCAAAATCTTTCGGGCTATTTAAGTCATGCGTGTACTACAAAAACTTTTCATAACCTAAAAAGGCCACGCGTGCACCAAATTTTAATTAGCAAAGTTTTGTGTCATTGACGTTGCATATTAGGTTAGGTTAGGTTAGTTTAGTTTAATAAAATAAAAAAGAAAGAAAAAAATGGAATCGCGATTTAGTCACGCGCGTGTCATATTTGGATGAAATTTTTGTAAAATGCGAGTACATAGTTGGCCTTTTTGGGTAGCTCAGCGATTATTCTGAAGATACTTGCCTTTTTTAGGTTAGCAGACTTTACGTTTATTGGTGATAATTTCACATTAAAATGGGGACTAAATTCTGGCAAGTACTTACGATTTTTTGGGCGTTATATTTCACTATATCTGGTGATTGCTTAAACCTAAGCCTTTTATTATCATGAACCCATATTCGCCGCTCCACGTCTAAGAACCATAGTGCGACTGAACGTACGACCCGACGACGCACCGCTACATCGCAGAATAGATAGCAGTAAATACCCGAGACATACCTACCCACTTAGAATAGGAACAACGAAGTACGAACCTACCTACTAGCGAATGTTTACGCAGCTGATGTCTATGCTTAAACGACGGCTGGCCCGGGCGGGTCATCGTCCGCACGTTGTACCTATTCTAAACGGGTATGTCTCGGGTATTTACTGCTATCTATTCTGCGATGTAGCGGTGCGTCGGGTCGTGCGTTCAGTCGCACTATGGTTCTTAGACGTGGAGCGGCGAATATGGGTTCATGATAATAAAATATATATATGTCATTTTTTTTCTTTTACGTTCTTCACTAGTTATCGATTCCAAACCACTCCGTTCAATATTGTGCACTAATTAACAAATACCATAATATATTTAGGTGTTCACATATAGGACGATACGATAAACAAATGCCGTGAAACGATAAAAGATCGCGATCCGAAATAATCGTTATAGTGGGAACAGCTGGAGACTGTAAATTAACAGTTACGATATATTGGGAACGCGCCCTTACACTGAACTACGCAAATTTTATGGTTACGTCCAAAAGAGTAGAATGCGCGTCAGTGGAACTACATATTTTATATTTAGTGATCTTGAAGTCTAATAGTCTTAAAGCGTGAACGATACTGCGACTGAGCTACTCAGTGTTACCACGATTTCCCAACTATGGCATCTACATTTATTTTCCATTAATATCATGGGTATCACTATACACGCACCAAAATAGTCTGTGCAACAGAAAACCTGGAGTTACGGTGAACTAACTTATTTTTTTTATATGGCAACCCAATCCAGCTATAATGTGTCCGTCATGCAAGTTTCAAATGTAAACTTCGACTCAATCTATACTATTTATTATAAAAAGGAAAGATTTGTAAGTATGTTTGTAACGAATTGGCTCAAAAAGTACTGCACTGATTTCAAAAATTCTTTCACCATTGTAAAGCTACATTCACCCTGAGTAACATAGGCTATATAAGATTCATCATCATCATCCATCACCGCGCGGGTGAAGCCGCGAAGAGCAGCTAGTAAACTATAAAACAGTAAATTAGCAGCAATTTTATTCAGTTTTTTATTTATTAGCATTAAAACAATAAGCTAGGACACGCACGACCTCTAAGACGCTTCTCTTTGCAGACTTTATACTTGACAACATCATCATAATCATCATCTCAGCCGCAGGACGTCCACTGCTGAACATATACCTCGCCCACAAATTTCCAAGAGGACCGACTGGATGTGACCTGCATCCTGGTACCTTTATCAGGTCGTCTGTCCACCTTGTAGACAACACTACCTCACCACTATTCAGCGAATATAACAACAAAGTAATTATAAAAATAATTACAAAATATTTAGATTATCTATTATTTGTTTTATCAACTGCTTTGGTGCATGTAGCATTTTCATTAATTTTCCCCTTAGTAACTTTAGCGTAACGCACATCGCACCCTCTGATTTATACATAGACGATAGAAAACGTGATATAGACAAGACACCGAATTCAAAACAATACCCTGGGATATACACAATTAATTTTATAAAGAAGCTAAATGAAAGAAAACACATTGCTGTAATACATTAAAATTCGCTAAAGCACCATTAAATTTGATTAAACATACTATTAATACATTACATTTACAAAGACACTAAATTCTTTATTGTTTTTATTTATTCTGAACTTTCCAATTAGATACTTATATTTGATATACCATGTAGGTAAGTCCAATATATACACATCGAAAAAAGTTTACGATCACTTTTTAAATCTAAATCTTTTTTGTTACGGTAGATCATATTACGCCTTTGATCCCGTATGGAGGCTTCATGACAGCGGACATGTATAGAGCAGTTGCTATTGAGGGAAGTCAATGCTGCTCTCCGAGAATACGACATCACAAGGTTAGACCGTCCTGCCAGCTCACCTGATTTAAACCCAATAGAGCACGCGTGTGATGCTCTTGAGCGAACTGTTTGGAACCGTCAGCCACGTCCCCAGACAGTGCCAGAGCTCAGGGAAGCCGCTATTTAAGAATGGGACAGGTTACCCCAAGAAATGCTGGATAACTTGATTCTCAGCATACCAAGGAGGATCACCGCATGTGTTCGAGCCAGGGGAGGAGTTATATTGAATATAAACCTTTTATTAATAAATTGTTCATTAAGTTCAATTTAAAAAAAATATATCAGCTTATGCTAGTGATCACAAACTTTTTTGATGTGTATATGTGGCAATGCTTATGTAAATAATTTTATGCGCTGCCGAGGAGCAGTATTGTCATTAATTAGTATTTCTAAGCAGGTATATGAAGGCCAGTATGTGAATGTAGATCAATCCATATCGGCAGTCCAGTTTTCGCTCGCATTATTTCACAATTTCCCACTTAACCCTACTTGACTTAATGCAAGTGTCAAACGATCGAGAGTCGATAGATAATATACTTTAAGGCCACAAGAATCTCACTATTCTAATTATCGGTGTTGTTTTTATGCATCTAAGTCTTACCACAACACATTATACTAATATTTTAACTATTTACGGCCTTACTTATAAATGCTGCTTAACTTTAAATGGCGTTTAGTAGAGCGCAAAGGAAACTAAATGACGTTACTTAAATTTAAGCAGCGTTTATAAGTAAGGCCATAAGTGCAATATTTAAATTGAATATACACCATATATTTTTTATATTACGATAGTAAACTATAATATCTGTAGATTTTCCAACAGATCATGTCAAATAACTAAATAGTCGTTATTTTGTTCTTTAAAACAAAAGTTATATGCATTGAAAATTTGCACAACTATGGACATGTCTGTTAAATAGTTTCGCCATGAATCTTTTACATAATATAATCTTAAATTGTTAAAGGTACAAAGGTAATATATGAAAAAATATTTCAACAATATAAACTTATAATAATGCAATATAAAACAGTCACTGGTTTTCTAAAACATTCGATTACATATAAGACTTTATTATACTTGGCTTTTCAACGAATATTCTCCTTATTGTGCCCAAATAAGGTAATATTTCTCTACCAAATTTTTTACAGGTTTTTTTTCCAATCAGCTGGTTCACGTGGAGATTTTCTATAAGGCCGGCGTTTCAAGTTACCGGAATTACGAGTTATCAATTAGTCGAAGTGTAGTCACTAGATTGAATATAAGTATTTGTAAGAAATGCTTACAACAAGCCAAATAACTACACGATAGAATAATGATATGAATAACAACATAACTTAATTCCCACAAAAAACATTTTCGTACTTATTAGATATTTTTAAATAATTTCGACAGTCTAACTTACGGACTTACTTATTTTGAACGGTTTCTGTTCCGGATAATCATACTTAATCCATCAAAGGTCACACGGCTAGACACAATAGAAATTTCATTGTTATAATGACATCGACTATTGAAGGGTAATATAAAGAGGAAAGATTTGTGTGTATGTTTGTAACGAATTGGCTCAAAAAGTACAGGAGCCTTACTATGAGCTCTTATAGCAAGACTTCTAGACAACTGCCCGGTTTATTCGTACCATGACAACTTTAAAGCAGACTTGCTTAGGCATACCATTCAAAAACCGCAGAAAAACCGTTCACCTGTTTTTTTGTATGGACTCTCGTTAACATGTCGCTCTAAATCCACTCAGTTTATTATCTTACAAACGTCTAGACGTCTGCGATGTTGGTTCTAGTAAATTGTTAGAATGCAAGAGACAATATTATCCGTTCACTTTTGAGAAAACAATATTCAAACAGTTCACCTAAATGAGCGTTATGGTATGATTTAATTAAAAACTGTTTAAGCCAGGTTTAAGAACTGCACGGAACTTGCATGGTTTTTACGAAGTTAATAGTAAGGCCCCTGGACCGATTTCAAATATTCTTTCACCATTGGAAAGCTACATTCACCCTGAGTAATATAGGCTATATAAGATTTATCATCATCATCCATCACCGCGCGGGTGAAACCGCGGAGAGCAGCTAGTATTAAGATATGATATGACATATCATTGAATCATCAAATCATTGAAACCATTTTTTTGTTAAGATCTTACGTACAGATTATCGTTCATGGAGAATTTCATTTCTTTCATAGAGCAATTTACAAATTTACAGGTCATGTATTGAATGTTACGATCCAGCTAGCTTTTAATCATACTATACTATACTTATTAAAATTCCAGTAAGGTTTTGAAATGCCTTGTTTTTATAAAAACTAGTAAGCTCCGCGTGAAGCGACTGATTCAAAAACAACGCCTGTGACATATAGCTACGTAATAGTGTTATGTTTTTATGTTTTTGTGCATACACTTTACACAAGTGTAGCGCTTCCATTTTATCAGCACCAAAGAAAAAAAATAAAGGTTTCCTTGCCATTCAGACATAAAAACATACTTACAGACATGAAATTATTGTGTGAGTGATGTTCAATGTTAATAGTAAGTAACGTGTGCCGCGTAATGGCATACTATGTGTGTTTGTGTGTATAAAATGTTGCATTGAACTTGAATGGTGCAGAGTCCTTGCTTTTTTTTCCTCCATGCTGTATAGATGGTATAACATGAAACTTTTTAAGGTAACTAATTAGATAATAAAATGGCTGTTTTAATGGTAAACGCTACGCTTGCTAATCGATGACAGTTGCAGTCAATAGCTTTAGCTCTTAGCTCAATAAAGAATGAGCTCATACAAAAATCTGAAAAGTCCTTGTATGGTATTCGTTGTTATTAAGTATTTTGATATACAAAACAATATATTTATTTAATTAAATGTCAAACAATTAAAATAATTAAGTGATTTAAAATAACATTTGATCTTTTACGTGTAGTACATCATAATAAAATGTTTTAATATTCATATTTAACATTTATTACCAAATAAATTCGTAATAACTAAGGTAAGTAAATTATTGCGAAAACAATGGCACCTGTTTGCCCACTATTGGGCATGGCACCGACTATACAAAATTATTGTAGTATAACACACATATAATATAAGTAATTTGCTATGTATTTAATTTAGACCGCCTTGCACGGCATTCAATAAATACAATGAAACTGAAAAACATCTTTAAAATATCAATCTCGTCTTCGTCAACTTCCAAACAAAAGCAGAAATAGAATGTTCAGATTAGTTTATCACTAACGGCCTCATATATAAACACGGCATAAATTTAAACCTTATTTATAAACACGGCATAAATGTAAAGCATACTTATAAACACTTGATAAATGCGGTGCCGTAGACTTAGTTCACCTGCGGTAAATACCATACTTATAAACATGCATAAATTTAAGCCATACTTATAAACACGGCATAAATGTAAGCTATACTTATATACACTGAATACATTTAAATAAACGTCATTTAGTACGACGCATAACAGTTTTGTAAAGCGAAGTACCAAATGAAGCTATTTAAATTTATGCAAAGTTCATAAGGCCGTAAAAGTATTAAGTATATTTAAATAGACGTGCAAGACGCCTAACTCATGTGCATAATAATTGTATGATTTAAAATGTTATAGTATATAATTATAACTAAGCACAATAGTTCTAAAACAATGAGAGTTAACGTTAAATTTCCACGTGCCCAATAAAAAAAACGAACCTTTTTGTTTTAGTACCTATAAAATATATAGGAAGTATTTGTTAGGCGCGCATGGATAGCCAAAGGCACTTATTTGTACCCCACCGCAACGAATTGAAATTGAAATTGCGGTGAAGCCCAAAATTTATGGTTATTTGTTTAACCTGTATGTATGTATATCCGTTCCTATATCACAGGGATGGAGAAACAATGACACGTGCCATTAACGGCACGCGAGACAATATTTCGGGCACGTTTTGCATTTTAGTTCGATGTAGGTAACAAAATTCACTGTGGAGTGTTACAAACGATTACGACCTACTACTAAAAACAACCACGCTACTGCGAAAAAAGATAGCTATATGTATTCATAAAAATTAAACTACGTAAGTCGGGTTTTTACACACACGTTAATTCTAAAAAATCCACCTTGATAAAAATGCTCGATAATGGAATAGAGTAGACATAAAGGTGCAAGAAAATGCATCAATGGATCTTTACATTGGATTTTAGTGGACCAAGGGACATTTATTAATACACAGTGCAAAATGTATTTTTGGTATCTAGTAAACGAATAGTCATAATTATTTGTAGGCACGTCTATGGTCTTCTTAAACATTTAACAAGAAAAATGGCACGATGATCGATAAAGGTTCGACATCTCTGCTATAGCCGCTCGTAACTACGAGCGGTTACTTAACGACTCAACCGTGTTTGATAAATAACTAGTCATTAGATTCGTCTTGATAGACAGTGTCACTGGATACATATACGACCTAACATATAAACGCTGCTTAAATTTAAGTAGCGCATTTAATTTTACATTAGCGCTGTACAAAGCAATTTCAATTACTACTTACTGTTAATAAATAACGTGATTAAAAGTACCTTGACGATAAGTTACTGTCTCAGTACGAACAGGTACCAATCATATAATTTTGACGTAGTTATTTATAAATTTTTATTTTACCATAATATAATAATAATGTATCTTTACTTTAATTTGTAACTTTATGAAACCAAAATGTAAATGTTTTATTTATCAATAAATTGTCTATTGTGTCAAGTTATGCAAAGTCACTGGTGAATAAAACAGGCAAGACGAGCGAGCATAATTAAATTGGTAATTATTTATACGTTATATTTTGCTATATTTGGTGATAAGATATACATAAGCCAAAATAAACTACAAACATTAAACCCAACGTAAATGTAACCAATCTATTGGTTACAACTGCCAAACTTTGGCTACCTACATCCACTTGAAAAATTCACCTAGTGCCTTACTTATAAACGCTGCTTAAATAACGACGTTATTTAAATTTAAGCACCGTTTATAAGTATGGTCGATAGTATTTAATTAGTGACGCCAATTATGACCTCTATGTAATAGTAAAGGTCAGTCTGCGACGCGAATTTATTATAACTCTCATTGTTATTATAAAACACCACTTATAAAAATAATATGAAAATCTCTAAATGTAATTTAATTATCAGTTGCATGATTGCGTAGAAAAGCTTTCTGTGTGTTTATTTCATTTCGTAATGTCTCTTAAGTGCTCGTTTATGGGTACGCGTTGGACGCAGCGTTGCACAGAGCGTAGCGTTACGCGCGAACATAGAGATCAGCAGGGCGTCCACGAAACTCGGTTATCGTCAAACACAGCTAACCTGCACTCATTATTATCGATATATTGCAAACATGTTACTTTATTGCCCATATTTTTAACAAATATTTTCAAAAAATCCAGCCAATGAACAACGTAGTGTTTTATACACAATCATACATACCTACTCTAGAAATTAACTGAAGCCGGTCGCATAGTAAGCATCATTAAATTTTTGTTAAGGTAATAAAAGAATTAATTTTGTAAACAGGAAACTCAACGTGTCAAAAATTACAAGTTGTTTTATTGCATTGGAGCTTGTAATACCTACTGACAGCTGCCATCTTCAACATTTCGGTTAAAATTTTATTTCAAGTTACGTCGTCACCATGCTAGCCCTCTTTACGCAGACGCAATACGTTGAGTGCCAAGGTACAATATTATACTTTGCTCCAGCAGTGAATCGATACTGCCGAGTTCCACGCAGCACATCAAAGGCACGCGTTTCCATGACCGCTCTCATACGCCCTATGTTTGAATTAACTGCACAACGCAACGCCAAACGCATCTTCATAAACGCGCACTAACCCATTCCATATCTAAAGCGCCTATTATGTTTAACACATTTCACAAGTGGTTTAAACTACTACATTTCTTTCTCTCACGAGATATGGTCCTACTGTATACATTTATAGTAATAGTTTTTTGCACATAAGTATATTTTTCTATGGCACAAACCCAATCACATTCCAAATCACCACGAATGTGTGCCTGGCACGAAAATTTGCGTAAGTTTAAAGTAATTTTATAGTTGACGTGGTACAAACTATTATTTAGTTGTGCCACAGTTGCACTAGATAAATAATAGTTTGTACGGTATACGTCAAGGATATGTTTACACATACGCAATTACGTGTTAGGCCCACAGAAACATGTATGGAGACAACACTAAAGCCACAAATTAATATTAGTAATTACTGTGTATATGGCGTTACGTCTATAACACCCCCCCACCCCTCTCAATTTGCTCTAGATCTTGCCATATGCGCTAATATTTTCTTATTGACATACATTATTGATGATGGTGACAGCAATGCGAGCATGGATCTATCGATAAACTGATTTTATCTATCTGACCTTGTCTCTCACGTGGATCTAGCCGCGGTAGCTATATTGCGAACTGTCTATTATTGATAATTACTGTCAATTATTACTTTATTAACGATCTATGCTAGCAATGCTGCCATGTCATTTACTTGATTTCCTTCTTATCTTTAACAAAGTAAATGTTGCACTACATTATATGAAAATTTGAAATTATTGAAAACGTACGTATGGTTTTTCACTGCCGGCGACATTTTTCTTCTTCATCTGTGAATTTGATCGATTTTTAATCTGTACAAATAAAAAAAAATAAAGTGTCAGTTTGTAAATGTCAAAATAACATGTACTAAATACATAGAAAAATATATACGGTTCATCACTATGGGGTTTGATTTTATTTTAAGTATTTAATCACCGATCATATTCTTGGATTAGCTGACCCACAAGCGGCTTCGCTCGCGTGGCATCACGGGATACGGTTAATTACAGTAATTTTAACTATCCCACGGGAACTCTTTAATTTACCGGGATTAAAAGTATCCTATATGGTGACCGGGGATATAAGCTACCACCATACAAAATTTCATAGAACCGGTCCAGTCGTTTCGGAGATTAGTCCGTACAAACAGACAAATAAATAAAAAAAAAAAATTTTCGATATCTCTTTCGGTTTTTAGCATTTTTTTCATTGTACAGAAATTCAACCTCTTCATTTTTATTATACTTCGTGATTACAACCTACAAACTCCTCTCGGTTTATGACACGAGCATCTACAAACACTTGGCAAGGTGACATGGTTTTTTTTTTTTCATAACTGGTATACCTTGGCCTCTCGCCCCGTGCCAGGTTATCGTTGATTTTCGGGACACCCGATGTATACAACAATTGCTCGTTTAAAGTATTAGATAAAATTAAAGACAGGACATGTTCCGTATAGGTCCCAAATAATAACTTACTTGTTACTTCATGGGCATGTTGTTGTATATGTCGAAGTCGTCGAGTCCATCCGGCTCGAAGGCGCGAATCTGCTCGAACAGCTCGCTGTCCATGAAGCTGTCGTTTTGTGCGGGCGTCGCCGCGCTAAAGTAGCTGTGTAGCACCCGCCGTGTGGTATCCGACAAGCCAGTGTTTTGTTTGTTAGGTGTCAGGTTTTGTTTGTTAGGTGTGAGGTTTTGTTTGTTAGGTGTCAGGTTTTGTTCGTTAGGTGTGAGGTTTTGTTTATTAGGTGTCAGGTTTTGTTTGTTAGGTGTGAGGTTTTGTTTATTAGGTGTCAGGTTTTGTTTGTTAGGTGTCAGGTTTTGTTTGTTAGGTGTGAGGTTTTGTTTATTAGGTGTCAGGTTTTGTTTGTTAGGTGTGAGGTTTTGTTTATTAGGTGTCAGGTTTTGTTTGTTAGGTGTGAGGTTTTGTTTATTAGGTGTCAGGTTTTGTTTGTTAGGTGTCAGGTTTTGTTTGTTAGGTTAGGTTAGGTAAGGTGTGAGGTTTTGTTTGACAGAAACAAAGTTTTGTAAGTCATTTATATTGTCGTTTGTTAGACAAATTAAGTTATTGTAAGTTAGGTGTTAGGTTTTGTTTAGCAGATACAAAATTTTGTATGTAATTTATATGGTTTTGTCAAATGTAAGGTATTGTTTGTTGTGTGGGTTTTTGTTAGATGAAAGATTTTGTAGGTCAAGTGTAAGGTGTTTTGTTTGTTAAGTGTTAGGTTTTGTTTAGCAGATACAAAGTGTTGGGCATCATTTATATGTTTATGTTGGTCAAACGTAAAGTTTTGTTTGTCAGATATTTGATTAAGTTATGTAAGCGTAAGGTTTTTATTTGTCAGATATTTGATTGTTTGATTTTGTAAGTTTAAAGTTTTTTTCAAATGTTTGTTGGATGTTAGATTTGTTATTTAAGTGTAAGGTTTGGAGAATGGTTTATTTTACAGTTTGTAGGTTTAATATATCAGATGTATGGTTTTTAAAGTTTTGTATCAATTGTTATTTGTAATATGTTAGGTGTTTATCACAAAAAAATATAGTTGTTGTTTTAGTGAGTTATTGGTAGATTAGATATTAAATGAATTGTATAATTATTTGTTTCATGTCGCATCCGCCATTCGTCGAGGTCGGGTGAATCGGGAAAGAAAGAGAAAATGCAACACGTTAGAAACTAGACGGTCGTGAAATATAAAAAATAAATAAAAAAAACCTACAACTTCAACCGTCGCCAAAAGGCAATCACAGACCAAAGAAACAAGTTGTAGTCAATAAGTGTATAAAGATTATTATATTGCAAAAATAATGCATATTATTGAAAAAATAAAACAAATAAAATTAAAATAACAATGAAATAAAAATATATAAACGACCGTCTGTGTTGCATTTTCGCGATGGGATATATCGAGGGTGAAAATTGTCTTTAAAAAGATATAATATAAGGTGTTTTTCCAACATGTATATTTTCCAATATTTTAGTAACATGGAAAGGTCTTCAGATTTAGTTGCAGAAGTAATTCATTTAAATATTCATCGAGAACACATTAAAGACAATTTTTCCCTCATATAAATAATAAAACATACGTTTTTCACATATAATTGTATTACAAATAGATCGAAACATACATACATGCATTCAACACTATAACATTGTCATGTATAAGAATTAAGATCATTATTATTTAATTTCGGTGATTATTCAAAACTGTATCTTATTAATGAAGTGTATAAAATAAAAAGTCCACTGATAATGGGTCCGCTGAAAAAAAAAAGTTTTTTCTACTTACATAAAAATGTACATAGGTTTTATTACATATATGAACCGTCCGTGAAAAAGTATGTAATTGATGGTGAAAACTGCGACAAAAGCCGTTCCGCGGTTTCGAAGAAGTTAGCGAATATATACAGACAGATTTGGAAAATTACTTTAATTACACTATGTATGTGTATAGATAAGGATTTATAAAAGTTTGAATAGTCACCAAATTGAGCCTACGTCACTATTGATCTGAAAACTTTTTTCAATGTGACATAGGCCGTTTCGAGTCTTAGACCATTTCCTTAGTTCAATAAAAAACATCTTCAATCTTTTTATAGTAAAAAGCATCTTAATATCATCAGAAATATAACTCATTTTTTATTAAGTTAGTAAATATTAAAGTGTCAAATAGTCAATGAGATCTTTTTAAATACATTTGCTTCTAAATCTGGAAACGATCTAAGACATTTCTCTATTTTAATTATCGCCTACCTAAAATAGTCACATCCATCAAAATGTCAAAAACGTCCATCTTATATTTATTTATAAATTCGTTTTTAATAAACTATATAAAAGAGCCAATCGAAACACAAATGTATAATAATACAATATATATATACCATGTAATAATTGACCACAATTTTTAATAATTTTATTTTACAACGCATATTAGACAGTAGTGCAAACGCGACTTAACTCTCAACTTAACTTTTCGTGATCTAGCTTTTACCGTATACTTTCGTGTTAGGTTAGCTTTATTTTCAACGAGATATTTCCTATTTATAATGTAAATAAGAAAAATATAGTCTAAATGTATAAAATAAAGTCTTACAAAATTAATACCTATGTCATGTATAAAATGTGTACTTAGAAAATAAAATTAGCACCGAATTTATACAAAAAAGCATCTTTATAGTTGCAAAATTATTTTGTGTGCAAATCGCCGTCGTCTCCACTGTAAGTACACGTACTTGCAAATGTAGCACAATTCATATAGTCAATTAAAATACTGACAATTATTGATATTTAAAAATTCTTTAAAACCTACTTTAGTAAGAGGTTCAAATAAATATATAAAATAACAAAATTATTACACAACAGTAACTAATTGCAATGAAATTGAATTTTCTGTTTCCGACATTTTTGTCTTAGTTGTAAATATTTTATGTATTAATTTTAGTTAACTTTAATGTAACTTTTTATCTCCTATCACTGTTAAATTGTGAAAGCTGTAAACGCCTGTTAAAGGTGTACATATCAGAACAGTTATATAATTGTAAGTGTTAACTCATAGTTTTTATTTAATATGTATACTGTTGGTGTTTCTATATAAAAATAAATAAATATAAAAACTTTTGCACGTAATCTGTTAAATACATAAAAATAGCTTAGGTTCCTTACCTTTTCAACTCTGAACCAACCCAGAAATATATAAATAATATTGGGATTCATAAAAATAACCTTAAAAAAAATAACGGCTTGTATCGTTAAAAATTCAAAGACGAAAAAGAAAATGGCTTCCAACGTTAAAAAGTCAACGAAGAAGAAGAAAAATAACTTTTAACGTATGTAGTTAACGACGTACGAAGAAAATTAGAGTATGAATAACCAATATATGTAAATATAGTTTACAGGGGTTTATTAAATAAGTGATATAGACCCTCACTCCTCGCATTCGTCAGATATGGTGAAATGGAATCCGCATTCGCGAGATCATTATTGATGAACAGTGTATGACAGCTGTCAGTTTAACAAAACCAGTACAATTTGAAAAATTTAATATCGACTTCTTTTTTATTCAGTTATTAGAGTGTATCTCAAAAACTACTGGAGAATTTTGAGAATCGGTTCACCAGAAAGAACATAGGCGATTGTCTATAATATTGGCTAATGCGATATTTAATCCGTCAAATTGACAATTTACCAGATTTATTACGTGCTCTCTTCGATACAATTTCTGTGATCTGGAATTAAGTCGATGTAATTTAATTGAAAAAACGGAATATATATAATGATGAATTAATCATCAAAAGTAGTTTTATGTTGTTTAATGAGTACCTACAACAATATCGGCGATGGGTTACATTACATTCTTTATTTTGTAGATTTAAAGATTATCGTTTATGCTGGATTTCAGAGATACTTTAAACTCTAGTTTATGTATTTGTTACTTATTTGTCGTCATATCTGACATAATTTCATTCAGATAAGACGGCAAATAACTTTAAGGAATACATGAACTTCAGTTAACAGTGGCCCGAGCACGAACATTTGCTAACGTGTAACGTTATCGTATAGTTGAGGTATACAGTACAAACTATGAGTTATCTGTGCCACAGTTGTACTAGATAAATGATAGTTTGTACTGAATACGTTAACGATACGATAACGTTACTTACACTTTAGCAAATGTTCGTGCTCGGGCCACTGAAACCGGGCGAGACTTAACCTAACGGTGTATTCTGTGAACGAATTTAATATTCTCATTTGCAATACAAAAACACATTTTAGGCGAACCACTGGACCGCATACTACCACTGCGATTTGCACACAAATCATTGCAAATGTCTAAGATAACAGCTACATTTGAAACCAAATGTCAGAGAATCAAAATACTGCATTATCAACTAGGTCCTTATCGTGTAATCTTATATTTAAAATACTGACAAAAATATTTTAACCTAACCAATCAAGAACGTTTCAATTCACCAAGAAGACTCCTAGATAACAAACTTGATAACGGAGTCATTCACACACAATTTTGCCATTCTTACGAATAACGTTGCTGTCCACAAGAATGAAAAACAGCAGCGCATTTTGGCCAAATCACTTTTTACTTTATATTTTTGGTGAAACTTCCAAACACACTAACAATAATTTTTGGACTAAATTTCACATTTTTTATATAAAAAAAATACTGATAATTTTTTGATATTTTTGTCAGATTTTTTCATTTTTAATTCACAACATCAACGTTTTTTTCTCCTATCTATCTTACAATTTAATTTGATCAACACCAAGAAGAAGTGTGCGTATTGCACGATATAAATGGAGATACGTATTAAATTTAATTAATAAACTAACGTTTTTGCAGTTTTTTTTCAAAATGCTACTAATAAAATTATTCATACAATGATTAGGCATAGAACATAACATGACGCGTTGCATATTGCAAGTCGATAGGCAAGACAAAAATAGGCATAGGAACTGCCGACAGAAGCCGAAGAAAACCATATCGATAACAAGTGCAACACGTCACTAGCACGTCCTACAAAAATCACTCAACGCGGCAACAAGGAGATTTCACTTGAATAATTTGTTACAACTCGGACGTTGAAAGGGATTGCTCCAAATGATCACAAGCTGTATTATTTGAGTCACAATCTCAAAATTAAAACATATATAAATATAAAATATTTATGAGATTAATGACAAGTTATCTTATTCCAGTAGGCCTTGATTTAGAAGGCTTATTTCAGTAGGCTTTGATTTATGAACGAATCCTTTACCAGTCTGCCTTTATTTAGGAGCGAATGTCATTCTAGTCGGCCTTGATTTATGAATGAATGTTATACCAGTCGATCTTCAATTAGGAATAAAGTTTATTCCAGTAGACTTTGATTTAGGAATGAAGCTTAATCCAGTCAGCCTTGATTTATGAATGAATCTTACTCCAGTCAACCTCGATTTATGAATGAATCTTATTCCAGTCGATCTTGATTAATGAATGAATATTATCCCAGTCGGTTTTGATTTATGAATGAATATTATACCGTTCTGTTTTGATTTATGAATGAAGCTTATTCCAGTCAGCCTTGATTTATGAATGAATATTATCCCAGTCGGTTTTGATTTATGAATGAATATTATACCGTTTGGTTTTGATTTATGAATGAAGCTTATTCCAGTCAGCCTTGATTTATGAATGAATCTTACTCCAGTCAACCTCGATTTATGAATGAATCTTATTCCAGTCGATCTTGATTAATGAATGAATATTAATCCCAGTCGGTTTTGATTTATGAATGAATATTATACCGTTCTGTTTTGATTTATGAATGAAGCTTATTCCAGTCAGCCTTGATTTATGAATGAATATTATCCCAGTCGGTTTTGATTTATGAATGAATATTATACCGTTTGGTTTTGATTTATGAATGAAGCTTATTCCAGTCAGTCTTGATTTATGAATGAATCTTACTCCAGTCAACCTCGATTTATGAATGAATCTTATTCCAGTCGATCTTGATTTATGAATAAATATTATTCCATACGATCTTGATTTATGAATAATATTATACCAGTCGGTTTTGATTTATGAATGAAGCTTATTCCAGTCGGCTTGGGTTGTTTCAAAATGTTATAAGCACCGTGTTGGTTAAACAACATGACAAGTTTTTTTTTAACCGGGAGTAAATTTAGGCTCATTTCAAACGGTAATAATTACATTAATATAAATTGCGACCGTGACTCGATAATAAAGCAGTGTCATTAGAGTAATGTGTATGACAAATTATCTATCATGATTTTTCGCATGCTAAATAGGTTTTATTTTGCCATAAAGTCTAAACGACAATTACAAACTTGAACTTCTATAAGTAACTTTAAGTTTAACATTACGATTACAATTATCATAATAAATGATACATTTTATTTGATTTCGATGAGACAGACCTTTTTTATTTTTATATTTCATTATTATAATAAGTAAGTCGTATAAGACTAATAAAATGCAATTTGTGGACCAAAATACTGTTGAACGTACATAACATAAATTATAAGACCGTGTTTTAGTATGTTGTTTTTTGTTCTCGAAAGGAATTTAATAGTTAATTAGAAATTTATGATTTTTTATAGTGTCCAGTTTTAGAAATACGTCATATATTATTATTAATATAGGTATGTAGTAAACTGGCATTTTACAGTAGCCAACTGCGGATGAACGCCGTACTTCTGAATTTCGAAGTTCAATACTCCGATAGTCGCTTACTTCGAAAAAACATATTTCGACAGAACATATCTATGTTCCACAAGAATGACTCTAACAGAACGTAGCGGAGTATCTAGTCAGAGCAAAGCCTCAATAGGTGACGTTAATTTCGATGGTGAGCATACAACGCGCGAGCCGAACGAGCGCAGCGAGCGTGCTTTTTTGTAGAAAATAAGTCCTGTCTAAGCAATGACTTGTCGAACTATGTTCTTTAGATGCAAGCGACTTGTCGAAGTATTGAACTTGTCGAATTTCAGAGGTATACACCGGATGAATCCTATATTATTGTGGATCATAACAAAAAATGTTATACTTAATTATTTGAAACAAATTAATAGTCTATAACGATTTATAGCCTCACTTATAAACGCTGCTTAACTATAAATTACGTTATTTAGTACTGCGCACAGCAAAATTATTCTGCGCCGTACTAAATGACGTTAATTAAACTTAAGCAGCGTTTATAAGTGAAGCCGTGAAGTACAAAGATACAAAAGGGACGGTAGTTATATTGACTTTGTCATGATTTTAATATAAAATGGTTACGATAACAAGAAACTACGTTAGACTTTCAATAGTCCAACATTTACAACTTTTGTATACTTCATCAAAATCAACTCGTATAGAGTATTAGACTGATTACATCATAAATTAAAATTTGGTTAGCAAATATATTTATAAAATAATTCGGTATTAGTTGGTTAATGCGCATTATTAATAATTGACCAATGCATTTAATAACATTGGATTTCTTCATGAAATGTTATTATTTTCATTTAATGTTTTTATTATAATTTTAATATAACATTGTATCTACTGAAAAATTGGTCAAGAGATGTTTACTTCGAACCTGTGTTAAAACCCTGAATTTTCGTATACATCATTTACTTAATATATTTATTATTAATAAATATACATAATAGTGTCTGCATAAAATAATCAGATACAAAGAAATATTAATACAATTATCAGATGATAACCATTCTATTATTAGAAAACCTATTATTAGACTAATAAAATTCATGCACAACATTTTTTTTTAAATGTATAAACAATATTTCAAAATAGTAAATATACTATTTTAAACGGCTACAATTAACTGCTGCGTCATTTTAATTTTCGTAATTACAAATATTTTATTCTTCATTCAAATAAACACATATTACAGATCGCGCGGCGAGAGTCTGGCTTTGACCTTCGGGTGGAGGGGATTACTGCGCATGGGTACTGTCGCGCCATGTGACAGAGAGAGACAAGAGTCCCTCGTCTTCGATGTGACAGAGAGAGACAAGAGTCCTTCGTCCCTCTAGCCACCCTGTGATACCCAATTTTTGACTTCTGCGCAATAACGGTCAAAGCCAAACTCTCGCCGCGCGATCTGTACCTAATTATAGGTGATCCGGTTTTAATAAATTTGTCTCTCTTTCTCGTTTTAACTAAACGACAAGGAAGGAGATATTCCGCTATTATATATTCGCTTCTTTATATACTATCTGTATAATATATTGCATTCATATACAGCAGGGCTATTATGTATCTCATTTGATAACAAATGTTGATTGAAATCCAAAATAATGGCGGCTCTATGTCACTTTTGTCAGCTTCAGTCATCAACTTACTAACATTTTTGCTTACTGGAGTTGACAAAACTGACATAGAGCCGCCATTTTCCAAGATTTCAATCAACATTTGTTAGCAACTGAGATACATAATAGCCCTGCCGGTATGGGCTCTCAATTAGATATGTGATGGTATTTTTAAAGATTAGTATATTTAAATTTATGTGAACAAATGCATAGAAAAAAAACTGTATAAGTATACTTTAACAAAATTAAATATAAACTATACAGTAAGAAACAATTCTTGAACCAAAGTTGTACAAAAACTCATTTTCAACACAGTGTTTAATTTTTTTTAAGTAGCAGACGAACATATTGTATTTTTACAGAAAAGATAAAATTTTCCATCCAATAAAAATATAAATTTTAACGAATGTTGAATTATAATGAGTAAATTTATTCTCATTTTTACTTAGAAATACAGGATTACTCACGTAATATTTATCGAAACTATAGTCGGACCTACCCGATAAATATTACATAGTCCCGTATTTCTAATTAAAAATGAGTGAAAACCACGTTAGTTTTTACAACAAAACATTATTCTCATTGAATTGTATTTAGTATGAAATCACACTTGGTTTAAACCTCTCGAAAATCATAGCACGTACGTATAAATACTGATAGACAACACATACCTAATAGACACCTTATAACTAACAAAAAAAAAATGCCTAACTCATGAAGTTTATCATCATTTAGTAAAAATAATACTGTTAGATTTGTTGTGCCCGAACTTGAATGAATCTTAATGGAAATAAAATTATGATGTACAACATGTAGCATTTATCAATGATAGAATGCTGAAACAACATTAATAACAAGTTGTCCGTCAGCTTACAGTTGAAGAATCGTAGTACCGCAGCTATAAAAGAAAGTATTATATTTATAATCTAATATATAAGATATTATACATTCTAGACTAGGCAACTCACTAGGTGCCATGTTATACACTGAACAACCATTTAGCAGGACAATAACGTATTTCTGTTGCAATTACTTGAAATCTAAAAACGGCCAGCTTTATGTCAGCTCCAGTTAGCAACTAATATTTATGCGTACTTGAGTAGTCAAAAGTGACATAAAGCCGGGATTTTTCAAGATTTCATCGATTGCAACTGAGATAAGTAATTGGTCTGCAAATCAAGAAGTCTACAGGTGAAGGTTTTGGTTGAGGTATTACTACGAATAACAATTTAAAAAATAATGGGTCCAATGAAATGTACTAGTTATTATAACTGCATAGGCGGATAAGAATTGGACAGTACTTATCCAATGTCATGGCTGAAACAGGTGTGGTATAATAATTGAAAATTTGGTTATACATCAAGGTCCATTAGCCTTTCTCAGAATTACTGTTATCTTCTATTTCATTGAATATAACAAAAAGTTAATAGTTTAAGTCATCGCAATTATTAAACAAATTAGACTGCTGACCGGCGATGACGATCACTGAAAAGCGAATAAAATAATAATAATAATAAAATATACGCGCTGTTATTTAATTTGACAGAAGATATTATTTAATCGTTGGTCATAAATAATGTGCAGAGAGACCGTGACAGTGTAATATAATACAATAAGAATGAATACGAAGTAAGGTATCTTTACGGTGTCTAGCGGAGTTGCCTAGTCTATGTTTCAAAGTAGTACTTTTAAATGATCATCAAATATCCATTTTATTGTTTAATATAAAAAAATCCTAATATAACACAGATTTTAAAATATTTAGTAAGTACCAATAAATTGAAATAGTTTTATTAATAATGGATGGATGTTTGAATCGATTTTTAAAGTAGCGTTTTTTAGCCAAAAAAATGTCGTTAACTCACTATCTTAAAAACTATCGGAAATACTTAGAACTTAGTTTAAATTATAGAGCCATATTACATTATAACATCTATATATAAGCTTAACTAAGTACACAAACATATATGGCGTTGCAACACATTCCTCCGGGTTGCCAGCGCAGATAATCGAGCCAACTAAACTACAAGCTTCCAAAACAAAAGCAAGAGTAGAACTTTTTAAACATTCGCGAATCAAATTCATGATTTAAGACCACGGTCGATGCATGAAACGTCAAGGTTATCCAAAATTATGTTCTAAAATTAATTTGTGCGCGAAAAAGTATTATTCTCTTATTATTATTTTTATTCTCTTAAACCAAGCAAGAGTGTCGAAATTATCTGTTTATCTTTCTTTTAACCGTATTAAAAGGACAGAGCATCATCTATCGACATAGTTACTGTAGATCTATCGACAGTTTAATTCATTAAAGTATTATTTAGTTTGAAGAATATAGTTCACGCGTTAACTAAAATATTTTTTAGATAATCTAGTTCAAGAATATTTAATACTTTCAACTAACATTTATTGTACTTCTAGCGTTTGATTGTTAGACGCCATAATGTCAACATAAATATGTGCTAGTACAAAATGTAAGTAAAACAAGTTCACTCCACTTCTATTCTTCTACTATAGTTTACGCGTTAGTAGAATACTTTGTTTATTTTAATATTATATTTCAAGTATTTAATATTTATAATATTTTTACATTACATTTATTTGACCTCTAGCGCTTGGCTCATCCGGGACATAAATATCAACATAAATATGGGCTTGTTCGAAACGTAAGTAAAACAATTTCACCCACTTTCAATGGTATTGTCCATTTACAAGTACAATTTGAAAAATTTAATACCGACTTCCATTCTATTCAGTAATTGGAGAGTAACTCAAAAACTAATGGACTTGATGAAATTTAAATTAAATTAAAATAAAAAATGGGACTACACGGGAAGCACCAGCTTTCAAACAGAAAAAGAATTTTGAGAATCGGTTCACCCAGTCGAAAGTTATGAGGTAACAAACATAAAAAAAAATACAGTCGAATTGAGTACCTCCTCCTTTTTTTGGAAGTCGGTAGAAAATGGGCGATTGTTATTTTATTTTATCCAGCGTGTACTTTTCGGTTTAATTTTAATTATGTATTGACAAGACGGGCAAATGGCTCGCATGACTTTTGAAGTTATACCGATTTGTTACACAAATTAAAGTATTATGATATAATGGCAACACTACGGTGCTGACGTCTCAGGTCTACACGCTTGTAGGCAGATAATCTCGTACTACCCACCAAGAAAATATCCAAACAATCAAATTGCATACCATTAAAATAATATCCTAAATTATATAAGACGTAAACTATATATATATATATGTATATATATATATATATATATGTATATATATGATGTGATAATGTAATATGGCTCAACTATTACATTTTATCTGTAAAAAATGAAATATCAAAAGACACAAATTAAATTGAGAACATAAATCATGAAAATAATATAAAAAAACTGAGGATGTGACTATAAAAAATAACTAAACTAAATATAAACTATATTGCGTCTGTGGTCCGTCGAAATAAAAACGATCAGAAATCAATCATGTACCTAATGGAACAAACAAAATACAGAAATAAAATAATAAATCAGTGCATAACATAAAATCAATAAAATACACACAAAATTAATAAGATTATAATCAAAACGTTTTAATGAGAGATAGATATATTACAAAGCGGAGAGAGGAGAGAATGATGTGAGATGGAGAGAAAATGATATGAAGAAAGAGAAGAGTAGGGAGGGAGATGTGACACAGCGCGTATAGAGAGAAACGAAGCATGGAGATTGTAGAAAGGACAAAGCGCAAGTTGAGAGGGAAATAGAACCGAAGGAGCCATCCGAAGGATACCTGCTATGGACTGAGGAAGTGTTGCGATGCAAGCCAGGCGAGTAAAGAGAAGAGAGGAGAGGAAGGAGTGAGATAGCTAGTATGAAGCCCAGTGAGTGTAGAAATGACACAAGCACCAGTGAGAGGGAAATAGAAATAAATAGAACCGAATGAGAGCCACATACCTGCTCTGGACTGAGGGAGTTTGCGATGCGAGACTCGGGAGTAAAGAGAAGAATAGGGAGAGAGAGGTGAGATCGCAAGTGTGGAGACATGAGAGTGTAGAAAGAAAACGAGCGAGCGCGAGTGAGAGAGAAATATAAAGAAATAGAACCGAACGTGAGCCACATACCCGCTCTAGACTGAGAGAGTGTTGCGATGCAAGTCTGGCGGGTAAATAGAAGAAAGGGAAGGGAGAGGTGAGATAGAAAATGTGGAGACATGAGAGTGTAAAAGGGACAAAGCTCAAAGTGAAAGGGAGATAGAACAAACCGAGAGCCACATACCTCCTCTGGACAGAGGGAGAGGTGAGATAGAAAGTGTAAAGACATGAGAGTGTGAAAGGGACAAAGCTCAAGTGTAAAGGAGATAGAACAAACCGAGAGCCACATACCTGCTCTGGACAGAGGGAGTGTTGCGATGCGAATCAGGCGAGTGGCCGTAGGCAGGCGACGAAGACATGTATGGAGGAAGAGTGGTCACTAGCACCGGCTTCACGTAGCCGTTCTTTAGCATCTCGTTCTCTGGAATAGAGGGGATATATTAGTTTTGTTATTGGCGGAAAATACGTTATACTAGTAGTTCTGCGAACAGTAGACCTCGCGAGCAGTCTTATCAGCGGCAATATCTCGCAGTACTTCACAACCTATTATCTCTACAACCACTCTTAACTAATATACTAGTAGTTCTGCGAACAGTAGACCTCGCGAGCAGTCTTATCAGCGGCAATATCTCGCAGTACTTCACAACCTATTATCTCCACAACCACTCTTAACTAATATACTAGTAGTTCTGCGAACAGTAGACCTCGCGAGCAGTCTTATCAGCGGCAATATCTCGCAGTACTTCACAACCTATTATCTCTACAACCACTCTTAACTAATATACTAGTAGTTCTACGAACAGTAGACCTCGCAAACAGTCTTATCAGCGGCAATATCTCGCAGTACTTCACAACCTATTATCTCCACAACCACTCTTAACTAATATACTAGTAGTTCTGCGAACAGTAGACCTCGCGAGCAGTCTTATCAGCGGCAATATCTCGCAGTACTTCACAACCTATTATCTCTACAACCACTCTTAACTAATATACTAGTAGTTCTGCAAACAGTAGACCTCGCGAGCAGTCTTATCAGCGGCAATATCTCGCAGTACTTCACAACCTATTATCTCTACAACCACTCTTAACTAATATACTAGTAGTTCTGCGAACAGTAGACCTCGCGAGCAGTCTTATCAGCGGCAATATCTCGCAGTACTTCACAACCTATTATCTCTACAACCACTCTTAACTAATATACTAGTAGTTCTGCGAACAGTAGACCTCGCGAGCACAGTCTTATCAGCGGCAATATCTCGCAGTACTTCACAACCTATTATCTCCACAACCACTCTTAACTAATATACTAGTAGTTCTGCGAACAGTAGACCTCGCGAGCACAGTCTTATCAGCGGCAATATCTCGCAGTACTTCACAACCTATTATCTCTACAACCACTCTTAACTAATATACTAGTAGTTCTGCGAACAGTAGACCTCGCGAGCAGTCTTATCAGCGGCAATTTCTCGCAGCACTTCACAACCTATTATCTCCACAACCACTCTTAACTAATATACTAGTAGTTCTGCGAACAGTAGACCTCGCGAGCAGTCTTATCAGCGGCAATATCTCGCAGTACTTCACAACCTATTATCTCTACAACCACTCTTAACTAATATACTAGTAGTTCTACGAACAGTAGACCTCGCAAACAGTCTTATCAGCGGCATTATCTCGCAGTACTTCACAACCTATTATCTCCAAAACCACTCTTAACTAATATACTAGTAGTTCTGCGAACAGTAGACCTCGCGAGCAGTCTTATCAGCGGCAATATCTCGCAGTACTTCACAACCTATTATTTCTACAACCACTCTTAACTAATATACTAGTAGTTCTGCGAACAGTAGACCTCGCGAGCAGTCTTATCAGCGGCAATATCTCGCAGTACTTCACAACCTATTATCTCTACAACCACTCTTAACTAATATACTAGTAGTTCTGCGAACAGTAGACCTCGCGAGCAGTCTTATCAGCGGCAATATCTCGCAGTACTTCACAACCTATTATCTCTACAACCACTCTTAACTAATATACTAGTAGTTCTGCGAACAGTAGACCTCGCGAGCAGTCTTATCAGCGGCAATATCTCGCAGTACTTCACAACCTATTATCTCCACAACCACTCTTAACTAATATACTAGTAGTTCTGCGAACAGTAGACCTCGCGAGCAGTCTTATCAGCGGCAATATCTCGCAGTACTTCACAACCTATTATCTCTACAACCACTCTTAACTAATATACTAGTAGTTCTGCGAACAGTAGACCTCGCGAGCAGTCTTATCAGCGGCAATATCTCGCAGTACTTCACAACCTATTATCTCTACAACCACTCTTAACTAATATACTAGTAGTTCTGCGAACAGTAGACCTCGCGAGCACAGTCTTATCAGCGGCAATATCTCGCAGTACTTCACAACCTATTATCTCCACAACCACTCTTAACTAATATACTAGTAGTTCTGCGAACAGTAGACCTCGCGAGCACAGTCTTATCAGCGGCAATATCTCGCAGTACTTCACAACCTATTATCTCCACAACCACTCTTAACTAATACACTAGTAGTTCTGCGAACAGTAGACCTCGCGAGCAGTCTTATCAGCGGCAATATCTCGCAGTACTTCACAACCTATTATCTCCACAACCACTCTTAACTAATACACTAGTAGTTCTGCGAACAGTAGACCTCGCGAGCACAGTCTTATCAGCGGCAATATCTCGCAGTACTTCACAACCTATTATCTCCACAACCACTCTTAACTAATATACTAGTAGTTCTGCAAACAGTAGACCTCGCGAGCACAGTCTTATCAGCGGCAATATCTCGCAGTACTTCACAACCTATTATCTCCACAACCACTCTTAACTAATATACTAGTAGTTCTGCGAACAGTAGACCTCGCGAGCACAGTCTTATCAGCGGCAATATCTCGCAGTACTTCACAACCTATTATCTCCACAACCACTCTTAACTAATATACTAGTAGTTCTGCGAACAGTAGACCTCGCGAGCACAGTCTTATCAGCGGCAATATCTCGCAGTACTTCACAACCTTTTATCTCCACAACCACTCTTAACTAATATACTAGTAGTTCTGCGAACAGTAGACCTCGCGAGCACAGTCTTATCAGCGGCAATATCTCGCAGTACTTCACAACCTATTATCGCCAGAACCACTTAACTAATACACTAGTAGTTCTGCGAACAGTAGACCTCGCGAGCACAGTCTTATCAGCGGCAATATCTCGCAGTACTTCACAACCTATTATCTCCAGAACCATTTAACTAATACACTAGTAGTTCTGCGAACAGTAGACCTCGCGAGCGCAGTCTTATCAGCGGCAATATCTCGCAGTACTTCACAACCTATTATCTCTACAACCACTCTTAACTAATATACTAGTAGTTCTGCGAACAGTAGACCTCGCGAGCAGTCTTATCAGCGGCAATATCTCGCAGTACTTCACAACCTATTATCTCCACAACCACTCTTAACTAATATACTAGTAGTTCTGCGAACAGTAGACCTCGCGAGCAGTCTTATCAGCGGCAATATCTCGCAGTACTTCACAACCTATTATCTCTACAACCACTCTTAACTAATATACTAGTAGTTCTGCGAACAGTAGACCTCGCGAGCAGTCTTATCAGCGGCAATATCTCGCAGTACTTCACAACCTATTATCTCTACAACCACTCTTAACTAATATACTAGTAGTTCTGCGAACAGTAGACCTCGCGAGCACAGTCTTATCAGCGGCAATATCTCGCAGTACTTCACAACCTATTATCTCCACAACCACTCTTAACTAATATACTAGTAGTTCTGCGAACAGTAGACCTCGCGAGCACAGTCTTATCAGCGGCAATATCTCGCAGTACTTCACAACCTATTATCTCCACAACCACTCTTAACTAATACACTAGTAGTTCTGCGAACAGTAGACCTCGCGAGCAGTCTTATCAGCGGCAATATCTCGCAGTACTTCACAACCTATTATCTCTACAACCACTCTTAACTAATATACTAGTAGTTCTGCGAACAGTAGACCTCGCGAGCACAGTCTTATCAGCGGCAATATCTCGCAGTACTTCACAACCTATTATCTCCACAACCACTCTTAACTAATACACTAGTAGTTCTGCGAACAGTAGACCTCGCGAGCACAGTCTTATCAGCGGCAATATCTCGCAGTACTTCACAACCTATTATCTCCACAACCACTCTTAACTAATATACTAGTAGTTCTGCAAACAGTAGACCTCGCGAGCACAGTCTTATCAGCGGCAATATCTCGCAGTACTTCACAACCTATTATCTCCACAACCACTCTTAACTAATATACTAGTAGTTCTGCGAACAGTAGACCTCGCGAGCACAGTCTTATCAGCGGCAATATCTCGCAGTACTTCACAACCTATTATCTCCACAACCACTCTTAACTAATATACTAGTAGTTCTGCGAACAGTAGACCTCGCGAGCACAGTCTTATCAGCGGCAATATCTCGCAGTACTTCACAACCTTTTATCTCCACAACCACTCTTAACTAATATACTAGTAGTTCTGCGAACAGTAGACCTCGCGAGCACAGTCTTATCAGCGGCAATATCTCGCAGTACTTCACAACCTATTATCGCCAGAACCACTTAACTAATACACTAGTAGTTCTGCGAACAGTAGACCTCGCGAGCACAGTCTTATCAGCGGCAATATCTCGCAGTACTTCACAACCTATTATCTCCAGAACCATTTAACTAATACACTAGTAGTTCTGCGAACAGTAGACCTCGCGAGCGCAGTCTTATCAGCGGCAATATCTCGCAGTACTTCACAACCTATTATCTCCAGAACCACTTAACTAATACACTAGTAGTTCTGCGAACAGTAAACCTCGCGAGCACAGTCTAATCAGCGGCAATATCTCGCAGTACTTCACAACCTATTATCTCCACAACCACTCTTAACTAATACACTAGTAGTTCTGCGAACAGTAGACCTCGCGAGCAGTCTTATCAGCGGCAATATCTCGCAGTACTTCACAACCTATTATCTCTACAACCACTCTTAACTAATATACTAGTAGTTCTGCGAACAGTAGACCTCGCGAGCACAGTCTTATCAGCGGCAATATCTCGCAGTACTTCACAACCTATTATCTCCACAACCACTCTTAACTAATATACTAGTAGTTCTGCGAACAGTAGACCTCGCGAGCACAGTCTTATCAGCGGCAATATCTCGCAGTACTTCACAACCTATTATCTCCACAACCACTCTTAACTAATATACTAGTAGTTCTGCGAACAGTAGACCTCGCGAGCACAGTCTTATCAGCGGCAATATCTCGCAGTACTTCACAACCTATTATCTCCACAACCACTCTTAACTAATATACTAGTAGTTCTGCGAACAGTAGACCTCGCGAGCACAGTCTTATCAGCGGCAATATCTCGCAGTACTTCACAACCTATTATCGCCAGAACCACTTAACTAATACACTAGTAGTTCTGCGAACAGTAGACCTCGCGAGCAGTCTTATCAGCGGCAATATCTCGCAGTACTTCACAACCTATTATCTCCACAACCACTCTTAACTAATACACTAGTAGTTCTGCGAACAGTAGACCTCGCGAGCAGTCTTATCAGCGGCAATATCTCGCAGTACTTCACAACCTATTATCTCTACAACCACTCTTAACTAATATACTAGTAGTTCTGCGAACAGTAGACCTCGCGAGCACAGTCTTATCAGCGGCAATATCTCGCAGTACTTCACAACCTATTATCTCCACAACCACTCTTAACTAATACACTAGTAGTTCTGCGAACAGTAGACCTCGCGAGCACAGTCTTATCAGCGGCAATATCTCGCAGTACTTCACAACCTATTATCTCCACAACCACTCTTAACTAATATACTAGTAGTTCTGCGAACAGTAGACCTCGCGAGCACAGTCTTATCAGCGGCAATATCTCGCAGTACTTCACAACCTATTATCTCCACAACCACTCTTAACTAATATACTAGTAGTTCTGCGAACAGTAGACCTCGCGAGCACAGTCTTATCAGCGGCAATATCTCGCAGTACTTCACAACCTACTATCTCCACAACCACTCTTAACTAATACACTAGTAGTTCTGCGAACAGTAGACCTCGCGAGCACAGTCTTATCAGCGGCAATATCTCGCAGTACTTCACAACCTATTATCTCCACAACCACTCTTAACTAATATACTAGTAGTTCTGCGAACAGTAGACCTCGCGAGCACAGTCTTATCAGCGGCAATATCTCGCAGTACTTCACAACCTATTATCTCCACAACCACTCTTAACTAATATACTAGTAGTTCTGCGAACAGTAGACCTCGCGAGCACAGTCTTATCAGCGGCAATATCTCGCAGTACTTCACAACCTATTATCTCCACAACCACTCTTAACTAATATACTAGTAGTTCTGCGAACAGTAGACCTCGCGAGCAGTCTTATCAGCGGCAATTTCTCGCAGCACTTCACAACCTATTATCTCCACAACCACTCTTAACTAATACACTAGTAGTTCTGCGAACAGTAGACCTCGCGAGCACAGTCTTATCAGCGGCAATATCTCGCAGTACTTCACAACCTATTATCTCCAGAACCATTTAACTAATACACTAGTAGTTCTGCGAACAGTAGACCTCGTGAGCACAGTCTTATCAGCGGCAATATCTCGCAGTACTTCACAACCTATTATCTCCACAACCACTCTTAACTAATACACTAGTAGTTCTGCGAACAGTAAACCTCGCGAGCACAGTCTAATCAGCGGCAATATCTCGCAGTACTTCACAACCTATTATCTCCACTACCACTCTTAACTAATATACTAGTAGTTCTGCGAACAGTAGACCTCGCGAGCACAGTCTAATCAGCGGCAATATCTCGCAGTACTTCACAACCTATTATCTCCAGAACCACTTAACTAATACACTAGTAGTTCTGCGAACAGTAGACCTCACAAGCGCAGTCTTATCCGTCTGCAGGTAAAATACAGAAAAATTTACAAATATTTACTGCGAGAAGACCGTCACCAATTTTGCTAAAATTGTATATGTTGATTGATTGGTTCTTGCCAAATATAACCAAAATGGTCCAGTTTTTAAACTTCACCTATTATCTCCGCAACCACTTGACCAATTATACTTATATTCGAAATTCCTCCTTAAAGTCAGGTACCTAATGTGTGTACTAAGTTTTATCGAAATCGGTCGGTAAATAGCGCCGCATCAAACTTCCCCCCTATTTAGGAAAATTACCCCCCCACTCAAAATCGCCGACGACAATAAAATTATATTGAATAGTAGAACCTGCATGCCAAGTTTCGTCAAGATTGGCTGAAAAACACGGCCTGTACAGGAAGACAAACATACGGACAGATGCAAGTCAATTTGGCTAGTTACAGCAGAGATTCACCAGCACTTCACTAGAACGTCATTTAGATAGACCAGTGACTTAATGACTCACTTATTTATGTTACAAACAAATAAATATAATATAAAAAAATATATTAATAGCGATGTTTTACCTGCAATTAAAACATTTATTAAACATACTTACCTAATTCGAAACCTAATTATACATGAGAGTAGCGTACTCGACTTCCGTTCCGAACAAGTCATGCTGTGATTGGTCCGCCCGATCTCCTCGCCCAATCAGCGTCGACTCCGCCCCTTCCGCTCCCCTCAAATGTCAACCATCACCCCAGGTAGTGCGCCTAGCGCAACTTGGCTTCATTGGTTTTCTCGTGTTATGCCACCAGGCAGGTATAGAAAGTGTTAGGTTTCGAATTAGGTAAGTATGTTTAATAAATGTTTTAATTGCAGGTAAAACATCGCTATTAAACAACTGTACCGTAATTCGAAACCTAATTATACATGAGAGATGTGTTTGTTATCGCCTGGTGGTGATGGTGACGCCAATGTGATAAATCTTTAATAGGTATTGAATGTTCTGACGCCCAGCGGTCCAGGTTTCATTCACAAAACTTTTGTTGTCTGCGTAAGCATGAATTCTAGGTGTAGGAAAATTAGACTACTCATTTTAGTACATGATACGTCCATTATTTGATGTGTCTGCCAAATCAGTGCGAACAAAGAGTAAATAAGGAAGGTACGCCCAATTTCTCAATGGAACTGCTTGCAGACTTGAGGCAAGGTCAATTCATCAATACGTTCCACTAATTATGAGTTTTACCAAATTAGTAACCTTGGCACGTGTTGCTGTTCAAGGTTTATTTATGTTCTGATTGCAACCCATCTTTTAACTCTCGTAATCACTCATGATGTTTTGAATGTGGGGCGGAGCCCCGAGCATTCTTGAACGAGTGTAGTATATATATATATGTATATATATATTTTTAAATGCCGAGTGCAGTAAGTGTGCTGGACACATTACAACTGTCTGTTTCGTGAGAGTATCTGTTTTAAGACCATAGCAGTGCTAAAGTAGTTTGCAGTTCCGTAATTTAATTCTGGAAAAAAGCTTATAAACTATTGTGACATAGAAATAACGATGGCTACTATCTCCCTTGAATTAGGTAGATAAAAACTATTTTCTTCACAAATGTTTTAAATAAAATTATTGATTTATTAAGGTATCGACTTCCAGGTTGGGGGTCGCGGTCGCCTTGGCCAAAATAGTGATTTTAGCTTTAAATATTTATGTGTTTTTGTAATTTCGACTTAAAAATGCATCAGGTAAGTATTCCAGATTTGTGAATTAAGAATATACTAAGGGTCGTTTTAATAAGATTGGTTAAGAATCTTGCAAGATTAGACCACTTGGGTTTTTGTTGGTTTCCTGGGTAATTATCTCACGAAGAGTGCTATTTTTTCCAAGCTAAACTTTCTCCAAGGATCAGATAAGCCTAAACATTTTCTTGTATTATAGTCGGTTAGATTTTGATACATTCGTATATCTACGAGTACAAACTTTTTGTATCATTTCTATCGCACGCGACAATGGTTAGTCACCCATACAGGAAGCCGACCAGTCGGTCGGCATTGTTGGGACTCTGGATAGATTTGTAATCGTGAACGGGTAATCCAACGATCTATTTAACAGCGCCTTCATAAAAAAAAAAACGATAACTAGCGGTACCAATGTTTGAAAAACATTGAATCGTTTAGAATAAAACATACCTAATAGCATCGGTAACTGAGTATTCGTGAGTTCTAAATCGGGTTGCTAATGCGACAACTGTTTCTCACTGTATTTCAGCGATCAGGAAAATTCCTGTTGATTTGTTTTAATTCGGCTAGTATTTCTTATGGTATGCCGGGGGATAAACCCAACCCTACTCTGAAGTTCCAAGTCAGCCGGTGGGGCGTAACAGTGACCTTGGGAATCTAATTTGTCGATTGTGCAGAAATTGTGGGCACTCGTAAGCTTGGCGAAAGGCAAAAAAGATACAAAAACTGTCTGTTAGTTTTGTAGTACCTAGATGTGTTTGGCAATACCACTCAGAACAGAGCTTCCAAAATAAATAGCTTTTCCATGAGCTGTGAGCTTTGATCTTACTCTAGTTCGTAGTAGGTTTTTAAGAATAACTAATCATTTCTGTGTATATTTTGCAACGAATACGAGGATGCGTAAACGAGGTACTCGCATATATTCACGGTTAATACAATAAGGTTTTGCAGTATTAGTAGTATCTGATGCGTCAGAAGGAATTCAAATTATTATTACAATTATCCCCAGCCTTGCTCAGTGTCAGGGTTTTTGTGATGCTCGCAAGCGCACATGTTTTTGGGGCACTGAGCTAAAGACAGATTGCAAGCAGATATTTTTGAGTCATTCGTATATAAACTAAAATAGTCTAGAAATAGTCATTGTAAATGAACTGAAGGAAACGGTGATTGTTTGAATCGACCGACAAGTGGTCCAGAGGAAGATCGACCTTGGCCATCCAGTCTACTCTTAGAGAAAGTAGCACGCAATGCTCGATCCAGTCTTCTCTTGGAGAAACTAGCACGCAATTATGGTTAATCAATCTGAATTTTAAGAGAGCACCGTAGGTACTTGTTCAAGTTTTTCTGATCCCAAAAACGGTCTTGGTGTGCAGTTGCCTTTAAGTCTGAGAATATTGCTAACAGCTTGAAAAAGACTGGCTTCCCATTTTTACGACACCTCGAGTGTGCATTTCGTCAACCACTTTCATTTCAATTTAGTTACATATTTTGCTGTAACGGTCGCTCGACAAAAGCAATGACAATTTCGTGTATAATGGTAAATAGTAGTTACTTATTATGTTTAGAATGTCGAGCGGAGCTTCGAGCATTCTTTGATGCATTCGGTAGCTCGACAAAAGCAATGACCGTTTCTTTTTGCACGGTATACAGTCACTTATTATGCTTAGAATGCAGAGCGGAGCTCCGAGCATTCGTCGATGCGTTCGGTAGCTCGACAAAAGCAATGACCGTTTCTTTTTGCACGGTATACAGTCACTTATTATGCTTAGAATGCAGAGCGGAGCTCCGAGCATTCGTCGATGCGTTCGGGAGCTCGACAAAAGCAATGACCGTTTCTTTTTGCACGGTATACAGTCACTTATTATGCTTAGAATGCAGAGCGGAGCTCCGAGCATTCGTCGATGCGTTCGGTAGCTCGACAAAAGCAATGACAGTTTCTTTTTGCACGGTATACAGTCACTTATTATGCTTAGAATGCAGAGCGGAGCTCCGAGCATTCGTCGATGCGTTCGGTAGCTCGACAAAAGCAATGACCGTTTCTTTGTGAACGGTATACAGTCACTTATTATGCTTAGAATGCAGAGCGGAGCTCTTAGCATTCTTCGATGCCTTTAGCTTTGTTACGGTAGCTCGACATAAGCAATGACGTTTTCTTTTTGAACGGTACACAGTAGTCACTTATCATGCTTAGAATGTAGAGCGGAGCTCCAAGCATTCTTCGATGAGTTTAACTTTGCTTATTGACCCTCACGAAGGGCTGCTTGTATGCATATTTTATTATTATCACCTATCTCGATGCAAACTAAGCCTCTTGAGCTTTTTGAATGGTGTACGGAAGCCATTTATTACGTTTAGAATATAGAGCGGAGCCCCAAGACTTTTTCAACGTTTTCTTGAGAACCAGTGATTGCAACCTTTTTTGGTAGCTGCCTGGCACGGAAGGGTTTCTAGTCAGAATCTTTTCGTTTTATTTCGTTGCTTCCATATTATGATTTCCCTGTCCTATCCCGATGGGATGAGGAGGAATTATGCCTCTTGTCGGGCTGTAAAATTTGTTAGTTACACCGGCAACGCCCTCATGTTAGGGATCGAATATGTCGACCCGGGTTTCAAGCAAAACAAACTCATCTTTGGGTGTGCAGCAGCGACTGCGAACTACAGTTGGCCACTGCAGACATTGGCGTGTGCTGTGTCACTTTCTAGACTGACCTACTTTGACGTAGCAATGTGGTATCTAGGGTAGTGGCAGTTAGCCGGTGGTGCTCAGAAACTTATCTTGTGATGCATAGGTTTTAGATGTGTTTCATTGCATATCGTTTCACCAGAGGTCCAGGCCATATTTCGTATGTAGGTTGTTTAACAATTACATATAGTCCAGGGACTAAAAAGACTAAGATATATTCGAAGATAAGCCAAAACGCGACCTGAGAATATATGTTATTCTACCAGCTCTGTCTAAATAACATCGAATTTTTCAGTTTTGCTACTTTACCTGGTGTGAAAGTGCATGAATATATGTAGAAGTTTTCTTTGTACATTTTCGTATTAGAATGTGCTTTAACAGATTTTAGCCAATCTGGTACATTAATCAGTCGATTGCATGTCATCTAAGAAACCATTTAAACTGTTTTAAGTCTGGTTTTGTGGAACTCGTTCCCTAACGAGTGAACGACTTCGACTGGTTAAGCAAAGCGTAAAGTAAGCGTAGCGTTTGATTTCATTATGGGGATCACACCCTAGCTACTGAACTCATAACATTGGAGATAGAAGTGTTTGAGTTTTATAGTATTGGACATTATTACAATATTGTTCAAAAGGTTGTGGTTCTATGAGCTGTAACTTTTATTTTTCTGAAGCGTAAACTAAGATTATTATACGCTTTAACCATTTGAAAGTTCAGTGGTTTTTGAGGTGCTCAGTAGGGCTTATCCTCGTTTGATTACCCACACATGTTTGGGTCTGCTCAAATCGCAGTACAAGTCAGAATGACTGTAGCTTGGATTGTAATTTACCACGATTATATTATAGTTGATGAAAAATAGTAAGTGTTACTTACGGTTTGGTGATGAGCCGGAGCTGAACTACGAACCAACACTTGAATCCGATACCGTTGGTAGGTTATCATCTTCTTTTTCCTGTTTTTATTCCGTTTCTTCCATCGTTGGGGCTGGACCAGTATAACTATCAATTTGAAGAATCTAAAATTCAACTGAAACAGTTAATATATTTCATTTATATCTAGAACCAGCGGTAGCACTGGCTATAAACAAAAAATAATTAGTATTGAAGCGAACGGTAACACCGTTAAAATATTTTTAGTAAGTATATATAATTGCACATGAACTTACTAGTTGGTTCAGGACTTTACCTGAACTTTCACCAGCATGACGCAGTCAGTAAAGTAAATATTTCGTACTTACGACCGCTCCGGATGAAAATCCAAACGCCAATGAAGCCAAGTTGCGCTAGGCGCACTACCTGGGGTGATGGTTGACATTTGAGGGGAGCGGAAGGGGCGGAGTCGACGCTGATTGGGCGAGGAGATCGGGCGGACCAATCACAGCATGACTTGTTCGGAACGGAAGTCGAGTACGCTACTCTCATGTATAATTAGGTTTCGAATTACGGTACAGTTGTTTAATAAATTGACGAGTACGAAATTGAGTGTATAAATAGACGCTGACTACTTCAATAAAATTCACTTGATGCAACTAATTATAATAAATAATCATCATCATCATCTCAGCCGTAGGACTGCTGAACATAGACCTCCCCCATGAAAAGGACCGGTCGGAAGTGGCCTGTATCCAACGTCATCCTGCTACCTTTATCAGGTCGTCTGTCCACCTTGTCGGTGAACGACCTTCGCTGCGCTTGCCGGTCCGTGGTCTCCATTCCAGAACCTTCCGGCCCCATCGGCATCTGTTCTGCGTGCTATGTGCCCTCCCCACTGCCACTTCAACTGGCTAATCTTCTGGGCTATGTCGGTGACTTTCGTTCTTTTACGGATCTCCTCATTTCTGATTCGAATTCTCTACTAACTTAGAGAAACTCCGTATAATAAATAACATTTACCTGATAACTGGCAAATTTACAAATATAGAAGTCCATTTATGGCGGAAAAATATCTGTTAACTCGCCTTACGCGCGTATTGTAGCTTCCCAGGTACCGTAGGAGAGAGCTAATTCATATTTTGTTGGATTCTATCCGTGCACAGATGTCATTGACCTTAGTGTACAGAAGGCATTGAATTCAGTAGACAGAGAGTATTGACCCTAGTGAACAGAGGGCATTGATCTCAGAGTACAGAGGGCATTGACCTTAGTAGACAGAAGGCATTGAATTCAGTAGACAGAGGGTATTGCCCCTAGTGGACAGATGGCATTGACATCAGAGAACAGAGAGCATTGATCTCAGTGTACAGAGGGCAGAAGTCATTGACGACCTCACAGCAGACTTACCCGGCTTGGTGTAGTACTTGGAGAACACGTCGTCTTTGGCTATGTTCGGGTAGAGGAACTGCAGTTGCGGCAAATCGAGGACGCGGTCGGCAAGCGACCGCAGCATCAGGTCGCGCGACGTGAACGGCTGGAGGCTGAATACTTCGTTACCCTCTGTAAGGAAAAATAAAAATGTAACTTTTTTTATAGTATAAGGGGACGGTATAAGCAAGAGTTGTAACATCTGCCTAGCACTGATGCATGCCATCACAAGTGACGAACTGCACTACGCCCTTAACCCAGAGACATTAAGTTGTTAAGTCTCATGTGCCTGTCATTTCGCCGACAACCAGACCTCCAAACCAGAACACAGTATTGCGAACATTACTGCTTCACGGTAGCAAAAGGTATGGTGGCAGTCTTTTTTTAATGTTTCTTTCATCAGAAAAAATCTTATGAAAAAAAATATTAAAGAAATCTCCTGACAATAAACTCCAAGAAGCTAAACTCCAAGAAGCTGGAATACGAGGTGACCTGCTAAGATGGTTTACCTCTTACGTCAAAGATCGGTGCCAAACTGTAGTACTGGGTGGATATGCATCGGCTTCGTCACCTATTACATCGGGTGTGCCGCAAGGATCTATACTCGGTCCACTGCTCTTTATCATTTTTATCAACGACATCTTTTCGTGCTTCAAATACTCTGACTTTCTTTTATTCGCCGATGATATGAAGGTATTTAAGCCGATCAATACCAGTCGAGATCTAGATATGCTACAAAGCGATCTGGATAGTCTTCATGACTACTGTATTAGAAACAAACTTGACCTTAACGTAATCAAATGCTTTTGCATTACTTTCAGTCGGTCTAGTAAAACTTTACCCTTAGACTATAAAATTAATGGGCAGTCTCTAATGAGATGTCATAGTGTAGTTGACCTTGGAGTCACTCTCGATTCTAAACTCTTATTTGACGAGCATATAGAAAACCTATCTTCTAAAGCTATGAAAACTCTCGGCTTCTTATTGAGAGTAACAAAAGATTTCCAAACAATTAAAACATTAAAAATGTTATATTGTTCTTTAGTAAGAAGTCAACTTGAATATGCTTCACAAGTGTGGAATCCTCAATATGCTAAATATGTAGATATGCTAGAGAAACCACAAAAGAAATTCTTAAGGATCATTAACTATAAACTCAAAGTCCAAAGTCCTGATTATGTGGACAGTTGTAGACGTCACCACATATTACCTCTCTATGAAAGAAGGGAAGCAGCAGATCTTACTTTCTTGCACAATATATTACTGAATATACTTGACTCTTCGAGACTACTATTGGAAATTAAAATAATAACACCATATAGGACGTTTAGTCGTCGAAATTATTTACAGTTATATGCTCCTCGCTGTCACTCCAACTATCGTCATAATTCTTATTTTCCTCGCACTATTGATATGTTTATTTTTCTTTTTCTTTTTTTCTCTCGTAATTATCTGTTTATTTTTTTGGTAAATCAGGTTTTATGTGGCTTTATGTTGCTTGTAAACTTATAATCGAGTCTTATTTGTGTGCATCACTTTACTTTTTGTTTCCTGTTTGTGTTCTTTAATCAAGCACGATTACCTATTGTTAGCTATTCTTTTTAGCATTCAGGGCACTTACAATGTTATCATAAGCGAAAACTGTTAGGCTTTTGTATTCACAAGATCCTTATACTACATTATTTAATAAGCAGCTGTTTGTTTTCCGTGTAAATAAAAAAATAAAAAATATAAAAAATAAAAATAAAATAAAAATAATTAAAACAAAAAAAAAAAATTGCGAGATTGTTTCATCTGTTCAGCCGTGAAGCGATGACCAGGGGAAATACAGATTTATTTTTATATAATACTAGTGATTGCCCGCGACTTTGTTCGCGCAGTAGGCTCGCCATGACCTCCCATATTACTAGTATCTTGATTTTTTATCTACGAGGTATTAGAAAACATTTCAAAAAAAGATGAATAAAATCGGTAAAGCCATTCTCAAGTTATAGAGTGACCAGGAGAAATAGGGGTTCATTTTTATATACATATAATCTATATATATATAGATATAGATAGATGTCATAGGTAAGAGACAGTTCTACTAAGTTACAGACTGCTGTGAAGTTAAAAGTTCCTAGGAAGATCATTGGTACCCAAACTAGAATAACCGGTGATAGATGAGGCACTGGAATAACACTTTTCATCATCATCATCATCAACATCTCTTCATCTTGTATGGAATACTGCAGCCATCTCTGGGATGGTTCTGCTAAATACCAACTCGAAGCCTTGGTCTCCATAGGTAACCGAGCAAGGAAACTCATTGGTGACGATGCTTTAGTGGAGGCTAGACTTCAAAGCCTTGAACATAGACGCAAAGTTGCCAGCTTATCGGTGTTTTACAGGATTCACTTCGGAGAGTGTGCGATCGATCTTCACAATCTTATTCCCTCATCTCCTATCTTTCATCGAACAACAAGACGCACAGGAACACGTCATCCGTACATGGTCCCAAAAATACGCACGAAGCGCTTCAAATCTAGCTTCATAATGCGTACGGCTGAAGTATGGAACAACCTACCAGCGTCTATATTTCCTGACATATACAATCTGGGAGTCTTCAAATACAGAGTGAATAGGTACCTTTTAAGCAAGCATGTACCACCGTTGACCGCATCATCACTTTCCAACAGGTGAGACTGGTCAAATGCTTGTTTATCAAATGTAAAAAATAACATCGTCATCATCAATAACCACGCGAGTGAAACGCAGGGCGCGGCTAGAAAATAAATAAAGTGTCTCACCCCCAACCCAAGCGATGGTGATACCGCCCAGTTCGGAGTCAGAGAAGCGCAGCAGGAACGTGCCGGGGGGACACTTGGACAGCATATCCTCTGCGCCCTTCTTCTGGATGAACCCGCGGATCAAGCTGGACCAAACGATCGTATTACTTCGTACCTAAAACTCTTATATCGAACGGTAAGGGGCACACATAGCGCGTACTTACTATACAGGGTGTTTGGTAGAGGGACCGACAAACCAAATGAGCGTGTTCGGGGGACCACTTGGAGAATACTAGTTGGCCAAAAAAATATCCCCGACCCCCCAATATGTTTAACTTTTTGTTTAAATTTGTAAAAACTAAAAACATCCGGTCTAAAACATACTTTACAAATGTTATGGTGGTAAATAGGTACAATATTGGAGAAAACGAAAAAAACCAAAAAAAAGTTTAAAAAAATCGGGTCGGTCGGGATTTTTTTTTTGCCAACTTGTATTCTCCACGTGGGCCCCCGAACACGCTCATTTGGTTTGTCGGTCCCTCTACCAAACACCCTGTATATTACAAGTACAATTTGAAAAATAATACCGACTTCTATTCTATTCAGATATGGAGGTTAAATTAGCTTTTTAGAGCTAGGTTGAGTATTAATCACATTTTCTTCATTCTCATCATCTAGTGGTAAGTCTGAGAATCTGTTTTGTGTTGGGACATGTTCATATGGTGGGCTGTCAGCTCCATCTACTTTCTTCCGTTTCGGGTTTCTCTCCAAAGGAACTTTTTCCATTCTGTCTTGTTTTGATTGGAGTGTATCTCAAACACTACTGGACCGAATTTGATGAAATTTAAATGGGACCACACGGGAAGCACCAGCTTTCAAACAAAAAATAATTTTGAGCATCGGTTCACCCAGTCGAAAGGGATGAGGTAACAAACATTAAAACAAATACAGTCGAATTAAGTACCTCCTCCTTTTTGGAAATTCGTTACAATTTTTCACAAATTCACCTCTAAAAACACCCTTTGCAAGTCCACGTATTGACAAAAATTACATTAGAAATGAATTTAAGAAGCACAACTCACCGATCACACCACAGAGTCCTGAGATAGTCCCTGGTGACCTTGACCACCATGTAGAACCACTCCCAGAAGGTGAAGTTCCTCTCGGGCAGCGCGTCCTTGCAGAACTGTGTCCAGGAGACCGGCATGGCATTCAGCTCCATCGAGTTCAGCGGCAGGTTGGTCCTGGAAAAGCTTTATCGTTGATGAAGCTAGCAGCTTCTTACTTCACTACACGGTAACACCAACGTCGAGAAGGGAAGTAGCGAAGTTAGCTACCTTCGCTATTCCTTCCCTGCTTGCCTATTTGTTTTTATACTTGTATTGTATTCAATATTTAAAGTGTTGTGTTTGTTTTGTTTTGTATTCTTATAAAATGCGCTCGATGCAGTCATGTGTGATGTCACCGCCAGCCCCAACGGAAGACCAGCGCTGGTTGCTTCAACGCAATCAGCTTTATGCTGAGTTGGGGCTGTGTTGTAGTAAAACAATAGATTGTGTAGTGTAGAAAATTATTATTTATTTTATGTATAATTTTAGGCAAAATGTCATATTGTTTTCTTCAACATTTTTTTTTCTTTCTTTCATCTCGACGTGGGATTAGTTGATTAGGTTATTTTGTATACTGCCTATTTGATATGCGGGAGGGAGAGTGGTGCACACAGCATCTCTGCTATAAGCATTTGTGCAGCGGAAAGGACACTAAATATTACAATGTTTTTATTAAAATGGATTTGCGTAAAGTAACATTTGAATCAATAAATTAACTGAATTCTATCTTGTTCTATATTTTTTTAAGTTATTAGGAGATGGTACAAGCACGAGGCCCGCCTTTTGTTAGGTGGTACAGACAGACAGACAGACTGACAAACGGACAGCCAGCGAAGTCTTAGTAATAGGGTCCCGTTTTTACCCTTTGGTTCGGATCAAAACAAAAAAAACACTTGTTTAAAACAATTTGAACTGTTTGTTTTATAAAATTTAAAAAGCGTTGTTTTTTTTTCTAACCCTGGGTATGATCGAACAACGTGCATACCTGAATATCTTCTCTGCCAAGAAGCGCAGGTTGTCTTCGGCGAGGTCACCACCGGTAGCTGAACAGAACTTGATGCGAAGCGTCTCCGCAAGCTGGCCCCACGTCACCTGGGACCAAACGCACATAAAAATATGCATACAACTATAAAAATACTTTGAAAAAACTATGCAGTAGTATTGTAGCAGTTCTGCGAACAGTAGACCTCACGACCCCCGATATATATCGCAGTCTAAGCTATCTGAAATTGGCGGTGGTATATTATTCCAATAGGTACAGTCAAAGCCACAGAACAACATTATGAGGGTTCACCGAAATAATAAACACAAGATCCAAACAATCTATAGAAAGAGTAAATTCAATACGTACTAAAAGTTGACTAGAGAAAAATCACGCTCTATAAAATTTTATGTTGTAAGTACCAAATGCTCTTAACGAATATTACCAAAATTGTCCACTTTTCTACCGACTTCCAAAAAGGAGGAGGTATTACTACTCAATTCGACTGTTTTTTTTTTAAATATTTGTTACCTTATAACTTTTGATAGGGTGAACCGATTTTTGTTTGAAATCTGGTGCTTCCCGTGTGGTCCCATTTAAATTTTATCAAATTCGGTTCAGTAGTTTTTGAGTAACACTCAAATAACTGATTTTTTCCAAAGTAATCGAATGGAAGTCGGTATTAATTTTTTTAAATTGCACTTGTTCAACTTCAAACCACTTGACCAATTCTAAATTCATGTCTAAAGTCAGGTACCTAATGTGTGTACCAAATATTATCAAAATCGGTCGGTAAATAACGCCGCAGCAAACTTCCCCCCTTTTTAGGAACAGTATCCCGCCTCTCAAAAATCGCCGACGCCAAAATATAGATTATATTGAATAATACACGCACACCAAGTTTCGTCAAGATTGGTTGAAAAATGCGACCTGTACAAGAGAGCCAACACACAACCTAACAAACATACGGACAGATGGAAGTCAACCTGGGCAGTTCAAGCAGAAACGCTCAATTTTACTTATAACAATTGTTTGGCACCGAATAGCAAATTGCATAATATTAGAGTCCAAGGAAAAGAAAAGTCTCTTTGTTGACAGCTGTATTGACACTCTGTGACACCTTGCCTAAAATAAAAATTTTCTTCTCCTCTTCACCCTTGCAATGTTGGAACTTAAAAGTAAATGACTTGTAACCCTTTTGGAATTGAATCATTAATGTGTTGAGTTAATTAAATGTTGTTGAAACACTACTGTTGAACTGTACAGACGGACTAGTGTTCATATTTGTAATGAGGTGAAGTGACAAAATCTCTGATAACATGATAATTTGACATTGATTCGCTTCGCACTTAACTAAAATTCTCTAACCTATGGTAGTTCTTATTATGTTGATACTAAAATCCACATTCGTGTAACACTTAAAATGATAATTCTAAACATATGATTATTCTATCCAAATTTGGATAGTTGTACATCAGTTTACGATTAAATTTGCACTAAACTATTCGCACAATTGAACAGAAATGGCAAATTTAAGAATTGTCATTTGCAAGTGTTATACGAATTTGGTTTTAAGTATTAACAGAATAAGAATTAGGTACCTTAATTTACTAAAAATCGATTTTAGTTCGCTTGTTTAGTTTGGTGTTCGAATTACTAACATATTCTATTCCTCAGTGCACTGAGGTCTTGGTTTATTGTAGCTTAGAGTTGAACTTGAAGCCATTGTGGAACTTGTAAGTGAACTTTGAGTGCATTTCTATACTTAACCTAGCCTGGTGCTATCGCCGGCAGTTACGACCACTTTTGCAGGCCTGCACCTTGGCTTGGAAGACTGCTAGTTTTATACCCACTAATGGGGGATCCCCATATTCTATTTATCCACTGTATTCTTTACTACTGATAGAAATTTGAGACAACATCCGTACAAATAGTGTTAAATATCAATATATTTGTGCGTTCGTTTAGCTATTAGGGCATTGGTGGCGTTGTCGTTGATGGCTCTTTTGTTAAAGCGTTCGTAAAGCTCAATAATGTTATATTTGCCACTTTTGCCTACGCACAACCGAGCATAAGACCTAAAATCGTATGATTATGCTGTCAAAAACATGGCTGTCAAAGAAGAACACAAACAACCATGCTCCGGACGTGGGTCAAAAATTACAATAACTCTTTTTTATCTGTCCGAAGGCTGAACAAAGAGACAGAAACGAAAATTTAGGGAATTATCTATTCTCTCTATTCGAACGCACTACTAGTACGGTAAACCGGCGATAGATCGGTTATTGGCACCGGCCGTAAGGCGAGGTCTCGGTCCCGAACAGCTATATTACCTTGTCCGGCACATGGAAGGGCACGCGTCCCGCGGCGGAGAAGGCGTTGTCCCACGTGACCGTGGCCCACCCGTGGGGCTCCTGGTTCCCGTGCACTATCACCACCACGGGCAGCGAGAGAGTCCACACCTACAAATTAGAAAGAAAGAAAAATGTTTATTGTGTTGTTTAAATGTTTATTAGACAGGCCTGTTGGTCTAGTGGTTAGTGACCCTGACTGCTATGCCGGAGGTCGTGGGTTCGATTCCCACCCAGGACAAATGTTTGTGTAATGAGCACGATCATTTGTTCTGTATCTGGGTGTAATTTATCTATAATATGTATGTATTTAGAAATATATAAGTATGTTTATCAGTTGTCTAGTACCCATAACACAAGCTCTGCTTAGCTCGGGACTAGATGGCGTTGTGTGATAGTTGTGGAATATTTATTTATTTTATTGTGCACAAACTTTATAGTAACGTGCGAATACGTAATTGAATATTCTCAAAGCTTACAATACAGTCACGAGCGCTAACAAGTAAACGTTTCCAAAGTTTCAAATTTCACTATGACTTATTACATTTTCTTCTTCCGATTAGCTGTACACGTTACTGCAAAACATTTTTCATTTTCATACTCGGAAAGTAGTGTTGTTTTTATATAATTATTGGGTGGAAAATGCTGCTTCCCTTGTAGAGAGGGAAAACTCATACAAATTACTTCCCACCTAAGGGCCGGAATGAACTTTAAAAATAGAACTGCTGTCAGCTGTGAAGCGTTTTATGTAAAAAAATGAATTAAAAAAATGCTGCGGCCATGTGACTTTCTAAAAATCCAGTGTGAACTTAGCCCAAACTTCTTAGAGCGGAATAAGCCCCAATTCGCCTCAGCCGACAACTTCCAGGGAGTATCCGCCATGGAATCCATCGTCTGATGAAATACCAGAGTCTCCTACTTTTACAGATATCCAGAGCAGCCAAATTTGTCATAATAAATCAAACAGCATAAACATTCCAAATAAAAATGTAACTTTTAATTTCACGAATTGTCCTAATTTGACAATTAATTTTAAATAGGTACTACTAATATTATTATATATAATCAATAAATAGTTTTGATAAACAACTAGTTTTATTTTCCTCATATTCGAAATGAAAAGTAGAGTGTTTAACACGGGTAAAAGAATCAATTCCTACTTGGACTATAGCCGCCCAAGGCGCAGCGAGGTCTAAATACCTCGGGAATTGATTCTATCGACCCTCGGTTAACAATCTACTATTCTTAACCACGCATGTTGCAATTCCCGGAACCGGAGTATGATTTATGAGAAAACTATTGTATTATTGGCCAAATATGGCGAATCGCGAGTCTACAGGTTTAAATCTATTTTGCAGATATCTATACTCAGAATAAAATGTATCAATAACTTTAAGTGTATTATGTTATATGTATGTTGTATGAGAAAAAAAATTAAATAATGATATGTTCCTCATGTATGTATTTTGTTGTATGTTATAAATTTATAAGTAAGTTGTCAAAAATCTGCAAGTTAAAAAAGGCACGGACCCTGGAGTCTGTGGAGAGTAGTTTTATTAATAAAAAAAAAAAAAAAACTATTTTGCAAAAATGTGTAACATTATTTTTTGTCTTAATTATTGCCCGTTGTTATTAAATTTTAAGGCGTGTGAATTATTTCACAGCAATTATTATACATATCAGATATATATTATATAATTTGTTATTATCATTAAGTACAATTATTTATTTATTTATTTTATAGGAAAACCAACAGCTAAGGTAACTTATGAATAAAAAACATAGCAACAGAGAGCTAATTACAGGTTTTTACGAATAGTTACATTAAAAAAACAATTTATGAACAAATTAAAATATCGCTTAGTCGCTCAAATAAGTGAAAATAGTATTAATTATAACATAAGTATGTACGCCAAACTTGACATTGAACGGAATATCCTACATCATAAAAAAGAAACATCAGTTTTGTAGCTAGTTCCATTAGTAGTTATTTTTATAAATCTCGTTTGTACCTGTTTGTATTTTCGATGATGTCATGGATAAGGGTTCCGGCTGAAATCAGTGACTAGGATCTGAGTTAAATGCTGAGTTGGTACCAGTATTCGTGACAGCACGCAGTATTGTATAAATACCTACAATGGAATGTGTGTTTGTGTTTTGTCTAAATATATTTCTTTGTTATGTTTTATGTTAATTTCATGCGTATATTTTAGTTTTATAGTTTATATTTATGTTATGGGTTTATATGATACTAGCTGACACGCCAGCGGCTTCACTCTCTTGGTATAGAGGTAAAGATGCCGTTTTGGAACCTCGAGGTCCTGCGTGGATCCCCGGGTTGGACAGTTACTGGCTTTTTCTGCCCAATAAATTTTGAAGGAGTGCCCCGTAGTTTACAATAGGCTCGCCTCTTAGTTCCAAAAAAGACCCCCATTGAAAAATTTAAACTTTTAGCACACTCGTAGTAACGAAGTTTCATACAAACTATCAACCCTAAACAAACCTTTAGGGGTCTAATTTCATAAAATCCCGTCTCAGTGAGCACCTACGACCTAAAAAGAACCCGCATGCAAAATTTTAAACTTTTGGAACTCGCAATAACGAAGTTTTATACAAACTATCAACCCAAAAAAAACTTTAAGGGGTTGAATTTCATAAAATCCCGTCTTAGTGAGCACCTATGTCCTAAAAAGAACTCGCATCCAAAATTTTAAACTTTTAGAACTCGCAGTAACGAAGTTTCATACAAACTATCAACCCAAAAAAACCTTTAGGGGTTGAATTTCATAAAATCCCATCTTACTGAGCACCTACGTCCTAAAAAGAACCCGCTTGCAAAATTTCAAACTCCTAGCACTTGTAGTTTCTGAAATTTCGTGATGTGTGAGTCATGACCTTTCGCTTTTATATATATAGAAGATTGTGTGTGTGTCCGAATAAATATAGTTCATTTCATTTATTTCATTTTGTGTACGGTTTTCACCCGGTCCTTTACAAAGGCATAAGTGGGGCTGTAGCCAACACTTAGAGACCCGTTTGGTATAAAACATACAATGTAGTATAAAAACAGAAACATTTTGGATGGATGGTTACATGGTATATCTATTACAAAAATGGGTAAAATGGCAAAGCTATTGATATGTACTTATTAGTGATTAGGAAGATAGTGGGCTATGGAAGAGACTACGACACCTGCCAATTTCAGTCTCATTATAAATTTTTGGGCAGGTGGTGACTTGCCACCCACTAAACGGACCACCCATAAGGGCCACCATCAACGGTGGCCTTCAGCCATCCACACGTTGGTGTGGATGGCTGAAGGGTGTCGAGAGGTGTGCTGCGGTTTCACTAGAGCGCTACTACCGGCGTTAAGCCCTTTAACACTTCCACACTTGGAGCTTTTTGTTGCTTGCTCTTGCTTACCTCCAGACGGCCATTTTCACTTCTGTCCCGAGTCGCACACCTTTTTTTAAACTTTTGTCTTAGCCCTAATGCAATTAGTATCATTAACAGTGTCTTAATTTAAAAGGATGCTCATGAACTCTACATCGCCCTGTATACCACCAGCCGGTACCCTCACCTGGAAGACCAGCTCGCCGCCGCCGACGTTGAACTGGGACTGGAAGAGCAGCGTCAGTTTCTCGTCCATCACACTCTCCGTCCCTTTCTTCTCGGCGCGCTTTATCTTACGCAACTGCATGTTGCTGGAAAGAGAGAGAAAGTCACATTCTTCAACACTCATAGGTAACAACTCTTTGGTAAACTCGTTTTTAGGTGCAGGGCCGACATTCGCCGAAATGCATATAATATGCAAGATAAGGGAGCTGTGCCGTTCTGCTTTAGACTTGTAAGTTAGTTCTAATTTAACTCTTGGATGTATCGGACATCAAACGTAAATATAATTATTTAAATTAATTTTTTTCAAGTAGTTTTCCTGATCTGGAACTTGACTAGTTTTTAATTGTTTCGATGCGAATTTGTTGACTTATTATTTGACCAGCTTGGAGGCGGAACATCTGTAAATGCGATAGTACAGACCGAAAAGTACACACTTTCTGAAGAGGACGACCAACGAGAGTGTCAGCTGATCATCGCCTACAGACCGCTCCCAGAGTTTCCCTTAGATAGAAGTTTAAAGACATAAACTAACTGTTGTCTCTCAGTTTATCTATGAAAATCTAATGTATGTAAAGAAAAACATTAGCAGTTTTGATACAAGGAGTGATGCTCATTCCATCAACACGCGAAATAAGCACAAGCTATCCGTACACGTAACGCGTCTTCTTATAATAAAGTTCCCAATGTTATCCGGGATTTGCCTATTAATAAGTTTAAAATTACTATCAAAACTATACTCTGTCAAAAAGGTTATTACAAAATTTCGGATTACTTGGAGGATAAAACAGCTTGGGACTGATCACTCCAGGATCTATCTACTCGTGTACTAAGATGTCAAAGTGTAGCGTGTCTTGCCCTACTGATATAGTCTCTTTTGTAAGGCAACAGGCGCTGGAGCTAAAAATAAACGAACATTTGTTATACTATTTAAGAAATTGGCGATACAGTCCGACATTATATAGAAGATAAAGATGCTTGGAATACTCCACTTCTGGCAAGCTGTCACTCTGCCACCCATAAAATGTAATATTTGTATGTAGTACCTAAGTAGAAACATTGTAAACATCTATATAAAAAGAATGGCCCAGAGTTTCTTGCCGCTTCTTCTCGGTAGGCTCTATATATTTTGGAACGCGGCGGTAGAGTCTTTAAAGTACATTATAATGAAAAATTGACATTCATAAGTGCGTCTTTGATGCCAAAAATGAATAAATGATTGTGACCTTTGACTTTTTTGACTTTTAACCACAATCAGCTAGCTGTATGTATCCGCTGATGGTTACCCTCCTACGGTACGTGGCATCTGCTGATTAGGTCCTCAAACATCTAAGCAACTCTTTAAATGGGACGTGTGGGATAACATGGCTACCTATCGTTGATTTTTTTATCTTTCTAGATGTGTGTTCCTTCGAGTTGTGTTTCTTTTGACGTATAGGGAAATTTGTTTTATTTATTTATTTTACGTATTCATTAAATTGTTTCCTTTTCCATTACAAGTGGTGTACATTTGCAAGGGGATGACTTTTTTCGCATTACTTTTTTTGTCCTATCTGATTTGGCATAATGAGTTACACATATTTGTTTTGTCATTATCATAGTGTGACCTAATTGTTTTTTGGCATACTGTTTCAGTATATATGTTACAGTCATAGTGATTAAATAGTTATTATACATAATGACTGGTCATTATATATAATAGCAAAATTGACTAGATAATGTGATAAATTAATCACTTAATCAGGATACTGCGGTATTCATAAAGGATTATAATAAACTAACCATTTTTTTTCTTCTTTTTTTTAAATAACTAACCTAACCTATACCTACTTGTGCTCTTACATTATCCAAGTCTTCGAAGATATTATATAAAATAGCTAGTTAATGTGATTAATTTTGTGTCAATTATCACTTTATCTAAATTGAGTAGATATTATATATAATCGCTAGACAGTATATATAATATCCAGATTTATTACTTTGGCTGTAACATATATATATATATATATTGTAGTTAAGGCTAGGTGTTGCCCTAATTTTGATTCGCATAAAGTTGTAAGGCATAATTATTAGATATTGTTTATTCCTCCTATGAAGATGTGTACCTCTGAATTCTCTGTGATTACTTGGTTCGACAGAAGTTATATTCGACAAGAGTGACTCCCACAGAACGTAGCGGAGTATCCAGTCAGAGCAAAGCCTCGATAGGTGACGTCAGGTTGTATGGTGAGCACACAACCAGAATTAGGGTAACCTGCACCTCGATACGGATATAACGCAGCACTTTTGTATAAAATATGTGTCGAATATATGTCCTTGCGACTTGTCTAAGTATTGAAATATGAACTTGTCCAAATTCAGAGGTTAAACTTCACAAAATTTCCTTAACTTAATTTTTACTTTATTATGCTTAAATATAATTATGCGTAAGTACTAGGCTTTAGATGGGTGTTCTTAAAAAATATTATGCAAATATATAGTAAATATGCTCTATAAATTGTGCGAAAAAAAGTTATGCCAAATGAATATTGTGCGTACACATTCAAATTAATTTATGAGATATCATCATCATCATCATCATCATCATCTCAGCCGTAGGACGTCCACTGCTGAACATATACGTCCCCCACAAATTTCCAAAAGGACCGGTAGGAAGGGGCCTGCATCCAACGTCGTCTTGCTACCTTTATCAGGTCGTCAGTTCACCGTGTCGATGGACGACCTACGCTGCGCTTGCCGGTCCGTGGTCACCACTCTAGAACCTTCCAGCCCCATCGGCCATCTGTTCTGGGTGCTATGTGCCCTGAACACTGACACTTCAACTGGCTTATCTTTTGGGCTATGTCGGTGAATTTATTTGGTCTACGGATCTCCTCATTTTTGATTCGATCACGTAGAGAAACCCCGAGCATAGCTCTCTACATATCTCGTTGTGCGACTTTGAGCTTACTTATGAGGCCCTTAGTAAGAGACCACGTTTAAATGCCATAAGTCATCACTGGTAACACACATTGGTCGAAGACTCTTGTCTTGAGGCACTGAGGTATTTTTGACGAGAAGACTTCGCGAAGTTTCCGGAACTCTGCCCATTATGAGATAAGAAGATGAGTAAGAGATTGATAAGCAATGAGTTACCGGAAGCTAACGCTGAGTTGCCTGGAGGTGGGCTGGTACTCCATAGCGCCGGTGTTGTTCAGTATGTCTCCGCACTCCACCGGCTGCTTGCCTTTCCCGGCTTGAGTCTCGCTCTTCAGTAACAACTGCGCTTGCTGTTCAGATATTATCACCACCTGCCAACAAAATCATATATTTATCTTGTTAATAGAATACAATGTAATAGCTACGAAGAAATAATATCAGGAAGAGTAACTGCCTTAAAAAAATGACCCAATAAAAGTCGTGCTATATCAATAACATCGTCCACGCCGCTATGACTCAGCTGTCATAGTAGACGTTGTAGCACGCGCGTGGACCAATCCCTGCTTTCCTTCTGAAATGTAAACCAATCACCGAACATGTCTATTTGTAACCTCGGAAGTAATTCGTATTTGGAATCATACGTTGCTTTGATTTGAAGGGCCACTTTTTGTGTGGAATTTGTTCTGAGTTATGCTTCCTGACATTGTTTCTTCGTATTGTAACAGGTTCTCCCTACAACTTACACTGTATTGATAGTCTAAATCATCTAGAAGGATGTAGGCACTGCTACACCTAATGCCTTTTTTTCTTTTTTTTCCCGGGACAATCTTTTATAGATACCGCCCCCGGGGGGAGCACGGTGGTTATGTGGGAGTCCGTATACCCACTAAAAACCCGGGGTGTTCCTCCAAGCGCCTTTATGTCGAGACTACAGGAACATTTTTACAGCTAAGGCCTACACTAACTAAAATAAAAAACCGGCCAGTACGAGTCACGCGCACGAAGGGTTCCGTACTATTTCTATAATTATCGCCCGACTCACACTTGGCCGGTTTTATAGTATTTGTTGTAGTAGCGGCAACAGAAATACATCATCTGTGAACTCAACTGTCTATAACGGTTCATGAGATATAGCCTGGTGACAGACGGACAGCGGAGTCATAGACTACGTTTCGGTAAGCGCCGAAATCAATCGCGGCGTTCGCACACACATTCCCTTACAAGCCCACGATCATCGTGAGCGATCAGCGAGCTCGATACGTCATCGATGACGTCACCTATAAAGCTCACGTCGCGACCACAACGCTCGCGGATCGAAGGTGGGTTTTCGCGGTCGTTGCGAGCTGTCACTGTCAAACATCAAATAAGTATTGGATTTTAATTCAATTTTGACGGTTTAACTTACGCGGTAGGTATAGTCGAATATCTCGAAGAAGTGGCCCGGACGGTCACGAAACCGGTCGAGATATTCGACTATACCTACCGCGTAAGTTAAAGCGTCAAAATAACATTAAAAAGTTATTGGGTTTTTTTGACAAAAACTTCTCTCTAGTAGTCCGGAGTCTAGCGTAGGTGTTTAGCCGTACCATGGAAGTTCATGCGCACCGACCAGTCAATCGAGAGCCTAGTTTTATATGAGACCGTGTAGCATGGAGAGATCAAGCTGCCATCTTGGATTTACGACTTTTTTAACTTTTCGACCAACCACCCGCATTCTTCAGACTTCCCGTGAACATGGTGCATGTAACTGCGCCGAAATATCGGGAGCTCATTCCACAACCTTACCACGGTAAATATCCCGTTAATAATCATATAACTTTAGTAAACAGTTTATAAAATTTATTGATTCAGGCGTTACTTTGCGGAAATCCATTATCAAAAAACGATATTAAAAAATATTTAGTGACACTTCCGCTGAAAAGAAAACAATGATTTTGGCCTACTTGGGGGCGTGCACCACCCTCCCTCCCGCATAAAATGCTAATAGGAAGAATACAAAATAAAAAACACAAGAAACCCCAAATAAACCAAAACCGATTCGACACGTGTTTCGCCTCTACACGAGGCTCCCTCAGGAGATGTTGACTCGTCGAGCGCTAGACCGACAGTGCTCGACGAGTCAACATCTCCTGAGGGAGCCTCGTGTAGAGGCGAAACACGTGTCGAATCGGTGTTGGTTTATTTGGGTTTTGTGGTGGTGCACGCCCCCAAATAGGCCAAAATCATTGTTTTCTTTTCAGCGGAAGTGTCACTAAATATTTTTTAATATCGTTTTTTTTTTAACAGTTTATAGTTGGGAGCTCCGGGCTCTATTCTATCCAGATACCAAATTTCATAGAAATCTGCCCGGTAGTTTTCTATCGACTTCCAAAAAGGAGGAGGTACTCAATTCGACTGTATTTTTTTAATGTTTGTTACCTCATAACATTCGACTGGATGAACCGATTCTCAAAATTCTTTTGTTTACAGCTGGTGCTTCCCGTGCGGTCCCATTTATCATACAATCTCATCGAATTCGGTTCAGTACTTTTTGAGTTACACTCCAATAACTGAATGGAATGGAAGTCGAATTAAAAATGTTTAATAGTACATTATATTTATCACTTTTTTAAACTTTCACGGTTGTTTATAATAAACATTGCTACTTACGGGATGAAAACCGTGGTAATTATTTTAATGAGCTCCCGATATTTCGACACTGTTGCAAGCGCCATGATCGCGGGACGACTGGAGAATGCGGGTGGGTGGATGAATTAACATTAAGAGCAGACATATCTGTCTACCCTCTTTCTCTGTCTTTTGCTACGTGCGCTATTGGAACTCGATCGTAATTCACGACAGAACACGCTCACTGTGTCAGTACGTTTTTCCGAGTCCATATTAGGCCGTTTCTTGTTTACATTATATTTCATAGACATTTTATTTCAAAAACGTCATATTCTTGTTCTGTAGGTAATTTTTTCGTCGTCTGATACACTTTTTAAATTTTTACGTACGTTACACTTACGCGGTTATTTGTGCTATAGTAAGTTTCAAACCTCCAGCGATATTCGGACATTGACGCCTAAGTATTATGTTAGCAAAAAACAAAACGATAGAAGTTTCTTGTGTCGCTGCCCATTCATTGCCATTCGTAAATTATCGTATTCCCTGTCGTTAAGATTTCGTGGTACGGGAATGCGCACGACCCGCTGCTAGCCAGGGGCGGCAAACTTGTTTCACAACAAGTTCCGCTGCCGGCTTCATTCCGCTGTAGAATGCGAATGTGAATGTTTGCAGTAAAAACGTTTGATTTAATTTGTTATTGAGTTGTTTTGTGGTTACGTTTCTCTATTGATATATGGATATTGATCACAGTGTCGACAAAACTGTTGACAGTTTTATTGTCTCTGTGTCAGAGTCAACTGCATCATCGGATGATGATGAAATAGACATAGAAGAAGAATCATAGTGTGGTGAACAACACGAATATAATAAATGCAGTACTTATGCATTATATAGAAGTGGTTTTATTCCTAAAGTAACATACTTACCATGACTTATAATAGGTAAACAATATTATAGGATACAAGAAATTTGTAAGTTGATTAGTACTCCATAATATTGAAATTATAATAGCAATTATTATAACGTTTGTTTATAAAATTTCGATTACAATTTAGGTACCTAACATTTTCAAACCTTTCTAAAAAAATGTTGGTTATACCTGCAACATGCTCTAAGGTCAACAACCGAACTTCGCCGGAGGTTTGGAACGTACTATAGGCACACAGGTGGGCCTCGTCCGTGTACCGTCTACTAATAACTTGTTTTTTATTGTGCATACTCACACTGACTCTGGGCGGCGTCATGTACACATTCAGCTGCCCGCCGACCAACAGGCGGACCGTCGCCGTGAACCTGAAACCGTTTTATTACATCTATAGATATATATTTTTAAGTTGAGTGTACGCATATGGGTACAATGCCTGTAATAAATGATTTATTATTACTATTATTATTATTATAGATATGTAGGGTCACGATACACGCAACGTGAGCGCAATTTGCTGTTATTGCAAAAGTCGCGTCGTGCGCTCAGTTGCCCTGCCGCGTTTGTACCGAGTGTCCGTACTGCAGCCCACCTACATAATGTAACCTTTGATATATATATATATATATGAAATGAAGAATAGTAATGGTGATCAACGACATGTCGCACTTTCATTTCCACCCATCCCGTTAGGCAGACAGAACACGCATATGGAAGGATCAGCCTACTCCCACCTTTTACGAAACTATCATAAATCAGGAGCGTTTCGTAATAAGCTTAGAATAATCATACTTACTGTCGTACTCCCACCGACACAAAACGGTCAACTAAATTTAATGGTAACGTTGCAATATGACTACTTTAAGATATCGGGGTACGAATCTTCAAAAAATTGATATTGGAACAGTGAAACTTAGTGTCTAAAGTCATGAAAAAGAAAAACGTCTATCGTAATGCATTATTATTTTAAGCTTGCTATATTGACGTGGTGGTACCAGACTTAATGGTAAGGTTAAAACATGACTGCTTTAAGAGGTGGGAGTAGCAGGGCGCACATATAAACCTAAATAGGTGACGTGACCTGAAACCCCACAGATACAACTCGCAACATAATAGTACGTTATGATACAAGAGTGCGACGATCAGCATCCCACGCGCGTGTCATACGACGCTTCATCACACATGCGAGGAAATAAATAATAAATAAATAAATAAATAAATAAATAAATAAATAACAGACTTATATTATTATCATAATATATTAATTGTTGAAACCATTTTATTGTTAAAATTACTTTATGTTAAATGTGGTATAAAAAATACAATAAATCGAATATTTTCATATTCATTGCATAATTTTATTACTTTTACTATGTAAACATTACATTAGTTACACCACCGACCTTACTCACTCCTTTACTTCTCTCCATCCAAAGGTTGACTGGAAGAGATCGCTTTTAGCGATCAGTCCGCCCTTTGTACTTTAGATTGTCGTCTATTACTCAGTGTATGTTGTGTATGTTTTAATGCTGTAACTAGTGTAGTATTTTGTATTGTATTGTTTTGTGAATTATGAACAATTCAATACAATTTTAATTTTTTTTATTCATATTAATACTGCCCGTGACTTTGTTCGTGTAGTAGGCTCGGCCTTCGGCCTCGCCATAACCTCACCTTTTCTTGGTTTTTCTTTCATAAGAACCTTCTCCTGACAATAATTAACACAACAAAGAAGAATGAGCGAGATTGTTCCATCCGTTCTCAAGTACCAGGTACTATAGCGTGACCAGGAGAAATAGGAGTTCATTTTATATATACTATAGATTGTTAATGGTAGCGATTCACTTGTTCAAGCAACTAAACTAAACTATTGAACTAAAATTTTACTATGGTAGTCCTTATTATGTTATTACTAGAATCCAAATTCATGTAACACTTAGAATGACATTTCTAAAAATAGAATTGTGCTATTAAATTTTAGGTATTTTAAGGTTAGTTTAGCGAGCACCACGTTACGTGACGACTAATATGTCTAAAATATACCTAAAGTTGTAGAGAAATGTCTAATTTCAGTGCTGTCATTCGGAAAGGTTAAACTAATTTGGTTTTTAACCTAAACAGAATAAGAGCTGCCATACTTTAGAGATTTTTAGTTTAGAGAATTCTAACAGAATCGACACCAATGTGTACTATTTTTAGCTATACACGTAAAACTCTTTGTTTGTATTAACAAGTCAAGATAAATAGTGGTAGCGATTCACTTGTTAAAAAATTATGGTCGCCATTATCATTATATTATATAACTATTATTAGGTGGCTGTTAACAATAAAATCCAAAATCTTTTAACACTTACAATGACACTTCTAAAAATAGGATTATTCTATTCAGTTTTGGGTTGTTTTAGGTTAGTTTAGCGAGCACCAAGTTACGTGACGTCTACTAGAGAACTGTCTAAAATAGGCGCCCACGTAATGAGTCAAAGTCAAATCATTTATTACCAACAAAGGTCCAAAGACAAAATTTAAGATGTTAAGGCGCGCTCGTACCCTGATTAAAGAAAAAGCAGAATTTTTAAACACCTAGTGTAACGAAACAGATCGATAGTATATTATGAAAAAAATACAAAGTTTAGAAAAGGAATAGGAAAAGAGTAATAACCGAATAGAATTCATAAATATAACTCTCTTTCAGCAGAAAAAATCCTGAATAGGTCCACAAAAATAAACTTTCACGTCCAAACTCTCAGAATTTTCAACGATAACACTATATTTTTTTAGGTAATACTTAGCCAACGATTTGTACTAAAGTAATAACCAGCAGTTTTTCCAATTGTGTTAGTATGTATCGAAATATAAAGAAAACATACAAAATGAACGCATTTTCGCATTACATCGTCCAAACTAACAAGCGATTTTCAACCTTACGTAAAGCATTGTAAATTATTTTAAAATTGGGGTTGGACCGCGTCTTAACTAAACTAAATATGCTTCATTGATTGGCAATAGGGATACGCTCAAGAAAAGAAATATCTAACTTTAGTGCTGTCATTCGAAAGTGTTATACTAATTTGGATTTTAGCCTGAACAGTATAAGTACTGACATAATTTCTTATCCCCTCACCAGTCGATTGTCAATACAACAATGAAATTTCTATTGTGTCTGGGTCGTTCGACTGATGAAGTATTATACGTTGAAATTAAACAACTTTAATCTTCCTATACCGTGATAATTAATACAAACATTTATGAATGAAACTGACGTATATTTACGTCTCTGGGACGGATTAAACTCATTAAAGCGCGTATAATTTGATATTATTTAATCCCGACGTTTCGAACACGTTAACAGTGAACATGGTCACGGGTAGACTGGATGGCAGTTGTCTATTATAAAAATTATATTATTAACACATAATTTATATTCGGTTGAAGTATAGTTTTATTCTAAATTATACACCCTATTTGTATAATTACCAAAAAAATGGGCGGTACAAAAGTGTTAATACATTGTAGATATGTAGTCAAAATTTTTTATTACTTCACAGTGAAATAATTATTAATTGTTAAAGTTTTCGAAAATTCCATCTAAAATTATGGACACCATCTTAACAAAAATACTACATGCCTATGTACAACTTATCAATGAAAACACATGATTCGCGTCAGTGAAAAAATATCTCTGTTACTCTTTCTTACACCCCCCACCCGTGCGTTCGGTGTGAAAGAGATTGTCGACTTTCGGCTTTCGTTCGTTCGTTTTCGGAAGAAACAAAGGCCGCGCGGTGGCAGGGCGGAGGGTGCGCGGTTGGTCCGGTGGCCAGGTCTAACGAGCTAGGACGCGAGTTTGCCGAATGTTATGAATGAATGATACATTTCTATGTAGGGGTGTTAAGTTTCATGCATAAACCGCGCGCATGTAGTATATCTTAATGAATAGTGGAAATGCCTAGAATAAAATTTGTAGGTGTGAATCAATCTAGACGTTTGACCAAATATTGATGATTATGTGGGATTTCTTTTAAAGTAGTTTTAAATTTTCTTCCCATGTATGTATTAAGTACCAGCAGCATATAGTGCTGTTTTATTTTTTTGATAATTATACAAATTACGTGTATATTTGTGCATATTGTGAGTTGTAATGTATATAGTGTATGTAGTATTTTATTTTCTTATTATGTTGTAGTTGTGTTCTGATGTTCGTGATGTCGTGTAAAGGGTTCCGACTGTAGATCAGTAGCTAAGGTCTAATGATCTTAGTTAAATGCTGACTCGGGACCTACATTCGTGATGTTACGCAACATTTCATATTGTATGTTACTCGTAATTATGTGTGTAGGTATATATATACAGGGTGACTGGTTGAACACTTTACATATTGATATATAGTGCTCAGTACTCGATTCTCGTTCTAATTAAGAAAAAAAAATAGGTGCCTAATATTTACCTAATTTAACTTTAATTGTCTACTCAAAACAATAAACATGGTCACTCGCGGCGCGCGTGTAGTAATAAAAGCGCGGCGCGGCCGGGCGGGCGGCCGACGATCGCAGCATCCTTTGGCGGCGCGGGCGGCGCGGCCCTTTGGGTCATTAACCCCGTTCGGACGCAGCTTGATTCCTTTGAACGCGGCGCGGCGCTTTGGGTCATTAACCCCGTTCGGACGGTGTCCATAATTTTCGAGTTATAGCACATTCATAGAATGAAGGTTTCCTCTGTAGTTTAACGGTATTTTTTTAATTTTATTTTTTTAAACGTTTCATGTGACCATGAATTATCATGTCCTTGTTTATGTAAAGTGTTCAACCAGTCAGTCTGTATATATTATATTGGAATGTTATGTTGCGTGTATATCATGAATAAATATATTTTCTTTCTTTCTTCTTCTTTCTTTCTAAAGTAATGTAGTTTTTAGAGAAATATTACATATCCTCGGACTGGATTCGAACCCGCGTCTTTCGACGAGACGCCATGGCCACTAAAGGTGCGTTCGTTTAGCGAATGAGGGCATTTGGTGGCGTTGTCATTGATGGCTCTTTTGTTAAAGCGTTCGTAAAGCTCAGAAACGTTATTTTTGCCGCTTTTGCCCACACCCTATTCGAACGCTCAACCGAGCATTAGACCTAAAATCGCATGATTATGCTGTCAAATACATAGCTGTCAGATAACGATCACAAACAACCATGCTCCGGACGTGGGTCCAAAATTCCTCTTTTTTAGCTTTCCGAACTGAACAAAAAGAGACATGAACGACATTTTCACCCACAGATTCCCAATTCGAACGCTTTAACAAAAGAGCCATCAATGACAACGCCACCAAATGCCCTTTAACAATTTTCGCTAAAAACGCTCAGAAGTGATCTATTCGAACGCACTATATGCAACCGAGGGGGATTCGTCCGCACATACATTACATTTAAATTCAAATATCTCGAAAACGGTTAGATTTAGGATAGAGTGTTGCATAGTCAAATCAGTCAGAAATGATGTAAACTACACGCCCTTAACGGGAATAGGTCGACTTGACCAATAACCCTGTATAAAAACGAACTAGCTGCTCTCCGCGGTTTCACCCGCGCGGTGATGATGATGATGAATTTTATATAGCCTAACATAGGCTATATATAGCCTATGTTACTCAGGGTGAATGTAGCTTTCCAATGGTGAAATAATGTTTGAAATCGGTCCAGTACTTTTTGAGCCAATTCGTTACAAACATAAATACAAATCTTTCCTCTTTTTAATATTAGTATAGAAGTATAGGTAGGTCTGATTTCTCACCGCGTATTAGTCTTCATAACTTGAGGCGGTTGCTTCTCAATGACGAATGTGGACGTCACCAGAGTCGACAGCAATGCAGTCACCTGCAGACAATTATATTTCAATTATCGTTACTAGCGACTGCTCGCGACTTCGTTCGCGTAATAGGCTCGGCCTTCGGCCTCGTCATAACCTCCCACCTTTTCTTTCCTGGTTTTCTTTCATAAGAACCTTCTCCTGACAATAATTAACACAATAAAAATAGAACTTACGGGATTTTCCATCAGTTCTCAAATTATAGCGTGACCTGCAGTGCAAGTACCGTAATAGTAGTTAAATTTGTCGAATCGCTAAGATCGATAAAGAATCGTATCGCCCCTAGCAAGTATGGAAGTCATATCGACGACTTATACGATCGTCAAATTGTCCAACAGTATATCGATTATTACGAATTGTTTGCATTCCACAAGGCGTCCTTCTGTCATTTGAAGATTTCTACGAGCATTTCGCTCTTCTACGATCAAAAGAAGGTCGAAGTCTATTTTTTATTGAATACTAGCTGCGCCCCGCAGTTACACCCGCGTGGTGATGGATGATGACGATGTTGATGAAAATTATCCTGTGTTAATTCAGCGTCCCATCTCCATGCCGAATTTCATCAAAATTGGGCCCGCCGTTTGAGTGTAAGAGAATAACAAACATACATTCATCCATAAATACAAATTTTCGCGTTTCTAATATTAGTAAGATCAAACGCAACTAAACGATATCCCCATTCCCGTCGCCTGTCGATAAGCTATATAGAGGTAGTTTTCAAAGCTGACAAAACAATCGTTAAAATCGATTAAATAGACGATCTCAAACGTAATTTAACAGTTCCATGTCAGGGTTATCGTTATAATCGTAAAATCTTATCGAATTTGTCTACCGATCGCTTAATTTTGTTACTTACTTGCAATGATTGACAAAAGATCGATATACCCAGTTTCTTCGTATAGTATGACGAATTCAAGACTCAAATTTATCGATCGGTAAGTTAGGTACTTGCACTGCGAGAGAAATAGGGGTTCATTTTTATTTATATAGATATTATTATTGTGGTAATAATAATAAACTGTATTCTGACCTGCTTGCTCATTTCGTCGAGCATCTCGGCGAGATGCGGCTGCCTCAGCTCCACGACGGTTTTGGTGTTGATGCGAGCTACGTTGTTTACCTGGAAACACACAAACACACTTACAAACGCACACCATCAACAATCAGCACGGACTGACGCGGTAGGAAAACAAATTACGTTAAACATACTTTACTACTGCGTCCTAGTAAGTTTATTTTTATTGCCTAAAGTGATTGAAATTGTTTTTTTTGTTTATTCGCTGTAAATGTGGTACAGTTTGAGGTCTTAAATAATTTTTTTTTTTTTTACAATTCACGCTCAGTACAACTATATAATAAAATAAATAAAGAACTCAAAATTTACAACAAATCTTATTTTGAATGTAAAAAAATTATAAGTAATTGGATTAGAACTATTGATTACAAGGAGACAGAAACACTTTTGCAACAACTTACATAAACAACACAAATAATATACTCTATTCTATGAACTAAATAGTAACTTAAAAAAAACATACATACGCGCACACTAATACACACACACACACACACACGCACACACACACACACACACACACACTATACATATACACACAAATACACGCACAAACCACACACTCAACATTAATCTATTATCGATAAAAAGGTTTGTGAAGCATTTATGTTTACACACAATGTTACTAGTATGTACTGGATACGGAAGAGTGGAGGCATTTTATGCTTAAAAGGAGACTCCTGACACTTGCTTTATGTAACATTAATCTTTGAAATGAAGTAAATAATTTTGTATTTTTGTATTTTTTGTATAATAAAGTTCTAATTCACATTCAGCGTTAATTAAAGCATGCAAATATTTATGATGTCATACATGGTATATAAAATTCTTAAATGTCATACAACCATGAATTATTATTAGGTAGTTTACAGGCTACTTAATTAAACTATTTTGATGTCAAAAACTCTTGTACAGAATAAAAGGTTTTTGTCCTTAAAAATTAAGTAAGTAAGTTTGAGGCAGACAGGCAGGCGGAACCTGATGGAAAGTGGTCACCGTCGCCTATAGACGTTTGCAACACCAAGGGCGTTACCAACGGGCTGCCGACTTCTAAAGGAATAGAAGGGGTGGGGGGAAGGGGTAAGGGAAACATAAAGATACGAGGGCGGGTCAATAAGTCCGTGACTTTTGGAATAAAACACAGATTTTTTGATAAATAAATCATTTTATTTTTCAACGTAGTCTCCCTTGAGCTCTATACACTTTGTCCAACGCTTCTCCAATTTTTTTATCCCTTCCAAAAAATATGATTTGTCGAGGTCCTCAAAATAGGCCTTTGTTTGCGAGATGACTTCATCATTGGTGTCAAATCTTTTTCCACCAAGCCATTTGTTCAGGTTTGGGAACAAGAAGTAGTCACTCGGAGCCAAATCTGGAGAATAGGGCGGATGAGGGAGCAATTCATAGCCTAATTCATGGATTTTTGCCATGGCAACTGCACATGTGTGCACCCTTGCATTATCTTGGTGGAAAAGAACTTTTTTCTTGGCCAAGTGAGGTCGGTTTTTTTTCAAATCGTCATTGAATCGGTCCAATAAGTTGGCATAATATTCCCCATTGATTGTTCTTCCCTTTTGAAGGTAGTCAATGTGGATTATCCCGCGTGCATCCCAAAAACAGTCGCCATAACTTTATTGGCTGACAAACCCACCTTGGCCTTCTTTGGCGAGATTCACCCTTAGAAACCCACTGTTTTGACTGTTGTTTGGTCTCTGGTGTGTTGTGATGGATCCATGTTTCGTCCACGGTTACAAAACGGCGCAAAAACTCCTCCATATTGCGATTAAACAACGCCAAACCTTCCTGTGAAGTTGTTACACGATTGCGTTTGTGGTCGACTGTGAGCAAACGCGGCACCCATCTTTCGGAAAGCTTTCTCATGCCCAAGTGATCATTCAAAATTGAAACCACTGAGCCATGCGAGATCCCTACGGCTTCCACAATCTCTTGCACTTTCAATCTTCGGTCCGCCAACATCATATCGTGAATTTTTTCGATTGTTTCGGGTGAAGTGACCTCAACTGGGCGTCCAGGACGTTCGGCATCTTCAGTGCTTGTACGGCCACAACGAAATTCAGTAAACCACTTTTTTACCATTGAAATCGATGGTGCAGAGTCCCCATAGTATTTATCAAGTTTAGCCTTGGTCTCGGTAATGGTTTTTTTTCGCAAAAAATAATGCTTAAGGCGAAATGAGTTCCAAATTTCATGATTCGACTTCGCGAAAACGTAGTTTTTCGACGCTTAAACCTAATAACCGAAGTTCGAAAAAAACGTAGTTTAAATTGAATATACTCCCTTATGAAGTATGGGAGCCAATACACGATTGAGCAAACTTGGCTCGATAGAAAAAAATCGGCAACATTCGGTAAATTTTGTAATTTTTTTACGTGCTTCGTGGGAAAAAGCATTTTTATTCAATTATGGGCAAATATATTTCAATTAATGTATCATATTCGAATTCCCAATGAAATTTACTAGTGAACTATGGATTCCTTTATCATTAAAATTTAATCATTTGATTGTACGAAATGAATATAAAAAGTATTAGCACGTATTCAATTGAATTTTAGCATTAAATCGTGCATTCTGGTAAGCAATTCTCAACCTTATGTAAAGCACCGTAAAATGTTTTAAAATTAGGATTGGACCGCGCCTTAATAAGCACACGAAATTCACTTTTTTCCATTTCTTCCTCAAATTACTGGGTAGTCTGATAAAGATAGCTGTCAAACACAAACTAACTGAAGCAGCAAGTTCAAATTTTGACAGGAGTCAACTGACAGATGCCTGTTGACAGGAGTAGTGTTGCTTTTTCAGTAAAGAGGTCAGAAATTCAAAAAGTCACGGACTTATTGACGCGCCCTCGTATATTTATTTGTCAGGTAAACATGTGCTACAAACAATACCGCTAAATAACAGGCATGCCATAGATGTCAAAATTATACAAAACTATATGTCAACATGTTTTGCCCGTAAGGACGTACACATAGTAGTGAGATAGCCACAGTCATTCAATTATTCATTTTAAATTAGTTTCAAAGTCAAAGTCAAAATCATTTATTCAATTTAGGCACTTATGAACGTCAACTTTTCATTATAATGTACTTTAAAGACTCTACCGCCGCGTTCCAAAATATATAGAGCCCACCGAGAAGAAGCGGCAAGAAACTCGGGGCCATTCTTTTTATATATATGTTTACAATGTTTCTACTTAGGTACTACAAATATTACATTTTATGGGTGGCAGAGTGACAGCTTGCCAGAAGTGGAGTATTCCAAGCATCTTTATCTTCTATATAATGTCGGAGTTTACGCCGTGGCGGTGCCGGCTTAGAATAGCACCCCCCCCAACTCTACCCGTGGGTGCCGTAGAAAGCGGCTAAGGGATAACAAATCAGAAGGTGGGCAGCAGCACCTTCCCAGTCAAACACACACAAACTGCGCTCGCCAACCCGCCTGCCAAGCGTGGCGAGTATTGGCAAAAACCCCTTATGGATTGGACAAAAAGAACCAGGCCCCCAGTCCCCGGCAGCCCCGCTATTCCTGGCTACGGTAGCGGACACGGTAACGGTGGGGCAGGGGGTGCTAAGAATCCCCGGCAGACGCCCGGCTACCACCCCCAACGACGACGACTGGCCCTGGTAACACACAACATACGCACGATGAGGACAGACGAGAAGATATATGAGCTGGATGAAGAAATGAGTAAGCTACACTGGGACATTGTGGGGTTATCTGAAGTCCGTAGAGCGGGTGAGGACACGTATTACATTATATATACGTACACATAACCCTAAAATCAGGTAACCTACTCTACCACCGGGAGGGCGACCAACAGTCCCAAGGTGGTGTCGGGTTTCTCGTCCACAAGTCCCTTACTAACAACATAGTTAAGATCGATAGCGTTTCCAATAGGGTCGTATACCTAATACTCAGAGTATCCAAACGATATTCGCTGAAGGTCATTCAGGTATACGCACCGACGAAGTCGCACCCGGATGATGAGGTGGAGGATATGTATGAGGACATTAGTCGGGCCATACATACCTCTGAAACGCATTTTCTAGTTGTTATGGGGGACTTCAACGCGAAGTTGGGTAAGAGAAGCGAGGATGAGTCGAAAGTGGGGCAATTTGGCTATGGACAACGGAACCGTAGGGGACAGAGGTTGGCCGACTTCCTGGAGAAAGAGGGACTCTTTATGATGAACTCTTTCTTTCAGAAGCCACCTCACAGGAAATGGACCTGGCTGAGTCCCGATGGTTCCACGAGAAATGAGATTGACTTCATTATGACCACCAAAAGGCAAATATTCACTGATGTCTCCGTGATCAACAGGGTTAAAACCGGTAGTGATCACCGAATGGTAAGAGGCACGGTGAATATTAATGTCAAACTGGAGAGACCTCTCCAGTTTGATAATAATCATAATAATAATAATAATAATTAACTGCAGCCCTAGCCACTGGTAGTTTGGGTCATGCCCCGCTGCCGATGGCAATCTAGGATTAGGTTTTTTACAATTTTTTTTATTTATTATTTTTAATTGTATATAGAAATATTGTAAAAAATGTAATTTTAAGAAAAGGAAATAAATAATGTGAATAATAATAATAATAAATAAATAATCCAGCGTAGACTTCATCAGAGGAGACCTCCTCTGATGGAGTCTACGCTCCGACCCACTCGTGCCCGTATTCAAGACCCCGAGAGCTTTCAACTTGAGCTATCCAATCGCTTCGATTGCCTTGAGAACACCGCTTCAGTGGACGAGATCAATAACAGGTTAGTAGAAACTGTCCATACAGTGGGTTCCAAGTACTTTAAACCCCACCGTACAGATAGGCCACAGAAACTCTCCAACGATACCCTCAACCTCATGGCTGAACGACGCTCATTGAAACTGCAGTCTTCGAATGATGCTGAAGCATATAGGCTGCTCAATAGACGAATATGGAAGTCCTTGCGACACGACATCCGGATCTTTAATACAAACCGTATTAAAGAGACGATAGAGCGGAAAAAAGGCTCCAAAGTGTTTGCAAGAGACATGTCTATTGGGCAAAGCCAGTTGACGAAGCTGAAGAGAGGAGACGGCAGTGTAGCGTCGACCAAAGCGGAAGTGTTAGGAGAGGTCGAGAGTTTCTACGGACAGTTATACACCTCGGTCGCTAAACCTGTTAGCAGCTCGGTCAAAGACCCAAGAGCCAAGCTGACCCGACATTATACCGAAGATATCCCGGACATCAGCCTGTACGAGATTAGAATGGCCTTGAAACAGCTTAAGAACAACAAGGCACCTGGTGACGAAGGTATCACATCTGAGCTTCTGAAAGCGGGTGGAACACCGGTACTTAAAGTCCTTCAGAAGCTCTTTAATACCGTCTTACTCGAAGGTTCAACGCCAGAAGCATGGAACAAATGCGTGGTGGTGCTGTTCTTCAAGAAAGGTGACAACACTTTACTTAAAAATTACAGACCCATCTCGCTTTTGAGCCATGTTTATAAGCTGTTTTCGAAGGTCATAACGAACCGTCTCAGTCGCAGGTTTGATGAATTCCAGCCTCCGGAACAAGCCGGTTTCCGAAAAGGCTATAGTACCATAGACCACATCCACACGCTACGGCAAGTTATACAGAAGACCGAAGAGTATAACTTGCCTCTTTGTCTAGCGTTTGTGGACTATGAGAAAGCCTTTGATTCGATCGAGACGTGGGCAGTGCTTGAGTCTCTCCAGCGGTGCCGTATTGACTATCGGTATATTGAAGTGCTGAAGTGTTTGTACAAAAACGCCTACATGTCAGTCCGAGGAGCAGGAGGAACAGGAGCAGAGTTCGAAGGCAATTCCATTGCAAAGAGGCGTGAGACAGGGAGACGTTATATCTCCGAAACTGTTCACCGCTACCTTGGAGGACGCCTTCAAGCTTCTGGAATGGCAAGGACTTGGCATCAATATTAACGGCGAAAACATCACTCACCTTCGATTTGCCGACGATATTGTAGTCATGGCAGAATCCATAGAAGACCTCAGTACAATGCTCGAAGGCCTCCATCGAGTTTCCCAACGGGTAGGTCTTAAGATGAACATGGACAAGACGAAAATTATGTCTAATGCCCATGTTGTACCTACCCCAATCTCAGTTGGAAACTCAGTTCTCGAAGTTGTTGACGAGTACATCTACCTGGGACAGACAGTCAAAAGAGGCAGGTCTAGCTTCGAAAAAGAGGTCGAATTTATTATCGAATCCAACTCGGCTGGGCAGCGTTCCGGAAACTTCGCGAAGTCTTCTCGTCAAAAATACTTCAGTCTCTCAAGACAGGAGTCTTTGACCAATGTGCGTTACCAGTGATGACTTATGGCACTGAAACGTGGTCTCTTACTATGGGCCTTATAAGTAAGCTCAAAGTCGCACAACGAGCTATGGAGAGGGCTATGCTCGGGGTTTCTCTACGTGATCGAATCAGAAATGAGGAGATCCGTAGAAGAACGAAAGTCACCGACATAGCCCAGAAGATTAGCCAGTTGAAGTGGCAGTGGGCAGGGCACATAGCACGCAGAACAGATGGCCGATGGGCCCGAAAGGTTCTGGAGTGGAGACCACGGACCGGCAAGCGCAGCGTAGGTCGTCCATCGACACGGTGGACAGACGACCTGAGGAAGGTCGCAGGACGACGTTGGATGCAGGCCGCTTCCAACCGGTCCTTTTGGAAAATCATGGCGGAGGCCTATGTTCAGCAGTAGACGTCCTACGGCTGAGATGATGATGACAATAAGCTTTATTTATTAAAACGTTATTTACAGTCAACTTGAACTTGTTTAGTATAGTAATTCATCAAAACCTGCCGCATAAATCAATACCTACCGCAACCACAGCACGTGCGGACGTGCGTGCACCCTCGTTACGGTTTAAATAGTTTATTTTGATACCTACGCACAGTTTCATAAATATAATAGTTATACAACATAATTGTGAAGTTAAAACTTCTAGTGCTAATTCTACTACGTGTTGTCTTTGGTTGTGTGGCAACATGGATAATCTAGATCTTTCTCCGACGTCTGTCAAAGCATGACGGTAAAATTTCGTTAATAAACGATAACATCAATCATCATATCAAACCTGAACTTGAAAATCTCACGTTAAATATGGCGTCTATCAAATCTGAGATCAGTGCTTTGCGTGCCGCGTCCACCTCGATGCAACTACGAGTTTCTGACCTTGAAACTAATTATGCCAAAGTAAATGAAGAGAGTACTGGAATCAAGGAGGCCATAGAATCACAGTACTGCGAGCAGGAGTCCTTGAAAAAACGGTTACATGAACTCAACATCTGCACCACCACAAGCATCACGGAATATGCTGACAAATTGGAACGCAAAATCGATTCCTTAGAACAACATTCCAGACTAAATAACATCGAAATCTGTAATATACCAGAAAGGCGAGGAGAAAATCTCTTGGTTATTATGGAATCAATTTGCGTGGCGATCAAGCAGCCCGTATCAAGCCATGATATTGTTTCCATACATCGTGTACCGCATGCGCAGGTTCGAGATGATAAACGGCCTAAGAATATCATAGTGAAGCTGTGTACACGTGTCCTTCGTGATAACATTCTCAGTGCATTCCGTGCGCGGAAATCTGGGCTTACTGGTGAGCAGATAGGCATGTCGTCTACTTATAAGATCTACTTGAATGAACATTTAACTTTAGGCAATAAAAAATTGTTGCGCGAGTGTAGGGAGATGGCAAAAAAACATAACTTTAAATATGTATGGGTTAGGAATGCTAACATCCTTGTACGTAAGACTGAGGCTTCGACAGCTCTTGTAATCAAGTGCAGTGCTGATTTATCAAAGTTGTTTCCAAATACCTATACGGATTGAACATAACTACTCAGTACTGCGTACTACGCTAGGTGTTAGACATATCATTATGTATTACTTATTATTTCAGCTATACATATATTTATATGCCTATCTGAGGTATAAGATTAACCGGAAATTATCAATTTTTTTTCATTTAAACCTATTTAAAATATTAACAATAAGGATTAGTTCGGGTAATGTTTGGTATTTAAAAACAAATAATATGTTTTTATTAAGTTTTGTGGGTACGCGAGACAATAATTATAATATAACATTATTTTATTTACAATTATACTGTTTGGCAGCACAAGTTATGCACGTCAAGTGCTCTTTTTCCATATTCTATATTCGTAATATGTATTTATTTAATATAAAGTTCAATTATGGATAACAACTTATCCATTTATTATCAAAACTGCAGGGGCATTCGTACGAAATTACATACTTTATATATGAATATTCTTTCTTTTTCTTACAGCATAATAATCTTAACAGAGACTTGGCTCACGCCATCTATTTTTGACAATGAATTTATAGATAACAGATACCTAGTATTCAGATGTGATCGTAATCGTGTTGCAACCGGCAAGAAAGATGGTGGCGGTGTTTTGATCGCTGTACAGCGAAACCTGATGCCCTCGCGGTACACGAGACACCTGACGCCTGTACCAGACGAACTTGAGTATATAATTGTAACTATACCGTCCACTAATGGTAAGCGACATGTTTTTAGTGCAGTATATTTCCCTCAACATATAAAGAATAACACTTATGCTATGTACTTTGACTGTTTACAGGCCATTATTATAGATTCTAGCACAGAATTTTTTTATATGGCTGGTGACTATAACTTGCCATATATTGAGTGGATAAATAGTGATGTCCATGCGTCTATGGGTCCTGGTACTGTTAGCTCAAGTGTTTCACGTTCTCTGCATAATTTTATGTCAAGAACAAATTCGAAGCAATATAATTGCATTAAAAACCATATTGGTCGCGTTATTGACTTATTTATCTCGAATGTTGACTGTCAGTTATTGGCATGCCATCCATTACTTCCGCCAGATCTTTTTCACCCCCCTTTCTGTGCACTTACTGAATTAAATAATTATTACAATGCTTATACAATGCAACGCAAATTTACAAGTAGGTATAAATATATCAAAGGCAATTATGATGCAATTAATACTATTTTCAATGATTGTGATTGGATATCTGTACTTAGTAACATGCCAGCATTTACCGCTGTAGACATTTTTTATGAAAAATTGTATGGTGCCATTCGGGCACACATACCTTTGGTTAAACAAAGAAGTTCTCATTTCCCTATATGGTTTACACCATCTGTTGGAGCCTTGCAATATTTTGGAATAGAAACCTCGACAGTTTGCGTGGGTAGGTGACCCAATAAATCGCTCGATATTTATTAATGCCAGTGAGGGTAGTTTTGTGGATACTGCCACCGGCCATTGGGTTCGCGCACCAGTCTCGACCTACGCATCGTCGATGAATGTTGTCAAAGGATATTTAAATTACATTGTGTGGTGTTGTGTGTTGCTCATCAAAGGACATTATTGTGGACGGCGCCGTCCTTGGCAGGACTGGAGCTAAATACTGGTGAGTCGGACGTGCATTTCGACGAACTATCCCACTGAGCTTTTCATTTTCCATCCGCTCCTTCGAATCGCGAAGGTGCGTGAACATTGGTCCTTCGAGCCGGATCCTCCTTGTGGTGAGGACAGCAGCCCTGTCTCATCACCAGGAGTGACGTAACACGCAAACTGTCGATAGTAAATTCAGTCGCTATATTTCGTTTTAAATAGTAAATGGTAGGTAGGAATATCGTTTTCTACGCTCATTTATTATAATCTCGCTCGCTCATAATATTGGTATATAATAGGCAAATCACTCGGATCTGCGCTTATTTATCAATATTTCGCAACATTCTAGCTTATTCGGTGGTAAATATTGGTTAAAACATTCGGTTTTTAAAATAATTATCACACCCGTTGCCATTACGGAAATTCGTAATCGCGATTCATTGTTGGATCTCGCATTCTTTCGTAGGAAATAGCCTTTAAATATTCTTATTTGATAGGTTGAGACTCACTTTAATCATATTTTTGTTATTTCGTCATTATTTCAAGCAAATATTCGTATTTTGTATCATGCGGTTGAACGATTGTCATTATAGAACGAACGAATTAAGTTGGTCATTGACGCGTTAAAATTCGTACGCCACTTTGCATCGTTATATTTGGTCGGATTATATTCGTGCACGCGGCTAGGTGCATCATAGTAGACAAACGTTTCGTTATCATTATGGTTATGGAGTGAAAATAATTATCGTTATTTTCATCGTATATTATAATTAATTATTTACTCTTTTAAATTCATTATTTAAATACATATTGGTATTCCGTTATTCGGTTATTTATAATAATAGCATTTCAAATCGTTGATAAGTGTTTGTTTTGAAGGTAAATAAATACCTAACCTTATTGCAGCATTTTGTTTATTTCACTTTCGTAATTTCGTAAGAAATTGCAAATCACTTAAGTACAGTCCACTGCAAATTTATTTGTTTATTTTATACAGTTAAATTTTATTTTGTCTTGTGTAGTTTGTTTATTTACAATGTCGAAAGCTGCAGTTAAACGTAACTTAGAACTGAAACGTGAAATTGCTGTCAAACGTATTGATGATTGTTTATCAGCCGCCTTAGAAGCTAAAGATGATATCTCCCGACTACCTATTTTCTTATCACGGTACACTCGACTCGAAAATCATTGCGCTAGTTTCGAATCACATCATTTAAAAATTTGTTCAGAAATTTCGGATACCTCATCACTTGATGAAGAGGATGGCATTCGACAAGAGGTAGACAACAAATATTTTCAAATTATTGAAATTCATTCGTCACTTCCGCGTCCACGACTAGACCTGGACCGGAACTAGAATCGAATAGAACTGACTTATCAGTTAAACTTCCGCGACTAAATTTATTAAATTTCAATGGTGATATCACAACATGGAGTACCTTTTATGATATGTACAACACGATGGTACATCAAAATAGAAAACTATCCAATATAGAAAGATTTTCAATTTTGATATCTCTTCTTTCCGGTGAACCCTTGCAGCTGCTAAAAGGTTTTCCGCTTTCGGAAAACAATTATTTAGATGCGTATGAGGCACTTATTGATCGTTATCAATGCAAGCGTAAGTTAGCTTTTCGTTACTGGGAAGAATTACAAAAGGTGACTTTGAAGTCAAGTTCCCCTAGTGAGTTGCGCCGTCTTGTTGACACCTTCAAAGAAAATATTGCTGTTTTGAAAAATTTAAGGTTGCCAGTCAAGGACTGGGACTTTCCATTGTTTTATTTGCTGATAAACAAACTCGATCTTGATACACGTCGCCGCTTCGAGCTACAAAATGAGAGCAAAGACATCCCTTCGTTTAATTCGTTGTTGGAATATTTGAACAAGGCTGGTCAAGCGTTGGAGTTGGCCGAGCCCGAGGGCGCACGAGCGCCGCGCGCCGCCGCTGCTGGAGCGGTCGCGCGCGTCGCGCCTGCACCGCCTGCGCAGCCGCGCACCGGGGCGTACTCGCCGCGTCACCAAGCGCATACCAAGACCTTCGTTGTTAACTCGCTGCCACAATCGAGTGACACTTGCATTTTGTGCAAGTCTAATCATACGTTGTGGAACTGTCCCACATATCGCAATCATAGCCCTCGAGATCGATACACTGTTGTTAAAGAAAACCATTGTTGTATTAATTGCCTTAACAAAGGTCACTTGTTAAAAAACTGTAAATCAAATGGTCGTTGTTCAAAGTGTGGTTTGCCTCATCACACAACTTTACATTTCGATAAATTGCAAATCACCTCGCCGGCAACACTTATCGCTTCGGATGCTATGATGGATGTGGCACAACCTGCCACCGCTGCACAATCGTCATGTCTCGAGCACAGTCAACAGACTGTCACTTTGGTGGCTGGTATGGAGCCCGCCACACACACTTCGTTATTAGCCACAGCTTCGGTCGAAGTTCTTGATAACTTCGGCACTTATCGTAAAATTCGCGTCGTCATTGATAGTGGTAGTCAATCGAACTTCATTACAAAGAAATGTGCACATCGCCTTGGTCTTATATTGAGGAAGACTACGACTTCAGTAGAAGGCATCGGTCAATCATCATCGATCGCAGTTGAATCCACCACGTATCGCATGCGCTGTGGAGACCGATCTCCTGACATTGAAGTCGATGCTCTAGTCATACCTAAAATTTGTAGTCAAATGCCCACTGATAGAATCGATATCGCTCAGTGGCCACAACTTCGGAATATTGAGTTGGCTGATCCTGAATACAACGTGCCCGCGCATATTGATGCTTTGGTGGGGGTTGACATCTTCTGCCAAATTTTCCTCGGTGAACGCTGCGATTCCGGCCCTGATGGACCCGTGGCTTTCAACACCAAGCTTGGTTGGGTAGTGATGGGAAAAATATCACGTGCACATTTTCCTTCCAAAACCTCGTCACTGTTTTGTTCATTGGATAGTTTAGATTCGCAAGTTCGTAAATTTTGGGAAATTGATGAACTTCCCAAATCGTCACCTCTATCCGAAGAGGAAGTCTTGTGCGAGCGTATATTCGATACGACTCACACCAGAACCGTGGATGGAAGGTATGTCGTGCGTTTACCTTTCAAGTCACCGGAACCTAATCTCGGTGACTCGCGCCCTATGGCACTTCGTCGTTTGTTCGCCCTCGAAAAACGTCTTTCACGTAATCCTCAGTTGCGCGAGGGTTACAATAAATTTATGAAGGACTATATCTCGTCTCGGCATATGGATGTAGCCGACCAATCGGGTTCGGGCCATTCATATTATATTCCGCACCACTGTGTGCTGAAACCGAGTAGCACCACGAGTCCGCTTCGCGTGGTATTTGACGCCACAGCACGGCCAGCCGGTGGGGCTGCGCTGAATGAGCAGTTACTCGTTGGTCCCCGTTTACAATCGGACATTGGTTCGATTCTTCTTCGCTTTCGTTTGCATTCGGTCGTATTCACTGCCGACATAAGGCAGATGTATAGACAGATACTGGTCACTGACGTTGATCGAGACTATCAGCGCATTCTATTTCGTTTCTCGCCTGACGAACCTGTGGTTGAGTATCGTCTCAACACTGTAACATACGGCATGGCATCATCGAGTTTCTTAGCACTTCGTACCATCTTACAGGTGGCTCGCGATGAAGGAGTCGGTAGTCCTCTCGCTGTCGATGCGCTTACTAATGATGTCTACGTTGATGACGTGGTAACTGGCTCGCACTCATTAGACTCAACTCGCGAGCTAATGAGCCAGGTTAATAATATACTTCGAAAAGGATGTTTCGAGCTCAGAAAATGGGCATCTAACTGTCGTTCTCTACTCGAAAACGTTCCCCCTGATCATCGTCATGACAACTCGTTGTCATTCGACTCTGAATCTTGTCACTCCGTCAAGGTTCTCGGTCTAGAGTGGAACCCCATCGAAGACGGATTCTCGTTCACTGTTACCCCGCTACATGAACAGTGTACTAAGCGAAACATTCTCTCGGAACTGGCCCGTATATTTGATCCACTTGGCTTTCTCACGCCACTTACTATTGCATTCAAATGCATTATCCAGAAACTCTGGAATCTTGGTTTGGATTGGGATGAACTTGCTCCTAATCACATTGCAGAGACCTGGTCTCGTTATCGCTCGGAATTCAGTTCCCTTTCATCTCTTGTGATCCCTCGTTTCATACCGGGACTGGAATCAATCAAACTTGATATACACGGCTACTGCGACGCTTCTGAGCTCGGGTACGCTGCTGTTGTGTACTTTCGCTGTGAGTACGGTGACAATCGAGTCACTACTCATCTCGTCATCGCTCGATCAAAGGTTGCTCCTTTGAAGAAAATATCGATTCCTCGGCTAGAACTTTGCGCAGCACTTCTATTGGCAGATCTTGTCGCACACGTCAAGGAAGTTTTCGCCGGCAAGCTGAACTTCAATGACATCTTTTGCTGGTCAGATTCTATGGTAGTTCTGGCTTGGCTCAAATCGCCATCATCTCGGTGGAAGACGTACGTGAGCAACCGCGTAAGTCATGTTCAAGACCGAGTTCCACCTGCGCATTGGCGTCATACAAATGGACTAACTAATCCATCGGACTGCGCGTCACGTGGTATTACGATTCGAGAGCTTCTCGATCATCCATTGTGGTGGCATGGACCACCTTGGCTGCTTTTGGATGCCAAGGAGTGGCCTAACGCAACTCGTTCCGAGGAACCTCCTGAATCGGTCGAAGAACAACGTGACACGCTCATTTCGCTTTTTGTTGCTGTCGATAAATTGGATGAATTCTTGGAAAGGCATTCGAGCCTGAGCAAGGTTCAGCGCATCGTGGGATACGTGCTTCGCTTTCTACATAATTGCCGAAACCGATCTACTCGTCGGTCTGGTCATCTTGTCGCTTCCGAGTTGAAGCAATCGTTGTTTGCACTCGTCAAAGTCACTCAAAATTCGTCATTTTCACACGAAATCACAAACTTGAAAAAAGGATTGCCATTGCCAAAACCCTTACAGAAGCTGCATCCTTTCCTTGATGATGATGGTCTTCTCAGGGTGGGCGGTCGCTTGGCTCACTCGGAGTTGGCCTACGACTGTAAACATCCTTTGCTATTGCCTCGTCAGCATCGTGTTACTTCGCTCATTATCGACCAATGTCATAATGATAATTTGCATCCTGGATTGCGTACGCTTAGTTTCTTACTTGCTCAAAACTTCTGGATATTGTCCTCACGTCGTGCTATTCGCAGTCGTTTGTCGAAGTGCATACCTTGTTATCGCACTAATCCAAAACCTATTAAACCTCTTAATTGGTCGCTTGGACGTATCGTTCAATTGCATCGTGCAAGAGAAAATGTATGTCGCGTTGCGACTGTAAAAACTCAGACAGGTCTTTTACAAGGACCTTTGGTAAAGCTTTGCCCTTTACCTATAAATGATTAATTTGTAGTCTCGCATTTAGTTATAGTTCGCGCTCGCTCATCGGAGCTTCGCGATGCATTGTAGTTATAGTTAGGCCGCGCTCGCTCATAAGAGCTTCGCGTCATTACTTAGGTTAGAATATTAGCACGCCTGCTTATCTGGGCTTCTCGTTTTGTTCACTTAAAATGTTAATTCTCATAGAAAATACGTGTATTTTGGTGGGCGGAATGTTGGAGCCTTGCAATATTTTGGAATAGAAACCTCGACAGTTTGCGTGGGTAGGTGACCCAATAAATCGCTCGATATTTATTAATGCCAGTGAGGGTAGTTTTGTGGATACTGCCACCGGCCATTGGGTTCGCGCACCAGTCTCGACCTACGCATCGTCGATGAATGTTGTCAAAGGATATTTAAATTACATTGTGTGGTGTTGTGTGTTGCTCATCAAAGGACATTATTGTGGACGGCGCCGTCCTTGGCAGGACTGGAGCTAAATACTGGTGAGTCGGACGTGCATTTCGACGAACTATCCCACTGAGCTTTTCATTTTCCATCCGCTCCTTCGAATCGCGAAGGTGCGTGAACACCATCTCTTATAAAAAGCTGCAGAAAGAAGGAATCATATTGGAAGAAATGGAAGACGTACAATAATAGGTCTGATTATGAAAAATTTTCTTCGTACAGAAGTCACTTTAAGGAGAAGTGCTCAGTTTGTTTCAATAATTATATAAAATCTGTTGAGGATAATATGCCTAAAAATATTAAATACTTCTGGTCGTTTATTAAAAACCGATCTGATCCTTCAAGTGTTCCGTCTTCTATGTACTATAAGGACGACACTTCGACGGAACCCCAATATATATGCAACCTATTCTCGAATTTCTTTCACTCTGTATACGAACCTTCAACACTTGATACTTCAACTTGGTCTCCACCTTCTGAGTACAGTAACACTAATATATTTATCACTGATTTACAATTTGACTACAATTATGTGAAAAAAACCTTAAAGAGTCTAGACGCGACTAAAGGGCCTGGACCTGATGGCATTCCAGCCCTCTTCCTTCAAAAAACAAGTGAGTCACTATACATACCAATTACTATATTATATAATTTATGTCTACGGCAAGGAGTGTTCCCAGATGTTTGGAAAAGAGCTAATATAATTCCAGTTTTTAAAAATGGTGATAAACATAATGTTGAAAATTATAGACCCATATCTATATTATCTGCTTTGTCTAAGCTATTTGAAAAATCAATACATGGAAAAATGTATCCAGCTATTCATAGCATAATTATACCAGAACAGCACGGATTTGTTAAGCGTCGATCAACTACTACAAATTTAACAATTTTTGTGAATGACCTTTTTGAAAACATGGATAGACGTCTACAGGTACATACTATTTATACAGATTTTCGAAAAGCATTCGATAAAGTTGATCATAAACTACTTTTAGACAAAATTGCGTTCAACGGTATTCGTGGAAATCTTTTACGGTGGTTTGTATCTTATGTTACAAATAGAACTCAGAGGGTGGTAATAAATGGCTATGAATCAGATATTATAAAGGTAACATCAGGTATTCCTCAAGGGTCAATTTTAGGACCTCTAATTTTTATTTTATTTATAAACGATATAAGTACATGCTTTAGAAATTCAAAATTTTTGCTTTACGCTGATGATCTGAAAGTTTATAAATGTTGTTCTAATATCAATGACTGTAGTCTATTGCAAGAGGACCTTAACAGACTCTCGACGTACTGTAGTTCTAATAAACTTCAACTTAGTCTTCCTAAATGTAACTCAATAATATTTACTAAAAAGAAATGTATACTCTCGTATAACTACTCCCTTAATGGCACGCCACTAACTGAAGTATTTGTAATTCGCGATCTCGGAGTTTTGTTAGACTCAAAATTGCATTTTGATTCACACATAGATTCTATTGTGAATAAATCATTTCGTATGTATGGTTTTGTCATGAGATCATCCAAACAATTTAAAAGTAAATCTACCTACTTACTATTGTACAACACGCTAGTGCGATCACAACTAGAGTACGCTGTACCTGTCTGGAACCCATTTTACAAAAAATATACCGATTCTCTTGAAACGGTACAACGTAAGTTTCTGCAGTCCGTGCATTTCAGGTGTTGTCAAGCCAGCCTGACGTATTCAGAACTTTTAAACTTGTATAATATGTTGAGTCTGGAATCTCGACGTGTATTACTTGTTACAACTTTCTTGTACAACATATGTAATAACAAATTTGATTGTATCGAACTCTGTAATAAATTATGCTACACTGTTCCAAGAACATATTTCATGCGACAAGTACGCACGCGTCGAGTTTTCTATACTCAAACAACTAGAACAAACGCTGGTGTACGCGCGCCCATACGCCGAGCAGTTGATTTGTATAATTCATACTTTGTCGATTTAGATATATTTTCTACAACTCCTACTGTTTTCAAACAAAATGTCTTTGCCAATCCTTAAAAGCAAATTATAACAATTATCTACTAATTTTCCATTTCTACTATAACTATACTATACTATATTTATACAATGTACCTAGTATTGATTTTAAATTAGTTATAAAGAATGTTAACGTTTGTGTAAAGAACTAATATGTACCTACGTAATTTAGTGTACTTTACAATAGCGAGCTATGCACACACAAACAGCAAATTGTTAACTCGTGGGCTACGGTGTGGGTTTAACATTTATTACTCGAAGCATGAACATGTTTTGTGTATTTACTCATTGTGTGTTAAATTTTAGTGTTAGTACTGTTTGTAGTTCCAAATAATAAATAAATAAATTAATCTTCTAAAACAACGAATAACATTATTTTGGACAAAACTCACGTCGTAGTCAAATTTACTCGTATTTAATTTATACATAATTAATTAAATGTATTCTTATATAATAATTTAAATAAAAAACAAAACAAAACAAAATGAAAGTAAATAAAACAAAGTTCACCAAATAGAAAATAAATTATAAAAAGAAGTATGTCAATATATATTAGTTCAAAAAGGAAGGGAGTAGAAGAGGGGAAGGGGGGATTGGGCCTCCGGAACCTCCCACAAAACGACGAAACGCAATAGCAAGCTATGTTACTTCGCGTCGGTGTTATGTGGGAGTGTGGTACTTCCCCGGTCGAGCCGGCACATTCGGCTGTGGGGTTACAGCGTGGCACTACCACCACGCTAAACATTCCGAGTTATGAGGAACCAAAGCTGTTCTAATACTCAAGCAGGTTCATCCCTGAACAACTAGGCCAAATGCGATGACCTCCAGCACGTAGACTGGGTAAACATATAGGGCTTATGCAGGGTAGTGTGATAAATAGATAGATAGTGTAGAAGACTTTGCAGTTGGAAACCCTCTAATAAAGTCTATCTATGATAGAGTACAAAAGCAACACTTCTTTACAAAGAGCTACTGCGTACAAAACTAAACGAAGAGCCAAGCGACTGCTCAGGTATACATGAAGTCAGAATTTACACAGATAGCTCTAAGATGGCAACAGGCACCGGAGCGGGAGCGTTCTCGGAGGAACTAAACATACACATAGCAACAGGGCTAGGTAAACACAACTCTATATTCCAAGCAGAATGTGTGGGTGTCATCCAAGCCACAGCAGCAGTACTTCGCACAAAGTAACCTATTACTATTTTTACAAATTTGCAACAGTTGTTAAATAGATGCTCGTTATGACATATTTTAATGAACATATTTTGGTGCACATTCAGTATATTTGGTGGAACACAGGCAAAATTAGGTAAATGTAATGGGAATAAATTGAAGTACTTTTAAATACCATCCATAACCTTCTCGTTTGTATCTGTATGTATAGTCATAATTTAAGATTTATATAAAAAATACTAATTTGTGTGCTAGTTATTGGTGTCGATTCTGTTACTTTATTGAACAAGTAGATCGATACAGATAGCTATTGTAGAACTAAGTATGCAGTTGTAGTGTTCATTTGTTATTAATAATGTACGCTGTTGTAGTATAAATCCACCGTGACGTCACAGACTGGCTCCAACGGAAGACCAGCGCTGGTTTACACCAGCATTATGCTGAGTTGGGGACCATTTTATGAGATAGCAGTAAATTGTAATTCTACTTATTTTTTTTTTTTATTGTTGGTTCACAGAACTGGATGTACACAAAAAAACAACACAAACAATATTTAGACCTTACAAAACATGTACAGGTGCGCACGTCCTTCTTGCTGTGAACACAGCATGCTTACAAGTATTGTGTACTAAAATATATTTAATTTTATGTTACTATTTTTTAAGAACAGATAATTAAAAAGAAAAAAAGAAGAGACTGAGGGGTTAAATATGTCTACATCATGACAAATGTCATTATAAGAACGACACATACGATACAATGATGCATGGTGACCGTAGTTCGTACGTTTTATCAATCAATGTTATATGCTGCCGTCATAAATAAATTATATTTCATTTCATTTCTTACTTAAACTATACCCACAAAATATGTGTATTAATTAATTATTGTTTAAATAGATTTAGCTTGTAAACAAATACTTTACATAAACAAGTGCTTTGGTTAAAAAAATCATTAAATATAGTAACTAAATGGCTTCCAAAATTAGTCAATGTTTTACGGCCCGTCCCAATAATCTATCTATCGCTGGTTTACCTTACTAAAGTTAGATATTTGACACTATGTGTATGGACGTTATGTCAAATTTCTATCGGTGGTAAGCAAAACTGTGGATAGATAGATTATTGGGATCCCCCATTAGTAGGTACCTACATACCTTTGGTTTATTTTGTTAGTTGTTAGGTTGTTAATTATAATATTGTTTCTGTATAAATCATTACTTAAATATCAAACTATTAATATGTATACTTCATATTGTTAAGATAAGGAAGAGCGGGTCTACCCGGCGCAGGTATTTCACTATAACTAAAAGGTAGTCCCTACCTCATTTTGTAAAATGCTCAGAAATGAAATAAACGATTTATTATTATTATTATTCTTTTTATTCAAAATAAATCACGGATTTCATCCGGTCTTTTACAAAGGCATAAGTGGGGCTGTAGCCAACACTTAGAGGCCTGTTTGGTATAAAAAATACAAAATAGTATAAAAAACCCAGAAACTTTTGGATGGATGGTGACATGGTATATCTATTATAAAAATGGGTAAAATGACAAGGCTATTGAAATGATTTTATTAGTGATAAAAAGATAGTGGGCTATGGAAGAGACTACGGCACCTGCCAAATTCAGTCTCATTTTAAAATTTTTGGGCAGGTGGTGACTTGCCACCCACTAAACGGGCCCCCCATAAAGGCCACCATGAATGGTGACAGAAGGGTGACAACGTTGGTGTGGCTGGCTAAAGGGTGTCGAGAGGTGTGCTGCGGTTTCACTGAAGCGCTACTACCGGCGTTATGCAATTATATTATTATATAATCAACAAATTTGTCATTAAGAAAGTCATTTATATTACAATAGCATTTAGTAATTAGCAGATTTTTCAGATATTTCTCAAATTTTGTCACATTTTCTTCATCTTTAATTTTGCTAGGTAGGTGATTGAAAGTAGACATTACCTGTTGCCATATGTACGGATTTGTCCGTACATACTAATTGAAATTTCGTACGGATATGTGTGCGGACACACAAAATTCACAAAAACATTGATGCTTCGATATATTGTTTCTTTTTAACTCTTGTCATCTCCAAAAGAACTACATATTTAAAAAATATAAAGAACGTGCGCGATTGTCTATGGTACGGTGAATTACCGTTTCATGTTTCATCTACGACACTGACAAAGACAGCATGTTCACGGTTGACGTTGATTGCAGTAGTGAATGAAAGAGATAAATGTATTACGCTTTGTTTTGTTAACCATTTCTTGCATATTATGCATTGTTTCTTTCTTTGAACTGGGTGTGTGACGTTGTTTTTGTGAGTTATTTGTATTGCGAACCCTACGCCCAATTGATTTAGGTAAATATGTGTGAAGATACAAAAAAAACACGTAGAATGAAACTATTTAATTAAGATTGGTTTAACGAAACGCCTGGATTTAAGCCTGGGTCAGTCGTAGTAAGAAAGGTGTTATGATAAAAAATAATAATAAAGACATATATTAATAATGTTTGCTTTAAATTTCCTGTTTTTTTATGTACAGATTTGGAATGGAGTTTCAGATTTATTGCACGTACGGACTATGTACGGATTTTGTATCACGAATGTACAGATTTTTTGTCACTAGGGTATGGCAACACTGCCATTACGTGATGTTGAAACTATGTATGAAAAATTATAAGCTATTTAATAAATGTCGATACTTCACCATGTGAATCCCGACTGGGTACAAATGCACACATTTCAGTACTGCACCTTTTTCTTACACGCTGTATGTATTTATAGAAGATGGAATTATTACTATCTAACGAATTGCTGAGCATATAATGACAGACTGGAGAGTTCAAGCTATTGCTAGTACCAAAACTTTTTCTCCATATTTTTTTATGTGATAATGGTGTGAACCTCTTAACTAAAAACCTCTAAATGTTTGTTTAGGTTAAAATCCAAATTAGTATAACACTTTCGAATGACAGCACTAAAATTAGACATTTCTCTTCAATTGTGGGCATATTTTAGACAGTTTAGTCGTCACGTAACTTGATTCTCGCTAAACTAACTTAAAATAACCCAAAATTGAATAGAATAATACTATTTTTAGAAGTGTCATTCTAAGTGTTGATTTTGGATTTTATTGTTAACAGAATAAGGACCACCATAATAAATTTTTAGTTCAGTAGTTTAGTTTTTTTGAACAAGTGAATCGCTACCATTGTCGAAGTTATTTTTTTGTTTTAGTATAGTACATTTTAAGTGGCAATATATAATTTTATATCTTATTTTATGGACTAGGGTAAATAACTAACACTATAGCATAATCTGTATTCTACGATAATAATCGTATTCTAAGATAATAATTGTATTCTATGGTAATAATTGTATTCTATGGTAATAATTGTATTCTAAGATAATAATTGTATTCTAAGGTAATAATTGTATTCTAAGAAAATAATTGTATTCTCTGGTAATAATTGTATTCTCTGGTAATAATTGTATTCTAAGATAATAATTGTATTCTAAGGTAATAATTGTATTCTAAGATAATAATTGTATTCTAAGATAATAATTGTATTCTAAGATAATAATTGTATTATAAGGTAATCATTGTATTCTATGGTAATAATTGTATTCTAAGATAATAATTGTATTCTAAGGTAATAATTGTATTCTAAGATAATAATTGTATTCTAAGGTGATACTTGTATTCTAAGGTAATAATTGTATTCTAAGATAATAATTGTATTCTAAGGTAATAATTGTATTCTATGGTAATAATTGTATTCTAAGGTTATAATTGTATTCTATGGTAATCATTGTATTCTATGTTAATAATTGTATTCTAAGATAATAATTGTATTCTAAGGTAATCATTGTATTCTAAGATAATAATTGTATTCTAAGGTAATAATTGTATTCTACGATAATAATTGTATTCTATGGTAATCATTGTATTCTAAGATAATAATTGTATTCTAAGGTAATAATTGTATTCTATGGTAATAATTGTATTCTAAGGTTATAATTGTATTCTATGGTTATCATTGTATTCTATGTTAATAATTGTATTCTAAGATAATAATTGTATTCTAAGGTAATCATTGTATTCTATGGTAATAATTGTATTCTATGGTAATAATTGCATTCTAAGGTAATGATTGCGTAGTGGATAACTATTATATAATAGGGTAACTATTGTGCGTGGCGGTATCGGTTGTATTCTATATTCTAGGGTAATTATAATATTGTATTATCTACTATTGTTTACTATATTGACGAATATAATTACTACAATAATTATTGTAATGTAGGGTAACTATGACAAGTAGGGTAAGTGTTGTTTACCTGTTGACGGGTCGTCCAGATGAGATCCGCGAGCAATTCGCACCACTCTTGTATCGTGTTCAAGTTGGATTGCATCGGTACACCATTGCCGCTTAACTGCTGTTCGCGTTTCCATCTGTGAAAAAAACACTTGTAAATATTTTATTTTGTTTTTAAAACGCCTGGTTAAGCTCTGGTTTCGTAGGATGGCGTCATAAAGTGGACACAAATTTACGAACGCAAAATGACGGACGTCGATCCCGGTAACAAAACCCAAAAAGTTTTGCAGTTCCTACCTCTGTCGTGTAAGTAAACAGTGGAATGCTTTGCCGGCGTACATATTTCCTTGCAGCTATGACCCTGGGTCTTTAAAGCGGGGCGTCAACAAGCATCCTCAGGCCATCGTAGGGGTGGCGATTAGTGCAGCTTACGGCAGCATTAATGGGCATCGCTTCTAGGTTCTCCGCTTTCTAACCCAACAATAGCCCCGTCAGTTGAAACCCTCGTGGAGTTAAATTAAATCCTTGCTCGAAGTCCGTGGCTTAGCGATTATGGCATTAGTGGGCCGAGCACGAAAATCTGTTTAAGTGTAACGTAATCGCATCGTTAACGTATTTAGTACAAACTGTCATTTATCTAGTACAATAGTGGCACTAGCACACACCCATCGAACTCCTGAACGCAGCAAGCTTTGTTGATTGAACTTGTTGATCGGATGAGATCGCCAAGTCAAGCTCCGTAGCATGCACTACATATTGCATTTAACAATATTGAAGTTTCTTTCAGTGATATATAGAAACAATAAGTTTTCATAAAAACTGTAATGTAAATCTGCCATCATCATCATCTCAGCCGTAGGACGTCCACTGCTGAACATAGCTGCCCCCATAATTTTCCAAAAGGACCGGTTGGAAGCGGCCTGCATCCAACGTCGTCCTGCGACTTTATCAGGTCGTCTGTCCACCGTGTCGGTGGACGACCTACGCTGCGCTTGCCGGTTCGTGGTCTCCACTCCAGAAGCTTCCAGCCCCATCGGCCATCTGTTCTGCGTGCTATGTGCCCTGCCCACTGCCACTTCAACTGGCTAATATTCTGAGCTATGTCGGTTACTTTCGTCCTTCTACGGATCTCCTCATTTCTGATTCGATCACGTAGAGAAACCCCGAGCATACCCCTCTCCATAGCTCGTTGTGCGACTTTGAGCTTACTTATGAGGCCCATAGTAGGAGACCACGTTTCAGTGTCATAAGTCATCACTGGTAACAAACATTGGTCGATGACTCTTGTCTTCGAGTAAGAACTTGTCTTAAATATGTAAATCTGCCGTAATAAAATAAACTGCCAATAGTCTAAATGTGGTAGTTTAAACCTTTGTGTCTAAATCACGCAAAAACGGATGAACGGTTTTGGATGCAATTTATAGTGGAGATGGATTTACTCGAAATTATACGTAGGCTACTTTTTTATCCCGATTCAGCGCACAGCTGCCGAGGGTCGTATCGTACGAAGTAACACGCAGTAGCTGTAAGATAAATATTGATGCTCATCTTCAGGGCGAGTGCGCAGCGGACATTCTCGAGACCAAGATCGACGTATTCGATCCTTAACGTGAGTGTTTTGCCGCTTATGAAATTGTATATATCAAACTCATGAGAATTCAAAACAAAAATTTATAACACATACAAAAAATACTGTCAATCTGTTTTTAAACGTCTACTTTTTAATATATGTAAGGACGAATTGACAATTTGAACCATATTCCGTATTGATTCCGTAGACTCGCCAGACGCCATATTTATCCAAAAATACAATAAAATTTGATTAGAGAAATAGAAAACATACTATGATTCTAGGAATAGCGACGTGTGTGGTAAATGTTATGTAAATATCCTGCCCTAGTGTAATGTATATATTCTGCCTGAATGTAATGTAAATTTCTGCCTTAATGTAATGTAAATTTCTGCCTTGATGTAATGAAAATATTACTCTTACAAAACGTACAATAATTCGAGGAATTGGGACGTGTGTATGGTAAATGTAATGTAAATATCCTGCCTGAATGTAATGTAAAGCTTACTCTTAGAAAACAAACTACGACTCCAGGAATAGCGACGTGTGTGGTTAATGTAATGTAAATATCCTGCCTTAATGTAATGTAAATTGATGCCTTAATTTAATGTAAAGCTTACTTAATGAGTTCCTCGTCCAGCACTTGGCTCTGCAGCTGACGCAGGTTGGCGATGTTCTCCTTCATGTGGTCAACGAGCTCCATCTGGGCTTGGCTGATCTGCGCCACCTGTCAAACAAACCAATAACAATACATTAACTACATCCAATCCGGTTTTTCTACCGACTTCCAAAATGGAGGAGATACTCAATTCGTCTGTATTTTCAAATTCCGTTCAGTAGTTTTTGAGTTACACTCCAATAACTGAATAGAATGGAAGTCGGTATTAAATTTTAGTAATTGTACTTGTTAGTATTTGTTGTTATAGCGGCTACAGAAATACATCATCTGTGAACATTTCAACTACTAAAAACTTGGATACCGTAAGGTCGGCGGTGGCAGAGCACTCTCAGATCGCAGGTGCCAGACATTATATTCGGTTCGATAAGGCGGCTATATTAGCGCGGGAGAAATTCTTCGTCCCGCTTAAAGTACGAAAAGCCATCGAAATAAGACGTCACCCTAATTTCAATCGGGATCGTGGGTGGAATATACCGCAGGCCTGGATACCAGTGTTGAACATTGACAAGATGACCTCGGAGCTCTGGAACCGTGAGGTCGACTCAACAAGTGTGGTGTGTCAACAGACCTATATACTAAAAAACGGTAGTGACAGTGACACTGAATGTGACATTGACGTAAGTGACAGTTCGGACGGAAAAAAACTGACAGACACAGCGCGACCGTTGCAGCGCCAGTTATGTGCTGTGGCCCGCGCTCGCCGCTGTGCACAAGAGTGACTCCCAGAAGAAGCACTTCAAATAAGTTCGAAACTGGTCGGAGAATATTTCCGGTAAATATTACGCGAGTCCTAGTTGGTTTTAAGCGTAATTATGAACATAACTCGCGATAGTTTTCTACCAACATTTCAACTGTCTACTATCACGGTTCATGACATACAGCCTGGTGAATGACGGACAGACAGACAGCGGAGTCTTAGTAATGGGGTCCCGTTTTACCCTTTGGGTACGGAACCCTAAAAAATACCAAAAAAAGGAACCTACTTTAACACTAAAAAATGTGAAATAACTTGTTGAGGTCGGTTCCATGATAGTTCGAAAGTACCTATTATCACAATATTGTGCGCATGGTACCGACTTCGACAAGTTATTTCACACTTTTTGGTGTTGAAGTCAGTTCCTTTATTTTATTTTAAAAAAAAGTTTCACTCATTTTAGTGACCCTCATTTTAGTGCTACTTCCGGGATCGATCATCATTCAATGATGATATCATCAAATGCCGCCAATGATGATATCATCAAATTATCCATTTGGGTAATTTGATGATATCAGGTGAAATACTTTTCTACCGACTTCCAAAAAGGAGGAGTACTCATGTCGACTAATTTTTTATTTTTTTTAAATGTTTGTTACGTCATAACTTTCGACAGAGTGAACCGATTCGCTAAATTCTTTTGTTTGAATGCTGGTGCTTTCAAACAAAAACTGAATAGAATGGAAGTCGGTAAGAATTTTTTCAAATTGTACCTACTTGTCAGTCATTGGAGTGTAACTCAAAACTGCTGTACTGAATTTGATGAAATTTAAATGGGACCACTTCGAAAGGTCCATACTAAATCAAATAAAAATTAATTTTGAGAATCAGTCCACAAATGGGGGAGAAATCGGTGAACAGACAAAACAAATAGAATGAGATAGAACCTCGTCCATTTTTGCAGTCGGTTAAATAAGAAAAGCTCCCAAGGGATTGGAATTACTTTAGTATACGCGGAATAAGACACTAGTATATATATACTTACACGTAATTTGTATACTTACCAAAAAAATAAAACAGCACTATATGCTGCTGGTACTTAATACATACATGGGAAGAATATTTAAAACTACTTTAAAAAAAAATTCCCACATAATCATCAATATTTGGTCAAACGTCTAGATTGATTCACACCTACAAATTTTATTCAAGGCATTTCCACTATTCATTAAGATATACTACATGCGCGCGGTTTATGCATGAAACTTAACACCCCTACATAGAAATGTATCATTCATTCATAACATTCGGCAAACTCGCGTCCTAGCTCGTTAGACCTGGCAACCGGACCAACCCCGCACCCTCCGCCCTGCCACCGCGCGGCCTTTGTTTCTTCCGAAAACGAACGAACGAAAGCCGAAAGGCGACAATCTCTTTCACACCGAACGCTCGGGTGGGGGGTGTAAGAAAGAGTAAGAGAGATATTTTTTCACTGACGCGAATCATGTGTTTTCATTAATAAGTTGTACATAGGCATGTAGTATTTTTGTTAAGATGGTGTCCATACTTTTAGATGGAATTTTCGAAAACTTTAACAATTAATAATTATTTCACTGTGAAGTAATAAAAAATTTTGACTACATAGCTACAATGTATTAACACTTTTGTACCGCCCATTTTTTTTGGTAATTAACAAATTACGTGTATATATATATATATATATATATATATATAAGGCCTTCAGGTCCCAAACTAGACAGAGCCTGTACTATGGTAGCCTGATGACTGATATACATACTTATATACATATACACACCCAGACACAGATCAAACAGACACGTTCATGCACACAAATGTTTGACCTGTCCGGGGATCGAACCCGGGACCAGCGGCTCAGAAGGCAGAGGTGCTACCAACGGCGCCAACCGGCCTGAAAAAGTGTAAGTGTAGTGTTAAATGAGTCTCACCAAGGCGTTGAGTTTCCTCTCGGTGTCTTCGATCTGGACGCGCAGACATGCGACCAGGTCGCGGCGGTCGTTCGTCATCGACTGCTGCAGATAGTTCATGTGACCTGGAAACGCACGCGACGAGTTCACTATTACAAATCACACTAATCTATACAGATAAATAAAATTGAGTGAATAATTCACATCCTCGGACGGGATTCGAACCCGCGTCTTCTGACTCTCCAACTAGGCCACCGAGGTTCGGGTCCGAGCATCGAATTTAACTCTCTATCTCTAGCGACATCTATTGAACAGCTTAGACAGTACTATCTTGGTACTGGCTACGCCTTTTATTTTACCATCATTTCATATGATAAATTACTCATCCGAATCTTATGTGTCGCTGGTATTACGACTTCCATGTGCCACGCAAGGGGAGTTACTTATCATTGTCTGACGATGAAACCAGTTTCTCGTCGGGTGACATCGCACCCGCGCCTCCTGCGCCGGCAGTCTGTTGTGGATACTTGAATGGACCCCACCTACCGAGCGGTCAATGATCGATTTTCTCACGATCGTTCGCAATTAACATAAGAACTTGTAAAACCGTTAATTAAATACCTTCTAGTTACTAGAGAAGAGTGACCTTGTGCACAGTAACCTGTGACCCAGGTAGACTAGATGACCTGGACGATACCTACCTACCTGTGAGACGTGGTGAATTGCTCTGCAAATGTGAGTAGCTATTTAATGGTTTCCTGGTCTGTTGTATTAGCAGCATCACTGTGTATCAAGTACCTACATAAATTCTAGAATATAGGTGAACCAGCAACTTATCCTGTTCCACATCTCTAATTGTGGCAGGCGCGCATCGCCCCCTGGTCAAACCTGGAGGTTGTATGCACCAGGCACTATCCAACCGAAAGAAACATTATTTAGAAATACTTAAAACTTTCGTATTGACATCGCAACCCTTGTAATTTTTATAGTATTACTTTTTAATTCAATATCAACGTTAGTGCTTTAAAAAGTAATACTATAAAAATTATTTACTAATGAAGGTAACTATTTTCTGTTCCTCGTAGGTGTAGTATAAAGCACTATGTAGCACTCGGAAGAAACTTCTATTTCTGTTCTTGAGTTTCTCTCGCTTTCGAACAGATAAAGGTCGTTTTCTCCCCTCGGTGTACAATGTACTTTTGTTTATGAGGAAGAAAAAGCGCGTCGGCTCGGGAGATCGCATACGCACGACAGCGCAGATGGAATAAAAGAAGAAAGAGGAACGTCTTATACGTTCGAAACGTCGTCGGACTTAAACGGACATAATACCAAGTGAGTGCAGCCGGTTATATTAGTAAAATTAAACAACATCAACGAAAGCCATTGTTAGAATGTTTTCTCGCCCAAGTAAGCAAGTACCTTTGTTCTTCAAGCACTCGTGGTACTGCAGCGAGAAAGCCTCAATGTTCGCCTGCAGACTGCGGATCTCTTCGCCCGCCACGTTTACCTTCTGCCGTACCGTTTGCAGCCCTGTGATCAGCTGGAAACAATTTATATATTTAGTTTACTATAAAGTTTAGTACAAACATTAACGTTTGTTATTGAACAGAATTTAAATTTTATACAAGAGTACTGGTAATCAATTAGCATCTTTTTAAGAGCATATTCTATACATCAAACCAAACATCTTTTGTTCTACAACTTTCAAAAAATTTTATTTTTTATTCTTTCACACAAAACTTAAAAATTCAATTTGACCGGTCTTAACATAATTAACACTATGCCGACAAGCCCCGGCCGGCGGCGGGCGGACGGCGGCGGCAGCGTAAGAAAGGGGTTGAGACGCGGCAAGTCAAGGTCGTCGCAGCTGTGTTACGCTACGACGCGCTGTTACTACATGCATGGCTACACGTAGATGAATGAATTGGATACGATGTAGAGTTATGAAGTGTAAGAGAGAATCAAAGAAACTTAATAATTTTTTTTGGAAAGTGGTTTAGTTTTAGGAAAGTTCTAGAACAAAAGACGTTTGTTTTGTTGTACAGAATATGCCCTTAACAGGATGCTAATTGATAACCAGTAACCCGGTATAGGACAAGTATTTATTTTATCATATTTCATTTGACTAAAAAAAACAAATATAAATCAAATTTTTAAATTTATGTATTAAATGTACATTGAAAGGCTCCACTGCCTCTCCCAAATGAATAGCGCCACTAACAAGAAAAACGGGCAAAACTCGAATTCAATCTTTTTTATTATGTTTATACAATGTATTATTATTACAACAGTGTTATAAAAAAGCGAACTAGTGGTCAGGACGTACCTCGCTATATTTCCGTTCAGTCTGAGGCGGCGCCGGACCGTACGGCGTTGCCATTGCGTTCTGGATCACTTCCATCTCCAAGGCCAGGCAACGCCGCATGTACTGGTATAGCTCGTAGGGCGCATGGCTGTAAAATCCCAACATCATTACGTCATCTTACAATGTGACTCTTGCAAATAGCTTCTAGGTCTGTAAACTTTCTGTATCTTGGAAAACATTCTGTAACTTGGCAAACATTCTGCAATTTGGCAAACATTCTGTATCTTGGCAAACACTATTTAACCTGGCAAACATTCTGTAACTTCGCAAACATTATTTAACTTGGTAAAGATTCTGTAACTTGGCAAATATACTGAACTGAAATTCATTAAAATTGTAACTTGGTGTAGTACGCCGTATTTTGTTGGGTGTGGACGTATGTTTTGTCTCTGGCGAAGCGAACTATTTTTGATAGTAGTAACTCATCTGGACAGACGTGCACTTTTTTACATTTAATTAAGTGACCCAAAAATAGTTATACCGGCAAATATTCTGTATCTTGGCAAAAACTCTGTGCCTTGGCAGAAATTCTGTAACTTCAGATATTCTGTAACTTGGCAGAAATCGTATGAAATTGTAATTTTTTATTACTATGCGGCACTCTGTTGGCTGTAACGTATGTCTTGTCTTTGACGAAACTGAACTTTGATGGTGAAAACCAAGCTACTGACAAGGATAAGCTTGGCTTTTATCGGGAGGTTATTACTGGTCACATCCGTTGTCAGCTCGAATAGGAATCACGAAAATGCTTTGCTTTTTTATGCTAAAGATGATATCAGAAAGTGCAATATGTTTTTTATATCATTGAGAGGTCAGCGTTTGACAACTTCATGGTCTATGTTGCGGTGTGCCACTAAGGACCCCGACAGGATTCGAACCCGTGTTTCTGATAATCCGTGTCACAGCTGACACCATGACCGCTAGATCAACGAGGCACCCATTCGAATATATACTTTTATCTAATTGATATGTTGTAATCTCTAAATGTCCTAAAACGTATAGGATTTAGGGATTTTAGTAGGAAATTAGGGATGCATCCGATACCGATATTTCGGATATATCGGCATCTGCGATATTTTTATGTTCTATTCAACGATACTTTTCATATTTCGCGCTTCAAAATGAAATGTGCACGCGCGTGTTGTCTCGTTCCTTTCGTTGCAAACGAGGCACGAACTAACTATGCTTGGGGACTTGCGAAAGCGCCTTTCTCCACTAAACTTAAGAATACTTTATAAATACAGAAATCTTATCAATGTTAATTTGATTTACAAGAGCTACTAACTAATCTCAACCTGTCTATTTATTAATTCAACAATGATTTGTGTTACCTTCATTTTTGAATTTAATATACGCATCGGTATAAATGGCGTATCATCATCAGCCTGTAGCAGTCCACTGCTGGACATAGGCCTCTCCAATTGCACGCCACTTAGGTCTATCTTGGGCTTCTCGCATCCAGTTTTTGCCAGCCGTCTTGCGCAGATCGTCACTCCACCGTGCCTCAGGACGTCCTACACTACGTTTGCCGAGACGCGGTCTCCACTCTAGAACTCGTTTACCCCAACGGTTGTCGGTTCTACGGCTAATATGGCCAGCCCACTGCCACTTCAGCTTGCTGATCCGGTGGGCTATGTCGATGACCTTGGTTCTCTGACGGATCACTTCATTTCTGATGCGATCCCTCAGAGAAACACCGAGCATAGCCCTTTCCATAGCCCGCTGAGCGACTTTGAGCTTGTGGACCATTCGAGCCGTCAGTGTCCACGTTTCGGCTCCGTATGTCATGACGGGTAGGACGCACTGATTGAAGACTTTCGGCTTCAGGCACTGTGGAATCGGCGAAGTAAGGACTCGACGTAGTTTCCCAAACGCTGCCCAGCCCAGCCGAATTCTTCTATTCACCTCGTTCTCAAAGTTGTTTTTTCCCAACTGCAATGTCTGCCCGAGGTACACATATTTTTGAACAACTTCGAGAACGGCGCCGTGTATCGCAATCGGTTCCGGTAGAACATGTTCGTTGAACATGACCTTGGTTTTGTCCAAGTTCATCCGTAGGCCGATGCGTATAGAAGAGTCAGCCAGGTCATTCAGCATCTGTTGCAGGTCCTGCAGCGTCTCTGCCACGATGACGATATCGTCAGCAAATCGCAAGTGAGAGATGTATTCGCCGTTGATATTAATGCCACGTCCTTTCCAGTTCAGCGTCTTGAACATATCCTCCATTGCATTTGAAAACAATTTCGGGGAAATAACGTCCCCTTGTCTCACTCCTCGATGCAACGGTATGGGACTTGTTTGCTGATTCTGTACTTGGACGGACATGGTGGCGGTTTCGTAAAGACATCTCATCACTTGGATGTATCGCCAATCTATCTGGCAACGCTGCAGGGACTCCAGAACAGACCAGATTTCAACCGAGTCAAAGGCCTTCTCATAGTCCACGAATGCTAGACACAGGGGCTGATTATACTCTTCGGTCTTCTGTATAATCTGCCGCACTGTGTGAATGTGGTCTATGGTGCCGTATCCGCTCCGAAACCCAGCCTGTTCCGGTGGTTGGAATTCGTCGAGTCTACGCGCAAGACGGTTCGTGATCACTCTTGAAAACAGCTTATAGACGTGGCTTAGAAGGGATATGGGTCGATAGTTCTTCAGCAGGGTCTTATCTCCTTTTTTGAAGAACAGGACGACCACACTCCTACTCCACGCCTCTGGAGTTCTCCCTTCGAACAGGACAGCGTTAAAAAGCTTCTGGAGCTCCCTCAGTACGGGTTTACCTCCTGCTTTTAGTAGCTCTGTTGTAACGCCATCCTCTCCAGGGGCTTTTCCATTTTTAAGCTGTCTAAGAGCGATCTCGATTTCGCCAATACTGACTTCTGGCAAGTCTTCGGTGAAATGGCGTGTTAACGTGGCTCTAGGATCATTTTCGGGATCAGGTCGAGATGCATGCGATGCGTATAATCGGCCATAGAAGTCCTCCACTTCCGAAAGGACTGCCGGCTTCGAAGCAACGACTTCTCCACTAGCTGTGGTCAACTTCGTCAGGTGGCTTCTTCCAAGAGATTGTACGAACACCTTTGACCCTCGATTCTGCTCGATCGCTCTTTCGATCGAAAGAGTATTGAAGCACCGGAGGTCGTGTCGTACGTTCTTGTTGATCTCTCGGTTTAGAGTCCGCTTTTCTGACGAAGTGATGGGTGGGTTTTCACGTCGTTCCTTCATTAGCCCCAAAGTCTCTTCTGAAAGCTTGGACTTCTTGCCCTTACGCTGCATGTAACAAAATCTCGTACCTTCTTCCCTGAGGACCCGAGTCACATTTTCGAGGTTCTGGTTTACGTCTGTGGTGGTTTCCACGGCAGCGAATTGGTTCTCCAGGTTTAACTGGAATGTTTCAGATCCTGCAATGGTTTGGAGCAGTGTTGGTCGGAGCCTGGACTTCATCAGACGGACACGTTGCGCCTTGAAGTTGATATTCAGAGAGCCTCGGACAAGTCGGTGATCGCTACCGGTATTGAACCTGTTGATCACGGAGACATCTCTAAATATGTGCCTTTTATTCGTCATGATGAAGTCAATCTCATTTTTAGTCCTAGTGTCGGGGCTTAGCCACGTCCACTTCCTTTGGGGCTGTTTCTTAAAGAAGGAGTTCATCAAGAAGAGCCCCTCCCGTTCGAGGAAGTTGACGAGCATTTGCCCCCTATGGTTTCTGCTTCCAAAGCCATGGCATCCTACTACCGAATCGCTGAAATTCTGTACTCCCACTTTAGCGTTAAAGTCCCCCATGACAACGGTGTACTGGGTCTTTGTAGTGAAGTGGAGGGCCCTCGATATGTCATCGAACATATCCTCCACTTCATCGTCCGAGTGTGTTGAGGTCGGTGCGTACACTTGCACCACCTTAAGGCTATACCTCTCGGTGAGCTTCACAATAACCTACGCTACCCTGTTCGACACACTGGACACTTCCACAACGTTGTCAGAAAGGGACTTGTTTACCAGAAACCCAACGCCACCTTGGGATTGTTGGTCTCCCTCTCGGAAGTACATAAGGTGGCCCGATTCTAGGGTTAAGGTGTCCTCCCCCTCTCTTCGGACTTCACTCAACCCCAGTATGTGCCACCTAATTTTCCCAAGTTCCACCTCGAGTTGCGCCAGATGCGAGTCAAGCCTTAGCGTGCGTCCGTTATACGTCTCCAGGGTCAGTTGTTTGTGGTGGCCTTCCGTAGCCCGGAGATTCTTAGCACCCCTCGCCCCGCCGTTACCATGGTCGCCACCATGACCAGGAATAGCGGGGCCGCCGGGAACTAGGGGCCGTGGCTTTTTGTTGTCCTGCATTGGAGGATATTGCCCGTAATCGCCACGCTGGGCAGGCGGGTTGGCGATCGCAGGGCGTAGCTTCTCGCACCGGTGACGCTGCTGCCCGTCACCGGCCTGTTGCATTTAGCGACGCCTGTTGGGATGGGTATACCGCCATCGGTCGGTTGTCAGAGCCTCGTTCGTCGATCAGCAGGATGTACCGCGTGCAGGTGAGGTTGACTTGGGTCAAAAGATGTTGGCTCGCCCCTTACATCCCCATCATAAATGGCGTATTGATTCATTGAAATAATTATTTTAATTGAAATAAAAAAAAATTGTGACTGATCGAAATTTCTGTTTCGCCCAAAAAATCTAGTTTCGGTTTCAGCCAAAACATAGCCGAAACTTTCAGCCCTCCCGAAACTCCAGTGTTTGTGAACTTTCGTGCCTCGTTCGGTAAACTTCGCAGCTAACTCGTGCCTGCTCGCCGGCGCGGCCCCGGCTCAGTTCGCCGCCGTCCTTTTAATCATGAATTGAGGTATATATATTGAGGTATGTATATATATATATATATATTCAAATAAATGTTAAAAAAGCAGTAAATAATCGTAACTTTACATAATTTTTAATATGTGTCGTTTTCGGCCGAAACAGTGATCAAGGCCGAAAGTTCGGTTTCGGCTGAAAAACCAGATTCGGTCGGACTAAAAAAATACGATAAAACTCTGATACCTGCACATTAGGATTCCCTGTGTCACAGAAGGAATGGACACACAAATATTCGCCCAGGGATCAAAGCTGCAACCCCGCGCTTCAAAAGCAATGTCACTACCAGCTAACGGTATTGTCACATGGTAAATGATGAACCACTGAACATCCTTACCTATACTGCATGTGGAAGGTCTTCGCGGCTTCCAGAAGCTTCATCTTGGTGACGAACATCTCCGGCGAGAGCATCAGGTCGGCGTGAGTTTGTATCTCCTGCACCAGCTCATCTACGAAGAAACGTTGCTGGTCTTCGGACTCTGCCGTCCTGTAGACAAGGGGTATAATAATAATAATACCGCAGTTGTAGCGAGCCGTCGGTGAGTGGCAACACCGTGGACCCCGAATCTTATACTGGGGCTAAATGAGACCCCTGACCTCCGGCTTGCCTTAATTGGCCGTCTGGGGGTGGAGAAGCAAGAGCAAGTAACAAAAAGCTCCAAGGGTGGAAGTGTTAAAAGGCATAACGCCTGTCGTAGTGCTCTAGTAAAACCGCAGCACACCTCTCGACACCATTTAGCCATCCAGAGCAACGTTGCTCCTTTCGATCCCAATAATTGACCCGTTTAGTAGGTGGCAAGTCACCACCTGCCTAATATTTGAAGATGAGACTGAAATTGGCAGGTGCCCGAGTCTCGTCCATAGCCATCTATCTTCCTTACATGTATATATATAGTGGACTAGAACTGAACTCAGTTGGACAGACGTGTACTTTTTACATCGAACTAACAGACCCAACAAATGTTAGTTAAAAGGAAAAAATAAAACAGCCAAGTGCGAGTCGGACTCGCGCACCATTATCATATTATATATATACACCCTATTTGTATAATTACCAAAAAAAAAAAACGGGCGGTACAAAAGTGTTAATACATTGTAGATATGTAGTCAAAAATTTTTATTACTTCACAGTGAAATAATTATTAATTGTTAAAGTTTTCGAAAATTCCATCTAAAAGTATGGACACCATCTTAACAAAAATACTACATGCCTATGTACAACTTATTAATGAAAACACATGATTCGCGTCAGTGAAAAAATATCTCTCTTACTCTTTCTTACACCCCCCACCCGAGCGTTCGGTGTGAAAGAGATTGTCGACTTTCGGCTTTCGTTCGTTCGTTTTCGGAAGAAACAAAGGCCGCGCGGTGGCAGGGCGGAGGGTGCGGGGTTGGTCCGGTGGCCAGGTCTAACGAGCTAGGACGCGAGTTTGCCGAATGTTATGATTATGAATGATACATTTCTATGTAGGGGTGTTAAGTTTCATGCATAAACCGCGCGCATGTAGTATATCTTAATGAATAGTGGAAATGCCTAGAATAAAATTTGTAGGTGTGAATCAATCTAGACGTTTGACCAAATATAGATGATTATGTGGGTTTTTTTTTTTAAAGTAGTTTTAAATATTCTTCCCATGTATGTATTAAGTACCAGCAGCATATAGTGCTGTTTTTTTTTTGGTAATTATACAAATTAGGTGTATATCATAAATAATATATCATACTAGCTGCTCTCCGCGGTTTCAACCGCGCGGTGATGGATGATGATGAATCTTGTATCGCCTATGTTAGTCAGGGTGAATGTAGCTTTCCAATGGTGAAAGAAATTTTGATATCGGTCCAGTACTTTTTGAGCCGATTCGTTACAAACATACACAAATCTTTCCTTTTTATAATATTAGTATAGATATAAGAACGAGGATAAAAATAAAGTTGGTTGTATGGGAGCCCCCTTATATATTTATTTAATTCTGTTTTTTAGTATTTGTTGTTATAGCGACAACAGAAACACATCATCTGTGAACATTTCAACTGTCTAACTATCACGGTACATGAGATGCAGCCTGGTGACAGACGGACAGCGGAGTCTTAGTAATAGGGTCCCGTTTTACCCATGGGGTAAGAAACACTAAAACACTGTGCTGATTTTTTATGCATTCAAGTCAAAGTCAAAATCATTTATTCAATTTAGGCATCAAAGACGCACTTATGAACGTCAATTTTTCATTATAATGTACTTTAAAGCCTACCGCCGCGTTCCAAAATACATAGAGCCAACCGAGAAGAAGCGGCAAGAAACTCGGGGCCATTCTTTTTATATAGATGTTTTTACAATGTTTTTACTTAGGTACTACAAATATTAGCTCCAGTGTGTTGCCTTACAAAAGAGAACATAATAATGGTATCAGTAGGGCAAGACACGCTACACTTTGACATCTTAGTACACGAGTAGATAGATCCTGGAGCGATCAGCCCCAAGCTGTTTTATCCTCCAAGTAATCCGAAACTTTGTAATAACCTTTTTGACAGTGTTTAGTTTTAATAGTAATTTTAAACTTATTTATAGGCAAATCTCGGATAACATTGGGAACTTTATTATAGAATCGTATACATTGTCCCATAAAAGAATGACTTATTCTGTGGAGACGCGTTACATGTACGGATAGCTTGTGCTTATTTCGCGTGTTGATGGAATGAGCATCACTCCTTTTATCAAAACTGCTAATGTTTTTCTTTACATACATTAGATTTTCATAGATAAACTGAGAGACAACAGTTAGAATGTTTATGTCTTTAAATTTTAAAAAGTAACGAGACGGTCATGTCATACTACTGATGGTAAGCGCTACACTTGTTCATGATAGTTGCTGTGCCCCACATAGCTTAGAACTGTAATGTTAGCTAGTACAGACACATTTTCTACCGACTTCCAAAAAGGAGGAGGTACTCAAAACGACTATACTCGTATTTTTTATGTGTGACTGGGTAAACCGATAACCAAAATCCATGTAAATTTTATCAAATTCGGTCAAGTAATTTTTGAGTTACGCTCCAATAACTCATTTTTATTAAAGTAATGGAATGGAAGTCGGTATTACATTTTTCAAATTACACTTGTTATTATGTAAATATGCAACAGTAATAAACACATCATTTTGTGTGTATGGGTATGTATCTGTATGTGTGTGTAGTACGGGATTCTCGGTGTACGAGTCCGACACGCACTTGGGCGGATTTAACGAGTAAACTTACCAGATTCTGCTCTCGATCCATGGCGCCAGGCAGTGGCGGACTTCAATGGGGAAAATATCCACGTAGATTGTGCGAACCTGTACAGAAAAATATTTTTCATTTAGTTATAGGACTACTGTTAAATTAAATAGCCTACTAAAAAGCCAACTTAAATATACAGGGTTATTGGTAAAATGCTAACAACCTGTGAAGGGCACCTCCAGTACATCACAACAAACAACGTTTGTTCTACGACTTTTCTTAAAACGTAATTAATTCTCCAAAATAAAAACATGCAGTTTTTGTAGTACTTATCTGGCACTTTGTAGCTCTGCCTTATTGAAAGGAAAGCATTACGACGTCTACGACGCTACGCCTATGGCAAGCTCCGTAGACGTAGCTTACTTAGCTCTACGTAGCGTAGACACGCGTAGCAAACGTAGCAAAATTATTTATAGGCCTGCTGTGCTATAGTCGTAACTCTATGAAAGTTACGACTATTTAAGAGTAGAACGATTGAAGATTATTTTTGTATGGGAGTAATAGTACATTGTTCACCGAGAGGAGAAAGTGACCGATTACCGTCGAGGGTGTCGTTTGAAGCACCCGAGATCGGGAATCGCACTTTCTCTCGAGTGATACATAGTGCTTTATACTACACCTACGAGGAAAATAAAAAACTAAATCTTTACTAATTGAAATTTATATTGAAATTGTTGCAGTTAGTGAAGCTTAATGTAACACTTTTTCCATTAATGTTTGTTTGAGATGTTTGCGATAATGTAGGAGGAATAACTGGCTGTGCTGTTGGCACTGCGCTCGTAGAAGGCTGTGGTGCCAAAGGGGCAACTGGCTGCTGAGGGGCATCTGGCATCGCCGCGCTCGTTGATGGTTGAGGAGATGAGTCTTGATGCACATTAATCGATCCCGATATTTGGTTATTTATTCGTGTTTTGTTTTCTACGGAATTCTCTATGTAGCTTTCTGCAACAGCGGACGATTTCCAACCACCGTGACGTTTTATTGTGGTTAAATCAGCACCAGTATTGGCAAGAATAGTCGCTGAAGTTCTGCGAAAGCAGTGGCCAGTGTATTCTAGTGGATTGAGTAAATTAAGGTACGAAGCTATTTCTCTTGGCACAGTACTTATTTTGTTTTTCCCAATTACTTGTTTCGTACATTTTTTGTTTTTATATTGTAGTAAAAACCGATTGGTTTTGGGGTCACTGGGGCGAATTTCGTTATATTTCTTCACTATCTCATAAAATAAGCCTGATATAACAAATGATCGCTGAATTTTGGTTTTTGTGTTAGGAATATTGACGATTATTCCATTTTCGAGGATTTCGATATCGTCTGTTGTCATATCCACAAGTTCTTGCGAACGACAGGCCCCATTTACTCCTAAAATCAAAATAACCTGTAAACAAAAATATCAAACATGAAAACCTAGTAGATTTCTACTCATAAATAGGTACGTAATAAATTTTAAACCAGTGCATTTTGTTCATAAACTTACCTTCATCAACAAATATTTGTCATCTGAAGCATTCTGCAAAAAGGAATAAACATCCTTTGTAGTAAGCACTTTTGATTTCTTACTACGGAATCCCTCCGACTTTCTTTTCAGAAATGCTGTAAGTTTTTTGTATTCTTGAATATTTATGTCGTTTCTTGTCAATATAGTACTTTTCAACATTGAGTACATAGACCATAACGTACTTGGTTTGTATTTTTGCGCTTTTTCACTGAAATAAGCTAGCAAAACAGTTTCAGAAAAAGATGCCGCATTTTTTTCACTTTTCCATTGCAAAAAATCGTCATAAGTTTTATTATATTTTTTAATTGATTTCTGTGGTAAAAGGTTATCAATCAGTATTTTTGCTGTTTCCTTCAACTGCGGCGGAGTTAAAAAATCTTCATCATCACTATCACTACTTATCATTTTGATAGTTTTATTTTACTTTTCTACGAAAACTGAATCCTCAAACAACACACAAATTGAAAATGGCGCCAATGGCGTCTGCAATTTTCACATGTTCTTTTTTCAAATTGTTTGACACCATCCAACACACAGCTAGTGGCCAGTGTCATTTTGCGAACTTGGAGATAAAAACTCACTGTAAAAACTTTTTGGCTTTTGATATTTAGGTTACCAGCGCATAGTCTTACCCAAAATTAAAAAAGAAAAACCACGTAAGAAATGGATTTTCATACACTTTTCTCTCCCGCTCAGATGCGTTTTCTCGCCGCATATTTGTTCGATATGCAATGACGTACTTTCTACCGTAAATTTGATAAAGTATCAAGGTACTTTCCGAGCAGGTGTAGTATAAAAACTATTTTTATTATTAAATACGTACAATTAGGAGGATTGCATAGCTAGTACTTTCCATCCTAAAAGAAATAACTCTTTTCTACCTCTTAACATTGTCCGATTTCAGTATTTTTTTTTCATGTAGTCATCACATTTGTTTTATAATCAATATATACATAAGTAATTTCATTTACATTGTTACTAATTAAAAATTTAATAATAAAAAATAAAAACAACTATCTAATCTATAAGCCCCATGGTGGGGGGAAAAGTGGCCAAAACGCTGGCGGCATTGCCACATTGTTTACTATGCCTGTACGTTTAGATTTTTCAGATTTTTAAGCAGTGTTAATTTTCTTTTTTAGAACTTAAACAATGTGATGATTAAATGAAAAAAAAAACACTGAAATCGTGTTTGTAATGCTTTACAGAAGTTAACTTGAGGTTGTTAGCATTTTTCCAAAAGCGCTGTATCCGTTTACGAACAGGGTTTTGGCTGGAAATTAGCGCTGATTATCACAGACACTCAGGAAAGGGCTGAGCCAGGGCTCATTCATATGTACATTTTTGTTACTCTGTTAAGTTTGTGTGACAGATAAAATAATACACCACCACTTCCGCTAGTCAAGCATGGCGGCAACCACGTGAACTGAAGTACTTCCGCGAGTCCAAGATGGAGGGCATCACGTGGTCTAACATAGCCTACGACAGCCAATGAAGAGCATGGCATTCACCCGCCAAGAAAAAGGCGGCGGAGAACCGACCTGAACATTAGTGGTAGTTGCTTTTTAGATTTGGTCAGAGTCAGCCAGGTGGCAAAATACTTATAATACTTATGTATTAAGGCTGATAATTATAAGCTAAGTACATTTCTGTGTTGTCTGCTTACTGTAACGTTACTTATGTGTTTGTCTACGTTCGAATAGAACTTTCCAAATGTTACTGATGTTGTGTTTATTGTAATTGTTACTTAACTAATGTTAGCATACTGTTAATTCAGTTGAATGTAATTGGTATAGATTTGAGTTTCAAGTTATGGAATACATGTGCATAATCTGGTTTTATTGTAATGGGTGTTACATTTGTATTATTATTTTATTGTCTTTTTTAATGTAGAATAGCTAATTTTTTTAATTTAATTTAAGGCCGTGATGGAAATACTTTCTATGCTCGCGCTACGACTTGCAAGCTGTTGTTTGTTTTTTTCAGATTCGCTGTCGTTAACCAGGATAACAGTGGATTATCTGTTGTGTTTGGACGCGACTAGGGTTGCCAGATGACAGGAATTTTCCTGACATGTCCGGAATTTCAGCTGTCTATCAGGGACACAGAGAAAACAGGAAATTGTCAGGTATTAAAAAAATAGAAAATAATAAGGAATTAAATCATAATTAAAGAATAAAATCTAATAATTAGCAATCACTTTATTGATTATTTATTCATTATTCATCTGAAACTCGTACTTTTCATTGCTGGATATAGCTTTCAGCAACCGCTTCATAATAATTTTATGAAACTCATCACATGATGTATACTTTAGATTCATTGAACTGTGTCAACAGTAGAGCCTTAACAGAAGCTATAGACCGTCTATTTCTCTCCTTTGTCCACCCATTAATGAAAACACTCGTTTCTGGCCGCATCTCACACGCGTATCAAACTTACGCGCGAATTTTTAGAATAAGATACTTATGCTGCCGAAATGTCAGGAAATGTATTGCTAAGGCAGGGATTTTTCCACGAAAACTTATTTTCGGTAACCCTAGACGCGACAGCTGAAGGGGATATTGACGGCCTTACTTATAAACGTTGCTTAAATTTAAATAACGTCACTTAGTACACCCCAGTACTAAACCAGTACTAAGTTAAGTGCCCCGGAGACGGTCATTTGCAATTTTAAATTTTTAAGTCATTGGCGGTTTCAATTGAAGGTGCGAATGATGGAGCTTCATACGATGCGTCAATTCGGTATGTAAAGTTTTTTTTTGGTATTTTTTTTATATTTTTATTTCGTAGATTAGGTCATTATAAGAAACTAATTTCAATATTTTTGTTTTATATTCAGTAGTTATTTTATAATATTTTTTTGAAAATTTGAATCCTATGACGTCACTTTTTTGCACAAATATGTAGTTGCGTTGAGGAGCCAAGAAAAGCACGCGAGTAAAAAAAAAGAAACTAGAACACTTGACAGTGACACCTACTAATTCGTAAGTCTCTATTCAATCAAAACAAAAGTGCAAAAAAGTGACGTCATTTAGAGGTCAATGAAAGTCGAATTATTGCATCGTTTTTTGTTAAAATAAATGGCATCTTATCGTTTTAAAAGGTCAGAGTAGAAAAATAAGGGTTTGTAACATAACATCTCGAAATGGTTTCGGAATTGGCATAGGTTAATTTTTTTTAGCATACCGAATTGCTCGCCCACATTTACTTTCTGGCCAGTACAAAAAACGAAAAACGATAATGTCGAATTCACATCCGCAATGTTTATTTATTTATTTATTCATTCATTGCATCATGCACTTATACAATATTACGCACATAAATACATACCCTGTTCTGTTAAGGTGTAGAATTATAATTTTAACAGAAATACATCATCTGTGAACTCAACTGTCTAACTATCACGGTTTATGAGATACAGCCTGGTGACAGACGGACGAACAGCGAAATCTTAAAACACTGTTTTAAACTATCACGGTTGTTCTCTAAAGTTATATGATTATTAACGGGATATTTACCTACGGGATATTTTTATAAATAGGTCGAATTCTTGACAAATATGCTATCAAGACCATATTTACTCCTCATCAGAAGATTGCGCAATGTCTGCGTTCCCCTAAGGACAAGATTCCTTTTCAGCATCCCGGGGTGTACAAAATTAACTGCAGCTGCGGAAGTTCGTACATAGGACAGACGAAGCGAACTGTTTCATGCCGCATCAAGGAACACATAAAGGCAGTAAAAAACAATGAAAGACACAAATCTGCCATAGCTGAGCATCTGCTGGACGCGGGTCCTAACCACTGGATTGAATTCCATAACCCTAAAATCTTGTCCACCGAACGCCATTACATACCAAGGCTAGTAAAGGAAACTATTGAGATCTCGAAATGCCAGAATTTCAATCGAGGTGATGGTTTTCAACTCGCCAGTGCGTGGAATCCAGTATTAGGTTGTTTTAAAAATAAAAGTCCGCGTTCAAAATGTGTTCAAAATACTATACGCAGTGATACAGTGAGTGTGTTTTGTCGGGACTTAGGATCGAGTTCAAGTTCCAGTGATAACCGTAGCAAAAGACTAAGAAAGAGGGTAGATCGTTATGTCTGCACCTAACTTTTAAACTTTTTGACCAACCACCCGCATTCTTCAGTCTTCCCGTGAACATGGTGCATGTAACTGCGCCGAAATATCGGGAGCTCATTCCACAACCTTACCACGGTAAATATCCCGTTAATAATCATATAACTTTAGCGAAATCTTAGTATTAGGGTCCTGTTATACCCTTTGGGTACGGAACCCTAACAATGCTATATAGAATGTTAACTCGCTGTAACGCCTCGAAAGTTTAACTTTTTGCACCTGTTCTATTGGCGTTATTTATAACTCTATTCAGTCTTGTATCCGGGAACTCGAAAAATCCAAGAAACCCCATATTTCAAAGAAATAATGTTTAAAACGGTAAGGCCGCGTCGGGGGTAATGTATTGATTAAATTCTTCGATTTCTCGGTAGTTATATAAATAACATTTTAAGAAATAAATGCGATAACGTTAATGAAAAATTGTTTTTGGTGAAAAAACCTAAAATGTCAGATTTTCTGTTTAGCCGATACCGATGAGCTGATGTTTGCCGGTATGAAAGCTTGTCTGAATGTTTAATTCTTTTTTTACTACAACTATTATAAAAATATTATTGAAATTACTATGTAATATAGTAATATGTTTATTATAAGTAGTAGTTGTAGTAAGTATTTATATATTTTCATTTTTTAATTTTTATATTGTTTTTTTTTTAATTATATATTTTAAGTCCGCCTTTTGTACTTTAGTTTGTAGTCTATTCGTGTATGTTTTAATGCTGTAACTGGTGTACAATAAAGTATTTTGTATTGTATTGTATTATATAAAATGTAGTATAATTTAAACGATTTTTAAAATTACAAACGCCTGCTTAGCAACACCAAATTTCGTAAATTTGTAGTTGAATTCACATCCTCGAGCAATTACAACATAAATAAGTGAAATAATGAAAATTGCTGGATTAAAATTAATATATTATTAAAAACAATACTAATGTCGGCGCCTGACATGGGCTATGTTGGCTCCAAGTTATACTGCTGGATCCAACACACCAATGTGAGGATCGATCTTGGAACGTTATTGGATAAAAACGAAACATTGCGTCCAATAGCCAATGTCAACCCGACTTGTGACAGTGACAAAATGTACAAAGAATAAATAATAGTTTGTATGGCAATGTCACACAATTTCAATGTGTAGTTTTGACATCTTCTTGCTGTTATCTATACTAATATTATAAAGAGGAAAGATTTGTATGTAGGTATGTTTGTAACGAATTGGCTCAAAAAGTACTGGACCGATTTCAAAAGTTCTTTCATTGTAAAGCTACATTCACCTTGGATAACATAGGCATCATAGACATATAAGATTAATCATCATCCATCACCGCGCGAGTGAAACCGCGGAGAGCAGCTAGTTTGTTATACAGCTTTTATATGGTTTGGCATATTTGACAGCTCTTGGTAGCATGTACATAAAAAAATATATGTAAAGAATGCTTATTTGATATAAGCACATATTTCGAAATCTAGTAAAAACATGCAAATTAGAAAGAATTAAAAGCTTATCATTCTTCCTGTATTTTAATGAAATAAACATTAATTTATTTTATATTTTAATGGGATTGCTTAAAATACATATTTTTATCATTTAACTATCGCATTTTTTTTTTATAAACGACCCGCTTATTTTGCCCCCTAGTGTGTCTAGCACGAATAACTGCGTGAGTGTAACGTAACGTGTCGTTCACGTGAAACAGTACAAACTGTCATGTATCTAGGGCACAGATAACACATAGTCAGGACGAGCCATGTAGTAGGTGATATTATGTATGGATATCAGCATGCCGAGCGATAGCAAGGCTGCTGAGATCTGCTATGCGGTTATGGTAGCCTGGTACTATGCGGTGATGTTGCGAGGAAACTGTACTCTATACTTACTAGGCTATCTATCATAACTGGCAGACAGTGTAAGTGTACCAACCAAGACGAGCAGTGTGCCTAGCACGAATAACTGCGTAAGTGTAACGTAACGTGTCGTTCACGTGCAACAGTACAACTGTTGTGTATCTAGTACAACTGTGACACAGATAACTCCTAGTTTGTACTCCGAAGCGTGACGCGTTGACACTTACGATAAGAATACTTCTTCGCAAGTTGTTTGTGCTACGGGCTCTGGTAACAGGATGTACTTACCTTCTGCAAGCTCTCGGGGGGTAGCTGCTGAGCTCTGGCCCAGAGCGACATCTTGCTCCTGAAAAGATAAAAATGCATAATTATTGTCAGTCACTAGCTGCGGTGGTGATGGATGATGATATATGAATATACTTTTCTAATCACTTGCTTGACAATGTCCAATGACATATCACGCAATCTCGACATAAAGCAAGGCATTACATCCCAAGGGAGGTAATGTTGTATGAAACTCCCAACTACTCCCAAGCGAAGTGATTTATGTTGATATATGGCAAATATTCAAGCCTTGCAACACTAATGTCAAAGCATTCACTCAATCGCTCTGACATTCATTCGTTCATACTTCGCTGTTCGTTCGCTCTTCGTGATAATAAGATTATTCAGTAAACTACCGTCGAACCGATCACACTTGTTTTATTTTCCCTGTGCCCATATCCAACAATTTAGATTTGGTATATTAAAGTAGGAAAACTCACATTTTTTTTTTATGTGATCTGCCTGTGGTGGCCATTTCTATTTTCAAATAAACACATAGAGAACAGAATATAATATAGAATAGAATAAAAAAATCTTTTTTAAAATAGCTCTTTAATCCTTAGGGACTAAAAATATTTGAATTTGGAATGTGGATGTTGTAAGTAAATGTTCCAATCACCAAAGAAATCACTAACATTGTATGAACGCAAGCAGGTAACAGGCAGTAACGAAACCACGCGCCGAATATAAACAAAGAATAATCACTTTATTGGTAAAAAAATTACAAATCAGTATACATTTTTAGCATAGTATTACAGAATGTAAATATAACATAAAAGAATATAAGAGTTATCAAATTAATTGTTTATAAAAAGTAATAAATTTGTATACTAATAATTGACTTAATTAAGACGCGCTCCAACCCCAATTTTACCATAATTTAAGATGCTTTACGTAAGGTTGAAATCGCATGTTACTTCTACAAGTTATTTCACACTTTTTAGTGTTGAAGTCGGCTCTATTATTTGATAAAAAAAATATACGAATATAGGTTACGATGCATTTCCATAATTGCTCAAATATCAACATTAGTCTAATTATTTCTGTTTTAAGTCTTGTTCCTAATTGTATGTAAATAAATTAACGCGTTATCATAATAATATTATAAAGAGGAAAGATTTGTAAGTATGTTTGTAACGGTATGGCTCAAAATGTACCGGACCGATTTCAAAAATTCTTTCACCATTGGAAAGCTACATTCATCCCGAGTAACATAGGCTATATAAGATTCATCATCATTCATCACCGCGCGGGTGAAACCGCGGAGAGCAACTAGTTCATAATAATAAGTTTTAATTATTTTCTCATTCTTCTTCTTCTTCTTAATCGTTTCCTCATGACTGAGGGTCGTGACCACCATAAATGGCCTTCTGGACAAGGTTTCTCCAGGTGTTGCGGCACTCGGCTTGTCTAATGGCCGTGGCTATATTTGTCCTCGTTGTCTCTTTGACAACATCAGTCCACCTAGTTGGAGATCTTCCTCGACTCCGCTTTCCTTCCACGTGACCTACAACAATGAGCTTTTCTAGGTTGTTAGTGTCTCTTCTGGCCACGTGTCCGAAGTATTGCAGGAGACGCTGCAGGCATGTACTGGAGAGCCGAGTTTCAATTTTAAGTTCTTTTAGAATAGACGCATTTGTGCGGCGCGCTGTCCATGAGATTCCCAACATTTTGCGCCAGCACCACATTTCAAATGCGTCTATCCTAGTACGTATTCGAGCTTTAAGCGTCCAAGTCTCTGCGGCGTATAGAAAAATAGAAAAGATTAGAGTGCGCATGAGGTTGACCTTGGTGTTTCGGTTGATGCCTCTGTTTCTCCAGATCTTTTCTAACCGCTTTACAGCTGACTTTGCCATCTGGGCTCTATGGATGACCTCCTTTTCACATTCCCCGTCGTCAGTGATCAATGCTCCGAGATACACAAACTCATGAACTGCGTCTAGGTCCTTAAGATCGTCCGTTCGTTGCATTGTGCCCGCCCTGTCGATGAACATCAGCTTCGTCTTTGATCTATTAATATGAAGCCCATAGTCTTTGCTCACCCTTTCCACCTCCTGGAGTAGTTTGCTGAGCTCTGATTATTTTATCAGCTGAGCTATTTTCTCATAGAGGGTGATAAAAAGTAGAGTTTCCACCTCGAGAGCAATACTATTGTAACCTCTAATGATGTACCTTTTACAAATAGTTGTTTGCTTCCTAGACAAAACGTTTACTATTACGACTAAATATACATAAAAAAATCACAAAAATCACTCGAGAAGTTTTGGAGGTTTGCGACCACAAACACCGTGACTGGTGAGATTTTATATATTGCAATTTTTAGAGAGAAAAATTCACATCCTCGGACGGGATTCGAACCCGCGTCTTCTGACTATCCGTGTCAGACGTCATGACTATCTAAGCCACCGAGGTTCAGGTCCCAGCATCGAATTTTAACTCTCTATCTGACTTTAACCGTCTTGGGGGATCCCAATAATCTATCTATCGGCGGTTTTCCTTACTACCGATAGAAATTTGACATAACGTCCATACAAATAGTGTCAAATATCTAACTCTAGTAAGGTAAACCGGCGATAGATAGATTATTGGGACGGGCCGTTACGGGGACGGAGCGACATCTATTAAACAGCTTTGACAGCACTATCGAACCGAAAGATTTTTTTAGAAATACTTAACTTTGGTATTGACGTCGCAACCCTTTATATTTTTTATAGTAAATATTACTTTTTTAAAGCACTATCGCCTGCTTAGCGATTACAAACATTGCGATTTTTTTCACTTCCTCGGACGGGTTCGAATCCTGTTCGATGAGAATTTTTTCTCTAAAAATGTCAATGTTTGGGATCGCTAAGCAGGCATGCTTAGCGATCCCAAACATTGAAAAAACAGAAAATTCAGTTAGTGCTTTAAAAAAGTAATAATATAAAAAAGATTTTTATATATATACGATTTCCAAAAATCTAATTATATTATCTTTGCCGAGTTTATATATTGCGGAAATGTGCCTATTTGTAAAACAATATATGGAAAAAAATTGACTTCAAATTAAAGGGGCATGTGCAAAGGACCGCTCGCTTTTGTAAAAACTTGGCCATGCCAAACAGTAACTTAAATATATATATATAGTGTCTATTTTATGGCTATCAAAATATATAATAATATAACGTTAGAAATACGAGACTTACCCCTTCACGCATTCAAGTTACACAAGTGGTTACTAAATTACTTATTCTACTCCATTGGGGATTTTTTTAAACGCAAACCTTGAAAATAATGAGGAAATTTCAGACATTGGTAATTTATTGTATTCTTAAACTGATAGCATAATGACATTGTATCGAATTGTACAGTTTTAAGACTGGTAACATTAATCTCTACCTGATTTTTAATTTTATTATAAGTGAAATAGTTATACAGTGGAACCTGGTTAATTGGGAACTCAAGGGACCAAGAATGTTATACCATTTATTGAGGGTTTAAACCAGTTTTCCAATTAGGCAGGTTTAAAATTATAGTTGTCTCATTTACAGAGGCTCGCGCTTATAGAGGTCGAAATATACGGCTATTCCATTTTTAGAGGGAGAGTAGTCGCTTGTTTTTAGGTCAAAACCTGAGATAGTACTGACAAACAAAGCGTGTGCGAAAGACATTCTAATGTTTGTAAACAAAAGTGTAAAAACCTGCCTCAACCCGATTAATTTGTCTCATTTATAGAGGGAATTGAGTTACACGGGTCGCAATTATAAAGATAAACATCGAATAAATCCTAGAAATCAGATCACATTTAACCAGGTTCGAAAAGTCCCATTAATAGAGGTAATTCAATGAAAAAGTACCGGGACCTCATTGTAATTCTCAATAATAGAGGTTTCTTATTTATCCCGGTCTATTTACCCAAGTTTCACTGTATTTAACATTTCAAATGACTGAAAGGAATTAAATCACTTTAATATAATACCTTATATATTGCATAGATTGAATAATATGTTACAATCATTTTCTTGTTTTTATACAGGGTGTTTGGTAGAGGGACCGACAAACCAAATGAGCGTGTTCGGGGGACCACTTGGAGAATACAAGTTGGCCTAAAAAAATACCCGACCCCCCAATTTTTTTAAACTGTTTTTGTGAATTGGCCCGTTTTCTCCGAAATTGTACTTATTTACCACCATAACATTTGTAAAATCTGTTTTAGACTGGATGTTTAGACTCTATAAGCTCTAAATCAGTTAGTTAGCTCTGTTTTGTATCCAATTTTGCTTTGCGTGGCCTGAAGGTGTATTAGAGACCAAATTCAACTAAAAACATCCGGTCTAAAACAGATTTTACAAATGTTATGGTGGTAAATAAGTACCCCGAACACGCTCATTTGGTTTGTCGGTCCCTCTACCAAACACCCTATATATTAGATGTTTTTATAAATATTTGTACGCCGTAAGGCAAAACATGCAGGAAACTTAAATTACTATTTATTTGTAAGATCTATTTATGCCACCCATGTTTTAACACATAAATATTAGTTCATTCATAATATATGATTCTATTTTCATTATTCTGTAGTCGTATGGAATATTGAAAAATTAGTAATTTACTGTGGAATGTAAACATTTTGAACTAAAGTATTTTCTTTTATTGCTGAGGTGTCGAGCACCGCCTCACTCGCAACCAACGCGGCGACAATCAAGAAGCTGAGACCAGACTCAATAAGTTAAAGCTTCGAAATACTGAATTTATCACCGACTATGAAAACTATTAAAGGAACATTTTACTAAGTTTTGAATTTTTGTCGATATCTTTACGCGTTCCTGATAAAAAGGGCATTGACAGACAGACCGGCGAACAACAAAATGATCCTGTAAGGGTTCCTTTTTTCCTTTTGAGGTACAGAACCCTGAAAACACATAAAAACCATCATTACTGTATAATGAATAATTATCACCTTGATGTGAATAGCAGAGCATCTCTCAAGGCAGGTGTGCTTTATAACTAAATGTGTTGACATTTGAGACCCTATAAGGTTCAGTAAATGTTACGCACGTCCATTAACCCGTTGACTCGCGATTCGCCATATTTGGCCAATAATACAATAGATTTCGCAGAAATCAACCTACTTATCTGGGAACTGCAACGTGTGTGGTTAACTAATCTAGAATAGGTCAAAGCATAGTTTACATAGTTGATAGCGTTCACAGTCATTAGTCTCTTTATTTATACCTTTCAACGAACAACTCTTGGTATCTGTATATACATATATAAAAATTAACCCCTATAGTCTTATTATATAGTCCTGGTCACGCTTTAACTTGAGAACGGATGGAACAAACTCGCTAATTCTTTTTTGTTGTGTTAATTATTGTCAGAAGAAGGTTCTTATGAAAGAAAAACCAAAAAAGATACGAGTTTATGGCGAGGCCGAAAGCCATGTGTAATGAGCCATTTCCGAGATTCACTATATATATATTTATTATATATAATGTGAATCTCGGAAACGGCTCCAAAGATGTTCATGAAATTTTAGGTTTCGGGGGTGATAACTCAATCTAGCTAGGTTTCATTTTTAGGAAACGTAATTTTATCCGTGTTTTCAGGCAATGAAAAACTGCTACAACACTAAAGCCACTTGACAATAGATGGCGTTGTTAAGCAACGCTAAGCCAATGAGTGTTTGGTTTGAGGTTAGGTTAGTTAGGTTAGGTATCGCAACCCTTTATAATTTTTATATTATTACTTTTTTAAATCATTAACGCCTGCTTAGAGATCTCAAACATTGAAGTTTATTAATTTCTCTCTATAAATTTAAATATTGGATATCGCCAAGCACGCGTTAGTGCTTTAAAAAAGTAATACTATAAATTAAATAACCCTGTATATTTAATTTCGCTTTTAGTAGGCTATTTAATTTAACAGTAGTCCTAGAACTAAACGAAATACCAAGAGAATCTTTTTTTCATAATGCTTCATCAAAGTGACTCCCTCTCGCCTGATGGAAAGCGAAGATGGAATCAAGAAGCAATGACCATTAGAGCAGCCGCAAGCTGCACTAATCGCCACCCCTATGATGACCTGACAGATGCTTTTCACGCCCCGCTTGAAAGACCCAGGGACATAGCTGCAAGGAAATACGTACGCCGGCAGAGCATTCCACAATTTACTTACACGACAGTTGTTTACTTACGGACAAAGCTCGCTCCAGGTACTGTTACTAAACTTACTAGTGTTATATTCCTAGCTGACCCGCCCGCGGCTTCGCTCGCCTGGGGCCTTACTATGAGCTCTTAAAGCAGGCCTTCTAGACAACTGTCCGGTTTATTCGTACCATGACAACTTTAAAGCAGGCCTGCCCAGGCGAACTATTCAAGAACCGCAGAAAAACCATTCACCTGTTTTTTTTGTATGAACTCTCGTTAACATGTAGCTCTAAATCCACTCAGTTTATTAGCTTACAAACGTCTAGGCGTCTGCAATGTTGGTTATAGTAAATTGTTAGAATGCCAGAGACAATATTATCCGTTTACCTTTGCGAAAACAATATTCAAACAGTTCAACTAATAAAGCGTCATGGTATGATTTCATTAAAAACTGTTTAAGCCAGGTTTAAGAACTGCACAGAACTTGCATGGTTATTATAAAGCTGATAGTAAGGCCCCTGGTCTACGAGAGAGGAAGCCACAGGAAACAGAAACTATTGCACATATCTTAAGATTTACGTTCCGGATTCATCTATTTTCACATAAAATGCTCCTTCATTTGACATGCTATCGTTTTGAGACTGGCTGAATTATGGTGGCTCATCCAGAAAACCCACAACATAATACTAATCACTACATATCGATGCCTTAGTTCACAATTGCACTAAATACAGAATTGTCAATTTTACAGGAGAGAGTTAAAAAGTAAAAAAATAAAACAATTATGCATTTATTCATAAGACTAGTGTTTCAACTCGATCATATCTCGATATTGTAATGTTCGTATAATCATAACATTACAAAAATAGCTAAATAAACAAAAAAATACATTAAATACATTTCTGCACTAAGATTTGTTGTGTTGAGGGACATTATGTGAAAACTCCAAAATATTTAATAACCATTGATGCATAAGCATAATTTTTTTGATTATTTATTTATTTGTTTATTGCATCATATGAATTACAAACATCATCATCAGCCTGTAGCAGTCCACTGCTGGACATAGGCCTCTCCAATTGCACGCCACTTAGGTCTATCTTGGGCTTCTCGCATCCAGTTTGTGCCAGCCGTCTTGCGCAGATCGTCACTCCACCGTGCCTCAGGACGTCCTACACTACGTTTGCCGAGACGCGGTCTCCACTCTAGAACTCGTTTACCCCAACGGTTGTCGGTTCTACATTTATTATAAATTACAATAGGTCTTACAAATGTCATGTGTTAGTGTCATATGACCCTGGAAGGGTGTAGCAATGTAGAGAAGAGCTGACCGATCTATTTTATTTCTGTCTTTATGTAAATTAATATTGAAAGAATTCGTCTAAGTCATAAAAAAAAATCGATTAAGAACGATTTCAAATGTTAAAAGCCTAGAACCACCGGTAAAGCTGTTAAATATTTTGAAGTTTTCACTTAATGTCCCTCGACACAACTAATCTTTGTGCAGAAATAATAATAATAATAATGTTTATTTTCTTCAACATACTATAAAGTTTACAAAAATGGGCAGGAGTCCTCTTTTAGACATGTTATAATGCCTGTGCCAGAGGACCCCGCTCTTCCGTGTTTACAATAATATAGGTATATACGTAGGTTCTCATATCATATTTTATATTTTTACGATTTTATTACTAAAGCTAAGATGTTTTTATGCTAGTGTTTTGAGTTTGAGGGTGTTTTTGTGTATGTAGGTGTGTTGGTGTATTTATTAATAATAATGATTAATCAACAACAACTACCTATTACAAATCGTAGTGTTAAAACTTATTATAAGTAAGTAGGTATTTAGGTACCCAATAGGTACCTGCTTAGGTGTTAGAAACACCGCATTCCTCTTACTCCTCCACATCATTTAATATGTACATTAGGCGTTAGTATTACTGAATTATAACATTGTAAAAAAATAGTAATAAATTTTACCTATTATGTAGGGTACCCACCTACCTAATTTATAAAACGACTGCTGAGTACAATATGTGTGAACGCGCGGGCTCGGCTGAGTTCGGCCGAGTCCGCTGTTGTGTCGTTTTGTTGTCAACAAGTTTGTGTGAGTGAGTATTATTCTGTGGCTGAGTGTCATATATGCGTGTGGTCCAAGCATGAGAGTATTGCGTTTTTATGTGGATATACTAATTTTTACGATATATAAGATTTATTGTAAATATTATGTAAAATTTTGAATAAAAGTTGTTTTAAGTGTGAAAGTGTATGCGCTAATTTGTGTGTGCAAAATGTGCGGGGGAATAACATACATTTCATATATACAGTTTAAGTGTAAGAAATGTACTCTTATTAAATGGTTTGTCGTTTATTTAGCTATTTTTGTAATGTTATGATTATACGAACATTACAATATCGAGATATGATCGAGTTGAAACACTAGTGTTATGAATATATGCATAATTGTTTAATTATTTTACTTTGTCTACAGACTTCCAAAAAGGAGGAGATACTCAATTCGACGGTTTTTTTTAAAGATTTGGTACCTATTAACTTTCGATAGGGTGAACCGATTATCAAAATTCTTTTTGTATGAAAGCTGGTGCTTCCCTATTTAAATTCGGTCCAGTAGTTTTTGAGTTTCGCTCCATTAACTGAATAGAATGGAAGTCGGTATTACATTTTTCAAATTGTACTTGTTTTAGTTGTGTTCATGTCTAAAATTAAAAAAAACTTTTAAAGTCTCTCCTGTAAAATTGACAATTCTGTGTTATTGTGAACTTAAGCATCGATATTGTTATACAAAGTCCTCCACCGCGTCTGTTCGCGATTAACTCAAAAACTACCGCACCGATATTCATGCTGTTTTGACCAACGGGTAGAGTGCTTCTCGAGGAAGGTTTTAGTATATAATTTATCAAGTTTTTGTATACATTGGTTAAAATATAATGATATTTCGTTGGAGGTGTCAACAAAAATAAAAAGGTTGATAGCTGTCAACGAAAACGCTGCCTAAACTAAAGAAAGAAAGAAAGAAAACATATTTATTCAAGACACACACATCACATTACATATTCTACACATTAAAGGAACACAATACACTAAATAAACACATTACACATGTAGAAAACGACGCGGTGCTGTGTGTGTCATGAACATGGGTCCCGACTCAGCATACGACTAAGGACAGAATCCTTAATCACTGATTTTCAGCCGTTACCCATTGTCATGACCTCACGAACCTCAGGACAAAATACAGTTCGTCTTACGACCACGCTATATTTGGCGCCACCTTACTCTCAATCGCAATGCCGTATTGCTACTACAAGATTGTATTTAGCGTCAGCTCATTTGACAAGAAGTATATCCAATAGTCTGACGTGACACCTCTAGAGAGTCTACGGTCGCAGAAAGACATTACGAAGCTAACGGAATAATAATAATATGTGGCCATTCGAAAAAGATATAATAAAATAATAATATAATGTAATCTAGTGCGTGTCGCTTCTCCGCTCCACTGATATATATAAATCAGATCAAAACTAGATATATCAAAAAGATGTACGGTGGAATTGTGTCTTATATAGTAAAAAATATAAAATTAAAAAATGGACTACAAAGGGCATAGAAATATCAAAAAAAAAACTAGTAAAGATGGAAATGTTACAAGAAATTCAGCCATGTAATAGCCGATTGATATACATTCGCAAATACAAGAAAATTCTTCGAAAAGTTTTCATTGCTGCAAAAAATATACAATATAGATACAGGATAAAGAGTGCTAAAAATAAAATTAAAGAAACCTGGAACATAATAAATGAGCAAATAAAATTTACTAAAAAACTAAATAACAAGAAACCTATACGAAGTATCATAAATGAAAACGGACATGAGGTAACAGATTATAAAGTCATTGCTGACACATTTAATAATTTTTTCATTAACATTGCTCAAAAGCTGACATGTAATGCCAAAATTGATGCTAAAAAATGTATGACATATTTAAATATAAAATCTAAGACACCAAATACAATAAAATTTGACAAAGTAGACGCTAAAGAACTATGGACGATTGTAAAAAACATGAAACCAAAAACTACGCCTGACTACCTTGACATTAATTCTAAGACATTAAAAGACCTTATATTAGAAAATAATTATATGATGGAATTGTTATTGATAATCATCAATTTTTGTTTGCAAAGAGGCACGTTCCCAGATTGTCTGAAATATGGCAGAGTTATTCCTTTACATAAAAAAGGTAACGAAAATGAACTTAATAACTATAGACCCGTATGTATACTACCCACAATTTCAAAAATATTAGAAAGTGTAATCAAAAAGAGGATTATTAATTACTTTGAAGGTAATGATTTATTTACCAATGCTCAATATGGTTTTCGTCCTGGGAAGTCAACGGAAATGGCTATCAGAAACGTTGTATATTTCATCTTAGAATCATTGGACAAAACCATGAAATGTGCAAGCATTTATTGTGATCTGTCCAAAGCTTTTGACTGTTTAAGACATGACATACTACTTTTGAAGCTCCAGTTTTACGGTTTCGAGGGACAGGAACTAAATTTGATGAAGACTTACTTAGAAAATAGATCTCAAATCGTGTCAGTAAACAATATTAATTCAGCAATTGGACATATAAATATCGGAGTACCTCAAGGCTCCATTCTTGGGCCAGTATTATTTTTAGTATATATTAATGATCTTGTTAATATCATGCCTGAATGGACATACTTGAGTTTATTTGCTGACGACACACACGTGGGAATTAATGACAAAAATTCAAATGAATTAGCCAGAAAAGTAGATGAGGCATTGACAATTCTTAAAGAATGGTTCAGCGCAAATGGTATAGTCCTCAATGCTGACAAAAGTGTTGTTATGAAATACCAGACACGCAAAGTGGCTAAAGAAGAGACAGGCTTGAAAGAAAATGTATTCCTTGGATATACCATTGATAACACTATTAGCCATTCGGCGCACATTCAAAAAATATGCAAAATACTAGCTAAAGCAAATTACGCTATATTTAAACTGAAACCGCTTTTAGATAAAGCTGCTATATTTTCAGTATACTATGCTTATGTACAATCACGCTTGAGGTACGCTATAGCTGTCTGGGGAAACGGAGTAGATATAATAAAGGTGTTTAGAGCTCAAAAAAGAGCAGTAAGGACAATGCTTGGACTGAGGAAACGCGCACCAGTGAGGCAGCACTTTAAAGAAAACAAAATTATGACTGTTATATCTATCTACATTTACTCTTGCTTATTAGAGATATATAATGAAAAAACATTGTTAAAAAATGAGTATAAATATTCAATCAGGAAACAAGACACATTAAAAAAACCACTACACAGATTAGTGAAGGCAAAAAAGCAAGGAATATATAACAAAATATGTATGTTTAATAAATTGCCACAGAATTTAATTAATTTGCCCTTCCATGTTTTTAAAAGACATATCAAATATTTCTTCATTGAACATCCATTTTACTCCCTAAATGAGTTTATGAGATTTCCTCTTTCAGAATCCTCATTTATGTGTGAAGTAGCATAATGACATTGTAAACATAATTGTGTATTTTATTGTTTAATTTTTGTATTTATAATAAGTCTATACCAATAATTATTCTAAGTTCATATAAGATAAATTGAATATAACATGTAAAAATTTGACGTACCCAGTGTAACGAAATGTTGAAAGGTGAATAAATGAATATGAATATGAATATGAATATAGGTCTACAGAGAAGTTCGCGATGGCATATGTCTATATCTGGAATTAAATACTATATCTATTTTAATAATAAAAGAAATGTGCAATTATAAATGTTTGTTACTCTTTCACACAAAAACTAATGGATTTTAATGACATATGGTAGGTAGTATGTAGGAAAGATGAGGTGCTGGAGTAACTTAAAGGATACTTTTTCATCATCATCATCCATCAAAGTACTACAACTACTTCCCCTAACTGTTTGACTTGTGATGTTATCGATGACCATATTTTGATGGAATGTGTCAGAACTCAGCAGAAAGGGCTGATTCGGTTCCGGTTGATAATACCTACAATGCAAATAACCTATGTAGTAAATAATCCACATCTCATATTCTCTACTTCGCATTATTACTACATCGTATAATGACATAGTAGCAAAATGCCTACTTTTACAAAGTTACAGGAACAAAAACCACTCGGAATGATAAAAAAATGTTCATACATAGAATCAACATACGACAAGAATCCATCATCAGAGCTATTTCATTATCTCCATGATGTGATGCACTAATGTCAGAACTTTGTGAATAATCTTCTCTATATTTCCATCCAGTCACTGTCGCTGAACATTTATTCTTATTGACACACCTCCGTAGTTACGTTTTTATTATTTTTTTGCGAAATTATATCGATGGCTAAAAAAAGAAGCTAAGTTTACAGAAGAGCCAGTTTTCCCTTTTCATTTGTTATAAATTTTAGACTAATTATATCTTATCCATTGAATCGATGCTCTACACGAAATTAAATAGTTACCAGGCATAATTCAACATGCCAGTAGGTATTGACAGCGGGACAGATTTTCCTTATGTGTTTTTATGTGGCCAGTGTGTTAATAGTTTCGTATCTAACTGTGGGTACTGTAACGTTCGTTTTTCGCTCCGTTACACGTTGTCGATTCTAGACACGTATTTTCGATTTTAAAATTGCCAATCCTAAGAGGAAATTATTCTGGTTAACTTTTTTATTACAAGGGTAACACCTTCAGTGCTCGACCGACCGTACACAAGCGTATATAGCTACGCACTGCGTATGAGGACCGTCAGTCAAACGCGTCCGCATGCGTACCGTCGGTCGACCGACGCGCTATAGAAACATATTAACGCGTTCAGTGCTACACCGATCGGTGGACCGACCGTACGGATGCGTGTATCATCGTCAATAAAAATCGAATCTGCTAGTACAAAACTTCAATTAATTTGTTTGATTTTATTGTTACCTATTACCATGTTTGATCAAAGTTACTATAACTTTGATCAAACATGGCATATATAAGTTTAGATGTTTTAAGTTCTCTTATAATTTTACTGACAATTCGTCAAAACTTTTAAGCAATATTCTGAAGTAATTAAATAATTTCTTTATCTTCTCACAATAATGAATATGAAGTTAATTCCCCTTGAAGTGCTCTTCGGGCGACGATTGTGTGTACGTGATATCTACGTCTTCTGTTCCTTATACCTATATCCTTATATATCCTTACGTTTAAGAAGATAAGCAGCCACAGTGTACCAGCCCGGCCAGTTTGGAACAGGAGAGTACTGAATGGTACAAACTGACGATCGGTTATGCGTATCGTCAGGACCGATGGTACGCGCGTACTGTCGGGGAGCACTAAAACCGGTCTAAACCCTGCTTAGTGAGACCAAACATTACAAGTATAAAAAAAAACTTCTTTCAATTGGATGCTGTCAAGCTGTTCCATAGATGTTGCTCTGTTCATAAAATGTCCATAAAGCTGTTGAAATCATATGGAGTTCAAATTCGATACTCAGAGGGTAAGCCATTCAATCGAAATAGCTGGCATGACCAGCATCCTTATTGTCTAACTTGAATGAGAATGAAATGTTACTTCATTCTCATTCCTATGCTATATAGGCTTGCAGGGTTTCAGCCGGACTGGGATTCAAATGTCAAAATGAAGCCATTCACATTCCCCGTAAAGATAAACAATAAGGCCGCTGGGCAGTACCACACTCCCACATAACACCGTCATGAAGTGATATAGCTTGCTGTTGCATTTCAGTTGATATGTGGAGGGTTCCAGTGGCCCAAACCCCTTCCCCTCTCCCCTTCTATTCCTTCCTCAAAGGTCGGCAACACTCCCTCGTGACCTCTGGTATTGCAGAAGTCTGTGGGCGACGGTATCACTTACCATCAGGTGAGCCGCCTATCCCATAACAAAGCCTCAGTGGGCTAGTGGGAATTGCGTCTGACATAGTTTGTCAGAAAAGGCAGGTTCTGATCACACCCCAGATGTGTAACTTTCTCACTAAAATTGCAATGTTAAATAAGAATACTTACTTTGTCTATAGCCAGGTGCTGTAGAAGGAGTTGTCTCTTGACCTCTGCTACTTAGTGCCTGAAATTATACAATTTTATAATTTATTTAAGATTTTTCTTTCTTTAATTTTAAACAGGATTTTAATAAAATGCCATCCTTATAACTAAACAAGTATGTACATACATAGAACTTAAACTTTTGACAATCTACATTTGAGAGCTGTATGGTTTACATTGAAAATTAGGGTTTGACAATACCCCAGGCAGCAGTGTTGCAGCCCCCCACTTGCCAAAGGTCATGGTCACTATTGAATAATTGACCGCGCATTGCTAGTAAATTTATTTAAGAAACATTCTCCACCTTATGGTGAGGACATGTTCATCTTCAACCACAACACAAACTTGCGAGGACACTTTCACAAGCTGAATACCCGTTTCTCACATAATAACCCACACAAACACTTTCTAACAAACAGAGTCGTGACATCATGGAATAAATTACCGGAACATGCGGTATCAGCACTAAATACAAACCAGTTTAAATACCATTTAGATAAACACTACCAGAACATTTAAAAGTGAAGGTGAGTACAGTTAGTTGCAGGAAACATCGGTTGTTTACAACTGCCTGCCTAAAGGACAATAATAATAATATTTCTAAATCTATGCAAGAAGGTATAGACCATTTTATGTTACATATTTGGAAGCTTACATACTACTCAAACCTATAGGGTACTTCCAGTTAACCTAATATCATGAAATGTAACATAATTCTTAATTTATAGCTTATAGACTCTTAATGAATGAGTTCATCCAGGGATGTACTACCACCATATTTTATTTTAACTATTTATATCTGAGGGTAATGGGCACAATGTATTTTGTCACTTGTGACTGCATCTGTTCTAGGTATACCTTTCCACATCCGTCAACATACACCAATGTTGAATTCTTTTGTTCTGAGGATGCTGAGTCATTAATAAAAGAGACATATTATATAGTAAAACATTGTTGTCAAGATATTGCATAGTAACTTCACTACTGCAAAGTTATCATCTACCACCCGTGTTATCAATTATCAATACTTAAATACAAATACTTTGAGACAAAACTCCTTAAAAAAGTAACATAAAAAACACCTGTTTAAATTATTATTTTAAAAGAATATAATTTGAGCATATGGTTTGTTTATGCAACACACACAAGAAATATAATAATGAGAGTCATTTTTATCAAAACATACCGATTGCAGACAAGCTGTGATAAGCTGATAACCAAAGAGGTTACAATGTCATTTTTTTATTGATCTTTACTTTGTAGGACCCGGCTAAATGAAAATCACGCCTATTCCAGGAATCATGAGAAAATGACGTACCTACAGTTGCACCCAAAGTAAGTAAGGGAAGGACACTACAGATATAATGAAATCTAACCAATTATACTGCTTCCACATGACACTGGACGCGCTCGTTGAATAATTATAAGGTAGTGGGAACTTATCTCAAGTATTCACTTCACAAGCACGTCAGTTTGCATAATTTAAGGCCAATATTTACGCGAATGAACTACAGAGATTAACGCGACACCAGGAATATTGCGAGGTACTGCGCACAAACACATTTAAGATACGGGAGAATAGGCACTGTTTTCACTGCTTCTTTTATCTCTCGTTCACATCTCAGTTCTCGCCATCAGGGCACGCCAGGCCCCTTAATTTATGAATTTACCTGTATTGAACGATGCCCTGTAATAACTCCTGTAGCAAATTCTGAGAAATTTGACGTTTTACACACACAGAAACAAAACAATCTACCCCTTCCGTCCCGCCCGCCCCCTGCGTCTGCGTCTGTATGGTGTCTGTGATGACTGCTGTTTGTGTGCGTGTCTCAGCTCAAGGTGCGTTCGTTTAGCAATGAGGGCATTTTCATTGATGGCTCTTTTGTTAAGGCGTTCGTAAACCTCAAAAACGTTATTTTTGCCAATTTTGCCGCTTTTGCCCACACCCTATTCGAACGCTCGATCGAGCATTAGATCTAAAATCGCATGATTATGCTGTCTAAAACATAGCTGTCATAAAACGATCACAAACATACATATAGTACATAAGTAACAGAGGTAGCAAGAATATAATATGTCGAATTGATGATTCTCAAATATTTATTACTAACTGGATTTCTTTTTGTTAGTCTCAAGAGAATTATCTAAATTATTTGTTTCAGCTTTTTCATCCACAGATTCCATAATCGAACGATCTTGTGAACGTTTTTAGCGTTATTTTCGCTAAAAACGCACACAAGAGGTCTATTCGAACACACTACGGCCACAGAATATATAATAGAGACAACACCACAATACAACATGCGTTCGCTTAGCTTTTAGGGCATTGGTGGCGTTGTCATTAATTGTAAAGCTCAAAAACGTTATTTTTGCCACTTTTGCCACTTTTGCTCACACCCTATTCGAACGCTCAACTGAGCATAAGACCTAAAATCGCATGATTATGTTGTCAAATACATAGCTGTCAAAAACGATCACAAACAACCATGCTACGGGCGTCGGTCAAAAAATGCAAAATAGGCAAAAATTCCCCTTATTTTAGCTTTCCGAACGCTCAACAAAAAGAAACATGAACGACATTTTCACCCACAGATTCCCAACCCAATTAGAACGCCCCTTGTGAGCGTTATTTTCGCTAAAAACGATCACAAATAGCTTTTTTTTTTCTTTTGTCTTCAACTCGACTCCGTTGAGGAATATGGCGTCGCACGTCATGTGCATTTGCCAGCGTCATGTTTTTAAATAGCCTATTCGAACGCACTAAAATTGCGTATAGCGTACCATACTAGCGTTTACGACGTTTGACATAGATATAGTCATAGATTAATCAGACTATATCTAAAGAGATATAATGAGATACAAGGAATATTTTACTCTCTACCGAGAGATGAGATAGGATTACGCTGCATCAGACAAAGACATCGCCATTATTTCTTTTACTATGATTCTAATAGATGTTTAATGAGTGTAATAGTAAAAGCGTTCTTTAGTATTTTTAGGAAGCAACTGAACGGGTATCCCAAGTAATTTATTGGCTATGTGTGCCGAAAATCGAAAGGAAAGTACCTACTACGAAATATACGCGCAAAACCCTGTATGAGGACACTGCACTGATACAATCATCAACAATCTTTCAAATGAAACCAGCAGTAATGAAACGTGTGAGTGTGATGTTAATAGCGAAAATGTTGTGCAGGATCATCAGATTTGAAAAAAAAAACAGGTTTTGAATACCTAGAAGGCGGTCTTGAATTTGGATTTTAAAACCAAACTGCTTTTTATTGCGCTGGCAACAGTATTCTAAACACATTAAATACTACTCATAATTTTAAGTTTATTAATAATTTATTTTTTTATTCTAGTGAATATGGCACCACCTGTGTGCCAGTGAAAATTACGAGCTCTAAAAAAACCTAGGTACTTTTGTGATCAATATTAAACATTTTGTGACTCTTCCAAAAAAGCGCCAGCAATTGAAAAAGCTAAAACAGAAGTGCTAACTTGGCAAAAAGTTTGCATTCAATTCATTCAATATGTTTATAGTAAAGTAGGTACCTAGTAGGTATGTATCAAGTTTCTGGGTCATTCTTTTGGGGTTGCACGTGTTTAGAATTTTTTGCGTTATTTATTCTTTTATAACAAACTATAGGTGTTTTTTTTCATTTGTTGCGGGATGCATGGCACGAGTTTGACTTAAACTAAGTAAATAAGAATTCAGGCTACATTCCAATTTCCAGTAATTTTTTTACCACGGTTTTGACCTCTGTGTATGTCACCTATGGAGCAATAACCAAAAACAGACAAAACACATTTCTGGTGATTTAAAAGGACAGCGTTTCATTCGGCAAATCCTCCAACCTGGGTTTCAAAGCATAATGAAGGTCTTTATTAGGGAGTTAGCACTACATTCGCACCGCACTGCCTCATATTTTAATTCAGAGAATTCTGGAGTGAGTTCATTTCCGGGATGATAAAAACTGTTTATTTTATTTATTTTACAAATATAATTATTACCTGTAAATATCAAAAATTATCATGTAATCTGTAAACATTTTAACATGCAACCTGTACAAGCAACAGTATCCAAATGATTCCTAAAGGTTCATAAGGACTCAGTGAAAGTAGGACAGACAGATGGACAGTGTAGGCTTGTAAGATGGGCTCGTTGTCTCATACGGGATCTGTACAAGACAACGTGTCCCTATTACTAGACTATAGTCTATTAGTTATATTAAAAATGTATATTTCATATAACACATTTTTAAAACGGTATCAGTCTTTTTAATATTTTTAGTTCTCAACAGGGCAAATAATTTGCATAAATATGATGTATCCCACATTTTTATCATTTTATAATATACATTTTAGACGCTTATAAAACATTAAATTTAAGTAAACTAAAGTAAACTTTGTTATTTTATTTTATTTTGTTTTAGAGAAACTAAAAGCCTTAATTAACAGAGTTAATAGTTTAAATGCAATAACAGAAAAGCTAATTATAAGTTTTTACTCATAGTGTTAAATAAAGATATAAATATTAATGTATAGTTCCTTTAATTTGGTTCTGTATATAATTTCAGCAACAAACAGATAAATAGACGGACTAGAGACAGCGAAGTAAAAATAACGTTTTAATAAAATAAAAGATTAGATAATTTTTGTATTCGAATTATGTGTGAATTCCTTGCTAGAACATGGCAGCACTGATATGCAATTAACCATCGGTTAGGAAAATATGAACTTGCAATAAATTAAAGCTCTCTAATTTATCTGTGTGCTATAATAAACCTAAATATATCTCAATTATGATGTACAGGGTTCTTATAACACTAAAGAAGTGCAATATTAACTTGTGAATTGACATTCAGGTTTCTTCCCTCTTACTGACGCTTTTGTAAAGTAGTGTACGACACAGTAATTAAAATGTTTTGGGTTATTAGATTAATCAACAACTTTAGCCCCGAAATCTCAAATAGTTGAAAAAAGACGTGTGGCACTCGGAGACTGCCGCGGTAAAGCTATTGCATAGCTGTTTTTATCAACTTATGCAATTATAATTATTTAACCAATGCCATCTAGAGGCGAGTTGCTGAACTAAAGAGACAAGCGTGATATTTCAAAGTCATTAAAAGTTCTGCTATTCATCGATAGATGGAGTCGGAGGGGGGGTGTTAGGTTATTTTCGTTACGGAATTTTTGGATTCAGTCTCCACGCTCAAGGCCCGCGATAGAAGCTATGCAATAGCTTAAAAAAAACTGGCACGCTGTGAGAAACAAAAAACAGCATAACTGCGTCTGTGTTTGACACTTTAGTTGTATACTATACTACACTACATACGTATTTCTTTATTGTGGATGCGGTGAAGAAGATGATCTTATCTCTTTTGGTTACTCCCTCCTACGCTTTTGAGGGAACACTCAGAGAATTATAATCACTTCATTTTACATGTGTTTTACATAACGAATTGTTTATATTCTCTTTGGTTTTACTCGTAGTAAATTAAAAAAAAGTAAATACATATAATATGTCTGTGGGCAAATTCTCTTTGATAGGCAAATTCAAATCAAATTCTAATGTCAAAATAAAATCTTAGTAAAATAACATAACAACCAAAAAAATACCGAAAATGGATAAATTTCATCAGAATGATCCAAAATCGTAAGTCACCCGAAAATTTAAACAAAATCATCGATAGATAAGTAACAGTAGGTAAATGGAGAGAGTATGATCAAGAGAAAAAACTAAATACATATGTTAATGTAAAAGTATAGTATTAGTGACTAAGGTAACAATATACGAGTATCTTGTTAAATATTCTTGCTGAAATATGTAATTTAATTTAACACATTACACAAACGTTTGTGTTTGGAATATGTCTCCTCTGATGGGCCTTACTATGAGCAAACCTACTAGACAACTGCCCGGTTTATTCATACAATGACAACTTTAAAGCATCTTACTATTTTCACTTACTTACTTACCTTTAAAGCAGCTTCGTACAAACCATGCAAGTTCCGTGCAGTTCTTAAGCCGAAAAACAGTATTGAATGAAATCATACCATGACGCTCATTTAGGTGAACTGTTTGAATATTGTTTACTCATAGGTGAACGGATAATATTGTCTTTGGGATTCTAACAACAGTGTACATTATTAATAACAAATTAACACTACAACCGCATACTTAGTCCTACAATAGCTATCTGTATCGATCTACTTGTTCAATGAACTAAACTCCAGCATACTAACATTTAACTATGGGTAGCCCATACCCTGCCAGCAGTAAAATCCAAATTCATACAACATATAGAATAACATCTCCAAAAACAGGATCAGATTTTTTATTTGTTACCTCATAAACCGATTCTCAATATTCTTCTTTTGTTTGAAAGCTGGTGATTCCCGTGTGGTCCCATTTAAATTTCATCAAATTCGGTCTAGTAGTTTTTGAGATACACTCCAATAACTGAATAGAATGGAAGTCAGTATTAAATTTTTCAAATTGTACTTGTATGGTATATACATGTAAGTCTATGCAGGGCCTAATGATATACAAAACTTTCTAGATTCTGCAATAATCACTTATTTTTATTCCAATAAAGCTTTGATTGATATAGTCATCTGACATGCCAGCTAAGCTGCAGGGATAATGTGCTAACGAATCTTGATTGACTTAGGTACATGAAAATGGAGGGCGTATTTTTTATACATAGGTATATTAACGAAAATTCTTTCTTTTCTTATATTTCTAGCCAAAGGAAGTACCCCGCTCCATATTCTCAATCTTGGGCTGGTCTAAGACATCAAAATAAATTTTCAGCGGAAAAAAGTATGAGCAAGTCAATTTTTAGGTAAGTCCCGTAATTCTGTGCTAAGACTATCAAATTAAAGATTTAAAGTACATACGAAGTACACTGCGTCGAAGATGGAGCATAAGTGCTATAAGGCGAAGATTAAAGGACACTGTCGGCAGTGATTCTCACAGATGATATCACAGGGCGAATGACTTACCTGTCTCGTCACTAATGCCGCGGTCCGTTATCCTGCTGACTGAGGTATATCTCCGTTGGTGTCATGTATTACAAAGCGTGATTTCGTCACTGACTTCGCTGTTAGCGTGCTACTAAAATCGGACCGGTAGGTAACTAAAGCAAGCAAATCAAACCTCACATTAAATATACGACGCTAACGACGGTTTCTTGCACTATAAGTCCAGTACGACTTTACATTCACCTACCATTTGCCCGCTCACACAATTTAGGTACACTTTTGAGCGCGCGTATAGTGCTTATGGCATGACTCGGACTGAACTATAACTAATTGACTGTTTACACAGTGCGAGCTACTGCCTAACCGGTAGACAGCTACTCGGCTTGTCTACTTGTACGCCAGAAGCTCGGCTTGCCTTTGCTGTCTACACGACACATTGTCGCGATGTCGAGCGAACGTGTTTTGATTTAAAAAAAACGGTAATAATAATAATTAATAAACAAAATTACAAAACAATTCTTAAGGTTTTATCTTGCCATAGAATAAACTTTACCCGAATTGTCGGGTAACTAAAAGATGAACGGATTCAGTGAGAGGAAAATACTTATTGATTTTCTCAAATAAATGATTGTAACAAAAATGTGTGTTGTGTGGCGCTACACTACTGAATATTAACATTGCATATATGTAGCTCCTCATTTTGACGTAGCATCTGGAGATTTTATAACTATGGGTCCTCTCAAAACTGTCCAGCAGGCACTGGCGAGTTACTGCTAAACGTGTTCAAAAGGTGCGAGTGATGACCGAGTTATAAGGCTCATCAAAATGAATATTACATCAATAATTCATACAACAAAACAAAAATTACAATGAATAGTTATAAATGAGCAAACAAATAATTACCCAAAGGATAACATTACTCATATTAACAAAAATTGTATTTTAATATCAAAGCCACTTGACATCGCAAATTAGTTTAATAATCACTTTTTAAATGTAGGAAAATTCGACTGTAATGTGGACATTACTGTTACTCTAAGACATTTTAAATTAAATTCGTTGTTTTTGACTCTTGTCACATGTATTGACTGTTTAAATATAATTATATCCCTTAAGAACACAAATAGCGTGAGATATGACGGTATCACAACTAAAATACTTAGATATATAGTATCTCCAGTAATAGCGGATAATGTAAATAAATGCTTGGAACAGGGTATTTTCTCTGAGAGATTGATGGTATCAACAATTAAACCTTTTGATAAGAAAGGAGCATGGGTTATATCGACATGTTGCATTAATACCTGTACTTTCAAAAGTGTTCGAAAGAGTGATATACAATAAGCTTTATGACTACTTGGAACACAATGACATATTAACTGTCAACAATTTGGCTTTCGACAGACTAAGGTGACAACAAACTAAATTAATTAAGTCATATTTGAGCAATAGAAAACAAGTAACACAAATTGACAGACTTTGTTCAAAAACAATTACGGAGTTCCAATATCAATCTAATATGACGTGTACTGTTAACTGTGGAGTGCCACAAGGTAGTATTTTAGGACCATTATTATTTTTATACTATATAAATGACATTCCAAATGTGACATGTAACCATGTGACTCTTTTTACGACGATATCACAATTTTATTTGAAAATGACAATTTTAATGACTTATGTAGTGATAATAATAACACACTTATATAATTAATTATATAAGTGTGTTATTAATTCAAATAGTAAAATTTAAAAAAAATGATAAAACCTTTATAATGAATTTTAAACAAAAACATTTAGAACCTGTCAACCTTGACATTAAATATTTTGGAAAGTCTGTGAATGAAATTAACGGCACAAAATTTTTAGGAATTGAAATGGAAAGAACAAATTGTCAATATCTGCAAAAGGTTACATCAATACTCTTATACTTTATATAAATTAGGCAGAGTAGTTAACCGACAAACTGCGTTGACAGTATATCACGCTAAGGTAGCGTCAGTGTTACTGCACGGAATTATGTTCTGGGGAAATTTCACGGACAAGTTAAGGGCATTCAGAGCACAAAAACGATGCGTTAGAGCAATTATAGGAATAAAATAATTGGAATCCTGCAAAAACACCTTTAAAACTTGTATTTTTGTATATTGACCATGCCGTCGCTTTATCTAAGCGAGGCTGTTTTATTTGCAAAAAAACATCCCGATTTATTTGCCTACTATGCAGAAAGTAGCCGGCGAGAAGGAAAACAGCGTCACCTACCATTCAAGACAACTCTCCAGCTAAAAAGTATTTTTTGTATGTTGTCTCTCATATTTAACAAAATTTCATGCAGCATAAGCACTGAGAGTAATATAAATTCTTTTAAAACGGCATTGAACAAATTGTTAATAGATAACGCATACTATGATATTGACGAATTTTTAACGGGTTAATGTTGAGTTTGCAAAAAGTTGAATTTGCAGGATATTGAATTCTAAAATGTTGAGTTTGCAAAACGTTGAATTTGCAGCATACTGGTAGTGCAGATGGGTATTTTTATTCATCACTGCACTACTAGCTGGTATTGCCATGGAGAATTTGACAGCTGTCAAATTTACATTCGACTCAAATATAATACCGTTAATGGTCTTAGCTGTCACAGTTGATGTTGTATTTTATGATTTTGATTTCACACTTAGACTGAATTCGACATGAAAACAACACGGATATAGGTCTTAGCTATGACAGCTATTAAGGTGATACTTGATGTCGTATTTTATGATTTTGATTTTATATTTAGACTATATTCGACTTAAAACTAACACTGATATAGGTCTTAGCTATGACATTTGTTGAAGTGACACTTGATGACGTGTATTTCGATTTAAACTCACACTTGGACTATATTCGACTTAAAAACAACACGGATATAAATCTTAGCTGTGACAGCTGTCAAAGTGACAGTTGATGTGGTATTTTGTGATTTTGATTTCATGTTTAGACTACATTCGACTTAGAACTAACACTGATATACGTCACAGCTAAGACCTATATATATATATGTCACAGCTAAGACCTATATCCGTGTTGTTTTCAAGTCAATTACAGTCCAATTGTGAAATCAAAATCGAAATACAAGTCATCAAGTGTCATTTCAACAAATGTCATAGCTAAGATCTATATCAGTTTTAGTTTTAAGTCGAATGTAGTCTAAATATGAAATCAAAATTATACAATACGTCTTCAACTGTCACTTTGACAGCTGTCACAGCTAAGACCTATATCCGTACTATTTATCTACAATTTTCAATTTATAAACTATTTAACATTCTAAGAATTAAATTTTTTGTGAAACAAAAATAATTCAACATTCGAGGAAATTATACATTTTGGGATTTCAACATTTTGCAAAATGAAAATAAGTCAACACTCTGGGAAATTATACATTTTAGGATTTTAACATTAAGAGAATTCAACTTTTTGTTCCTAAATGAAATTCGGTTAGTAAATAGCGTCGCAGCTAACATTCCCTCCTTTAAGAAAAAACACCCCCACTCTAAAACCGCCGAAACAAAATATAATTAAATAATATAACATGCATACCAAGTTTTTTCAAGATTGGTTGAAAAATGTGACCTGTACAAGAACTGTATGTTGGTATACAGTAAATTTCAAAGTTTAAACAGAGCCGTTCCGCTCACTCGGTCTGCAAAGTTGAAACGAGTGTACATTACCAATTATTTCAACCGTTTCAACTATACTTTCTATTGTACCAATTAAACCTAGGCATACCTGTTTTCAGTCAAGAACCGAACGCAGGTATCGCTCGAAGGCAAGTCCTGCCGCAGCGTCGTTACATCGGACAGGACCCAACCGTGCCACATCTCAAATATGGACTCTTTCACAATCCGAAGAATACATACATATCTCGGTATGTTATTATTGTTGTTGGTACCATAAATAATGTCCATTCCGATAGCACAGAATACTAAATCCAATGGCTCAACGGCATGTATTTAATACGCTTTGAGTATCAAGGAGCACAAGCTAAAGAAACATCCACCTGTAAGTTTAGAATAAGGGTTCAAAAATCTACGTCAATGCTATTCTAGGGGTGATAAACTTTAATAAATCGTGACTAATTTTTTTTAGTTATACTATTGTGTCGGGGTGTGTCGTGACGTGCCATTAGTAAATCGTATCCATACATTTAGTATGATTAGAATTATATTAGTAAAGCGCAGTGTGTCGGGACGCGTTCTGTCGTGACGGCGATCGGTCGACTCCGATCGGCGACAGAACGGTGGTGGAGGTCTACGGTATGACGCGTCAGAACACTCCACACTAGTGTGTTTCTGAGAATCTCGCGCAGTACGGCGCGTTAACTAGCTAGAGAATAGTCGTTTGCACTTATTTGTCCACAAGATATTGATTTTATGACACCCTTAAATATTAATTAAATCTATGTTCACCACACTTTAGTTATTTGGATCGACTCCCTCTCAGATTATTTAATGGATAAACTAAATATCCCATCTTCTTTCTTTTTAAATAAACTTAACAGTAGCAGACACGTGAGATTTTCTTTATTATCACTATTCAGAGTTGGTGTCATAGCGCGCCCCGAAACGATAGAATAGTGTGCACACTCCGTCACGTCAGAGAGCACCACAACACACCACAATATAATAATGTAATTCCGGCTTTAAGTATGCATTTCAAAATATACGCCTTAAATGAAATGTAAGGTTTCCTAGCCTTGTTTATTTCTCTATCCTGCTATAATATTTTGTTAAACTTTATTAGCACTCTGTAGAACCACCACCGTTTGCCTTGGCTGGGTAACACATTCTACATAAATATTTTCTTGTTCATAACAGAGCCCCATCTCGCAATCTTAGCAACAAAACTTCCGTGCGCACATCTCGAGTTAACGAATCCGTATCGGCAATGAAGGAGTCAAAGAAAGGCCGAAAAATCAACAATAGAATCGAACGTGTGTACCACGAAGATTATAAGAACGCGGTAGATCGGCAACTCGGTTGGAAGGTCGAACGGGGTATCAGCAAGACTTCCATACATAACTCAATAGGGCGAGGTACGTGTTGTTTTTTAATTTCACAGAATTTTCTTTAATTTCTAGAGTTCTCTAGGGTGAATCGGGACCCTATTACCAAGACTCCGCTGTCCGTCTGTCAGTCCATCTTTCACGAGGCAGTATCTCGTAAGCCGTGATAGTTAAACAGTTGAAATTTTCACACATGATGAAATTATACAAATACTATTAATAAACCGACCAAGTGCAAGTCGGACGATAATTATAGAAAATAGTGCGGAACCCTCTGTGCACGAGTTCGACTCGCACTTGGCCGGCTTTCTTTTAATAATTTATGTAATAACTCCATTTGATAATTATATCCTATTTTACAAATAAAGCCATCCATCACGATCACCAATAGGAATAGAATCAATAATCTTGGGGTGACAAGTGCAGTGTCACGCAAAACTTCAGGAGCCTTACTATAAGCTCTTAAAGCAGGACTTCTAAAAAACTGTCCGGCTTATTCGCACTATGACAATGTTAAAGCAGGCCCTGCCCTGTTTTTTTAGTATGGACTATCGTTAACATGTCGCTCTAAATCCACTCTATCAGCTTACAAACGTCTAGGCGTCTGCAATGTTGGTTATAGTTAATAATTAGAATACAATGGGCAACATTATCCTTTCTCCTTTGAGAAAACGATATTTAAACAGTTCACCTAAATGAGCGTCATGGTATTATTTCATTCAAGACTGTTTAAGTCAGGTCTAAGAACTGCACGGAACTTGCATGGTTTCTATGAAGCTGATAGTAAAGCCCTAGTTCTAATTCGCCGATTTCATTCAGGGTAGGTCGTGAAATACGACATACTTTGTCTTCTTAAATACGATTACAGACATACATTTTTGACAAGTTATCTGTATTAAGTGATTTTGCAGGACATTCTATAACAAAATTAACGTTAAATGTATCTAAAACGATTGACACACTCTATGAGCGCTCAAAAAAAAGACAGAAAAGAAAAGTTTGGATTTTGATTGCCGCTAATCATGTTGAACAAGATGCCATGCAAGTGTTCCTTAGAATAAATAATAATAGAGCATTCCTATCTGTCCCCACATCTCTGAAACCATTTGAGACAGATGGGAATTTTTGTGTCATCTATCCCCAAATTCATAAATGTATCCATTACTCCAACGGGAAGTGTAAGTTCCATCTGCCTCTAAAAAAGTTTTATAATAGTATTATTATCTTCCAGCCCTGTCACCTACAGTTTCTGTCTCCCGGGCTAAACAGCGCAGCTCTCAACGGCTCGCAGTTTGCAAGAGCACTCATCTAGACATCAAGCCACGTGCACATCGACAATTACACGAGAATCAGAGATACTTTTAAACCAGTCTTTCAAATAAATTTTATTCTCTACATGATTGTGCATAAAATCAACATGTTTTGCTTTGTTTGAAATGCTTGTTTCACAATAACCTCACTGGTTACATAAAATAAAATAAATAACAATAACAACTGGCTTGCAAAATAGACGTGTAAAGGGTTTTTCAATAAGGACAGGTATATTTTGAAAGGAAATAAAACAAGCTGTTTGTGAGGTATTAATCTTTTTTTTTATTTGTTAGGCTCATGTGTGCCATTATGTGAGAAATATGACATCGTTGAAATGTCCTCCTTGGCATCTTACGGTGGCGCGGTAGCGAGTGATCTAATTTTCAATAACTCTTCCGCATACCTAGATCAGGTTAAATTTAAGCGATGGCCTGTGTTATGTTCACCTTTAGGGCATCGTTCGATTGTGGTTTATTTGCATAGACATTAAAAAACGTCACAAGAACAAGTCTAGCCTGGTCAAATCACTAGACCTTGGCGGCCAAGTCACATCACCCTTGCGAGTGACCTTACCCTCAAATCGTTAATGCACAATTTAAATCCTGACGTCAGTTGTGTGGCACGTAGCGCCTTTTGGAACTACATGTCATTTAGGTCCATATGGACCAATTTGGGCCTTAAAAAATGACCGCCTCAACAACGTCGTTAAAAAGAAAGTATGATGAATGGCAATGATAAAGTCGACCCAAAATCCACACCAAGCGGTAACTTTTAGAGGATGCATTATCACCTGGTGAACCTCGCGTGGGTTGGTGTCGTCTCATATAAGACAATTGTACTTATTAACATAGTCATTCAAATGAAAATGCGTCTCATCGCTAAAGATAATTATATGGCCAAAATAGGGGTCCTCTTCCAAACGATTTGAAGCCAGGCATAGAACAAACGATGTTATCTATAGCATGAACTTTGAATTTCTGGGTCAGTTGGATCTTGTACAGGGTGTAAGACTAAGTCCGACGTAAAAAACGCTAATTCGGCGAAAGGTCAAGTTCTTGTGAACGGCGAGGAATTGACTGCCTAGGGTTCTGCTGTACTTACGTTGTATGTTGTACGTACCGTGTGGATGTTCTCTACCTTTGTTGGATTCCTTGAGCATTGATGTTGGCTGATTGAGTACAGAACCGGTCATCTTAAATTTGGCAACCAAATGTTGAAGAGCTGACCGTGAAGGTCCACCACGTCTACCGTAAAATATGCACAATGCGCACAACTGGTGCACTAACGAACAATCATTCAACACAAATAAACAGCACGTTCAATTGTGTAACTTGCCATGCTGATTTGTCTGTAACTAAATAATAAACAAAGAATATACTTACAGATGTCACGCAAACAAAATCTACCCGCACCAATTGAAAAACCTTTATAATAACAAAACATATTATATTTTAATATAAACATATTATAATTAGTGATATCGACATAGCCACATCATTGATAGTTAGTTATTAATGCCGTGATAATACATTTATGTTAGTATGCTGCTTGTTGTTATTGTTGCGGCTATATCTTGCTTTCAATATTAAACGTCTTTCAATTGTTGTGCTAGTGTCAAACACGTCTTTCTCGATCTTTATTTATATTCTTATCCCTTCAAGAGTCGTTATATTATAACAATGAAATTACTATTGTGTCTGGCCACATGATGACCAGTGACCTTTGATGGATTATATTCTATTTAAACTACTCTATCTCTGAAAATGTTGAAGCTAGGCTACTTATTTCAATAGGTATGTACCTAATTTTTTTAATTCTTTTAGGAGATGGTATAAGCTTAAGGCCCTGGTGTTAGTGGTAACCTTAAACCTTAGGCAGAGGTTCTAGGCAAACTGTTGTATTTCGCCACAAGTGACAAGCTGCGCCCGTAGACCTGAGACATTAAATTTTTGAGTCTCATGTGCCCGTAATTTCGCTGGCAACCATACACTTCAAACCAGAACACATTACTGCGAATATTACTGCTTCATCGTAGAAAAGGTCAGGTCGCAGAACTTCTCCGGACGGACTCATTTACAAAGAGTTCGCCTGCTCTTAAAAAGTATATTATCATAAATTAATCATAAATAAAAGTGGTTATTTCGGATGACAACTAACAAACTGAGACATCCCGCAAACTACAGATCCTAGACTAGTTTTAATACAGAAGTAATAGATTTTATAGATTCCTTCATTTCGACTTCAAGGCATCGCGTTCTATAGATTTTAGTAATATTTTGCACTTTTCAATCATTTGTTTCGGCGCTAACAAGAGTTTCCACACCGTCACCTCCGTCTGGCTGAAAAATAAAATTAGGAATATAAGAAGGGTAGCTGCGCTCCGCGGTTTCACTTGCGTGGTAATGATAATCGTGGATCAGATATAGCGTATATTACTCAGGCATAATGTAGCTTACTACTGACGAAAGATTTTTTGAATCGGTTAAGCGTTTATACATTATAAACAAACAATCAAATCTTCCTTTTTATTATAAGAGTAGATATTAATTATTACCAGGATACGAATAGTGTGGTCCAGTTTGCGGCGCTGATATTGTATATTTTAACATGGAAAAGTAGTTATTGTGACATAGTTGTAATAGTTAGATATATGGTACTACAAACTTTTTTGTAGATATTGATGTCTTCTATAAAAAGTAGTACATCACTTTGCTCTAATATCAGTAGTTTCCGCAGTGTACGTGGTACAAGGATTTGTTCTTGGTATGTTTTTCACACCTTGGTTTACATTATCAAAGTTTTCATACGGATCGCTAATTTTTTTAAATATTATATTGCTTATGTTCATCAGAGATAATGTAGGATTCTAACTGCCGTATTTATAAACAAGTAAAAGTAACTACTTAAGAAAAGTAATTTTACCAACAACCTAATCCAAGTATAAAAAGATACATCAAATTTTGAAAGCGTTTTGTCATGCATTTATTTTAGTAAGTAACGTTCATTGCTCGACTATAGAATAAGATTTTATGTTGAAGTATTCTATCGTGAAGTAATTACTTAATTGAGAAATTACTTAGCAACAAGTAATTACTTGTTTATAAATAAGAGTGTAATAGTGAATTTTTTTTCAAATTGGTCGTGTAGTTTTCGAGCTAATTCAATCAAACAAATCTTTCCTCTTTATTATATTATTGTAGAAATGTAGATTAAATAGCGATAATAACTGATATTTATGAAATAAAAAAACTAATTAACTTGTGGAAATTTAAAATGTGAATGTGCTCATTAGCACTATCGTCCAATGGAATGTAAAATTATACATGATGTACAATTTTATATTTTGTTCAATACATAGAATAGTATTAATGTAGTATAAAAGGTAAGGAAAACGTAGTGGACCTGAAGCTGAGTCACCTACGTTGTTCGTGACGAAACTATGCAATACGCGATTAAAATTGACCACTGTTTAAACTAGCTGCTTTTGTAACATTTTTAACTGATATTATGTAACGTAAATCCTTATGAAAAAGTAAATAATAAAATCCTCTCATGAACATACAATCATTCCCGGCTGCACTACCAAGCTGCACTACTGGTAGTACAGAAGCGAATTTTTAATGCATAACTGCACTACCAGCTGGTAGTGCCGTGGGGAATTTAGAATCTGCATACATTGCCGTTCCCTGCTGCACTACCAAATATTATTTCATAAATATTTAACTCGTTTATAGGGTTCCGTGTTGATGTTTTTTCACGCAATAGTTTTACTATACTGGTAGCTTCTCATAGTTTAAAACTATAGTAATTAATCTACGAAGAAATTATTTCTTCGTTAATACAAAAATACAAATCTCTAAGTACAACTACTAAATGGCTTCAGAAATATATAGCATATGAATTACCAACCTGCATATCAGCAACAGTTATTGGTGGATCGTCCTCTCTCAAAACTGTTTCTCCATCCAGTTTCTTCAAGTTAGGCAATCTTCTGGCCGCCTCGGCGCGCCAAGCCTCAAGCTCACATGCATCGTACAGAGGATTGCCTACGAAGAGTAGATCTTCGAGATGTGGTAGCTCCTATAATTTTTTTTCATTAATTAACTCGACAAACAGTGAAATTCGTGAAATAGAAATTCAGGCACAAAGGTAAACATTATGCAAAAGAAATTTCCCTCATCCTAATATCCTATATCTCACAATTATGTAGTCCCTAAATATTATAAGAACGCAATATATACCTGTAGTTTATTAAATTCAGCCCATTCTTTAACCAGATTATTGCTCATGTAGAGAACCCTTAGATTGCGCAACACGTGGATGCCTTTCAGCTTCTCAACAAGGTTGTAGGATATCCACAGCTCTTCCAACGTGTCACCAAGGCATTCCTGAATAATCATGCCAATAATAAAAATCCGAAAGTTTCTGTGAATATACTATAACATATTTGTTATTTCTTCAAATACAAAATCTTACCAATATTTTAAACGCGAAAGTTTGCGAGTATGGATGTACGAATGTGTGGATGTTTGTTACTCTTTCACGCTCAAAACGGCGGCGCCAATATTTATGAAATTTGGTATGGAGGTAGATGAGACAGTGGATTAACCCATATGATACTTTTCATCATCATCATCAGCATCATTCATCATCACGCAGGTAAAATAGCGCAATATTCGTCGGCACACCATAGACAAAATTCCAAGATCTCAGCCTACGCGCGCTATGGAATTTTCATACAAAAAAAATATATATCGCTATGATTTTGACAGCTCGATACACTAGGATACGTAGTATGCTATAGTCTGTAGGTACCTACTAGAAACTCTCGGCTCGGCGGCGATAGAGTCTTTGTTGTGCCGACTTTAGTCGAGCCATAGACTAATATATAAGCCGAGCTTTTCAGGCCCATATGAAAGACCTACCTACCTATTAAAAGGAACTAGGTACGAAGTTTCGTTAGTTTAGTTAGTTTTACGTCTTTCCACGTTAAAAAGCCACATAAGAAGAAGAAGAAGAAGTTTCGTTTGACGGATTATGGGTTTTCTACGAAAGAGAAAAATCACAAATAGAGTCAAGGGTGACGAAAAGTAATGACAGTTTTTTTTTCCATGGTGATTAATTATATATTTGTATGTACATAGTACATACTGTGTTTTGCTATTAGTGCTTACTGATCGATTTACTGGTTGACTACTATATGGACAAAGTATTTAAATTTACTAATATAATACCATTATAGCAAATGTGTTTGAGCATGTAATTATATTATGACATATTTGGCATGGTACATATTGTTATTAAATATAGATAAATAAATAAATAATATGTATGTAATATGTTTTGACGAGAGCATGAAACCATTCATGTTCTAAAAACAAGACGATTTTCGCACTTACTTATGCGAAAATAGTACGAGCTTTCAGTATCTTTCAAATTCAAATACAAAATAATTTATTTCATTGAGGCATCAAAAACGCTCTCACAAACGTAATTTGATTTGATTTGACTTGATTTGATTAATAAGACTCTTCTACCGTATTCCAAAATAAAAATAGGCAAGAGATGAACTGGCACGACTATTGTCTTTTCAATTACCTTTTAACAATTTTTAATTTTAATTTTAATAGAAACTCATCAATCCATGGGAGTCAGATGACTTCTTGGCAAAAGATAGAGCCTGCAAGACATCTGCCTGAAGTTTGTCTTCTACATAATATCTTACATATGAAATTGGCCTTTAGTCGAATCACTTCGTTCTCAAATATGATTTTTATCTACATGTTCCACCGAACATTCAAAAAAAGTTATTCCGCAGTTCTTTAAGTTAATTTTAATTATAATGTGTAATACAGCCTCCTCTTTCGACGGATGTGTGGTTAAAGGACATGTCCACCTAAATATTAGGTAATTACATTAAATAAAATAGTACATTTTGAAAGCCATATCTCAGTAAAGCGCAATACATTGAAAGCATGGGTATTTAAGCATAATAATAATTTTACCAGATAAGCGATTGTGTTTGTATAATTTTAAATTAGCTTGCTCCCCTGTAAGTAAGTTATAGCAGTTATGTATGTACTTGCTGACCCTTATCAACTTAAAATCAGTAGTATCACTATTATTATTATCAAAATACATATAAAAGTCTGTCACTATAAAAGCTTAGCTTAGCTATCTTTTATTGAATCTAGATTTTTACGAAATACGCCTTTTTAATGTTTTTTTTTTATCATTAGCAACATTGTCGCTATCGTATTTTATGCTTATAATTCGGCACATTTGACTACATTTAACAATAAATTTAGCTGTTTTGTTATAAAATTGAAGTGTTTATGTCAATTTTATAAAGGTTATCAGTTGGAGATATTTACCTAGACACCTGCGTCCATCTAGAGTGCATGAAATAATATTAATCCTTGATCCACTCAGGGGTGTTCAATGTTGTGGATGGAAAACCACAAGGAATCCGTACGAGTAATAAGTCATTTTCAACCGATACTGATCGAATCCGAAATTAAAAAAAGATATTTGAAAGATTCGATTGATTTGGAAAGACTCGTGTCTCAATGAGTTGAGGGGTATCGTGTTACTGATTTTCGTGTATCTTAATAAGTAGGAGTAGATAGTAATGACTTACCATGCCAGCAAATGATTTGATATAATTTCTACCTAATGATAGCACGCGAAGTTTCTTCAAGCTGTTCAATCCCGTCACTTTTTCTATAGTGTTCGTCGATAAGCTCAACTTTCTGTGAAACGTATCAAAAAGTATTCACGAATTATCAAAATATAAAACCCACCTAAAAACAATTTAGAGTAATAAATTGATAATAATAAATTGTACATGAAGGTAAATATACGCAAACTATGAAGAAATATGAGGTATATTTTTAATTATAGTCTCGAAAGAAGCACCTCTTATACAGCCGTCATGACTAACTATCTACGTTCAATTTATAGACGGGAATATATATACTTTTTTTCAAAGATAATTGCTGGACTTTTCAAAGAAAATTACTACTGGATTTTTTCAAACAAAATTCAATTCATATACTGGAAATGTTACAAGGACAACTAATCAATAATCACGTGTTGGCACGTGCAGGTTTATAATTAATAAATTAAGTTGACTTGACACGAAGAATGGTTGAATCGATAGTAATAGTACCATAGTATTCAAATAGATACAAAAAACAAAGTAAAAGGTGTTAATATTCTTTTTCTTTACATTTGTATTTGATCTCATACTTCTGTGCATTTGCCATTCCTCGTGGTATCTGTAGTATATTTTTATAGTCATGCGACTAGACCTTAGTACATTTACCTACAGAAGTAGCTATTCCGTGCCCGCATATGAGAAAGCTATAAAATATTGATATGTTGCCATGCTCAACACAGTTTCACATGTTGAGTAAAGTAAAATTTAAAACATTCTTATTTATATTATCTTTCTGAGTGTATTTTCATATTTTCCTTGACATCATTATAAACAAATATTTCTTTATTAATTAAGCATAATAACTCTTACAACAGTAACGCAATCGGATAGAGGTAGATAAAATAAACCACAATAAAAATTTAATATTTATTTCAATAGACAGCATGATAGTAACTGTGCATCTATCTAGATAAATGTTATATATTTAAAATGTACATACCGATGGAATATGTTGAAGTTCTTTTAAAACATCACTTTTTCCTATTGTTTTCTTTGTCTTGGCTGAAGAAAAAGATTCAGTAATATTGTCATGGTCCTCTTGCTGGTTGATTATATACATTTTGAAAGTCATCCTCGATCAAAGTTTCGCTTACTTGAAGCTGTGCTCTATCACACTCAAAGAATTCCACTTCCATCAAGCACTCCTCTGCCGAAGCCTGGTCTCCAGAGCTCATAATCTTTAACAATAAAATCATTCGATAGGTACGTGGGACCATAATACATATTTTATATATATGTATAATTCTAAAATGCAGAAGAGCATACATGTATGAGTTTCACTGGCACTGACTTCACTCTCAACAATACAAATTTATTTTTTAAGAATAACGATTCTTACTTGAAATGCATGAACTACTAGAACCAATTTTAGAATATTTTGTAGGTTTTCAATTGTACCTTCCGGTAGCTTTTACCCATTTCAACCGTATTTCAGGATTCGAAAGAAACCTAGAAAAATATAACAAATATTTTATTAATAATGCCTGGGTAAATATAATTCACAGTATGGCAGCCTCGAACCTCAAAGCGGATAATGTTTTTTTTAGGAAAAATACAGATTTTACATAACTTTAAAAATTAAAAGCACTACATATTCCTCCAAGATCCACTAATTCATCATTACCCTTAACGTTACTTACGTGCAAAATGTTATTCCGCTTATTTTTCGTTCACTGCAGGTTTTTGTAACACAGTACATCCTGCTATCGCACACACATATTATTCTACGGGTATCAGTCTCAAATTTACAGTAAAGACTTTTTTAGTAACGAAAACCAACAAATTTCACTAAAATGTATGACCAAGTTTGCTAAACAACAACACTTGACAGTTTCTCGATCATATTTACTACCTACAGCGACGGGCACGGGTCTTTCGTCTTTCTCTATTCCATGTCATTGCACATCTTGCGATCTCTCCTTCACTCTTAGAATATCAGATGGCTCCTTCTGTAGGTAAATATTCTAAGGTGCCATGAAATTAAACTTCCTCTCAGGCAGTTAAAGTCAAGTCACAATTACATATATAAGTCAATCATTAAGTCAGTGTCCTGTCTAAGCCCGCTCTTTCTCGTAATGCGGTGGATGCATGACTAACACTTTCTCCGCTTTGTTGAAGGTAATAAGATGGTCTAAGGCGATTGTTGACGGAAACACAAAACAACGTTTCATGATTTTGTTCACTTTGCCTAGAGTCGTGCACAATTACAATTACTCAACGGTTTATAATCCACCACTTTTACACGACAAAACTCGAAGAATCACAAATTGAAGAAAATCAACGATAGCCATTATTGGGAATTTTGCCAGCCACCAGTGTCAATCTTTTGGAAGCTTGGAAAAAACATAATTGTGATGTGTTTAAAGTTGAATAATAGTCATATTTTAAGAATTGTCATTTTAAGTAAGTGTTACACGAATGTGGACTTTAGTTTAAATTGAATAAAACTACCATAGTTTAGGATTTGGGTTTAGGGTTCGGCCGAAGCGAATTGCTACCAAAGTCAGTCCTCTCATGGCTTTGAGACTACGTACTATGATCGTGACATGGCAACTCACTCATAATGCATAATAGATATGGAGGTACAATATTATGAGAGATGCTATGTTGTGCTCCGGATTCGGCTGCATTATGTTCATATAGAAGTCGCAAGGATCACAGTGTGTGGCAGAATACTCTTATGCTGTATGGTTGTGATGACAACTAAAGGATTTTAGGGGCGCATACCAAGTAAACTACTCATCCCATCATAGTTGAATTCATAATTCGGAACGGATTTATACTTTCTCAATGTTTAAATCTTACGAAAAAATCATAGGACTACTTGTAGTACAGATGATTAAGACGATGATAAAGCTTGGAGCGCACACTTCACCCAAAAGTTGTTACAGTTTAACGGGGCATTGCTGTAATTTTATTATTAGAAATGTTCGTGCTTTAGTAAAAATATGTTTTGCTAATTTTTAATTAAATCTACTATCTAAGAATATAAGACATAATATTCAGCTAATTTTTGGTTATCCTACGGTAGGTTGGATTGCACGCCAGCTAGAGTATAATATTATGTATACATAATTATTAGTACGTCATACTCGCAATTAGTTAGAGCAGCCAGCGAGTTGTCCATCTTCTCAATTGGAGGCCACTGAAACACCAAACTAACTTCAGTGGCGGTCGCTGCCTGCAAGCCTGTCTTGTCTTCCCATTTCTTGATCGCTTCTTTTATTGTTGTGGCCTTGGCCATTTTACAAAAGCTACTTTTACTAAAACGAAGGCACTAGTACTACAATTTTTTAACTGGTCTAATCTTGATTTATCTGCGGATGATTTTTGATAATTCATAAACTTAAATAAGCAAAAGCTTACATACTAAAGCCTAATATGACAGTACCATGGCGACAATTTATTGATTTAACAGAATATTCTGCTCTGTCATACTTTGTCTGAACAAAGTTATTCCGCGACAAAACTAAATATTTTTACGACGCATTCTAGCTCTATACTATATATACTATTATTTACTTATTAAATATATACTATTATTTAATTTTATTCTAATAACATTAAATTTAATATCTACTTCAATGTTCGTGATCTGAAGAAAGTAAAAATGTAGTCAAAATTTGCAATTCCCGCCGTGAGTCCTTGGCTGATAATTATGCCGAATTTAGCCGAATTTCGCAGTCCGCAATAATTCTCTAGGACGCGCACTCCACTGATCCACAGACTAGATAATATGATCATTGACTAAAAAATATACTAGGAAATATGATACTACGTATGTCAACCCAAGTCAAGCAGTACGCGAAATGGCGTCTTTTCCTGTCTTATCTCCACGCCTCGATAACCTTTTGTCGTATTTGTGTTGTGATATACATTTTTAATTACTGAAGTAGATTTGTGAAATGATATTATAAAAATATAGGCGAAATCTTTCAGTGCCACCAATTTGACGTTGTCCAAAAAGTCATCAATACTTTTTAATTTTTTTTCTACCGATATCTTTTTTTAAGAAAAAAAACAAATGCCTATCTATTCTCATATGGCAAAAATATTTAAGTTTTGAATGGGAAATTATTGATTTGTTTGTAATATAGAGCTGTTTTAAAGTGTTCATTGGGTAAGTAGAATTCAGATTCCTTCTAGATCAATCTTTAATGCATTTTTCAACAAAAGTCGACTATCTTTTTACTTTTTTTCTGAGCCCGCTGACGACGCCATAGCCAATTATTTATTTTTTAGAAAAAGTTATATTTGTTGACACATTTCCCGCTTTTGGGGATTTTTGAAATTGGTTTTATTGCATTTTTATTTTATTATATTACTTACAATAATGAGCTGCACTTGAATACCATAGAAACATTTGCTAAACCTTGGCGCACCATCCAATACGGATTAGTTTCTCCATAGTTCCCAGAGGAGGTCATTCATTAATGGTGAAAATTGATGACAATTTCTGTATTTCTAGATTTTGCAACAAATAACGATGGCTGAACAAAAGATTACGGTTCCGTTTCCAATTCTTATTAAGGTAAGGCACCATGCAATGTTCTTAGCATTAGATTTGTGAGTGACCATCTTGTTACTCAACTTATTTCATAAAAATAAGTAGCATGAATTAGAGATAGAAAAGTTTAGACAGTTTCTTTCAGTCATAACCGTTTGCATACCTAGAAAAAGTCTAAATATTGTTCTTTGGCACTTTCATTTGCACAGCAGGATACAAGGTAAATCTTTGTATGAATATCTGATCAAATAATTATGATCCAGAAACCAATCAAACTTCTCTCCACCAACTAATCTCCTTTGTTTGTTTTCTACTCTATCCACCCAACACTGCTGGAATTGCAGCAATCCTGCCGAGGCCGTAATCTAAGAAATAGAATGGTGATTCATACAAAGATTCGTAATTCTACTGTAGTTCTGTTTTATTGTACTTCTCTGTTCCAATTGTCTAAAAATGAATGTGTCAATAGACTTGCTACAACTGATCGCAGTACAACTATAACAATCACAAACAAACATGCTCCGGATGTGGATCAAAGATTTCACTTTTTGGTGGCAAAAGTACCTCTTTTTTTTTAGCTTTCCGAATGCTGAACTAAAAGAGGCATGAATGACATTTTCACCCACAGATTCCCAATTCGAACGCCCCTTGTGAGCGCTTGTAGCATTATTTTCGCTAAAAACGCTCAGATGGGATCTATTTTAACGCACTATAAATAAGCTGGCTGTGCATTATAAATTTAAATTAATAATATAGGGCCTTACTAAATGCTGCTTAACTTTAAATTACATTATTTAGTAGTGCATTTAATAAATTAAGTGTTTACAAGTAAGGCCAAATCTCTATAAAGTAAAGCCAGATTAATCGAGAGTTTGAACCACAGAAAAAGTCTCATGTTCAGTTTAGTACTTAGATTATGGCTTCTGCAACTATTGTCCCAATTTTTAGTTCGCTAGTTTACTCAGATTTTTTGAATAAGCGTTTGCTACAATTGTAAATCTATTACTGATTCCAATTTCAGAAAGAACCATTAGATGAAGAAGAGGTCCACTGCCGCTTGTGCCATAAGGCGTTCGCGACGGATGTGGCGCTCCGTAACCACGCGCGGATGGACCACATGGAGACCTACGCAAAGGGAGACCCTACACTCTGGAAAAAGTCTGAAGATGACCCTGTCGTAAGTCATACATAGATATATAAAGTCTATAATGCAACACCACAGTACAGAGAAATAACACAATTTTTTTACCAATATATTAACACCAAAAAGTGTAAAATAACTTGTTGAAGTCGGTACCATGATAGTTCAAAAGCACATATTAACCCTTTGCCTACCAGAGACATAAATTTACGTGAGTATCATTATCTGAGTGAGTTACATAAATCTTTCGTTTTAATTATCACAGTATAGGAAGGATTTATGATATATAAAATTATACCCTATTTCTCCTCGTCACTCTATAACTTGAGAACAGTAGGGCTATTATGTAGGGATTTCAATGAACATTTGTTAGCAACTGAGATACATAATAGCCCTGCTGATGAAACAATCTCGCTCAATCTTCTTTGTTGTGTTAATTATTGTCTGAAGAAGGTTCTTATGAAAGAAAACCCGGGAGGTTATGGTGAGGCCGAAGGCCTAGTCTAGTACGCAGATGAAGTCGTGGGCAAACCTGGAGAACAGAACCTCGGTGAAAACCCTGGTTCTCAGCTGCAGGATAAAGACATGCATTTTGGTTCCAGGTAATATCTAAATGTGGTCAAAAGAAAGAATACAAGGTAGTAATGCACAAGAGGAAACAAGACACCCAAAGCCTGTCGGACTTGGGTGCCAACAATATCGGCTATGTCGTCATCAAGGCTAACCAAGCTCTGCTAGAAGAAAAGAGACAGAGGACCTCTAAGAAGGATGGAGAGGGAAAGAGAGTCACTTCGAAGAGGAGTAAATCCCCTCAGGCTATCACGTAAGTACAAATATTTTAAAAATGCACGTATATATGTATACATAATGATAATATATATAAAATAATGATAACGAACTACATAATACATCCACGTAATAATAACCATATTGAAATTACATGTCTTAAAGTTTTATATAAAAATTATAACTTGCGAAACAGTAAATATTATAAGATAGTAGCACTTCCAGGATTTAAACTTACACTAGAGATGTACAGTTGTATTAATATGTTAAATAAAGATAATTTGAGAACTAAAAAAATTAAATTGGTACTTCCGGTTCGATGGGTAGGGGTGCTGGTGAAACAACTAACAGCCTTACTTATAAAACTTTAAATGTCATGTAGCGATACGTAAGCGATAAAAGCTAATTACGCCGTGCCATTATCTTAAAACACATATTATATTTAAACATATATTATAAACATATGTTATTTATCTAATTAAGACTTACTCTGGAGTACTTAAGTAAAAATCCTACTTGACGCAACAATGTATATTTACAGCGCTCCGCATTTTCACCCGCGTGGCTATGGATGATGATGATGAATCAAAATAAATAGCCTATGTTCATCACGGATAATGTACCATGCTAGTGATGAAAAATTTTTGAAATCGGGCCAGTAGTTTTTGAATTTAACTGTTACGGTGATTGAAGATGATGAACCAAAATATATAAGCCTATGTTCATCAAGGATAATGTACCATTCTAGTGATGAAATAATTTTTGAAATCGGGCCAGTAGTTTTTGAATTTAACCGTTACGGTGATTGAAGATGATGAATAAAAATAATAGCCTATGTTCATCAGGGATAATGTACCATTCTAGTGATGAAATAATTTTTGAAATCGGGCCAGTAGTTTTTGAATTTAACCGTTACGGTGATTGAAGATGATGAATAAAAATAATAGCCTATGTTCATCAGGGATAATGTACCATTCTAGTGATGAAATAATTTTTGAAATCGGGCCAGTAGTTTTTGAATTTAACCATTACGGTGATTGAAGATGATGAATCAAAATAATAGCCTATGTTCAGCAGGGATAATGTACCATTCTAGTGATGAAATAATTTTTGAAATCGGGCCAGTAGTTTTTGAATTTAACCGTTACGGTGATTGAAGATGATGAATAAAAATAATAGCCTATGTTCATCAGGGATAATGTACCATTCTAGTGATGAAATAATTTTTGAAATCGGGCCAGTAGTTTTTGAATTTAACCATTACGGTGATTGAAGATGATGAATCAAAATAATAGCCTATGTTCAGCAGGGATAATGTACCATTCTAGTGATGAAATAATTTTTGAAATCGGGCCAGTAGTTTTTGAATTTAACCGTTACGGTGATTGAAGATGATGAATAAAAATAATAGCCTATGTTCATCAGGGATAATGTACCATTCTAGTGATGAAATAATTTTTGAAATCGGGCCAGTAGTTTTTGAATTTAACCATTACGGTGATTGAAGATGATGAATCAAAATAATAGCCTATGTTCAGCAGGGATAATGTACCATTCTAGTGATGAAATAATTTTTGAAATCGGGCCAGTAGTTTTTGAATTTAACTGTTACGGTGATTGAAGATGATGAATCAAAATAATAGCCTATGTTCATCAGGGATAATGTACCATTCTAGTGATGAAATAATTTTTGATCGGGCCAGTAGTTTTTGAATTTAACCGTTACGGTGATTGAAGATGATGAACCAAAATATATAAGCCTATGTTCATCAAGGATAATGTACCATTCTAGTGATGAAATAATTTTTGAAATCGGGCCAGTAGTTTTAATTTAACCGTTATGGTGATTGAAGATGATGAATCAAAATAAATAGCCTATGTTCATCACGGATAATGTACCATGCTAGTGATGAAAAATTTTTGAAATCGGGCCAGTAGTTTTTGAATTTAACCGTTACGGTGATTGAAGATGATGAACCAAAATATATAAGCCTATGTTCATCAGGGATAATGTAGCATTGTAATGATGAACAAATTTTTGAAATCGGTCAATGTGTTTTTGAGTTCATTTGTTACGGTGATTGATGATGATGATTAATCAATATATAATTTCAAGGTTACTCAGGGAACATGTAGGATTCTAATGGGGAAAGAATTTTTCAAATTGGTCCAGTAGTTTCGGAACCTATTCAATTCAAACAAACAAATCTTTCCTCTGTATAATATTAGTGTGGATACGAGTAATGTGTTAGATATAAGTATGTTTTGACACAAGTAACACTCAATTTTTGTAAAAAAGAATACTAAGGACGCTTTTTTTACCCATTTACATCAAATTAAACTGCAACAAATACAACATTAAGATGTTTCGATTTTATATATCATCATAACTTTAATACTAATCAATTATGACCACGTCATTGCAATTCATCCCCCTTGACTGGATTTGTGCTTTTTCACTTTCACAGTAGGAATTGTGAAATCCGTCAAACTAAACTTCGTAGTTCGTTTTTGGTAGTATACGCCTCCTTCTGGCCTAGACAAAATTCAAACAGGCGTGTTTCCACACACGCTACAGACAAAAATGTGCCTACGAACTTAGCGCTACGTCACGTGACTTTTCCACAGGTAATGTCAACGCCATACATTTTGGATTTGTCGTTTGGCGTTAACGATAACAGAAACATCTTTTGTCTAGGCCTTCTGAGCCGTCTATTTGATTGTCGTTGACTTTCCAGCGGCCCGTTCGAGTGCGTGGAACCGTCATCACTCGGCATAGACGGCACCTGTCACCAGATCTTCTTCTCTTGCTGCGCATACTCACAGCACCTGCGGACGGAACACACGCGCCGGCGCAGGGCGGCGCGCTGTCAGGTGTGCGAGAGGGCCCTGCCGGCGCCCAATCACAGCGGGGATCCCAACAAGCCGTATGCTTGCGAGGTACTGCTCTATAAGGCCTTTGTTAATTAAGATAAGACTGAAACGGTACTAATTTTTATGAGTACCTTATTCGGTATTTGTTGTTCTTTCAAAATTTAACTATTAAATACCTTCACAAGATAAAAAATATAACAGAAATCTTTTTTGTAAGTTGTTGGCTGCAAACAGGGTGTTGCTCAGCTCGGTTTTATCTTATTTCACATTTGTACCGTTTTGGTCTTATATTACTTCACATATACCGTTTCGGTCTTATCTTACTTAACATTTGTATCGTTTCGGTCTTATCTTACTTAACATTTGTACCGTTTTTGTCTTATCTTACATAACATTTGTACCATTTCGGTCTTATCTTACTTAACATTAGTACCGTTTCGGTCTTATTTTACTTAATATTAGTACTGTATTTTTCTTGTCTTACTTTCCATTTGTACCGTTTTTGTCTTAACTTACATAATATTTGTACCGTATAGGTCTTATCTTACATGACATTTGTACCGTTTCGGTCGTACCTTGTCTCAACATATGTACGGTTTCTGTTCCAGACTTGTGGCGAAGCCTTCGCTTCATCGGAAGAGTTACATACGCACACGAAGAGAGAGCACGTCAAAGTTAAAGCTTACGAGTGTTCTGTATGCAATAAAAGGTTCACGCAACAGGTACATCCGTTATTTTATTCATCTAATACTTTTAAAACGAGCAATTCTTGTATAAAGGTATATTTGTATAATCTGAATCGCGGTAACGGCCCCAACGATTGGCAATTTAGTATGCAGACGGTTTCGGGGGCGATAAGGCTTAAATCGATCTAGCTAGGTTTCATTTTTTTTAAAAAGTCTTTTTATCCGTTTTTTTTAGGAAATGAAAAACTGCTACAACACTAAAGCTACTTAACAATAGATTGCGTTGTTAAGCAACACTAAGCCAATGATTGTTTGGTTTGAAAAACTGCTACAACACTAAAGCTACTTAACAATAGATTGCGTTGTTAAGCAACACTAAGCCAATGATTGTTTGGTTTGAAAAACTGCTACAACACTAAAGCTACTTAACAATAGATTGCGTTGTTAAGCAACACTAAGCCAATGATTGTTTGGTTTGAAAAACTGCTACAACACTAAAGCTACTTAACAATAGATTGCGTTGTTAAGCAACACTAAGCCAATGATTGTTTGGTTTGAAAAACTGCTACAACACTAAAGCTACTTGACAATAGATGCCGTTGTTAAGCAACACTAAGCCAATGAGTGGTTGGTTTGAAAAACTTCTACAACACTAAAGCTACTTGACAATAGATGCCGTTGTTAAGCAACACTAAGCCAATGATTGTTTGGTTTGAAAAACTTCTACAACACTAAAGCTACTTGACAATAGATGCCGTTGTTAAGCAACACTAAGCCAATGATTGTTTGGTTTGAAAAACTTCTACAACACTAAATCTACTTGACAATAGATGCCGTTGTTAAGCAACACTAAGCCAATGAGTGTTTGGTTTGTAAAACTTCTACAACACTAAAGCTACTTGACAATAGATGGCGTTGTTAAGCAACATTAAGCCAATGAGTGGTTGGTTTGAAAAACTTCTACAACACTAAAGCTACTTGACAATAGATGGCGTTGTTAAGCAACACTAAGCCAATGAGTGGTTGGTTTGAAAAACTTCTACAACACTAAAGCTACTTGACAATAGATGGCGTTGTTAAGCAACACTAAGCCAATGAGTGGTTGGTTTGAAAAACTTCTACAACACTAAAGCTACTTGACAATAGATGGCGTTGTTAAGCAACACTAAGCCAATGAGTGTTTGGTTTGAGGTTAGATCAAGGAAATCAATTGTTTACTTACGAACAAAACTCGGTCTAAGTACTTTATTTACTAAAGAAACTGTATATATCCGTAAATAGTAATAATTTAAATCGCTCATTGCCTCTCTATGTCGGCTAACTCCGCCTAAATCAAACAACGGATTTACACGCGGTTTTCACAAAATCAGTTAATGATTTTTCCCTAAAGGTTTATGTTTATTATTTAAATATATAGTAGGACTAATTAGGGGCCGTCCATTAATCACGTGATGCTCAAAAGGGGGGAGGGGGTTCGGCAAAAATCACGAAATATCACAAGGGGGGAGGGGGGTGTAGTAAGATATCACGTGTATTAATTTTCGTCAAATGCGATAAATTAAATATATTCATATATTATAAGTACAATTTATGTTGTTCGCATGATTACACCATTCCATTAATATTATATTTATACCAGACTTTTTGTCATGGTCCTTAATTTTCTAGAATAAAATTAGATCATACTTTATACCTGTAATTAATGATAATATTCTAAAAAAAATAATTTTCTTTGTAGGCAGGTACTAAAAAAATACACGTCCTATTCGGTGGGGGTGGAGGGTTAGTCTTAAACCTCACCACGTATCACCAAGGGGGAGGGGGGGGGTTAAAAATGCTTAAAAATCATCACGTGATTAATGCCCCTTATGCGTATTTTTCACTTTGTATCTATTAGAATCGCATGTTTTATGCGTGGTGATGATGAGTTTAAATATACTATGGTACTCAGGGATAATGTAGCATAGCGTAAGGCGCTTAGCAGTCGGGGCGGGGCAGTCATTTTGACCGCGAAGCAAAGTCACCAGTGCACGCCGGGTACTACTGGCGACGTGGTCTTGTTGCCCTCTTGTGAGTTGGTAGCATACGATCTCTTTGCGCTATCTTTCGTGGTGACATTGGATTTGATTTAACCGTCGTATGGGGATGAGTTCGAATCCCGTCCGAGAAAGTGTATTTTTCTCTCTAAAATTGCAGTCTAGTATAGATTTGTTTGTTTGTTTGTTATGACAGGGCGGTGTGATGCAGCACATGCGTATGCACTCGGGCGACCGGCCGTTCCCCTGCACTTTCTGCAACAAGGCGTTCACACAGAAGTCGGGTCTCGACCAGCACACCAGAACCCACACCAAAGTCAAACCCTACAGGTACGTGTGCACACATCACTATCAGATATAACAGGTTGGTGTGCTGCAACAAATGCTTAAAGAAGATTCTAAGTGGTCAATTTAATAAGTTGTCATTTGTAGATATGGCCATTTGTAAAAATGGTCATTAGCTAAAGTGTTGATATGAAGAAGTTTCAATTTTATAAGTAGCCTTTTAAAGAAATAGTTGTAGAAATGGTATTTTAAAGAATTAGCCATTTGCAGAAGTGGTGTAGAAATTGTAATTTGTAACATTGGTCATTTTAAGAAGTAGTCATTTGTAGAAGTGTACATTTATAAAAGTTGTCATTTGTAAAATTGGTCATATAAAGAAGTAGGCATTGTAGACGTGGTTATTTAAAAAAGTCGTCATTATAGAAGTTGTCATTTGTAAAATTGGTCATTTAAAAAGTAGTAATTTGTAAAATTGGGCATATAAAGAAGTAGTCGTTGTAGAAGTGGTAATTTGTAGACGTGGTCATTTAAAAATGTCGTCATTTGTAGAAGTGGACATTTATAGAAGTTGTCATTTGTAAAATTGGTCATTTTTAAAAGTAGTAATTTGTATTATTGGGCATATAAAGAAGTAGTCGTTGTAGAAGTGGTAATTTGTAGACGTGGTCATTTAAAGAAAATGTTATCTCGAATTGTGGCCACAAGACCAAGTCTGCTCTAAATAAAAAATGCAAAATATTGTACTCTAAATCACTCCATTGTGCCTCGAAGACGAGATGAAGTTCCTATTGTCATGTCACTGTGTGTTTGTTTGACAGATGCGTGGTATGCGGCAAGTCGTTCATCCAATCCGTCCATCTGAAGCAGCACATGCGCACACACACTAACCTCACGCCCTTCCAGTGCGGGATATGCGATAAAAGGTACGCCACACGTGTAATTTTCTACCGACTTCCAAAAAGGAAGAGGTACTCAATTCGACTGTTAAATTTTTTATGTTTGTTACCTCGTAGATTTCGATAGGGTGAACCGGTTCTCAAAATTCTTTTTTGTTTAAAAGCTGGTGCTTCCCGTGTAGTCCCATATAAGTTACATCAAATTCGGTCCAGTAGTTTTTGAGTTACACTCCAATAACAGAATAGCATAGAAGTCGGTATTAAGTTTTTCAAATTTTACTTGTTTTTCTATGCGATTAGGTTGCGGTAAATGCATCAGGCCCATCTGGAGGAATACTCCCAAAAACGAACGACGAAGTTTAATTTGACGGATTCCACAATTTCTACTGTGTAAGTGAAAACGCACAAATACAGTCAAGGGTGATGAAATGCAATGACGTGATAGGTGATTAGTGTTTTATGGTAAAGTGATGATGATATATGTAACCTAAACATGTGTAATTTGATGAAGTTAATTTTGTGTAAGCAGGTGCGTAAACCGTCTTTAATATTGTTTTTAAGGAATTGTTGTACTCATGTCAAACCATACTTACTAACTAGGTACTAGAAAATTACTATATTATATACATACTTATAAACAAGATTTAAGTGAATAATTTTAAATATTTACATGTTTAAATTATGACAATAGCTACACAGTATTATGAGTAAATACTTTGTTCATATAGTAGACTAGCTGGTGCCCGCGACTACGTTTGCGCAGGATTAGTATATCGAGTAGCTTCTCCAAGGCCATATCTACCTTCATACCAAAAAGCTTTATATAATACTAGCAAACCCTGCGAACTCCGTTTCGCCACCAGATGGCTTCGTTTTATGTAACATTTTGTTTGGCGCCATCTACTTAAAATATTGGTTTGTAGTACATGCTATGTATCAGAGATGGCGCTGTATGTGAAAAAAGATTTTCCCGCTTTTCTTTTTAAATTTTTCCTGAATGTTCTTTACTATAAACCTCACGGAGCCCGAGACCTTTCCAACAAATGCAAAACCGTGGAAATCGGTTCGTGCGTTCTGGAGTTATAGCGTCAGGAAGGAAAACCCGACTTATTTTTATATAGTAGATAATGTCAAACGCAATTGCTATAATAGTATTATATGAGTAAATTTAAATACTTAGTATATCAATCAGTAAACATTAATAACAAAATATCGGACTTACGTACATACAAATATATAATTAATCACCATGGAAAAAAAACCGTCATTACATTTCATCACCCTTGACGGTCGCTAAACACGTCGAGTGTATCTAGCTGTCTAATTGACTTGGATTCTGACTAAGCTATCAGAAACTGACACAAACTTTGGCAGAACTGTCATCATTACGATCTTGACGTAGGCGGAGATCGTATTAATTTGTTTATGCTGTGCCCAAGCATATTACGCATTTCCACCCGCGTGGTGATGGATGATGATGATGATGAAAAGTATCCTATGTGTTAATCCAATGCCTCATCTACCTACATACCAAATTTCATCAAAATTGTCCCCGCCGTGAAAGAGTAACAAAGATCCATATATCCATACATCCATACTCACAAACTTTCGCGTTTATAATATTAGTAGGATCAATCAGCAACTGCCTATAAAATACCTAAATACAAATATCATAATCACTATGAAAAAAAAAATCTGCCATAACATTTCATCACCCTAGACTTATTTGTGTTTTTTCACTTGCACAGTATAGTACGTGAAATCTGTCAAACGAAGTTCGTTTTTGGGAGTACAGGCCATGATGCTAAGCGGTAACCTCGCCTAGTCAATTCTACTATTGCACAACATTCAATGATCCGCAACTTGATTAAACAAACTGACCGGTAACCTCGGCGGTATCCTATCCAACGAGATCTCAATATAAGTTAGTACTGCCTTATATCAAAATTAAAAATGCACAGCTTTAGCACACATTTTATGTCAATAAAGATATACCCGTTGACTCGTGATTCGCCATATTTGGCCAATAATACAATAGATTTTGCAGAAATCAACCTACTTTTCCACGAACTACAATGTGTGTGGTTAATAAAATACCAAACTACTTTTATAAAGCGTTTAAATATTTACTACTAAAAAAATCTATTATAACCTTCCTGAGTAACAGGGTAGTCCATAACTGAAACAGATTACCAGAAGAAGTTCTTAGTGCCACTACGCTCAATTCCTTTAAAAATAAACTCGATAACTGGTTACGTACAAATGAAATCAAATAACAATGAACAAACTTGAACATTAGTGGAATAACTTTCAACATTGTCTGATATAGACACATCAGAAGTCATGCTGCTCGTATATAAATAAATAAAAAAAGACGTGTGGCACTCGGAGACTGCCACGGTAAAGCTATTGCATAGCTGTTTTTATCAACTTATAACTTGTCGGAGTGGGGAGTGTCAGGTTATTTTCGTTACGGAATTTCTGGATTCGGTCTCCACGCTCAAGGCCCGCGATAGAAGCTATGCAATAGCTTAATTAGATTAGATTAGATTCTTTGTGTATGGCCCCTGCGACTTGTTTGAGTGTCGCAACTTTGCCAGTATCTGTTACATGATAGTTTCATAAACTGTAGGAGAAATTAAAGTAAACTTTTAGAATATGGTCGGTGATTAGAAGAGAGAATCAAACAAACTGTTCCACTCCAGTGATTACTCTAAAACACACAAACACAACATAAATAAGAACAAAATTCAAAACAAAAACATCATATCATTTATAACAAAAATAATACTAATAAAAATTCATACATTTATACAATAAATAATAAGGAATATATTATAATTTAATTTTATTTCTACTAATGTAATTACATAAAATACAGTTAATTAAAGAAGAAAAAGTAAGGGACAGAAGAGATTTGAATGAAATAGGACGGGATATTTTTTGTGGAAGAATATCATACAGTGAATATTTCAAATTTGGACAGCTAAAGAAAATATGATCATAGTCTCCTTCATCTAAGCCACATTCGCATAACGAACTATCCCGAATCCTCAGTTTGGCCAAGTGAACGGGGGTACAAGCATGACCCAGCCGGAGGCGGCAGACCGTCGATGTAGTGACTTTGCTGAATTTGCGAAATTTGAAAAACCAAGGAATTTTGGGAAGAAACGGTTGAATGTCGCCATAATACTTTCCTTTTAGAACTTTTGATGATTCCCAGTATTTGGACCAAGAATCATGTAGATGAGATTTAGGGAGAAGGGAGAGATCGTGAGAATATAGCTTGAAATGTTCCAGAGAACCTATATTTAAAGCAGCCTTGGCACATGAATCCGCAGTGTCATTACCTGGAATTCCAGAATGACCAGGAATCCAGGCAAGAACAACCTTTACACCCATACTGTGGCACTCAAATAAACATTGTTTTATCTGAAGAATTAGGGGGAAGCGAGAAGAACAGCGGAAGGGGTTGGATAAAATGGATTGAAGGCAACTTTTAGAATCAGAGAAAACTATGGAATTGTTTAGCTTGTGAGACTTTATGTAACGAATCGCTTCCAAGACAGCAAGAGCTTCGCCTGAAAAGACTGAAGCATGAGAAGGACATTTAAAACTCAAAATAATTTTGGAAGAAGGAAACCAAACTGCTGCCCCAACAACACTTTCATCGGATAATTTGGAAGCATCAGTGAAAAAAATGTGCCATCCTAAAAACTGAGAATATATAAGTTCACTGAATAACCCACAGGGGTTGACCGAATCTTTATCAATACCAGAGTTCAGACGAATATCAGGATGAAATATGAGAGCTTGGTAAGAAGTTAAGTAAAGGGGATTGGATGGAAACTGATAAACAGGGCATGGTAGCCTAGTAAATTTAATAAAACTATGAAGAAGACAAGGAATATTATCTGAGACCTGAGAACCGTAAAGGTTTACCAGAATGCTTAAATTAGGGAGAAGAGGGTGATTAGAATTTTGAACCAGTTTAAAGAAAAACCTATCCGAAAGAAACTGCCTGCGTATATTTAGAGGGGGTTCACCACATTCAACCTGCATGGCATTTATAGGAGAAGATTTCATTGCACCAAGGATTATACGCAAACATTTAGATTGGATTTTAAATATTTTATCTTGACCAGTTTTGTTACATAGATTTAATAAGAAACAGCCATACTCCCAATGGCTCCGGACTATAGCGTTGTATAACAACTTTTGAGAATAAGGGTGGGAACCCCACCATACTCCAGAAAGGGATCGTAATACGTTGACACTTTTTTCGCACTTTTGGGAGATATAATCAAAGTGAGGAATCCCAGACATTCTAGAGTCAAGTTTGATACCTAAAAATTTTGTGCAATTAACTTGAGGGATAAAGTGAGAACCTATTAACAATTGAACTGGAGGGATTATCTTTTTTTTTGTAAAAACTACAACCGAGCTTTTTTGAACAGCCAAACTTAAGCCATGAAAGTGAAGCCAATCTCCCAGATACGAAAGTGCTGAATTCAGTCTGTCAGCAGCTTGATTAATAGATTGAACCTTAACATATAGAGCCAGGTCATCAGCATACTGAAGAACCTGACAGAAAGAGTCCACAGATTTATCTAAGTCATAGGTGTACAAGCTGTAAAGGATTGGACTTAAGACGGAGCCTTGAGGAAGACCTTTCCAAACAGACTTAGGGGGAAGAAGGTTACATTTAGATTTGATAATGACAGAACGTTCCATAAGCATATTACAAATAAAACGAACAAGCTTAATAGGTACATCAAGTCTAATGAGTTTGTTCCTAAGCACAGAAAGCAAAACATTGTCATATGCAGAAGTTATATCTAGAAATACACCAACGAGATATTGTTTTTCCTTAAATGCTATATAAATATCAGTAGTTAACAGACTTAGACTGTCCATAGTACTATAACCCTTTCGAAACCCGAACTGAGACTTTGGGATAATTGATTTACTCTCCACAAACCATTCAAGACGATGTTTTATTAAATGTTCAGTGATCTTGGCTAATACAGAAGACAATGCTATGGGTCTGTAACTATTCGGATCAGATGGATCTTTGCCAGGTTTTAGAATAGGAATGACAATTTGGGATTTCCATTCAATGGGAACTATACCATAATCAAAAAAATGATTAACTAGCTCTAAAAATATTTTATGGCATTTCTCAGATGACTTAATAATAAAAGAATAAGGAATACCATCTATACCAGGAGCTGAATCAGACAGACCATCAAGAGCAAGCAACAATTCGTTTAATGAGAATGGGCTATCAAAACAATTGAGAGAAGCCAAAGGAGATATAGGAGAAGGCAATGAGTCTTCAGATGGAACCGAAGGAGGAGCAAGATTATTTGAAAATGACTCCAACCACAGAGATGTATCATTTGAAGTAATATTTTCATAGTTAAGTGAACCTCGAAAACGCCTCAACTGATTCCAAACAATAGATGAAGGAGTTTTTGGAGATAAATGTTCACAAAAGCCAATCCAACCTTGTTTCTTCCTTTTGGAGGCCAATTTTTTAAGCTTTGCAGCTGACTGTTGATACTCTAAAAAATTCGATATTGTCATAGAGGAATTATAAATCATCTCATCTTCATTCCGCTTTCTAACGGCAGCAGTGCATTCAGCATCCCACCATGGAGTAGAGATCCTAAAGCTTTTACCTGGTTTTTTAATAGGAATATGCATATCAGCAGAGGAAATTATAATATCAGTGAAAATCTTATAAGAGACAAGAGGGTCAACATGCAAAGGGAAGATAGAGGAAGCGTCTAGTTTTAAATCAAGGGAGGAGGAATAAGATGACCAATCAGCTGAAGAAAGTATATATTTTAAGCAAGGAGAAGGATTGCAGAAAGGAGACATATTATTGGGTAAGGACACAATTATAGGAAAATGATCACTACCATAAGAAAGGGGAAGGACTTTCCATATAAGACGAGAAGAAAGGGAAGCGGAACAAAGAGAGAGATCAACAACACTTTTCGGATTTTGACCAGGTCGGACCCTACGAGTGGGAGAACCATCATTGAGCACACAGAGGTCAATGTCATTGAAAATATCTAGAAGAGAAAGACCAAATAAATCAGAGTGACTAGATCCCCACATCATGTGGTGGGCATTAAAATCACCCAAAAGCACTAAAGGTGGAGTGATTGATGAAAAAAGAAATAGTAAATCAGGAATAAGAGCAGAATCAGGATGTGGGATATACACTGAAACAAAAGAAATATCCATAGACCTGACACCAACGATGTTGATCTCAGGAGGATGAGGAGGGAGGGAAATTTGAGAAAACTGTAGGGAGCGCCTTATGAATAGAGCACTACCAGCATACCCATCAGCCCTGTCATCCCGGAGACAGGAGTATCCTGAGACCCGAAAATGGGACCCAGGAACCAACCAAGACTCCGAGATGGCAATGACTGATGGGTGAAATCTTGAAATTAAGTGAGTCAATTCATGCTTCTTGCGACGCAAGCTCTGTGTGTTCCACTGAAGTATTGCGACTGGATCCATACTGGGAAAGGGAGACTAATTGAGTGAGTTTATCGGCAACGTTGGACGGTAAGGGGTTAGGGTTCATTAAAATAATGTTAATAATTAGAGTAATTAAAGTTTCCAACATAGAGTTGTCTTGTTGGGGAGATACATTAAGAGATTGGTTGATACCTAACGCACAACCATTAGCCAATACTGATTTAGGAACGGAAACTATTTCATTATGGGCAGTCTTGTCATATGACTTCCCTTGAGGAGGTTTTGGGCGGGGACTAGAGTAGACAGTCTTAATATATGATTGAGAGGTCTCAGATCTTGATGATTTCGCACGAACAAATGATTGTGATGAAGAGGGGAGATGAGAAGCAGACTCTTTAGAGACTTCCGCGTAGGAGCGGGTAACACGAGGGACTTGAGCAGAGGCTTCCTCGTAGGAGATGCTATTTAGGGACATCATAGACTTGATGGATTTTTGTCTTTCTAACTCGGGGCAAGATTTATCGGTGGCAAAGTGATGGCCGGAGCAGTGAAGACAAGATGCATTTATTTCAGAGACATCGCAGCTAGCACCAACGTGATACTTACCACATCGGAAGCATCTAGGTTTCGATCTACACTGAGCTTTGGCATGGCCAAATTTGCAGCATGAATGGCACTGAATAGTGGGGTATTGATAGAGCTCCACAGGTAGGGAGGTATAATATGAAAAGACTCGGGTAGGAAGCATTTGACCCTGGAAAGTCACCACAACTGATTGAGTTGGGATCCAAGATACTTTATCATCATCGATATTTTTCCGGCTGAGTCGTCTAGCTTTCATGACTTTACCACAGCCAATAGGGAGTTCCAGGGATTCGACAAATTCAGACATAGAAATGTCAGTTGGAACTTGGCGGATAATACCCATCCTAGTGACATTAAATGTTGGGATAGTAGCTGAGTATTTGCTTGAACTCAGAATCGGGAGACTAACAAATTTATTTGCGTCATCAGCTGAAGAAAATTCAACAGAAATTTTATTGCGACCGACTTTTTTAACACCATCAGAGCAGATGTTTTCTATTTTGTGACTTTTGAGAAACTGTCCAAATCTGATCGGACGTAATACCAATCCCGCAGCTGGATCCTCTTCTACACGTGATACATAGACCACATAAGGTCCCTTGTCTAATGCAGTATAACATAATCCGCCAATAACCATTGAAGGGTCAGTGTAAACCGTCTCAATGGAGGCAGCAGCTAACTCAGGGGAGGTAATTGTTTTTTTAGCAGGCGGCTCAGCCTCTAGATTTAAACGCCGTTTGGTAGATGTAGAACCTTCAGGCGGAGGATCAGGTTCGGGTGGGTCGAACCACTCCATTACGGGACTTTGAGGATAACCCTCAAATGCAAAAAGACACAAAAATAACTTCCTCTACTTACCGCAACTAATCCTACTTACACTACTATAAAACTACACTATATTTAGAACAATCGCGGAGGGCTACACAGCTAAAATAAACATTTATGATCTCCCAACAAATTTACTCCGTATCACTTCACCAGATCGGCATTTTTCAAATTCCAATAGCTTAATAAATAACTTGATTTAATTAATTATTCATGCATTTGTTTTTTATGCATTTCATGTGCACTTTTGATTAATATTATTTAACTTGAAGGAATGGGCAATAAATAATTGAGTATGAGTAGAAGTAACTGCGGTTTGACTCTGGTCATCGTTTGTTAATTACCCATTTAACATCATTTTAATAAAAACACATAAAGCTAATGGAATCAAATTGAATTGCAGATTCAAACAAAGCAGCCATCTGAACTATCACCTCAGAAACCATAACCCTGTAACATTGACACCGGAGCAAAGGAAGAAATACAACGCACTGGTGGGAAAGATCTTTTGGGAGAAGGATGCGAAAGCGAAACAAAACAGCTTAGAGCAGGGGATCAATGTGGAACAATACGGCATTGTGGAACAAGAGGAATATGTGGGACAAGATGGAAATATACTTCAAGAGGTGGTCGAACATGATGGCAGTGACGTAGAATATGTGGAACAGGATGGTGCCCAAGTGGAATATGTGGAACAGGATGGTGGCGAAGTGGAATATGTGGGACAAGAAGGTAGTGAAGTGGAATATGTGGGACAAGAAGATAGTGAAGTGGAATATGTGGGACAGGAAGGTAGCGAAGTAGAATATGTGGGACAGGAAGGTAGCGAAGTGGAATATGTGGGACAGGAGGATGTTGAAGAGGATCGCGTGGAGCATGTAGAAGTTGAACAGGTAATGGCTTTTTGATACAAATGGTTATTTAAAACAGCAACTGATCTGAATGGGGTGGTTTGGAATTGATAAATGGTCATGAAAGTAAAAGAAAAATAAATTACATAGGTAATTGTTATTATTATGAACTTATATTCGCCGCTCCACGGCTAAGAACCATAGTGCAACTGTAATACAACACAACGTACGCAAAACTGACCGCGTGAACGCGTTGACAGCTCTCTGTCTGAGAGCACCCTTAATATTTATCGTAATGATTGAATAACACTCAAAATATAACATTGCTTAAGCAGGGCTTTGTATAACAGAAAAATAAAACTATTAATATTTAGCCCTTTCATTATCGTCGATGTAAAATTAAAGTTAGTGTAGCTGAAGTGCTGACTTGAGACTTAATATATTCACGACACTGAATCTTGTACAGCTTGATGTGGGTCTACTCCAGAGCATCCTAGCTGAGCCAACATCTGGTGCAGCTAGGCTGCTCTATCAGGGCATCTACAAGCTGTCCATTGACAATTGATATCTGTTGATAGTAATATGAATGTAATGGTCCATGGGACTGACATAGTCAATGTGTGACTCAAAGTCCCCAAATTAAATTAGAATAAAAAAATATATATAAGTTGAAGACTGAATCATTTACATATGATGAGAGCGAAGAACTTTTAAATTACAATACTTGAACCTTCATGTGACCCAAAACATAATACAGGTACACACGGGTATGTGTGTACCTGTATTATGTTTTCTCTGTCTCTCTCTCTCACACACACGCAAAGAGAGACTTGGCAGAAAATTTGGTAAGGTAATACTAGCAAATAATATTTAAATATAATGTTATTATTTTAAACTTGTTTAGATACATTGTAGGAACTAACAGTACTCTAGAAATTAAGGAGGAGGCCATTGGTATCATTAACACAGTTTTTCTCCAAAACTCTCACTGATACTGTTATTTTTCATAACAATTTATGCGTTTGCTAAAGACGATTATTGTTCAGCCTCGCGCATCTTTTCTTATAAGGAGATTCATACAGTTGTTTCGTCACATTACATAACATTTAACACATCCACTGACCAATTCCGAGATGAGGTTGTAATGCTATATGTTCTCCCTATGCATTACACTGCATTGATAACCTTGACTATCAAAGTCAAAGTCAAAAGTCAAAATCATTTATTCAATTTAGGCATCAAAGACGCACTTATGAACGTCAACTTTTCATTATAATGTACTTTAAAGACTCTACCGCCGCGTTCCAAAATATATAGAACCCACCGAGAAGAAACGGCAAGAAACTCGGGGCCATTCTTTTTATATGGATGCAATGTTTCTACTTAGGTACTACAAATATTACATTTTATGGGTGGCAGAGAGACAGCTTGCCAGAAGTGGAGTATTCCAAGCATCTTTATCTTCTATATAATGTCGAACTTTATAGTAATATGTATAGTAATAGCTTTTTTTATAAATTTTATCATGGATAGAGCCTACACTAAAGACCTACACTAGCTGAAAGTAAATAAAAATAAACTTTAAAAATAAATATGAATATAATAGTCAAATATGTGACCTGGGTATTATCCCTTCACTTCACACTACTCGCTTCGGCTGATGTGGGTCCGTATGATAAACTCTATATCTTTACATGTAGGTCTAACCGTCTAACACCAGATTATTCCTCAAATAGGGGTGCTGAACACCACACCTCGTATTCATAATTGCTTTATTCCCCAATCACTCACTGTTGCAACATGGGGTCATAAACTAGAACAGCTACTACGAGCTGAGGGTATGCGATAGAAATCTTTATTGTATTTTAGATAATTTTCTCGACTCAAATCTCAATCCGAATTCTAAATTTTGTAGACTTGTAGATAATTATATTGTGTCCAAATCTATTCTCGGAATCTTACTCCCAAAAATCATTATATTCTCTCTGACTTTGTGTCATTCCATCATTTTATTATTTGTTGTTTAAATTTCACATATTGTTGGTCAGTATCGAAACAGTTTTTAATATAAACATTACAATACGAATTTAATGTTATGGGTTTGATAAAATGAGATGATATGAAATAATATTACAAAGTTGAAACATACTAGTAGTTTTATCAAAAACAGGTTTCAATGGACAATGAATTAAAGCATGATACATGAATATATTACAAACTAGTTACGCCTTGCGGTTTCACCCTCATGGTGATGGAGAATAATGATGATGATGATATTGATGGTGACAATGATGATGATGATGAAAAGTATCCGGTGACCCCGAGACATAAAAATCGAAAAACACAAAATTTATATAAAATAACTAAAATGAAATTATTCTATATTATGTTATTATTATTAATCTTTTAATTTAAGAAGTAAGTTTGCGTATAATACTATGTTTAATAATCTGTTTGCCTCTAACCTATATTATAAAATGGTTTCAGATGGAAAGTGGTTCGTACGAAGTGGACCCTCGCTATGTGTGCACCGTCGAGCAAGCGACAGAACATTTAGCCAGTGAAGCCGAGACGTACATCATAGATGGAAGTTACGAAGACTGAAGAGAACTGCAGGGAACTATTTGTACTGCACTAGTTGTAGAGAGCTTTGCTTGAAAAGAAAGCTAATTTAAGGGGTTTGTGAGTTCCAAGCATCCGTAGAATGTGGTACCCTCCAGTGAGCGAGCGAAGCGTCTCTGGCCGTATTGACTTTCGTCTGTCCGTATGATTGTTAGGTTGTGTGTTTGTCTTGCTGTACAGGTCTCATTTTTCAACCAATCTTTACGAAACTTGGCATGCATGTTCTACAATTCAATATAATTTTTTTTGTTCTCAGCTATTTTTTAGTTTGGGGGTACTTTCCTTAAAAATGGAGGAAAGTTTGCTGCGGCGCTATTCATCGACTGATTTTTATAAAATTTGGTGCACACATTAGGTATCCGATTTTAGAGAGTAATTGCTAATATGATCAATCAATCAAATATTTATGTGTCAGAATACACATAATACAGTTATTATGTGTATTCTGACACATAAATATTTGATTTTAAGATCTTATGAATAATTGAAGTCAATGTATTCAACCTGCAAGCAGACATACAAATATTCATGTTTATTTCTATATTATATACCTAACTCAACTTACTTATAATTATGTCACAAAAAATATTAATGCATATGCATGAGTACAATTGGTCAAGTGGTTTCCGAGATGTTGTGAAGTACTGCGAAGAATTGTTGATAAGAATGTGTGCTTAAGAGGTACCCGTGTGGTAACAATGAATTATGTACTAGTAGGTGTAGTCTACGTCTACTAGACTCGTCTACTAGTCTAGCGACGCTTCGCTCGGTCAATGAATACTATTTAAAAAGTAGTTTACCTGCCTTTTGAAGTATTTTTTTTCTGTTTGGATTTACTATTGGGAAACAAGTAGTGCGTTCGAATAGAACCCTGTTAGCGAAAAAACGCTAAAAACGCTCACAAGGGCGTTCCAATTGGGTATCTGTGGGTGAAAATGTAGTTTATGGCTCTTTTTGTTCAGCATTCGGAATGCTAAAAAAAAAAAGAGGTATTTTTGCTACCAAAAAGTGCAATTTTGACCCACGTCCGGTGCATGGTTGTTTGTGATTGTTTTTGACAACATAATCATGCGATTTTAGGTCTTATGCTCGGTTGAGCGTTCGATATATATCATAACGTTTTTACGAACGCTATAACAAAAGAGCCATCAATGCCCTAATAGCTAAACGAACGCACCGAAGATAGACTGTAATGGCGGGAAAAACTCAACGACGGTTATCGTTGATTTTGTCCCATTTTCCCAGATTTAACGTGCAATAATCGTGGATTAAGATGGTTCTATTTTCGACTGTCTGTATTTTTTTATTTATGTTCACCGATTTCTCCCCCATTTGTGGAGCGATTGTCAATATTATTTTTTTTGTTTGATATTGTATATTTCCGAGGTGTTCCCATTTAAATATCAAATTCGGTCTATCTGCTTTTGAGTTAAACTCCAATAACTGAAAAGTATTTCGCCTATCTTGATATCAATGCCTGTAAATAACAATCGATCCCGTAAGTAGCAAGGGTCACTAAAAAGGGTGAAAAAAAATATTTACCAAAAAATAGAACCGACTTCAACAGTAAAAAGTGTGAAATAACTTGTCGAAGTCGGTACCATGCGCACAATATTGTGATAATAGGTACTTTTGAATTATCATGGCTTCAGCAAGTTAAACATACTTTTTAGTGTTGAAGTCGGTTCTATTTGTTGGTAAATATTTATTGTGTGTTTCCTCATCAACAGTGACAGTGACTTATAGATAAACTTATTCATGTGACTATACTTGAATAAAAAAGTCAATTGATGTTGTATTTCATCATCATCATCATTTCAGCCGTAGGGCGTCCACTGCTGAACATATGCGTCCCCCATAATTTTCAAAATGGACCGGGTGGAAACGGCCTGCATCCGACGTCGTCCTGCGACCTTTATCAGGTCGTCTGTCCACCGTGTCGGTGGACGACCTACGCTGCGCTTGAGATGTTGTATTTATTATATTAATAACTTAAGAATTGGCAAATGTACAAACGTACGAGTCCAATAATAAAAAAAGTATTATGGCGCTTGATTGATATGATTCATAGATGTAGAAAATTAATCAGTACATAGTTTAAAACAAAGTCGCTTCCCGCAGTCTGTCTGTTCCTATGTACGCTTAGATGTTTAAAACTACGCAACGGATTTCGATGCGGTTTCTTTTAACAGATAGAGCGATTCAATAGGAAGGTTTATATATATAATACATGCATAATATAGTAGAGCAACACTGATACATTTAGAAGTTTCTAATGTGATGTCGTAAATAAACACATTTGTTTGCGCTTACATTGCAAACGCTGGCTGAACCCTACGAGATAGATCAAAGTAATGTATTACCTACAGTATTGTGCACCTTAAAAAGGTCAACAAAAAAGTCCGTGCTGGTATATATCTATCTCTTAAGTGGGCTGTAGTATATTAGTATCAGCGTTGCACCCGTGCGGGGCCGGGGCGGGTCGCTAGTACTATGATCAAATTTAGTACTAGCAAAAATTTTAGTAACTTGCCTACAGCATAAAAAGGTATCAACTGCGAAAGTTTTAAATTTTTTGCCGCAACAGTTAGTGCCGAGTCCGTGTTAATGGATCAATAATATAGAATAGCATAATTATTTGAATTGTATATATAGACTAGTTGACTCGCCAGCGGCTTCGCTCGCTTAGTCTTGGTATTGTGGGGAAAGCGCCGCTTTGGAATCTTCAGGGTCTGGATTCAATACCTGGGTACCAAATATTGGGATTTTTGCACAAATAAATTCTCAATAGTAGTCCAGAGTCTAGCGTAGGTGTTTAGCCGTACCATGGAAGTTCATGCGCACCGACCAGTCAATCGAGAGCCTAGTTTTATATGAGACCGTGTAGCATGGAGAGATCAAGCTGCCATCTTGAATTTATGTGACGGATCAAGATAAACGGTTTATAGTTGGGAGCTCTGGGCTCTATTCTATCTAGATACTAAATTTCATCGAAATCTGTGCGGCAGTTTTAAGTTATGCGTGAGCATACAGACAGACATTTCTTTCAAAAACGTCATATTCTTGTTCAGTTGGTAATTTTACGCCTATTCGCCTACTTTTTTATTTTTCTTCCAAGTACAGACTTTTTGGCCTCTACTCCTTTATTATAAGTATATATTACTGAGAATAAGCTGTGTGTTTAGGCCTTTACATAATAACTAGGTAATGCTAATCTTTTTTGTCTAGTTTTTATTTCGTTTTTAGTTATTTACTGTACCTATAAATATTGTAAATATTATAAAATGTATAAATAATAAAACATATGTAATAAATAATTTGTTTTATGTACATTTTTTTTTCTAACATAATAGCGTTACATCAGCTATCTGTACCTCTAACATGAGTTGGCAACATAAATGCCATCTATAGTCGATACTCGATCTCGCCTAACTATTAAGCTTGTGATTGGCGTACTCGCTGTCAATTTTAGTTCTACAATTGACCGCGAGGTGGCACTGTTCTTTTTTCATACATTTTTTAGCGGCAGTCGATATCGAGCATCGACCTACTGCCAGTGAAAGTCCCGTTAAAATCGGTCCAGCCGTTTTTCAGATTAGCCGGAACAAATAGACCAGACAAAAATTATTTAAATATATTGCTTTATCTAAGTACCGTATATACTTTCATATGCATTTAGTGAAACTTATTAATTTAGAATTACACTTCAATTTTATTGATCTACAGATCAATTAAATATATATTATAGACTAGCTGACCCGCCAGCGGCTTCGCTCGCGTGGCCTCGCCGGATACGGTTAATTACTGTTTTTGAACTATCCAACGGGAACTCATTAATTCGGTAGGTCCCATTTGTTCTACGGCACATGATGTACCTAATAGAACAATTTGGGAAAATATAGTCCCTATTTGTACTATAGAACAGTTTGTACTTTTTGTCTCAAATTGTTCCATACAACAAACTAAGTACATAAGTATTGTTTGATAGTGAACTGTACCTGGTATTAACGTCAGTGGCTAATGTCATTCACGTCTTATATATCTCATCGTGGAATAATTTGGGAAAAGCGATTCCCATTTAGTTCTGTGCATCCACAGACAAAAACAGGAGCAAAAGCTAGTATGTAGTTCTATAGTACAAATAGGGACAATATTTTCTCAAATTGTCCTATTACGTCATGTTCCACAGAACTGGGACCTACCGAGATCAAAAATATCCTATATGTTGACCAGGGGTATAAGCTACCACCATACAAAATTTCATTTAAATTCGTCCAGTCGTTTCGGGGATTAGCCCGTACAAACAGACATACGAACAAAAAACTCAAATTTTGAAAAAAAATCTAAATTAGTTCGATTTCACTCCTTACATCTCCCCCTGACTCGGTTTTAGCATTTTTTTTCATACCTACTTTTTTTCAGCCAGTCTTTTTAATAGCAGATTATATCAGATCTACCCATAACAAAACATTGGCTAATTTTAAAGTTTGACTTCTTTACTGAAATGTATCCGTCCTATTTCATTCAAATCTCTTCTGTCCCTTACTTTTTCTTCTTTAATTAACTGTATATTATGTAATTACATTAGTAGAAATAAAATAAAATTATAATTTATTATTCCTTAATATTAATTTTATAAATGTATGAATTTTTATATTATAAATTATATGATGTTTTTGTTTTGAATTTTGTTCTTATTTATGTTATGTTTGTGTGTTTTAGAGTAATCGCTGGAGTGGAACAGTTTGTTTGATTCTCTCTTCTAATCACCGATCATATTCTAAAAGTTTACTTTAATTTCTCCTGCCGCTTATGAAACTATCATGTAACAGATACTGGCAAAGTTGCAACACTCTAAACAAGTTGCAGCAGCCATACACAAAGAATCTAAACTAATCTAAGTTTTTCGCAAGTTCTGACATTTCTAGTACTCAAACCTCAGTCGGTCCAGTAGAAACTTTTAATCCTTATAAGGAACAGGATCGATTGGCATCAAAAAAGTTTTTGTGTAAAATGACCATTTTCTAGCTAACTGTACATTTTTCCAAAACCTGTAAATGCAGTTCAGAATACCTTAAAAAGTAAACGTTTTCCTGTAACTATAACGGTTAAGGTACCTGCCCTTACTGTCCCGTCCGTCTGTCTGTCAAAAATTCGCCTTGTATAGTATACTCTGGGGCCTTACTATGACCTCTTAAAGCAGGGCTTCTAGATAACTGCCCGGCTTATTCGTACCATGACAACGTTATAGCAGGCCTGCTCAGGCCTACCGTTCACCAGTTTTTTTTTGTATGTACTCTCGTTAACATAACGCTCTAAATCTACTCAGTTTATCAGCTTACAAAGGTCTAGGCGTCTGCAATATTATGTAAAGTAAATTGTTAGAATACCAGAGACAATATTATCCGTTCACATTACAGAAAACAATGTTCAAACAGTTCACTTAATGAGGGTCATGGTTTGATTTCATTAAAAATTGTTTATGCCAGGTTTAAGAACTGCACGGAACTTGCATGGTTCTAATGAAGCTGATAGTAAGGCCCCTGTAGTCAGGTGGACGAACGCAGTGCCTACAGTGCCACTTAAAATTATAGTTGTAACTTAGATTATATAAGGTTATTGTTAATTAGTGCATAATATCGAATGGGGTGGTTTCGAATCGATAACTGGTCATTATAGTAAAGGAAAAATTCATGTTTTGTTTTAATCCATATTCATTGCTCTGCAGCTAATAACCATTGCGTGACTAAACGCACGCCGCTACATCACAGAATAGACAACAGTGACTACGCGAGACATACCACCACTTAGAATAGGTCAAGCCCGACCCGTGGTACAACTGCGATGTCCAACTGGTTGTACTACGGAGAAGTAAAGTTACCCATGGTTCAACTCTTTTTTTATATATTTATGATTATGATCCATGGTACAACGGTGGAATTATTCCAACTGGTTGTTCTATGGGGAAATATCATTACCAATGATTCAACTCATTTAAAATAATTAATTCATTTAACTAACCAAACCTAACCTAACCTGTACTTTTAATTGCACTTCAGAATTGATAGATAAACTTTTCCTGTTTATTACCAGTAGTTGGTCCATAGATAAATTCAATTCCCAGTAGTACAACTAGTTGAACCAAGGAAAGAATAACTCACTCGAGTTGAACCATTGGTAAAGATATTTCCCCATAGAACAACCAGTTGAACCATATAAAAAAAGAGTTGAACCATGAGTAACTTTACTTCTCCGTAGTACAACCAGTTGGACATCGCAGTTGTACCACGGGTCGGTCACCGAATAGGTAGGTACAACGACTACCTACTCGCGTATGTTTACGCAGCTGATGTCTATGCCTAAACGACGGCTGGCCCGGGCGGGTCAACGTCCGCACGTTGTACCTATTCTAAGCGGGTAGGTATGTCTCGGGTATTTACTGCTATCTATTCTGGGATGTAGCGGTGCGTCGGGTCGTGCGTTCAGTCCATAGAATAATGTTCAGTCACAGTACTACTCTATATTTCTACTGTGGTTCAGTGGCACTATGGCTCTTGGAGCGGCGAATATGGGTTTATAATAAAAATATGTCATATTTCTTTTACTTTCATGACCAGTTATCGATTCCAACAATATTGTGCACTAATTAACAAATAACTTGTATATAATCTAAGGCCTTTATTAATAAACGTTGCGCAGTTGAGCCTAGGGCCCTAAACGGCGTAAACCTATATTAGGCGTAACATGCTTTGTCTTGCTTTCACGCGTGACATTTACTGCAAGCGAAAAATTGACAGATAGATATTTTAACTACTCCGGGTGTAAGCCAAGTTTATTAATAAGGCCGTAAAAGTGGTAAGCTCTGTGTAGTAATGCAACCAACTGTAATATGCAGGCGTGCTTACAAAGTAGACTAGGAGCAAAGAAAAGAAATAAAATAGTCGATTTCTTTACTTAGAAAGCAAACAACTATTTTCAAGTCGAGAGTGTTTCTTTGAATCCAGAGCGAAACAAATGATTCTAAAGTAGAATGCTGAGCGTAGCGAGGAATTCAAAGTAGGCTAAGTTCACCGGTTTTGCGACCACGTCCTATATTCGACCGTTTCATGTACCTTTGATGAACAAAGACAAATTACTACTAAAATTGTCATGAACTCATTACTAGAATATGTTTTATTGGCTACTCAAATATCAACCCTACTCACTCTCACTCTCACATTTTCCTACGACTTACTCGAGAGCACTTGAGTGAGAAAAAATATCAGTCTGTGGCAAGCATTGCATATTTGAAATGGCCCAAACACGGCGTTGGGTACAAAAAAAATAGTGCAGCGTTGCAGCTGCTGTTTATTCATTTTTATTAAGATTTCTGCTATTAATAGCAGAAATCTTAATAAAAATGAATGAACTAGTAAAATTTTGTGGACAAAAAACTAGTAAAATAATTACTTGTAGGGTTTGGTAATGATATTTAAAAAAGTGACAGTTTTACGACAGTTAAAATAGAGTATACGAGTATATGACACATTGATTAGTAGCTTTAAGTCAAATAATTAAACATACACATTTTTTTGTGTCTTAACTTGACAAGTCCACTAAGCGGTCGACATCTGGCGAACTTACCCTACGTCACGCAAATAGTGCTGCCCTCAAGGTGGGAAATGTTCTTTTTGTCACCAATGAAGAAAATCAGTAAGTGCAGCTTATTAATATGAATAGCAAGTTTATTTATTTGTAAACAATTTTATTAGGAACAATGAGACATAAACATATGAATAATTGGAGACTAATGTTTATATTTGAACTTATATTATTACATCTTTACAAACATTTTTTTTTTCGGCTCGCGGTTTCTTTACTGCCCTGAGCGTTCATACAATGTTAGTGATTGGAACACTAAACAATCTTAGTAATATAATATTGTTACGAGCTGGTTCGTTGGATAGAAAGTAGACGTACAGTTATTTATTGAACACAAAAGAAGTTACTAGAAAACCGGTTCACTTTAAAAATCACTCAATCACAAGCTTAGGTAATTCGCTTCACTAATCACTTTAATTCTCTTCGATATGACATGTATCGCTTGGAATCTTAGTCGAAACTGTCTTTAGCCTTTTTGTTTAGAACGGACTAATGCTGTTTGCCTCTACCGCCATTTACATTGTCACCGGACGGGTGGCGAGCGCAGATGGCTCTCAGCCAGATGCGGGCGCTCCGCCTAAGGCGAGCGTTGAAGACGCTTCGCCGTAAGGAGAGGAGTAGGCGACTTGCTCAAGGGCACCACTAAGGTACGGACCTCGGCTTGGGCCGTCGGCAGGAGAGAGGAGTCGGAGAGAATCGCCCCGGTACATAAGTGTACCGTTGAAAGTGCCCTATGAATTTTTTTTTATGACTATTTGGAGAGAATCTAACTAACAATCGCCAGGAGAGAGGGGAGTCGGAGATAATAAGAGAGGGGAGTCGGAGAGAAAGAGACGGGAGTCAGAGAGGAAAGAGAGGGGAGTCGGAGAGAAAAGAGAGGGGAGTCGGAGAGAATGTCTTTAGCCGCGTCCCGATCCGCTTTTATATGCGCGATAAACTGGGGGTCGTTCCGTACCTCAGAGCGCGGTTGTTTAGTTGTTTTCTAACTCGCTCTGAAGTACGGAACGGCCACAGTTGTTTTATAACCTCAAACAGACTTTGACAAATTCAACATTGACAGATCATTTGATCCTTAAGTACCTAATTTACTTTGAGACGAGAGAAGAAAAAGAAGTTTGTTGTAGTCTGATTGGTCAAAGTTATGTCAGATGTGGGTTGCAACCTTTTACCGATCGATTTTGATAGTTAAAAAGTTGCGACGCTCCGAGGTTCAGAATGCTCGAGTTAGAACAACCGAGTGTTTTACCCTGAGGTTCGGAACGGATGGAATGCCTGCAAAGCTAGAACTTTTGCTATCACACACACTCTTGTATTCTCTTTATCTCAAATAAATAGTATATGCTTGAGTATCTTCTGTATGAATTATGTAGCTAGACAAACTTGGAGCAGGGGGCCAAGCACTAAATCTAGTGTAACATTTCATATCGTTGATGAATACACTAACTACTACTAACTATGAGTTATCTGTGCCACAGTTGTACTACCTGGATTGTTCGAATGAAAGAATGATACCAAATTTGTGCTTTATATGTCAGCAATATGATCTATTTTCCATTACAATGTTAATTCTGCTCTAATCTTTAGTTTAGTTCTTAGATTATGCCTTCTGAGACTAGACAAGTTGTCATAATTCTGCATATTCCAACATTATTTGACACATAAAATAAAGTCCAGCAACATATACTGGCTAGTCGACTGTAACCTGAGCTAAACAATTATATTTAACTGAATTGAACTTTAAACTAAGTTCCTTTTACCATGTGTTTCTTCATCAAATGATGTTTTAATGATTTAGCACACACATACCTGCAGTCACACACTTTGCATCTATAAGGTTTCTCTCCTGTATGTTTTCGTACATGTCTTTTCAAATTACCTGGCTCTACACATTTATAATCACATATCTCACATTCATAAGGTTTCTCTCCAGTGTGTGTTTGCACATGATGTCTAAATTTATTTGATTGAATAGACTTATAACAGATATTGCATTCAATAAGACTCTTGGCAGAGTGTGTTTTGTTATGCTCTCTGAGATCATCTCCGGACATGCATACAAAGTGACACTTTTTACATTTCAATGGTTTCTCATTGTTGTGCCTTCTCATTTTATGGCGTTTTAAATGACTTACTTGCACACATTTATAATCACATACATTGCATATATACGGTTTTTCTCCAGTATGTGTTCTGATGTGTATTTTTAAATTCTCTGCTTGTACAGTCTTATAATCACATATATGACATTTGTGTGGTTTCTCTCCAGTGTGGGTTTTTGTATGTCTTTTTAAATGATCAATTTTTGCACATCTATATTCACACATATTGCAACTGAAGGGCTTCTCTCCAGTATGTATGCGAAAATGTGTTTTTAAATTGTCTGCATGAGCCGTTCTATAATCGCATATATTGCATGCATGTGGTTTCACACCTGCATGTGTTTTGATGTGCCGATTTAAATTGCCTGCGGATGCAAATGTGTAGCTACACATACTGCATTTGTAAGGCATATCTTCAGTGGGTGTGCATTCCATGGTCAGCGGATTATACTATACACGCTCCTAAGCACCTTGAGGCCTAACAGCCCAGGTTTAAGTCGTAAATCTTTCGTTACATTGATGTAAACACATATTCCATGGTTTTGAAGTAATAGGACATACCGTTGTAATGAAATTGGTAAATTTGATATCAATATCACTACATTGTCTTAAGTGTTTAATTTCCTACGGTTTCATTCATATTCGTAAACATTATAATAGATAATGATTGATAAACACAACAAACGAATCCCGACATATACACAACCACAGACTAACAGATGCTAACGCTTTACACAACACTATCCATAGATTAAGCAGACTATATCTAAAGATAGATGGAAATCAAAGCAAAGAACAGTACGTTAGCGAGAACTTAATTATATTAAGTGCCATACACTTTGACGGATCATAGTCGCACGCTGGTCTTCCATAGGTGCGTTCGTTTAGCTTATGATGGCATTGGTGGTTCTTTTGTTAAAAGCGTTCGTAAAGCTCAAAAACGTTATTTTTGCCACTTTTGCCCATACCCTATTCGAACGTTCAACTGAGCATAAGACCTAAAATCGCATGATTATGCTGTCAAAAACATAGCTGTCAAATAACGATCACAAACAACCATGCTCCGGACGTGGGTCAAAAATTGCTGTTTTTGGTGGCAAAAATTCCTCTTATTAGCTTTCCGAACGCTAGACAAAAAGAGGCATGAACGACATTTTCACCCACAGATTCCTAACTCGAACGACCCTTGTGAGCGTTTTTAGCATTATTTTCACCAAAAACTATCAGAAGTGATCTATTTGAACGCACTACATGTGTGACATTAGTGGCGTGGAAGACGAGCGCGCAGGTATCGATATCGATAAATGATATATATATATATATATGAATATCGATGTGCTATTTGATATCGAGGTAGCGAGATGCGTTCCTATCTAATCTATTAAAATATTGGAGTTTATGAAATAAAAAATCAGTTTTAAGATAATTCTAAATTTACAAATATGTACTTTAATTTATTAAGAGTAATACATATTGTTTACCTTACATATTGAAAGCACTTACGTTTTGTGAGAACGATTCAAAACATGCATGATTACAATTTTTAATTAAATATTTTCGTTTTGTTATTAAGGTAAGTACCTAACTACAAAAATAAATAAATAAATATGCAATGAATAACTGTAAATACGTACATATTAGTCATAATTATGTGAAACAGATATCAGTAATGTTTTTAATGCATGAAACAAGTGCTTACATTGATAATAAAAGATTTTTCTGGAATCTGGGCTGATAGATATCAAATAATACCTTAACTTAATACAAAGTTTTTTAATAGAAGGTTTATTTACGTATATGTTACAATAAATTATCATTTCTTAACTTCAACTTTATCATATCATAACTAGATTAAATTAAAATATTCAATAACGTGTGCGTGAGTGTGTAATATTTTTCTGTAGAGATTTCTTACTTTGTACTGTTTATCCGTTAATAGTGCAGTATCTTTAGTGTTTGTACTTGGGTCTGCACTGCACTGTATGAAGCCTGAATTTGTTACAGCTTGATCTTCACATAGTCTATAGTCAACTCCATATTTGAGTTTTCCATTGCAAGTCTCATTGGTTGAACATATTTCGTTCAGCCTTGTAGCTTTAACAAAAGTCTGCAGCGGTTGTTAAACATTTTCGTTATTTTACCTTTATCTTCAAAAGCTGACCTAAAAACTTACCATGACTCCTTTGCCATTTTTGCATATATGACGTGAACCAGGCAATGTGATTATATCATCAAACATATCCTCGCTCTTGCTTTTTGGTCACTCTTTATGCCTTATCAGAATTCACCAGTGTCGTATGAGTGTACTGCTACAGGTCGCCATGGATAAGATACAACTCGATCGCGTATTTCAGTGTATTGTAAAATGAGTTTCCATCTAATTTCTAAATGTTATCAAATATAGAACCTATATTCCTTTTCATGTACAAACAGCAACGTTAACTTTACTGAAAATAAACTAAACTAATACTTTACCTAATATGTAGCGTGTTTTAACGAAGACGGAAGGGCACTGATATCCTAAACACAGGGAAACCTAGTTAGGAGTTACAATACTTACAATAAAAAACCTACATTTACGTACTTAATCCAACAGTTAAAATAATACAAAAAACATAATATTACCATGATCAAACCATTAATTATTCTGAATGAGCCAAGTATGTCTATACATATACGTACCTATAGCTAATTAAATAAATTTTGTTTCATTCACTTTCTGTTAGTTCATTTATATTAAAATAACAGGTTTCATTTTATATACTTCTCTTTTCTTTTGTGGTAGGTACATATTGTGTAATAAGCATGGTGCCTAGGTTTTTTTTTCTCTCGTGTGTTTAAGGTAATACTTAATTTCTTATAAAATATAGTAAGTATTACCTTTTAATTATTTTAGTATTTTATAAGTAAAATAAATGTTTATGGTGTAATCTAGTATATAGTTGTAACCTAAGTACATAGGCTATTAGTAAGCAATACTTAGTAAGTTGGAAATAAATATTATTATTATATCGCTAGCAGTCCTCAATCTACTTTTGCCCTGTCCATACTAAAGTACTAAAACTAAAGTCTACACATTATACTGGTCGCAAGTAGTGATTATGTAGGTATAGAATCTCACCCCTGAGACTAAACTTTGTAAAACTTTGTGTGATTGTAAAAGACAATCTATATCTGTAATCGCGGCCTTCAGCCTTCAACCCCAGAGAAGGTACTTGTCCCCTAGCCATGCGCTCTTTATTACCTCATAAATATAGGCTAGTAAAGGGGTACCTACCTGGATTTTGATACCTAAGTTAGTACCTAACCATTAATGTAATAAACGACCTACTAAAGGGTCAGAGGTGTGCAATGTAAACGATGCTGGAAAAATAAAGCAGATACGATGAGAGTTTGAGTTTGCTTTCACAGTCTACGCCACCTTCTTCAGATAAAAGGTTACAACACATACAAGATTTCGCTTTATGTGTCTATACAGGAGCTACAGCTACAGCTTTGCGATGTTAATGTTCACAAGCGCCACACAACACTCAATTTTATTGACATTAAATTCGATAATTAAGTTGAGAAGGGTTTCACTTCCTTACTGTCCTGTAGGCCTTAGGAAGATGTCTATGGTTGTGTTATTAGGTACCTAAATAACAAATCGAAAATGTTTAATAAGAAATTGTAATAATGCATGTTTTGAATCGTCATCTCACAAAACATAAGTGCTTTCAATATGTAAGGTAAACAATACGTGTAATACGTAACGTAACGTACGTTTTAACAAATTATAATCTTTGTTATTTTAGAATGTGTTCTTCAATTAATGGATTAAATTATCTTAAAGGTTGATTTTTAATTTCATAAACCCTGGTTTACATAACAATCTTTTAATAGTTTAGATAGGAACGCTTCTTGCTACCTCGATATCAAACAGCACATCCCTATTTATCGATATCGATATCGATACCCACGCGCTCGTCTTCCTCGTTACTAATGCGTTCCATGTTCCATCACCCATGTCACTAACGTCACACATGGAAGACGAGCGTGCGACTATGATCCGTCAAAAGGGGCGGCACTTAAAAAATTAAACTTCCCGCTAATGTCCCGTTCTTTGCTTTATTGTTTATTTTTTTCTTTTCCCCCGTTCTGGAGGATTTGGCTTTGCATGACTAATGCATTTGCCAGTGTCAAGTTGTTTTTCCTTCTGTCATCATCTTATCTTGTCCAGCGAGTCTTGTTTTGTTAGTTTTAGTTATTCATTTTGTACTATAAAAAACTGGGGAAACGTGGCGCGATATATATATATATATATATATATATATATATATATAATATATATACAAAAAGTTTGGAATATTACTTGTAAAAAAATATAGGATCAGATGTCAGATTTTTATGCAAATATTTATATTACAATATACATTATGTACACACATACTATACGTGAAATACACTATGAATAAAAATATAGTTAATTAAAATAATAATTATATGTGTATCTAGTACCTATAAATCACTATCTACAGTTTAATACTATTACTAGAGATGAAATCAGATAAAGCGTTATAAATAGGAGGGTTCTTTAGTGATTTCCATCTTTCTTTAGATATAGTCTGATTAATCTATGCCTTGACCTACGTAAATAGGGCGAATTAATTTTTTCTGTGGTATATCTTGTAAACAAAACAATTATCTCTTATAGTCTGTGATCTCTAGCATAGATTAATCAGACTATTGATCTCTAGGCCTATGCACTAAAACGGACACCGGTGAAAACATGTTTCAATGTGATATATGCAATCAGAATTGTTTACGATTGTCTAGTTTAAAGCGTCATGTACTAACTCACACTCTAGACAAACCTTATGGATGTAATTTATGTGATTATAGGTCAATAAAATTATGGGACTTAAAAATACATACTAGGAAACACACTGGCGAGAAACCATTTGCATGTAATATGTGCGACTATAGATCGGTTCGTAAAGATAATTTAAGGCTACATATTACTAGAATACATACTGGCGAAAAGCCACATAAGTGTTTAATATGTGATTATAAATGTGTTGAATCTGGTAATTTAAAAAAACATATGAGGACACATACTGGAGAAAAACCTCACAAATGTGATGTGTGTGATTATAAAGCAGTTACTGCCGCTTCTTTAAAATATCATGTTATGAGTATGCACACGAGAGAGAAACCATATGAATGTGATATTTGCTATGACAAATTTTATCTTCCGCATGTTTTAAAGTTACACATTATGAGAAAGCACACTGGAGAGAAACCATACAAATGCACTGAGTGCGATTACAAATGTGTGACCAGCAGTGATTATAACCGACACATTAGAGCACACACAGCTGAACAGCCTGCTAAAAGTATCATTCATCCCAAATCTGGATGTATAACCAAAAATCCTAAGACTAACCATGCGAGAAAGAAACTGTATCATTGTAATATGTGTGAGTATACATCTGTAGAATCAAGTAATATTAAACGGCACATTAAAATACACACTGGGGAGAAACCACATGTATGCAATCTGTGTGATTTTAAGTTTATAACTGCTACTTCATTAAAACGTCATATGAAAACTCACACAAGGAATAAAAACTATAGAGTAGTGCATGATAAAATGAAACCAATGAAGGATTTAGAGTCCAAAAATTGAAATCATTCTAATACCTATCAGCATCTGGCGACTGTCATTGATGTTGAAATCTTTTGTTCAGAGCATAAACAGGATGCAGAATATTATAGAGATATATAATACAAAACAATATTATGATAATCTAAGATACGATGTAACATTATAAAGTAGTTTGATTATGAAAACAGTCTATTATTTAATATTGTTTTGTTAATATATTTTTAGTAATTTTATTTTGAATGATGCACTCATAGTAGTGCGTGTACAGTGGTTCATAACTGTGCAATTTGTACCAATGCTACAGTCAATACTAAGATAGGATATTATCATTGTTATTGGTGCACTTCTGAGCTTCAGAGGAATTGATCCTGCTGAGCCCAACAACAAAAAGTTGTTAGGCCATGCGGGAGGCTTTCAAGCAGACTGAAAACAATGGCTGGCTTCGCCTATCCTCTAAGAGAAGCCAACTACACATATGTGCCATGTTACGACCTATACTCCTTGATGAAGCCTATTTTCCAGTAGTGGTAACAATGAATTTAATCTGTCCGAATCAGCAAGCCTCATTTGAGGCAAGTTTCATTCATAAACCTTTTGTTATTTTTTGTCCTGATGCAGACAGATTAATCGATATTGTAGTAAATTGGTACAGAGGCATTTTAATGGTGTCAAATCTCTTTTTTTATGCATCATCAATGAACACAGAAACTAAGCAAGGGCATTTATGATTCAAGACCTACAAATAAATGTTTATTTGTATGGAGTTCAGTTGTATGTTAGATAATATTATATTTTGGAATTCAGACAGCAGTACATACATCACTGTCTAAGGATAATTTTAATGCATCTGTGTATAGTTTAATGTAAGCCAGTTTTTCCATTTGTTTGTCTATTGACCAAAATTAAGGATAAGCTGCGCTCCACAGTTTCACCCACGGATGGATGATGATGATGAACCAAAATGAGCGGCTGAGAGTTAGATGCCGCGGCGGTAGAGGAGTGCCGGTATTACGTTGAGTCGCTCTCCCTGCGTTACGCGGCATTGACGGGGCCGCCACCGTTAAATGGCGGACGCAGTGGGGTCGCAGGGGAAGAGGACTGTTGGTATTTAGAGGCGCCGCTGTCCCTATCCTCAGCGGCCGAAGTAGCAGGTAGTGGGGCTACTAACCTGACGCATCGTAGGGGGACTTAGGGCGCTCAGACTCGGTTAGTATGGCGTCCATTTGCTGGTTTGGTTCCCCGAGGCGGTTGCAGCACGCGAAGTGTTCTGGCGTGCTGCAAGAGAGAAGGGTCCGGCAACGGACAGCCGCGGCGAGTTCGCGATCGTGTGCGAAATCTGTCCCGCGTTCCCGCCAAAAGCGGCAGTGACTGAACACCGCAGACGTTTGGTGGGTAGCATACCCACCAAACGTCAGCCCTTCTGTCAGACTCCCACATAACCACCGTGCTCCCCCCGGGTCCGGTGGTATCCATAAAGGATTACTCCTTCAAAAAAAAGCCTTGAAAAATTAGAGATTGATAATAAAGGATTAATTGGATATTGAATGATAAGCAGAGTACCTACTCTAATGCGGAGTTGAGTTTAACTTCCGCTTCTGTTATTGATTTTGTCCATAAATATAGTGCTAGGTCATCAGCATGTTGAATGACTTGGCAGAAAGCATCCACAGTAAGAGCCAGATCCCTAATATACAGGCTGTAGAGTACCTATAGAGCTAAGCACTGAGCCTTTGGAGAGACCTTTCCATAGTCATGATGTAATGGCTCACAGGTAAATACGTGTTTTAGGTTCTAATCATAATATATCTTTGCATCAAGGAACAGCAAAATGAGTCATCTCGGGGAAAATCAGCTGTAACAGTTTGTTTCTGGGCTCAAGGAGGAAAACGTCATAGGCTGATGAGATATCAAGGAACACACCAATGAGGTATTTCTTTCCTTGGTTCTGAAGGAGTGATTAATTTCAGTAGTGATGCTAAGGCTAAGGCTGCCAAAACTGGTCATTCGTTTTCTAAAGCGCACTAGCGACCGTGGCTGTAACGGCCAGTGAGTTCTAGATTTAATGCAATCGCTACGAGTTTTTCTTTGCTTGCTTCGCTCGCGGCAGAGCCCCCATGCGCTGGACGGCTCAAGTAAGAGCTGCTCCACTCCAAGAGTGTACTAGGAAGGCGTGGTGCGAGAAATGGCGACGGATTGTGAGGGGTGCCACCACTCCGCGACGACCACGACCACTTTGGCAAGAGTGTAGCGACTAAGAAAAATAACACATTGAGAGTAGAAAAAATTGAGTTAAAAAACTTACATTTGTATTCCTTTTGCAATTTTATTAAGCTATTGCATAGCTTCTATCGCGGGCCTTGAGCGTGGAGACCGAATCCAGAAATTCCGTAACGAAAATAACCTAACACCCCCCACTCCGACTCCATCTATCGATGAATAGCAGAACTTTTAATGTCTTTTTGAAATATCACGCTTGTCTCTTTAGTTCAGCAACTCGCCTCTAGATGGCATTGGTTAAATAATTATAAATGCATAAGTTGATTTGGCATCTATCGATGAATAGCAGAACTTTTAATGACTTTTTGAAATATCACGCTTGTCTCTTTAGTTCAGCAACTCGCCTCTAGATGGCATTGGTTAAATAATTATAATTGCATAAGTTGATAAAAACAGCTATGCAATAGCTTCACCGCGGCAGTCTCCGAGTGCCACACGTCTTTTTTTATTTAACAAATACTATAAGATAATATAATAAGTTATGTGCCCGTCTGTAGGACGAGTTATAACTATGTAAGCAGCAATGTGCAACGCTGCAGTCTGGTGCATGATTTCTCCGAATGCCGTTACTGATAAGCCCTTGACTCTGTAGCTCTAAGTTTTATTTTGAATGAATTAATAAACGCATGTCTTTCTGCGAGGACGTGTTTCTTTCACGTCCTTTAAAATAAAAAGTTAGTTTTTAAAAACATATTTCGAGCTCCCGCAAACTTATCTACTTTATTATTTATATCAATAAATATTTATAGATTTTTGCGCATTCATTTCAAATTTTAGAGAGAAAAATTCACATCCGCGGACGGGATTTGAACCCGTCTTCTGACCACCGAGGCTCGAGGTCCAAGCATCGAATTTTTGCTCATTCGTTTCATGTAGGTATAGGTAGGTACTCAATTAATCATTATAACAATGTACCTACTTTAATTAATTAAATATTATAAAGTTCATGTGCACTAAGCCTTACAAATTCTGTTGTGTTACATATTTTCCTTTGACACTTTCCATTGTCATTTAAATCGTGCAACTGCACAAAATATTCGACGCTTACCCAAAAATTAAATACATTGTTTTATTGTTTTGATTTTGAGAATGTTGGTTTAGGTTACTACATAAAAGGTGTACAATTTCTAATTTGAGTATAACTCAGAAACAAATAAATGATTTTTCAATTTGACAAAATATCCAGGTACCGGTGAAGTCATTTAAACACACTACAGCATCAGATATTTTCATATTCTCTTATAAGAATAAACAATTATCAATTCTAACATTAACATTAAAACTCTCTATTCCCTTAGCTTGCTTTATCAAAGCATATAATTTTTATTATGCAGTCAGCTGTTGTAGATCCAGACACAATAGGTAATCTATTGTTATTCTGGTTAACAACAGCGGAGGGTTTAATCTCCCATACCGTGATCTTAGATTGACGCACTGGAAATCGATAGTGTATTTAACATCTTAAACATCAATAATGTAACTAGGGAAATAATGGAAACTATAGATCGCAAAAACCCTGTGATTGAAGAAAATACAACACTCAGGAATGATTTAGAAATATTAAAGAAAAAAATTTGCAACTCTGAAACTTGTGAGAAAAGGAATAACATAATTATACGAGGGTCATTTGAAAAGTTCTTAGCCTAACATGGTTAAAGTCATTGGTTTTTTTTATAACTAGCTTCATTTTGTAGTTACATTATTTAGCAACAAGTATGCACAGTTTAGTTTATTCACAGTAACTCATTGTTCGTTTACACGTGATACCGTAAGTCAAGTCAGAGCTATTTTTGAAAATGGATAAAATTGAACATCGTGCAGTGATAAAATACCTGAATTTGAAAGGTTTAACTCCAAAAGCTATACATGAAGACATGTCTGCTACTTTGGGTGAGTCCTCTCCTTCGTATGCGACTGTTAAAAACTGGGTGGCAGAGTTTAAATGTGGTCGTGAGACCATTCAAGATGAGCCCCGTAGTGGCCGGCCTTCAACTGGTTCCACTGATCTAAACAAAGAAAAACTCTGTGATTTAATTTGATCTGATCGAAGATTGACTGTCGAAGAGATTGCTAAGACTGTAGGCATCTCATCTGAGCGAACACATCATATAATTACTACTGAACTTGGATTCTGTAAGGTGTCTGCGCGGTGGGTACCGCGACTGCTTTCAGTGGAACAAAAACGCAACCGACTCACAACTTCTCGCGACTGTTTAGAGTTATATGAAGCTGACCCAATAGAATTTGTTGAAAGATTTATAACCATGGATGAAACCTGGGTTCACCACAATACACCCGAGACAAAAGAACAGTCGAAACAATGGAAAAGAGCAGGATCGCCCACCCCGAAGAAGGCAAGGGTGGATTTATCGGCGGGCAAAGTCATAGCATCCGTTTTTTGGGATGCAAATGGTATAATTCTCGTGGATTATTTAAAAAAGGGTGAAAGGTGTTGCGTCGTTTGAGAGAAGAACTCAAAGAAAAACGTCCAGGTATATTGAGAAGAGAAGTCTTGTTTCATCAGGACAATGCGCGCGTTAACGCCTCTGTGCAAACCATGGCAGAAATCCATCAAAGTGGCTTCGAATTGTTACCTCATCCCCCATATTCACCGGATTTAGCACCGTCCGACTTTTATCTGTTCCCAAAGCTGAAAAAATTTTTAGGTGGTAAACATTTTTTTACAAATGAAGAGGTCATAGCCGCCGTGGACGCTTATTTTGAGGAGTTAGACGAATATTTTTTTAAAACGGGTATCGAAGCCTTAAGTCGGGTCGATGGAAAAAGTGTTTTGAGCTCGGAGGAGACTATGTTGAAAAATAAAAATAAACTCAAAATCGTGTGGTTTCATTAAGTATGTTAGGCTAAGAACTTTTCAAATGACCCTCGTACATGGTGTAGAAGAACAGGAACATAATGCACAGAAGTTGATGGCGATGATAATGGAAGTGATTGATTACACTAGTGTCAACATAAACCCCTATGAAATAAATAGATTCCAGCTTGGACATAAACAGCCTAACCAAAAACCTAGACCTGTGTTATTAGCACTAACTACTTACTTACATGAGAAAAATTGAAATTTTAAAAAACAAGAGTAACAAAAATTTATGTTAGTGAAGATTTTACTAAGGATGTTCTAGAAAAAAGAAAACTACTAGAACCTAAACTAAAAGAAGCCAGACAAAACGGAAAATTTGCTTATTTACTACATGACAAATTGATCATAAAGGAAACGAAGCTTCAAGACAAGAAGAAAAGATCCCCCACTAAATCACCAAGTCCCAATGCCCGAGATGACAGAAACACAAATTATACACCTAGTAAACTTCTAAAAGTAAATGCATTTGATTATAGCAAAGTCATACTCTATGAGTGAGAAAAACACATACTTAAAATAGGATTTAGCAGACATCGGCAACCGGCTAGACCCAACTAAATATTCACAACATAACTTTATAAATAATTTCTCCAACCCGACTGGTCATCGTGGGGAATCAGACCGTCACCTTCCTAGGACACTAGCCAGAAAAAACAAGATTGAATGCAATTCTTCCAATAATAACCAATCACTCTATATTGCTACCTATAATGTCAAAACGCTTAGGACGGAGGAATCCTTGATAGAACGTTAGCATGCGCTAGAAAAAGTAAAATGGGACATAATAGGACTGAGTGAAGTAAGAAGAATGGGTAGCAAAATTGAAGGGCATGATAATTATATACTATACTTCAAAAGAGAAACCAAAGGCTTATTCGGAGTAGGCTTTATGGTCACCAAAAATATCAACAACAAAATTGAAGAATTTGTGGGATTGTCAGAAATAATTGCACTAAGTATTAAACATGTACCTACCTGGATGTAAAGGAAAATGGTCAGTAATACAGGCTTATGCTCCTACTGAACGAGCTTCAAGAGCAGAAAAAGATCAATTCTATAGAAATTTGAATTCAGCCCTAGAAAGATCTTATCAGAACATAAAATTGCTTGGAGATTTTAATAGTACTTTTAAAAAGGGTATGAAAAACTCTAAAGTAATTGGCAAATATAGTTCAGGAAATAAAACAAATGAAGATGGAGAAAAACTGATTGAATTTGCATTAAAACACCAATTGCGAATCATGAATACTTTCTTCAAAAAGAAACCAAGTAGAAAGTGGACTTGGAGTTCTCCTACAGGATTCAGAGACGAAAGGGACTTTATTCTTACCAACAGACCAAATATATTTAAAGACATCAACGCGCTTAACAGTGTAAATTTTAACACTGATCATCGTTTGGTCAAGGGACAAATATTTGCTAAAGTTCCAAAAAAGACAAGGAAACATATTAGAGGTAAACAAATAGCAAAGCTACTTACAATTCCAGACTTAATGATCAAAGATTTACAGCTGGCCCTCAAAGTATTAAGTATATAGTACCTTCCAAATGTTTAAGAAATGTACAATTACTTGGAGAAAGAGCTACAGAATATTAGTAACAAAATAATACCTACCTCTACAAGTAAAAAAAGACAGTATAGGTCCCGAAGTTAAGACTATTAAATTTAAGGCAAGAAATGCTTACAGACAGGAAAAACAAAAAGGAAATCAATCAACACTAGTATAAGAAAATTTAGGGAACATTCAAGAAAAGACACAATTAATAACTGTATAAAGGAAACTGGAGGCTTAAAGAGAGCTACAGAAGAATTAGCTGAGATTAAAAACTGGATACCGGCAATCAATGACGGTATGAATAACAAAGTTACAAAACGTTTGAACATATTGAAAGCTGCCACAGAATTCTACCAAAAAATATATGATGGGACATAATAGGACGATCATGGAGGGATAGGATGACCAGGATGTCTTACAGGTCATAATTTACATAAAAACTGATGATGAAGGGGTGCCAGATATACTAAAAAGTGAGGTAGAACACTCAATTAAATGCTTAAAAAGGAACTAAGCACCAGGAAATGACAAAATCTCAAATGAGTTATTGAAAGTTACTTCAGCCACCATCATAGAGCCAATAAGTTACATATTCAATATAATCCTAAAAAGTGAAATCATACCAACACAATAAAAGGAAACCACTATTGTTATTTTACACAAAAAAGGAGACCAGGATAGGTAATATATACAATTATAGGCCTATAAGTCTGATGCCAAGTTTGTACAAGTTGTTCTCAAAAATTATACTAAGTAGAATATCACAATTTTTGGAACCCAACCAGTCAAAAGGATAAGCAGGATTTAGAAAAAAAAAATTCCACTCTTGACCATATTTTTGTTTTAAGGCAAATAATTGAAAATATAACGTTTATAATAGAGATTATTACATTGCATTTGTAGATTTTAATAAGGCTTTTGATTATCTAAAGCATAATGCGATATGGAAGTCTCTGCAAAAGCAAGGCGTCCCAGATAAATACATATGAGTAATAAAAAGTATATACTCAAACAATACATCCAAAATTCAGTTGGAGAAAAGTGGAGACCAATTTAAAATAAAGAAAGGAGTCCGACAAGGAGACATATCACCTATAATTTTTTCAGCAGTTCTTGAAAGTGTATTCAGAAGACTAACATGGGATGAATATGGTCTAAATATCAATGGAACCCCACTAAGCCATTTACGGTTTGCAGATGACATTATTTTGCTTGCTGATTGCTCCACAAAGTTGCAATGGATGCTGCAAGAAGACAGACAGAGAGAGCAAAAAAGTTGGGCTAAGCATGAATGCAGAAAAAAACTAAATGAATGACTAATAACACAAGGGATATAATGAAAGTAGACAACCACCAAATTCAGTATGTCGAAGAATATACTTACCTAGGACAGATCATAGCTAATTCAAAACAAATGGATAGAGAAATAGATAAAAGGGTGAGCAATTCTTGGCACAAGTTCTGGTCTTTGAAAGAGATCCTAAAGGAAAGATCAATTCCGCTCAAACATAAAATGAAAGCCATACCCATTCTGTCATATGGCTGCCCGACATGGTTCTTATCAAATCAAAATTACAGAAAACTTCAAGTATATCAAAATAACATGGAAAGAAGTATTGTTCTCAATATAAAACTTAAAAATAAAACAAAGTCAAAAAGTATAACAGAATTAATAAAACTACAAAAGTGGCGATGGGCAGGACACATGTTGAGAGATAACCAGAAAAAATGGAATCGGAATGTATAAGTGGTAACCAAGAGAGGGAAATAAAAAAGAAACAAAGGAAGGCAACATATAAGATGGGAAGACAACATAAAAAGGTGGCTGGCATAAATTGGAAACTATTAACACAAAACAGAAAGGAATGAAAGTCCTGGGAAGAGGCCTATGCCGGAAGGCAAGCTGATGGGGAAGAGGAGGCAGAGTCGATGTCAACAAATTAATTTATTACAATATGTAGTATTATATAAATTAAGCCAATTGTGTATTTTTCTTAAATATTATATCATCAGCATTAATGCTATAAATAAATAAATACCGTGATAATTAAAACAAAAGGTTTATGAATGAAACTGGCATATATATATATATATATACATCTCTGGGACACAACGGGTTAATGCAAATTGTTCGATGTGTGCATAAGTAGTACTAATTATATCCGATGTTGCAAACAGCTCTACACATCTTAAATTACTTGTTACTAACAATCACTTCATTTGTTATTTCATCATTTGTTGTCGATGCTATCAAAAACTTTGCTGGCTTAATTGTGGGCACCGCACACAAACATTTGTACACATCCAAGTAGAGCTTCATTCAATGTGTGTTTTAAGATGGCTCTTAAACTGTCTCGCTGTATCAGTCATATAATCACAAATATTACATTCATATGGTTTCTTACCAGTGTGAATTTTGTGAATATGTTTCTTCACACTCGCAGCACACACACTTTTATAATCGCACATGCCACATGCATACGGTTTCTCTCCAGTGTGTGTTCTAACATGTTCAGTTAAATTTTTTAATTGCGATGCTTTATAATCGCACAAATGACATGCAAATGGTCTCTCTCCAGTGTGTTTTCTCATGTGTCTTTTTAAATTGGTTGATGAAGTACCTTTATAATCACAAATATTACATGCATAAGGTTTTTCTCCAGTGTGCATTCTCATATGAAGCACCAAACTGTTTACAGTGGCACATTGATAGTCACACATACTGCATAAATACGGCTTCTCTCCAGTATGTTTCCTCATGATATGGTCTCGTAAAGCACCTGCTTGTACACATTTATAATCACATATATTACATTTGTGTGGTTTATCGCCAGTGTGTGTTTGGTAATGTCTCTTAAAATGGTGCAAGTTCACAGTTTCATAATTACACATATCACACATGTAAGTTTCACCCGAATGTGTCAAAATATGCAGTTTATATTGCGTAGGTTGCTTACACTTGAACTCGCAGATATTACAATGATACGGTGTCTCGCCCGTGTGTGTTCTTATATGACATTTCAAACTGTTAGAATTTGTAGTTCTATAATCACACCATTTGCAAACATAACGTTTTTGAACATTAACTGTGGTTTTTAAATTTTTGCTATTATTCATACATTCATTTATGCCATCCATGTTGCTTGAGTTTCCAATGATATTGTGGACTCTGTATGTGCAACTGTATTTACATGGGCATTCTCAAAATAGGTATTTAATACACTGTGGATAATATTTGTATTTTACTCTTGCCTTGCTTTTACTTGTTAATATTTGTATCTTATCTTTAGGTCATGATGGTTACTAGACAGATATTTACAAGTATTTAATATCTCACGTTTATATCTTTAGATGTTTATTTGATGCTTCAGTTCAGTAACTTCAGATCGCAGGAGTGGGAACACCGACCGATGGAGCTACCTCTAAAGGGGTCATTGGCAGCGTGTTATGACACTCCAATTGCTGTGGAATATATAAAATGGTGTAGGTGAGTTTCATATTAACAATTAAGTATTTGAGGATGTGTTAACACTAGGACAAAATAATTCATTGGCTATAGGCCTCAAGAATTTAAGCTATGTGTGAAATGTAGTACAGTATATTACATCACTAAATAAAATAAGTAACAACTGTACTTTACTTATTAGTGAGGAAGGGCGAGGTTAGGGGTTATATAAGAGGGATTTGATCTCTTATACAACTTCCTGTTCCCAAAAGACTATGTTTTTAACAGAAATATTTATCAAGTTTAACTACCTAACCTGATAATATTCAGCTAAATCACTTTCACTCTGCCTTATTTCTCTGCTAACCTTCACATACTCGTATCTATTAGAATAGTAGGGTTTCCTTGTCGCAGGAAGCATATAGATACGAACATTATATGAACTCACAACATCCAAGACCCGTCAGCAAACATTTCTCAAAACGACATGTAAGGTAGGCAGGTACTAGGTCTATTTTCTGTAACGTTTTTTAATATACTGAACGAACTTACGTTTGGGTCTGACGTTACGTGCGCTTTCTAAAATAATACTATAGATAGGATGAGCTTTATTTTAACGAATTTAGGAGAATTTTTGATTAATTCAAATGGAAAATAATGAAATTACATTAATTAAGTTGTCTGTGGTTCCCAAATCCCAATATAAAGTCTGTGCCATATATGGTCTGTGGCATGGCACAGACAATTTTATGCACAGACCAAAGAGAATATAAATGCTACGCACAGACTTGTGCATGAAATCAAAGACAATAAAATTATATTCATAGAATTGAGGAGTGGATATTACAAAGGTGCTAAGTGATTTCAACATAAAAAGGAGATATTAACGTTAAACTGACTACTGAAAAAATTATGTATGCATGGGTATATTATGTTATTTATTTATCAATGTAATGCTATTGGATGCTTATATTAAACATAGTTAAACTAAGTATAGAAATGTATTTAAGAAGCAATAAAATAATAAGTCAATCATTTTTAGAAAAGAGCTATATTAAGTTTTTTTTTTAGAAAGGTGTTAATTGTTATTTATTATTTTCTTATATTGATGCTATCTATTTATTTATATTATACTTATATGTAATAACTTATTCTATACTGAGGTACACAAATTTCTGTATAATTGTTTATGATTTTCATCTTCTAAATAATCAATCATCGCTAGCAAATCAGCTTTCTTCTCCCTGGTTATAGTATTCAATCTTGAAGATCCTTTCAAGTTCAGCTCTATTAAATCCCTTTTTCCTTTTCCTCGCTTCCAAACATTTACTTGTCTAAAAGATTCCAGTTCAGAAAATAATTCTTTTACTTTGACAAGACCAGGATCATCAGACTCTATCCTCAGCCATACCGCTTTGCTTATGTTTATATTCTTAGTATTTATAATGGTATCAGCAGCCTTGTCTATGATAAAAAAGTTATTCATGTCCATTTGAATGACTTTAAAACAAGGAGGGGTTACCTTAGCAGTGTTAATAATATTCTGCAAATCCTCTGGTACAAAAGCTTTGCAACGACTCTTCCTTTTTTCGATGAGCCCAAAATCGCGGTCACAAGGCAAAAATGAATGACCCGAAACCAAAAATTTGTGATCTATTCGCTTGAAGTGACCTAGAGGCACCAGAAATATCAGTATAAACAAAACCATTCTATTTTTGTTTTGGCCGGCACAGTTGTCGCTCCAAATAATAAGATACTACTTAACACCTTTGAAAAGATAAGACGCTTTCGATATGGCATCAACGCCATCTTTTATTGAATTTTTGAACTACATTACTATACCAAACCACTTAGCACCTTTCATGGAATATACATACAATAATAGCACTTTTCTACACTAAATAAATAAAAATCTTTTTTTAAATAGTTAGCACCTTTGTAATGTCCACTCCTCAATTATAAATACTAGGAGAAAAAATAATTAAATAGAAGGACTCAAAGAGATTATAACGCCATCTCTTAAAGACCCCCAATAGTATTTATCTTTAACAAATGAGATTCTCGTTCGAGAACGAAATCTCATTTGATAAAGATTAGGGACGATTACTAGAAAGGGGTACCGTCGTGACCCGTTATAAATTTAAATAAATTGTATTTGACAATAGAAAATTGCTACAAACAGTGCATAATAAAACTACTAAATATAAAGTATTTTTCACGTATGGCAAGATTTTGCAGAGAAATTCTGACTGACTTCATGTTGTTTGCCGCTAGTACGTTTTTTCTATGGATCAAGTACACTTTTTTTTATTGTGTTTTAACTTCTGTGTTTGGCTGTATTACAGGACAGATATTGCTAAACTTTTATTTGAATTATCAAGTTTAAAAATTGCTTTTTCATTGAACACTATTATATTGCATCTAGACTATTTCTAGTCGTCATAATTAAATGAATTTGAAAAATCTGATAGTAGCAGCAATCTTGTTGCAAACCTTCGCCTATCCCTAGGGTTGTCAATCGCGTTGCTTAGTGCTCTAAGTAATATATAGTTCATTTTTGGTATATAAATGGGTTGTTTGGTAAGTATTTATGAATGTATGGTTTGCAATTGCTTGATATATGTATGGATTGTGACCCGTTAGGATTTATTTATTTGATTTTTCGCTTTATTATTATATATTTCGGATCCTTTCACTTTTTTTTTTAAATATGGACAAAGCAAGCTTCATTCGTAATATTGATATATTCTAAGCTAAGTTCAACTGCTCAAGTAAGATGCAATTGTAGCGAAATTAAATGTTTCAGTTTTACCAACAATACATAGAACAAGTACAATTTGATAAATTTAATACCGACTTCTATTATATTCAGTTATTATCTATTGGAGTGTAACTCAAAAACTACTTACTACCGAATTTGATTAAATTGGACCACACGGGAAGTACCAGCTTTCAAACAAAAAAATAATTTTGAGAATCGGTTCACCCAGTCCAAAGTTATAAGGTAACAAACATAAAAAACCTGGAACGGTGGGCCTCTTCGCGTGTTCCTATGAAATCAGCATAGGATACAGTGGACAAGGCAGGGTGGGCTCAGCAATGAGTCACGCCCCAGTGGGCCTGGGTATTTATGCCTGGAAGGCGCACCTCTTTCAAGGGGTTATCGAAGCGCGGTGAAGGGTCCGACATCGTATCAGGACGGTGAGAGAGGAACATCCACGTAGAACTTTTATCTGCGTGGATGCTTATATCTTGCATTGTTTGTTGTTTTTATTACTGTCACATGTGTTTTATGTTTTGTGTTGGTCTTATTTATGTTGTGTGTCCTCAAGTTTCGGTGGTCGGCGAAGGGGTTGCTGGGGGCTACGAGTCCTAGGGTGTGTTGTCGCTTTCGCGACATACCTCTGGGCTCGTGGACTCCAGCATGGTCGTCTCGGCCGATAGACCACCACACAAAAGGGGACCAAACCCCCTAGTAAAAAAAGTTAAAAAAAAAAAACCAAATGCGAATGCTAACACGGCGAATGATAACATTCCCCAGGAGGGCAATATCTATGCTACACAATGGTCCGGCACTCTGCCCAACTGTATCTGGGGCAACATCCACCATGAGGGTCTCGGCCCTCAAAACAACGACATACCTGGCTACGTTAATATGGACAACGAAAACGATAACCATGACGAACCTGGCAAGAAAGTGGACGCCGACGCACTCAAATTGGCATTGATGAATGGGTGCGCGTGGTTCTAACCTGATGCGCCAAAATGGACGAGCGGATAAGAGTGGAGGCACGGAGTGCGAGTTGGAATTTTTTTTAGTTAGGAATGACAGAGGATTGGCGGAAGGTTTGAGAGGAGCGTCGACGACATGATTCTAGGGTCGGGTCTGGACCTGTAGTTGTAGGTTGGGTGGCAGCATGGGTCCAAATACTGGACGTTAGACCCCGTCGCTGCTACTGGTGCCTTGTGTTGGGCCACGTCAGTGTCCAATGTACATCGGATGTTGACCGCAGCACTGAGTGTCATCGCTGCGGAAAAATGCCCACAAGGAGAGTAACTGCTTTACTGCACTCTATGTGCAGCTGCGGAAAAACAAGCGGAACACTTCTCTGGGGGCAAGGCATGTGCCTAGCCTCCTGCTAATATAAGGGGCGAGGAGGAGAAAGGCTGTGACTAAGGCCAGGGCCAAGTCGCAGCCGCCTCGCACTACTTAAGTGCAGACGGATCGTATGGAGGAAAATTAGTATGGCCCTAAATTTCCTCCAGGCGAATATCAACCACTGCGCCAAGGCTCAGGATATCCTGATCCAGAGCCTGGCGTAGAGGTTGATAAGCGTGGCTGTGGTCGCTGAACCGTATCGGGTCACTCCCAGAGTGGATTGGGTCGGGGATCTGGATGGCTTGGTGGTGATCACCACCCCGTCACCCAGGGATTGTCGTCGTAGAGGTTTACCACTCCCCTAACAAGCCCCTTCACGACCTTGAATTACTCCTTGGGGAGGTGCGAACCTCGATTGGCCAAAGTCGATCGTCAAGTCATCGTCCTCGGAGACCTCAACGCCAATTGTAGGGCGTGGGGATCTCCGAGAACCAGCGCAAGAGGCGAGGCTGTGGAAGATTGGCTTACGGAGGCGGGGCTGTGTATCCTAAACCAGGGATCGACGAACACGTTCTTGCGGCGAACAGGTGGGTCGGTGATTAACGTGACCTTCGCTACCCGTGAGCTTGCGCGTATCCGCGACTGGGAGGTGCTGGTGGGTGATGAGACGCTATCCGACCACCGCTACATTCGGTTCATGGGTATAAGTTTTCACAAAAGCGAATCCATCCTTGCTTCTTCTTTAGTGAGAGGGATCGCCTGGCTTTTGCTGCACTCTGTTGGTAAGGAAATTGTCTATGGTCATGGAGGAATTATAATTAAGCTCTGCCTCATTCCTGTCTCTAGCTATTTTATTTAGAACATTCAGAGACCCACCAAGGAGTGGTGACTTTGAATTTAGGGGATTTCTTAAGGGGAAAGAGCTCATCTGCAACTGATGTAATGTAAGGCATTAAGAAAGTTTTCATAAGATTGTAGAGGGTCTACAGGGTTAACAGGTGGAATGACATATATTTTAGAATCAATACATGAAGAATATGTAAACCAATCAACCCCAAAAAGCCTATATTTAAGAGAAGGGGTATAATTACAGAGGGACTGATCTTTTAGGAATGGAGATTACAATGGGGAATTGGTCACTGCCATATGAGAGGCCTAACACCTGCCATGTTAATAGAGAGGAAAGAAAAGGGGAGCAGACTGAGAGGTCTACCACACTTCTAGGATTCTGAGATGGTCGAACCCTACGAGTAGGAGAACCATCATTCATCACACATAGGTTTGCATCATCAAACATTTCTAATGGCAGAAGGACAAATGAGTCACAATAGCGGCACCCCATGAGGTATGATGGGTGTTAAAGTCACCCATCAATAAAATGGGAGCTGGGATAGCAGAGATAACAAATAAAAAGTGTGGAATTAAGGAGCCATTAGGGTGAGGAATATATATAGACACAAAGGAAATATCAAAAGCTCTTACAGCTGTAATGTTAATATCAGGGTAATAGGCAGGGAGGGGGATTTGGGAAAAGGGAAGGGTGAGTCTAATTAGAAGAGCACAACCCGCACATCCGTCAGCCCTGTCATCCCAAAGGCAAGAGTAGCATGAGACTCTAAATCGAGAACCAGGCACAAGCCATGTCTCCGAGATGGCAATGACTGATGGGTGGAACTTGGTAAGGTGAGTTAGTTCATGAGTCTTTGGACGCAGACTTCGGCGGTTCCATTGCAGAGCAGTTACCTGGTCCATAGTGACCTAAAAAGGATGTTAAAGTGTACTGGCAACGTTGGACGGTATAGGTGAGTTGTTCTGGGAAATCAGATCAATTATGATCTTGATAAGTAGTTGGATAAAATTATCACTTTGAGAGGATACAGGCAGGGATGGGTTTTGCAAAGCACAACCATTAGACATAGCAGACAGGACATCTGTCATAATCTCCTGGTGTGCTTCCTTGTCATAGGATTTACCTAGAGTGGCTTTAGTGGGACGAGTGACATAGACAGTTTTCTTATAAGATTGTGTGCTATGAGAGGGATACATGTTTACAGAGGGGGTGGTTGAAGATTGAGTGAAAGAAATAGGAGGAGTCTGAGCCACCTCATTATATATTATAATTTTGAGGGAAGCGATCTGCCGCTTCAAAGTATGATATACCGTCCTCGGCTATATACCTTTTAATGGCAATTTGTCTACTTTGCTCTGAACTTTTTTTTTTACATTCGATAAACAAGCATTTTACCACAGTCTGATCTGATGGAAAGTGAAGACGCGGTCTACGTTGGTACATGCTTGCCTAAAAGGTACCTATTCACTCTGTATTTGAAGACTCCCCGATTGTATATTTCAGGAAATATAGACGCTGGTACGTTGTTCCATACTTCAACCGCATTATGAAGCTAGATTTGAAGCTCTTCGTGCGTATTTTTTGAATTTCGACCTTGTACGGATGACGTGTTCCTGTGCGTCTTGTTGTTCGATGAAAGATAGGAGATGAGGGAATAAGATTGTGAAGATGATCGCACACTCTCCGAAGTGAATCCTGTAAAACACCGATAAGCTGGCAACTTTGCGTCTATGTTCAAGGCTTTGAAGTCTAGCCTCCACTAAAGCATCGTTACCAATGAGTTTCCTTGCTCGGTTATCTATGGAGTCCAAGGCTTCGAGTTGGTATTTAGCCAAACCATCCCAGAGATGGCTGCAATATTCCATACAAGAACGGACTTGAGCTTGATACAGGTTTGGAAGCTGTCCCGATGTGAAACCGGCGCACTTTCCGAAGGACTCCCAGCTTTTTCGCGGCTACTTCAGCCCTGGACTCGATGTACAACCCAAAATTAAGTTTCAGTGTAAGTCTTACACCAAGCAGCTCCAGTTGGTCGGTTATCGGAACAGCACCACATTACCGCTACTTTCAAGTAGCCTAGATTGATAATACTGCTTCTTTATTTTTTTAACTATTATATTACAGGTTTTTTGTAGTCTAGATACCGTTTTAATGTAGCTTCACTGTTAGGATTCTTTCTAATTTTTTTATATAACTTATCTCATCTTTATATAACTTCCTAAGGCATCTGACAACCCCTATTGTGATCCAGCGCATAAGCGGTCTATTTTTCTTCGGTATTCGAGATATATGAGAATTACAGCCAATATATGATACAAGACGAGACATATACAGTTCCATAGCAACGTTCACATTTTTCAATCTGTAAAGGTCACTCCAACCCTCATCACTTAATTGCGATTTTAGTTTCTCATAATAGACCTTCACTTTATTGTAAACCATTTGATTCCTTACCAAATTGTTTTTATCTATAAATAACATGATAGGCTGAATGGACAGTGGTTAATTCGTCAAACACAACAGTTTTCCTGTTATGACAGCATTTAACCATAAAATGGTCGATACATGTTGCGACTCTTGTAGGTCGGTTAATGCCTTGTCTCAATGCGAACATTGCCATCAAGTCTAAGTAACTTTGTGAATTGCTAGTAAGACTGTATGGCATTATGTCTAAATTGATATCACCTGTAAGCAGAGAGTTGAAATACATAGAGTCGTTATATAGGAACAACACTGCTCCAAAAACCAACTAGAATTTACTTGTTTACATACCTATGCACATGTATATGCAGTTTGTAATGACAAGGAAAGAATATTCAAACATTATGCGTCATATCTGTTGTTAGAAAGAGATAATTCAGCAATTTGTGTTACGGTGTTATTAGCTACTAGTTGATTGGCCAGAGCGCCCGCTGGTGTGATGTTGCTGTGAAAGAGGAGAGTAGGGCAAAACACACTCTGATAGATCGTATTAAAAATTGTTAGCGGGAGTGGTGTCTGTAAACCTAGCATAACAATTTCCAGAATCTCAAAATTTGAGTCAAATTGTGTAGTCATTTTTCCATAGTTACCGTACACAGTGTATGGTTGTGTATGTGGTACGAAAAATATTTGATGTGCGAATTATGATTAAAAAATTTCCAGTTGGACAGAACACATCAAATTTTCGATATATTTTTTAGAAATGAAAACACATTGGTTTTATCGTAATAAAATATTTAATTACAATTTTAAATTATTTCGAACAAACTAAATTTATTTATTTTTTGTCTCTTTTAATCAGGATTATTTTTGTGAGTATAATGAATACGAACTTTAAAAAAAGTTTCTAAATCAAATCTGTATTACACGAATACATAGGTTTAAATATATACTTACTATGAATAAAAGAAAATTATTCTTATAAGAAATAAAATATATTTTTTTAAAGGTAGCAATCAAAATGCATTTTTATACAAAGTAAATCCACCCTAGTTTCCCCTTACACAGTCATGTAATGGTCGCCACGAGACGTTCCGATCACCATTGCGCTGCGATCTCTTTCACTCTCTCACACAAAACGATCCACACATCTCGCTCATCCATTTCATGGAGGCAACAGTCGCCCAAGATGAAACAAAATGACGATATTTTCTATTTTAATCAAAATAGCCATACTTATGCGTGAAATGAAACATTTTTCTTATCTCTCACAATGCCTGTATAATTAGTGCAGTCTCTACAGACACAGGAAGGCATTTTGTCGGACTGTCACGTGGAACGTCATAGAGGCCGGGTTCTCTGGCGTTTAATTAATTTGTGAAAATATCTTTTGTTGTTAATTTCATTCATATATATAGTTTCTAGACCTCATATCTCATGTAGAGTAGTTGTTCACGTGTGTATTTTATATAATTCTTCGTTTGTCTGGTAAGTTTTGTGAATTGTTCATACATTTTATTGTGACGTTTTAGTTTTCTTTTGTTTTAATGGACGAAGCTGCCGGGGGTGGCTGGCCCCCCGAAAATAGTCAGCCAACTACTGATATTGAGCTTAATGATGTTGAATTCCGGTCTGTACCATCCCCAGCTGAGTTTGTATCCATAGGATCTGACTCATCTTCGTTGGATGTAGAACAGATACATAAGAACAGCAATGGTGCTATCGTTACAATCAAACGGAAAAAACACTCCAAAAAACAGAAAAGTTTAAAAAAGAGTAAGGAATTGTGTCAATCACAAGATTCGATCATTCCTCTCGGCCAAGCATCTTCTTCTTCAAATTTAAATATGATACATTCACCTGTTATCACCCAAATTACGGACTCGTTTGCTTCTCCATCTGGTACTGAAAGCCAAACTCCAGGTATACCTGCCTATGTACCATCTGGGAGACAGGTATACAAGGAATCAGACAAAGGCCCATTTGTTATCCATGTACAAAGGGTTGATCCCACACAGTCATCAGCAACTTCCTACCTGCACCCCATTAATTATGGCCGATTTTTAAATAAAAACAACTTTATGCATATTGTTGATGGGAGTATTATTAAAATAGGACGAAACCGCATATCATTGTCCTTTTCAGACCGGACATCTGCTAACAATTTTATAACCATGACATTTTAGTTAAAAATAATTACAAGGCCTTCATACCTACATTTAATACGACTCGTATAGGTTTAGTTAAGGGTATCCCACTTGAGTGGACTGAAGATGAAGTTATAGAGTATGTAAAAATTCCTATCGATAATATAACTATCATTAAAGTTAGACGGTTAAATTATAAAGTGTATTTGGATGGTTCACATATTTATAAACCAACACAAACATGTGTTTTAACTTTTGACGGACAAATTCTCCCTGAGAGAATATATTTATGTTATAACTCCCTTGTGGTTGAGCGTTACTATTACCCGACAATTCAATGCTTTAACTGCTGCCGCTTTGGCCACACCAAGGTGAATTGCCGCTCTAATCCTCGGTGTTTTAAGTGTGGACAAGCTCACTCTGGAGTTACTTGTAAGGCAGACGAAGGTTTTTCATCATTTCTTTTGTGCTCTGGTCTCCACTTTGCCACAAATAAGTGCTGCCCTGAATACAATAGGCAAAAGTCAATTAAAATATCAATGTCTGATAAAAACATATCATATGCTGAAGCGCTCAAACTACATCCACCTGTAAATAGGAGCTTTAGCGATGTAGCATAAACATCAATCGCTAATGTGTCTCTTCCTTCATCATCTATAATTTCTTCTCATAAAAAAACAGTTTTTCTCAAACCTCGACCCCTCCTCTTCAAAGGCTTGGTCATGACCGAGCCGCTCATCAATCTATAATCGCCAGCCCTCCTACTTCTAGCGTAAATGGTCTTGCATATCCTAAATCTGACTCTAACACTACTCCAAATGCCATCCTTGAATTAATCCAAGCATTAACTCAACTTCTCAACTCGTCTGTTAATAATGTACCGTCCAACGTTGCCCAAGCTAACTCATCTCCTGTTTTAAGTTCTTCTCATCATGGCCTCTCTCGGGCTCCAGTGGAACTGCAGAAGCATAAATAATAAAAAACATGATCTTTTGTATTTAATTAATAAGTACCAACCCGTAGTGGTAGCCCTCTCTGAAACATGGCTTAGATGTGATTCCTTTTTTAAGGTTCCGCACTATCTTTGTTTCAGGGAGGACAAACCAATTGCGGGTGGTACTGCCATTCTTATAAAATCCTGTGTAAATAGTACTCCTGTAAATATTCCATTATCATCACTGTCCGACAGTTTTTCTATAGTTGCTGTCAGACTAAAAAACATAACATTCATTTCTGTATATACACCCAGGCCATCTTTAAATATTCTGAACCAAATTAATTGCACTCTTTCCAAGATTAAAGGCCCCTATATAATAATGGGCGATTTTAATATCCATCACCTAGTCTGGGGTTGTGAAGCTTCAGATCCTCTGGCAGATAGTTTATTCAATATAATGGATAGTATAGGGTTGTGCCAATTGAACTCAGGGTCCTCTACCCGGCGTACAAAACCCTATGAGCAGATTAGTGCTGTTGACCTGACAATGGTGTCAGCTAGTCTAGCTCCATCAATGTCGTGGAAAACTTTACATTTCTCTCTTGGTAGTGATCACTTCCCTATTCTGCTTGACCTTCCTTTTTCAAAAATAATCCCAGTTCCATTTAATCCTCTTTTACAATATAAATTGAACAATAATACTCAGTCTGTTGAATGGACCAAATTTGCATCATTGTTAGAACTAATGAGTTCTGATCTTCCTCCCATTATTCCTCATTCATTGAACAATTGTCTTAACTCATTTATATCATGTATTCACTCTGCTGCCAAACAATCATTTCTTGCTAAGGTACAAGTTCTAAAACATAGATCACCTCCGTGGTGGGATCATGAGTGTTCAGTTGCTGTTGCAGATAGGAAGAGTGCGGAAGAAATTTATTCTGAGGACATGACAACTGACAATTATGTTAACTTAACTTCAATCTTGTCCAGTACAAAAGAAATTCTTCACTCAAAAAAAGCAGATGGTTGGAAAAAATTCTGCTCAACTATTTCTCCTAATGCGCATCCTTCTTTTGTATGGAAGTCTATACGAAAATTCCGTGGTTCTTATAGAGAACCTTGTCCGCCATATCCTAGCGATAAAAACTGGATTGAATATTTTATGGATAGTTTAGCGCCTCCTTTTGTTCCTTATTTTATCAATGCTGTTACTCTAAGTTCTACCCATGATGCAAGTTTTTCTTATTTCTCTTTAAAGGAATTACAATATGTTCTGTCTTCTTTGAAAGATTCATCCCCTGGTCCTGATGGAATCCCTTATTCTTTTTTGGTAAACTCTGGGTGTTCCACCTTAAATTATTATCTTGGCATGATTAACTTGATGATAGATATGGGTATTGTTCCAGACCCTTTGAAAACCCAAACTATCATACCAGTGTTAAAACCTGGTAAAGATCCAGAAAGTTATATAAATTATCGTCCTATAGCCATGTCTTCTGTATTGACTAAGAATGCAGAGCACCTCATTAAGAATCGTCTTGAATGGTTTATTGAAAACAGAAATCTTTTACCTAACTCACAATATGGATTTCGTAAAGGTAAAGGTTCTCTAGAATATTTATCAATGCTAGTTACTGATATCAGGCTTTCTTTTTCAAGAAATGAGTCTGTTGTTGCTGCATTTCTGGATATCTGCTCAGCTTACGATAATGTAGTCCTTTCCATCCTTAAATACAAAATGGAAAACATTAATATTCCGGGAAAGATCATTAATTTCATTATTAATCTTTTTACGGACCGCTCAGTCCAACTCAGAGTTGGTGGTGAAATTAAATCAACTAGATTTTTAAACAAAGGTTTACCACAAGGCTCTGTATTAAGTCCTCTTCTATTTAATATTTACACTTATGACTTAAGCCAGTCTGTTCTGCCCTATTGTCGTATATTGCAGTATGCTGATGATTTGTGTCTATATGTGTCACATAGTGACATAGAAAAATCAGCGCAGAAATTATCTCAAGCTCTCTATTCGTTAAGCATGTGGCTAAATAGTAATGGTTTAGATATAGCCCCAGCAAAAAGCTCTATTGTCATATTTTCCAGAAAACGTTTAAAACCTAGACTTAATATTCTGCTTAATAACACAAGAATTCCTGTAGAAAATGAGAAAAAGTTTTTAGGTTTAATTATAGACAGCAAATTGAACTTTTCGTCCCACTTAAATTATATTTCAATAAAATGTGAAAAAAACCTGAACATACTGAGATGCTTAGCTGGCGTTTGGTGGGGTTCTCATCCTTTTTACTTAAAGCTCCTATATAATGCTATAATTCGTAGTGTAATAGATTATGCTTCGTTCTTCTTAGATCCAGCTAGTAAAAAGGCTCTAAATTCTTTAGATGTCATTCAAGCAAGAGCCTTACGCATCATATTAGGTACAATGAAATCTACACCTAAAACGCCATGCAAGTGGAGTGTGTCGACCCTCCCCTAGATTTAAGACGACAGTACCTTTCAGATATGTTTTTGTTCCGACTATTTCAGTTCTCTACGCATCCTATTTTTCCAAAATTACAATTGTTGTTGAGCTATATATCATTGCCTTATTGGAAACAAAAAAAGTTCCCTTGTCTTCTTATGAGTTACACAAAAATAATAAACTTTAGGTTCCCAACTCTTAGAAACCCTAAAATCCCCTTATTTGAGTTTGATTTTGAAACTGTCTTGTTTGAACCCACTCTACATCTTAACCTAGATTTAGCTAAAGGAGACATTTCTGCTAATAAACGTTTTTTGTGTATTCAAGATGATCTTTGGCGTGGTTGGTACTATATTTTTACAGATGCTTCTAAACAAAATCAAGAAGGTTGTGTTGGTGTTGGTCTATTCCACCAAAATTATAACATTGTTCAGAAAATAAAGTGTCCGCCTGAAACATCTGTCTTTACTGGTGAATGTAGAGGGATCATGGAGGCTGTTAACTACATACTTCTTTTTAAATTAAGTAAATCTGTTATTTTCTCAGACTCCTTGAGTGCTCTTCATTATTTCCAAGCTAATCCATTTATTCATGGTTCAAGAAACTGGATTATATTTCAAACTAAAAAATTATTGCTAAAATGTTCATCTCTCGGTTATACGGTTCATTTAGCATGGATCCCCAGCCACAGTAATATTTTAGGTAATGAAAAAGCAGATAAAATTGCGAAGGAATCAATTATTTGTGGTGATAAAGTCCCTTTTCAGAATTACCCGCAAGATCTATTACTTATTCCTAATCACTACCTACAATCTAGATGGTCAAAAAGGTGGTTGATTTCTAGTAAAAGAACTGGTACTAACTTTGCTAAATATCAACGCGATATAAGTAGTAAGCCTTGGTTTTTTAAATATAAATGTGATAGGAGAACTAGTTCAATAATATCTAGAATGAGTTTGGCCACTGCTGTTCTGATGTTCATCTTAAAAAACTGAGAATTAAAGATACATCAATATGTGAATGTGGAATGGATGAAGGCAACCTCAACCATGTATTTTTTTCTTGTTCCCAATTTGATCATTGTGCATTATATTCATTTCTTGTTGATCATAAATTTCCACTACCTGTTCATATATATAATATTTTGTGTGACATCAACCCCTCCTCAGTTAACATAATAGCATCTTTCATACATTTAAATAACATAAAACTTTAGTTTGTATATTGCTTAAAACATTAGTTTCATCCCACTTCAACAAAGCATCCTATAAGTAATAATATAATAGGTACCCTGTAGATATATATATTTATGTAAGTAGAAGTAGTATGTAGTTTCATAAAGATATTTTCCTTTGTTTCAGATTGCCCTAATTTCAAAAATCGTTTATTTTATTTCTTTTAATAACTCTTTTGACGTGACGGCAATAATGTTCTAAACGTTTGCCAAAACAAAAACAAACAAACAAACAAAACAAGGCATTTTGTCCACAACTTTTTCCTAAAAAACACGATTAGCGGTGACGTATTTACCGGAAGCTTGGAAGTGCAAGACTGGTAGCGACTACGGCAATTACCTTGCATTCTTCTAGTAAAAATGGGGAGTTCACAACTCATCTACAGGTAAAAAAATCTTAGCCTGTAAGTATAACATTTTGACACGAAATATTTTGGAGAACCGATTTTATTGAATTTATGTAATTAGTAGGATTTCTAAAAAACGGTGGTGTATATGAGCAAATAATAGAATATTGGTGACCAATTGATATCAGTAAACAATTTCCCTCTATTACGTTTGGTTCTGAAAAGGTTGCTTTTATTTCTTCACGTACGTACACCACAACACCGTCATTTTTATTTATTACTAGACATTTTTTAGTAAAAGACATATTATAATTATCAAGAAATGGTGGTAGGTTGTTGTAGCTTATCCAGCATTCGGTACAGATGATAATGTCAATTTTTATATCAATAGTAGACAAAAATGCCAAAAATACATCTAAGTTACGATTTATCCTACGTATGTTTACTGAAATTATGGAAAGAAAACTGTCGCTCGTGTGTTGAGTAATATTTAAAGCTCTAGAACATTGGCTGGGGTCGCTGATTGATATGCATTTTGGGTTTCCTATATTATCTACTTCCGACAGTACAAAATCATTAATATGCCCTATATTATATATAAATTATTAAAGAAGTACCCGTGTGTATTATAATGGTATATGTAATGTAAGTAATTAAATTTAAATTAAAGTTGAATAAAATAGTACTTAATAAATTGTTTAAGTTGTGTGGTTGTGTTCCGTATATTTTCCGTAGCCGTGCACTCCAGCAGCACGTGCCTCACGGTCTCATCTTTCTGTAAACATCCTCTGCACAGTGGACTGTCCGTTGCACCAGTTTTGTGAAGGTGATAATTTAGGTTGCAGTGGCCTGTGATAAGGCCTACTAAAAGTCGCAGGTCTTCTCGCTGCAGTTTCAGCAGATTGTTTGTTGTGTTCTTGTTCAAGGTTGGAAACATAGATCTTGCTTGTTTGCAGTCCTTTTTTTTTCCCACATAGTCTGTTGTTCTACTTCAGTGTAGCGACAAAGTAGGTTCCGTACTTCCACCGCTGAGGGCTTGCAGAGGTCGTTTAAGTCTCCACTTACCTGTTGCTTGGTTGCATTTTTAGCGAGGATATCTGCTTTTGTATTCCCCGGTCATGAGCCATGTCCTTTAGTCCATGCTACTACGATTCTGTATTTCTTTGATAAGTTTTGGAGAACCTCATAACACTCGGCTATCACTCTTGACCTGGTTACCGGCCTTCTAAGTGCATAGATGACCGCCGCGCTATCCGTTGTAAATGCTAGTAATTCCCTTTCTCCAGAGACTGTGGTGGCCATCTCGTCTTTGTATGAAATGTCTTTTGCTGCTAACAGTAGGCCCATAGCCTCTGCTTGTGTCGGTGATGTGATCTTATTCAAGGCCTTTGAATTTGAGATACCAATTTCCGGCGAAAAATACCCGCAACCTGTTCCCGTTTTGTTTTTTGCCCCGTCTGTGTACATGTTGTATGTCGGCGAAAAATCATGCAGAGCAGTTTTCTCAGTAACCAGCTCATACCTTTTCTTGTCAAGGTACGTGCTGACTGTCTTATCAGTGCCTTGTCTTATCAGATTCTGGGATGATTTTTGTTGCCTTTTGAAGTATTCTACTATGGTTTGTATTCGGTCCTGTGTCCTTCCACTGGCCCGTAGTTTTTATCCTTAGCGCTGATGCCATTGCTTCTTGCTGTATATGAAGATGCAAAGGCGTTAAGCCTAATATTACGTCTAGGGCTGCCGACGGTGTAGTTTTCGTGCATCCACTAATAAGAGAGCAAGCCAATCTTTGGGTTTGCTGTAGTTTAGCTATTGTGGTTACCAGATTTGTTCGTGGCCACCACACTACGCATCCGTAGGTGAGGACTGGCTTTACTATAACCGTGTATAGCCAGCGGCATAGCTTCGGCTTTAGTCCCCAGTCTTTTCCTACTGCTCTAGTGCTCTGCATGAGAATAATTGTAGCTTTTCTGGTAATATGTTCGAGATGTTTTCCCCACAAAAGTTTACTATCCATGGTATGGCTGGATAGTAAGTCGCCCTCGTTGTTGACTCTTTTAAGCGACTTATAGTCGGCTAAGAATTCTAACCTTTGATAGTTCTAATTTCAGGCAAATACCTACTATTCTATAGGATTAAATTCGTTGCTAATGTAATTACTTTTACTTAAGCAATTACAATGCTGTATGAGTCTTTTTATAATAAAAGTAGGTAGGTGGTTAAGTAGGTACTAACTTAAATGTATGTAATGTATAACTTTAATGTAAGTATGGAATGTTCAATGCCGCTGTTCACATATCACTGTTATGTATGTTACGTCTTAACCCTATTCCTTTTTCGTTTTATTTTCTATCATAAAGCGTTTTAATGCTTTTTAAAACCAGGTTTTGTACCATACATATCATTAAAGTTCTGTGGCAGCTTGTTGTACAATAGTGGCACTTTGTATCTGTACATTCGTTCACCGTAGTAGTTTTGAATGTAATTCGTTTCTATAGTAAGCTAGGGTTTAGATGCTTGGCGGGTAGAGTAATGGTAAGTTCTAGGTATTTTATACATAAGATCCTTTTGGTGAACTGCTCGGAACTTGACAAGTAATCTTAAAGTTTATGGTAGGCCTGCTGGCCTCAAGCAACCACTACGGTAAGTAACACCATTATCATATTTTATTTTTACGCAGAGGAAGATTTTCTATCCTGATCACCAGCCCAAGGGGTAGAGCTGGTGCGCGTGTGGGAGTCTCCGCCAGAAGGGCAGAATACCCACCAAACCTCTGCGGTGTTCCATCGTCATCGACGATGGTGGCGGGAACCGTGGGACCATTCGTATTCACCACAGCCCCCACCGACGTCGCTGCCCGCCTACGCAGGCCCAGTCTCTGGGAGGGTGTAAAAAGCCCTCCCCATTACCACCTCGTGGGATGCCCCGGAACACGCGGGCCATCCACACCATGTGGGGACCTAACCCTAATTGGGGGCACCAGCCGTACCCACAGCCGATACCATAGGTTCTCTGAGCGGAGACGGAGTGCGAGCCCGATCGGTGTCCGCGCTCTCCGGAGCGGGAGAGAGACGAGATCTATCTCTCTCGACAATCAACATCACGACCTCGCAGAAAGAGACCATCGCCTTCCATGACCTCTCGTCGTCGACCATCTTTGTTAAGATGGTTGACAAGGAGAGGTCCGCCCCCACGACTGCAACCAGGGACTGCCGCGCCTCGACAGCCCCTGGGCAAACTTCCAGCACGTGCTGCGCGGTTTCTTCCGCGCAGCCGCACTGGTGGCACACAGGGGTCGCCTCCCTCCGGACAACGTTGCACAAGTATCTCCCGAAGCACCCATGCCCCGAGAGGACCTTAGTCATCCGGAAGGTAAGACACCCATGCTCTCGATGGACCCATTCCTTGACCACCTCTCTTGCTGAGAGGTAGTCCCTGAAGACCATTATCATACTAAGTCAATACATATCAAGGTTCCGACTTACTATAGGTTACATTACTAACAAAACTATCAAGGAGCCTTACTCCAAAAAGCAAACTACTAACTTTTGTTTGACGGATTTCACGTGTTCTACGGTGAAATTGAAAAAGCACAAATACATATAACGCTAATGAAATGTAATGACAGGTGTAGAATAAAGTTGTAATAGATATATTTTATGTTAAAGTGATGATGATTTATGAAGTTTTATCACTTTTTCATTTGTTAATTTGTAAAGGTTTGATTTTATGTAGGTATGTGCGTAAATCATCTAGAAATTAAATAGAACTAATGTTAAAACATATATAGAACATTATAAAACAAACATTTTATAAATCTGATAAATATTTACATACTGAAACTATACGAGTGTAATGTTTATATGAGTATATAACTTTCTTCCTATAGTAGATCAATCAGTAAATACTCGGGGTCAAGATTCTTATTTAGCCCCAGGGAGATCGGGGTCCACGGTTTCGCCACTCACCGACGGTTCGCCACAAAGCCACTCCTGCGGTATTAATTAATTATATTATTATATTATTCTAATATTAATTTCCGGAATATGTTTTGAAATATGATTTAAATTGTGTGGTAAACATAACATCGGCGAGTAATAGTTAAAAAGCTTAGGAATATTTTTTGTAGATCATACTATAGTAAAGTGAAATAATTGTCCATGACGTTCACACTGCTGGCTTTGGGGCCTTCTTCCCTAGAGATAATCCACATGGGAATATGCGGGCCACGCTTAGGCATGAATGATAGTGAGGCAAATTTGATGTATACCAAAAGTGCAAAAATAACATCATTAATATCAATTTTTACATATAAATTTTGAAAAAAAACCTAACAATGTCACCACGGTTTCAAACGCATTTATAATATCTAAAAAGAATTATTGTTATTATTATTTATGATATTAATTTTAACTTGAAAATGTGATACTGGTGCACTTCATTTTACTTTTATTTTCACAGGTCGTGCTAAATGGAGCCACCCTGTATTTTTTTGTGAAATGGATAATATTAATCCCTATTTTGTCTTTGCACCATGCCTGAGAAAGGAGCATTTATCTCATTAAAGCATTGTTATGAAGAATCAGCGTTTTCTTTACTTAGTCTTTTAGATCTGTTCGTGCCTATCCATTTCTAACAGAACAGTGCTCAAACTGTGCATTCACATATTTTTTTACTAATGCTAGGTTATAACTGGAGTAGTGGTCCGCTGGATCTCCTGACCTTACATACCCTTTCAAATAATCGTTCCCATTCTATATCAAACAGGATTTAGTACAACGCGAACTTGTTCGCAGAACTTAAATGAGGTTTAATCATTCATTTCTTACATTTAATGAATGCGTAAAAGTTTGCGTTGTACGAAATCTCGTTTGTTAAAGATAAGGAGTGATTATTAGTATTTAGCAGTATTACGGGCATGGTATGTACACCTCAAATAAATATTATCGGGGGTCTTCAAGAGATGGCGATAAAATCACATCTTGTCCTTTTATTTTGTTTATGAATTGTATGTATTTTAAGTAACTTGGAGTATCTGTTATTGTATGAGTATATTATATTAATTTAATTTTATTATTTTCTATCCTCTGAATAGTCTGTGGACACTACGTAGTTGTGTGTGTGGTGTGGTTTTCAAACAAAGAATATAATGGATAAAGCATAGATTAGTCAGAATATATCTGGATAAAGGATGTATACATATTATAGTATATAGTCCGATTAATCTATGGATGTATCTTATAGTCTGTGTCTTATATCTTTAGATATAGTCATAGATTAATAAGACTATATTTTATATAGTCTGATAAATCTATGCTTATAGTCTGTGATGTATTTTGAATTTATTCATTTTTATTTTATTTATTAGGTAAATGAAATTCTCATAAAAGCTAAATTATTGTATTAGAAATTGCTTCACGTCCGATCCCATATCATATTCGTAAGTCTTGTATAATTTAAAACGTTAAGTTCCAAGCAAGTCAAGTTTTATCGTATGTATGCCCAAGTACCTATTTGTGCTCAGACTACATAGCTATTTGTGTGTTCAACAGAAAATACCCCTTGTTCGTTTGTAGCAACTAAGCATGTTTGTAGTCGGGTCTTGGATGTTGTGAGTTCTCATTGTGTGTGTCAATTTTAATAAGGCAGGGTGGAAAAGTGCTCTATCTAAACAAATATTCTTAGGTTAGGCTGTGAAAAGCTTTATAAACTTAGTCTCCTGGGGGCAGGAAGTTGTATAAGGAATCAAATTCCCCCGTATCCCCTAACATCACCCTTCCTCGCTAATTAGTGCAGTTGTTTCTAATTGTAGTTAGTTAGGTAACAGCCTAAACCTTTATAGTTTAACTTCTTGAGGCCCAATGCCCTTAAATCCTTTTGTTCTGATATTTGAGAGATGATATCTGAGATTCTCAAATACTTAATTGATAATATAGAACTCGTCTACACCATTTTATATATTCCACAGCAATTTGAATGTTACAGCATGCTGCCGAAGACCCCACTACAGGTAGCTCCTTTGATCAGTCTTCTTGTGTCCTCATTTTACTGAACTGAAGTGTCAAACATCTGAAGTATAAACATAAGATATTAAAATGACCACCATGTGTGAACTAGAGATAAATTAATAGCAAAAGTAAAATACAAATTAAAATTATACACAATATTTGGATACCCATTTTGGGAAAACTCATGAAAATACAGAGTCCACACTAACATCGGAAACTTCAAGCAACATGGATTGCACTAAAACATCACTCACTGTTCAAAAACGTTATGCTTGCAAATGGTGTGACCATAGAACTACAAACTCAAGTAGTTTGAAATGTCATATGAGGACACATACGGGCGAGACACCATATCATTGTAATATATGCAATTTCAAGTGTAAGCAACCTACGCAATATAAACAGCATATGATGAGACATTCAGGTGAAACTTACATGTGTGATATGTGTGATTATGAAACCGTGAAACCAGACCATTTTAAGAGACATTACAAAATACACACTGGAGATAAACCACATAAATGTAATTTTTGTGATTATGAAGCAATACAAGCAGGTGCCTTACGAGACCATATTATGAGGAAACATACGGGAGAGAAGCCATATTTATGCAATATATGTGATTATCAATGTGCAGCAGCTAACAGTTTGATGCGTCATGTGAGAACACACACTGGAGAAAAACCTTTAGCATGTGATTTTTGTGCTTATAAAACTACTTTTTTAACCAATTTAAAAAGACACATGAGAAAGCACACCGGAGAGAGGCCATTTGCATGTCATTTGTGCGATTATAAAGCATCGCAATCTAAAAATTTAACTGAACATGTTAGAACACACACTGGAGAGAAACCGTATGCATGTGGCATGTGCGATTATAAAAGTGTGTGTGCTGCTAGTGTGAAGAAACATATTCATAAAATTCACACTGGTAAGAAACCATATGAATGTAATATTTGTAATTATATGACTGATACTGCGAGACAGTTTAAGAGCCATCTTAAAACACACATTGCATAAAACTCTACTTGGATGTGTACATAATTTATGTAATGAAGTTATTGATGGTAACAAGTAAATTAAGATTTTGCATATCACTGCAGGACTATTATGTATCTCAGTTGCTAACAAATGTTGATTAAAATCTTGAAAAATGGTGGCTCTATGTTAGTTTTGGCAGTTTTGATTTTTGGTAATTTTGTTACTTCATCATTTTCTAAATTCTTCAGTATAATAATTTTAAATCAAATGGTTTATTTGTCAAACATGTGTATACACACTAAGCTAAGCAAGTTTGTAAGTTCTTAATAATAGAAAGGAAGGCCTAACCTGTTTTGCTCTTACAAATTCACAAATTAGCAATATAGGTAAAATGTATATTTCGTCCGTGAACTTCTGAGATCTCCTATCTGATTATACACACATTTTACAGGAGGAACTATAAACTGATTTATTTAGTCACCGTGAAGACTATTGAAAAAATAAAAAAACACTTGGTCTCTTTTTAAGTGCTTTTACTATTAATGTTGCAAAATAGCTATTATTTTGAGCTTTTCTTTATTTGACGGAAGTTAGGAGTTTTAAGTTTTCAAATTTTCAACAAAATGCAGATAGGAGATATTTACATTAGTTACTTAAGAGGAATCATCCCCAAAACTATGAACGAAGTGTACGAATTTGAAGATATGATTTATTAGAAAAAGCCAGAAAAATAGTAAAAATAAAATTAGGTATTTATTAGCCATAAAAATCAAAAAAACAAAAACCAAAATTAAATCTTCTGACATTCAAATAAACTTAAATCTTAGAAAATAAAAATAATCTCTAGTTATGATAGGAACTAAGTTTTTAAACAGTCTTCAAACAACTTAAAACAATTCTAACAAAAATAATGTTTCCTTAAATTCAAATAATCAACTAATACAAAGAAGTAGAAAATTAAGGATCATAAATTAAATGAGTATTAATGATCATTATGAGGTAATGAGTCATAAAAGGAATGGCAGTCCAGTGGAATTACTGACTTTAGTTCCTGTAGGTGTTTGTAGTTCTGGTTTGTGATTGGTATTCTATTTTTATGTAAGGGAGGATACTCTCTTACTATTGAAATTTTGTTTACACGTTGAGGGAGAGTATCCCAATCGGAATCAAAGTCCAGTTTCAATTTAATGATACCGTCTTTGTTGTAACTGATAGCCCTTATATCTGTAACTTTCGGATCTCCAGTCTTGCGACCCGGCCGTATTGAAGTATAGCGTAATGTTTCAGGAGATGAAAAGTTTTTAAAAAATGTGTAGTCAACCATAATGGTTTCATAGGGATTTCTACGGGCTTCTTTAGTAACCGACAAAAAGTCGCTTGGAAGGTGGATTAATCTATTTTTCAATTTTCTTTCTATGGCACTATGCACACAGTCTCCTTCCATCTGAGTGTGTCCGACCTCAAGGTACTTTTGAACAATAGACACTTCATGTTGCATAGAAAAATTCAATAGGGCATTGGATAAAATATTATTTCTGTTTTGGCTTGTGCAGCCATCTGAGTATATTATAATTGGTAAACGTCTGGGCAGGCAATGGCGAGTCAAATAATCTAATGAAATGTTATGAAAGTTGCGTAAGTAGAATGTGGTGAACCTCCTTTGAATATACGTAGACAGTTTCTTTCTGATCGGTTCATCTTTAAATTAATACAAAATTCAGAACACCCTCTTCTTCAAAAATTAAACCTTCTTTTTGACCTATTTGACAGTAGTAATATGGATTCAATACCTTGCCTACTCCATAGCTTCATCAAATTTACTAAAGTCCGTAGTCCTGTAGCTCAATACCAATCAAATCCTTTGTATAGCACACCATATGAAGCCCTAATTTTTCAACCAAATATAATTCTATACTTTGGAATAGATAAAGATTCACCTAACTCTGTTCAGTTATTTAATAAAAAAATTAGTTCCCAATTCCAGCACTGGAAGGTTATTTTTACGGATGCATCTAAATTATCGCCTACTAGTGTTCTAGGTGCAGCAGTTTGGATCCCTTTTACAAGGATATGCCTCAGTTTTAAATGCCCACCTTATACCTCCATTTTCACTGGGCACTGGCTATTTTTGAAGCCATCCTCTTTGTTAAATCACACAAGCTCAATCGCTCAATCATCTTTTCAGACTCAAAGAGCTGCCTACAAGCCATTCTTTCCAATCCTTTCCACAAAATTTCTCGATTCCCTTTGATTCTTAAAATAAAACACCTACTGTTTGAATGTCACAAATTAGGAATTAATATTGTCCTTGCCTGGATTCCAGGGCACTCTGGAATTCCTGGCAATGAAACAGCTGACTCCTGTGCAAAAGCAGCATCTCAAATTGGCTCCCTAGAACATTTCCAAATTTACGCTCATGATCTATGCCTGCTCACCAAATCCCAACTTCGAGATTCTTGGGCAAAGTATTGGGAATCTTCTATGAAACTTAAAGGCAAATACTACGGTGAAATTCAACCAGATCTGCCAAGGACCCCGTGGTTTTTTAAGTTCCGAGCGGCAAATAAACAGATCACCTCTACAATCTGCCGCCTCCGCTTAGGTCACTCTTGCACTCCAGTTCATTTAGCTAAAATGAGAATAAGAGACCACTCAATATGCGAGTGCGGGCTGGACGAAGGAGACGTGGACCACATACTTTTTAGTTGTCCCAAACATCGTTCCCTCTATGATTTTCTACCACCAAAAATCCCCAGACCTGTTTCCTCTAAATACCTTCTGTCACAAATATTCTCTCCCCTAGTAAATTATTTAATGTGTAAATTTATAAGTGTAAATAATATTAAACTGTAAATACATATATGTTCCTAACATTTTTATTACTATTTATTTTGTCTATATTATATATGTATATATAATCTAACTCCTTGTGATGTCAATCTGTGTTGTCCTTCTTTGTTTTAGGTAAATCAACTGGATACTAATTCTCAGCGTGACTCTCCCTATGTACCACCGGTCATATTATTAAAAAACAATTGTTAATTCTCCTGATGGTTTATGACACTAGCACAACGGACACTGGCAGAATTGTGACAATAGTCGCAGAAGCCATAATCTAAGAACTGAACTGAAAGTTGCGTAGGTAGATGCTGATAAATCACCTTCCGTTTCTGTAAACCAGTAACAAGTACAATCATGTGAGGCTAAATCGTAAATGGAAAAATTGTGCACACACAATTTGGTCTTGTAATAAACAGCGCTGGCGGTGATAAACGGACACACCTTAACAGATTGTAAATCCATCGTCAAAACTATGCATTTACCATTTATTGCTTCACTTTTGTCTTTAATTTTTTCTTCACGAGCTCGATTTTTCTTGCGCAGGTGTATTTGGAAATCATCCTCAGACACATTACCAGTCTGATGACCCACACAGGTATCACACATGTCCTTCTTTATTGTATGGATAGCTATATTCTTGGATTTAAGTGTCTGTGTAAATTTGTTTCTAGCATAGGGATTAACCTCCTTTTCTGAGCAAAATTGTTTGTATGTACTGTATAAGTGATTGATATTCCGATAAATGGGCTCTAGGTAGACTTTGCTGGAGTTAACCACACACATTGCAGTTCCTGGAAAAATTGGTTGACTTCTTAGAAATCTATTGTATTATTGGCCAAATATGGCGAATCGCGAGTCAACGGGTTAAGACGATTGTAATGCGACGGCATTTTAGGCAACTTATCCAAAAAGCTATTCAGGGCATCCGCACGTCCCTGACAAGGTAATGCTCTGGGGCGGCGGTTACGATTCATATTTTCTTCCGATGGATGCATGCCACATTGCCCTCTTTTGGCCCAACTCTGTACTGAAAATGATCCGAGACAAAGAGTCTGAAGAAACATTTCACGACATTCTCGCTTCTTAGTTGTGGTGCCATCATTGGGATTGCTAACAGGAAGAAAATAAATTAAAGTACCTACCTGATCTTCTCGAACTTTCAGATACTGTTAGTCTGCCTTTTCCCTGAAAAGTTGATGCCAATCCATGTCATTCCATAATTGATGAAATATCTTATTCCTATCGTCATCACCTACTTCACCACAACATCTGATCTTACTCTTTCTGCAGAAATTCGAAATACACCTAGGTCCAATGACCCTTGAGTTTCGAATTTGGGGTTGAATTTTTTCACCCCTTGGCCGTTTGTACCCTACATACTCTTTACCCTCCATTCGCAATCGCTTCGTAACATTTTTTTTCCATCTTTCTGGTTGAGCTTCTTTTAGTCGACGCCGGCCTTCTGTCATATCGCCATAGTGGACTACCTCCTGGATAGTGTCCGTAATTTGAATATTTGGTTGGATATTTTCGGAATCAGAGCTTATTGCATCGTGGTTGGGTGGTTCGTAATCACTGTCGTCATCTGGCGAAAAATCATCAAAAAATTAAGTAGAATCTGGTCTAGGTGGTGGTGGCGAAGTTGGTGATTCTGGTGTTGCACATACTAAAAAAGGCAGTGAATCTGTCGCTATCAAGTCTTCTAATTGAACGAGATCTGCGTTGTTATCGGTATTAAATGTGGCAAGATCAATCTGTTCTGGAATATGAGTAGGAGTTGAGGTTGCGGGTGCAAGATTATGAGCTTCACTTGAGCTACAAATTTTGTTTACTAGTGCGTGAGCCCTGTTCCTAGACGCCATTATTGATGAGGCTGCAAAAAAAACAGATCCAAAAGATTAATATTAATCAAACGTTATACCTACTTACTAAACTACCTACCTACCGCAGAGATATTGATTGCAATAAGTAAAAAATAGGTAAAACAAAATAACTCTAATAGAAATTTATTCTATCTGATATGAATCTAATACAAAAGATGCATTATTTACGTAAAAAGTGTTCGAAGAAATTACTCCTATCTGTTACATAAACTTAAATGTATCTCAGCTACATCTAGTTTTAAGTATTCTAGGAAACATAAGTAACAAAATCGTTTTAGGTAGTCATCATCATCATCATCTCAGCCGTAGGACGTCCACTGCTGAACATAGGCCTCCCCCATGATTTTCCAAAAGGACCGGTTGGAAGCGGCCTGCATCCAACGTCGTCCTGCTGGACAAGCACCCATATAAACTCTTCAGCATCATGCATGATCATGCTACAATTTGTTTTCCTGTTTTAATTAAAAATTATGTGCTTTACATAAAATTGTGAAAAAGTGTGTTTCTATGTTAAGAATAGAATTGTTATTTGTTTATTCTTATTTATATAAATATGTAATATGTGTTAATTCAGTATGTGTGGTGTAATATGTATTTAGCATTAGGTCTTCTAGTATAAAGATAGTAAAGGATATATTATATCCTTGACTTTTTTTTATTTATTTGGGTTATGGGCGAGTAGCAATATGCTGATGTGCCCATATCACACTGTCGAATTTTTATTTAAATGTTCACATAATGTCCACAATGTTTAAAGTCCACTGGTGCACTGATCACAGGTTAGCAAGAGTTTTCAAATAATTAACTTAACTTCTGCAACCAGCCATCAAGCCGGTTTTTAAAGTTGTTCCCTGATGTAGCACTGACCACCTTCTAGGGCAACCTATTCCAGCTGTAAACCACTCTGTTGCTGAGGGTGTGATGCCCATGTTAGTATTGGCAGGATCTCGCTGGATTCTCTGGTTGTGGCCCGTGCTGTGCTCGCGATTACAGCATTTAAACCACTCGGCTAAATCAAAGAGGTTGTAGTATCCATTCAATATTTTTAAGGTCATTAAATCCCCACATAACCTCTTTTCTTCCAAGGTGGTGAGGCGCAGGGTTTCCAGCCGCTGTTCATAGTTCCTGCGGTGCAAGGCTAGTGGCATCTTGGTACCTCTCCTTTGCACACTTTCTAGGAGAACAATGTCCTTTCAGAAATATGAGTTCCAGACTTGAAACCCATATTCCAACAGCGGTCTGATGTAGGTCTTATATATCTAATGAATATTTCGATAGTTATTGCTGGGAAAGCTTTACGGATTACATATATAAAAGAATTTGCCTTTTTGGGGATCATGTCTTCTTCTATCGCGATCTAGGCGATCTATCTGTCATCACTTATGTGCTCTTCCCACTTTAGATCTGTTGATATAATAACACCCAGGTCTCTCTGTTGCTGGACTGCAGCACTCTGACATGGCCCTCCAAGCTGTAAGCAATATGCGGATTATTCCATACCAGATGTAAAATGTAGTGTATTACACCTGGGATGGAATAATCCGCTTGGCAAACTTGGCAGCGTTCAGTCTAATGACCCAATTTCTGGTCCAGAGTTGTATTCGTTCAATGTCCTGCTGGAGCTGCCCTGAATTGATGAGCGGATTGGCAAAGAGTTTTCCATCGTCAGCAAAAAAAAGCCGTTTGACACTCTATGAGCTCTATCAAGTCTGTTATGAGAAGTCCAAACAGGAGGGGTACGAGCACTGAGCCATGCGGAACGCCGCTAAGGACTTGTCTGCACTGTGACAAGTGGTCACCAATTCGAACTTGGAAGGTTCTGTCTGACAAGTAATTAGCAATCCATGTTAGAAGCTTCCCCCGTACGCCGAAATGGTCCAGCTTCGCTAGGAGACGACCATGTGGAACTTGATCAAAAACTCGCTCAAAAACTTGCTCGTTCGAAGTCTGGGTAGATAACGTCTACCGGACTTTGACCATCTACCTCTTTGCGCCAGGACTGCTCACAGGAAAGCAGATTAGTTATTGTTGACCGCTTCTCCACGCACCCATGCTGCTTCACGCAGATGATACACTCCCTATTCAAGAAGTGTGTGAGGTGTTTGCATATCATTTTTCGATCACTTTCATCACTGCCATCACACCATGCTGGTGAGACTAATTGGTCGGAAGTTTTCTGGCTTGGTTTTGTCACCATTTCTTAATATGTAATGGGAGTAACAAGCATGTCTCCAGTCCATAGGCAAGTATCCAGTGTACCAAGAGCTTTTTATAAGTACAGTCAAAACTGGCGCAATAACTGCTGCACAGTTTTTCAGGATGCAGCCTGGAAGCAGATCCGGACCAGGAGCCGACTGAGTATTCAGGCCCATTAAAGATTTCACCACTTGATGCTTTTTGAAATTCATCGGCAAACACATTTGCCATATCTTCTAGTTTTGTTACAAGATTTCCACACTGACTTCGAATCGCTGGTGGAATACTAACTTTGGTAGTTATACATCTCCGAATATGAGAATAAAATATTTTGTCACCGAAGCCTAAAATGTTGCATTCATAAATGCTCCTTTCTTTTCTTGACAGCGCCACACATTTATTGTTTAGGTCACGATATAACTTGTAATCATTTTGGTCCTTCGATACCTTATACTTATCCCAATGGTTTTTTTTCTTATATTCATTCAAGAACTTCTTTGGTTATCCAGGGCTTATTTTTAGTTTACGTGGTTTAATTACTTTTAACCCTCTATTGCATGAATTAACAAGGAGGACCGAAAAAAATATTTTGGTGTTATATCGTGTTTTGTTAGGGCTAATTGGATAATACAAAGTGAAAAAAAATATTATACATGAATTAGTTTGGAAAATAATTTTCTAAGAAAAAAATGGCTTCGTATGCATTAACGACTATGGATACAAATGCCACTTTTGGCTTCCGATGCACAGAAAATACTTAATTATATCATGTGAAAATCTTTGAAACATCTTTTTTTTTTATTGAAACATAAGAAAACCTTACATTTTGTAGACAGGCGATAAATAAATTATTGACTCCCAAAAAAAAGTTGATAATTTCGCCCAGCCGCCATCTTCGATTTCAATTTTGTTAGCATTATCGGCTTCAACGCCCTCGAAAACCATGAAAACGAGACCCATGACGATAAAGTTTATGATTTCGTGCAAACGCCTAATTGAATTTCTATTTTGACAGCACTATTGACTTCGACACCTTCGAAAACCATGAAAACGAGACCCATGACAATAAAGTTTATGATTTCGCGCAAACGCCTAATTGAATTTCTATTTTGACAGCACTATTGACTTCGACACCCTCGAAAACCATGAAAACGAGACCCATGACGATAAAGTTGATAATTTCGCGCAAACGCCTAATTGGATTTCTTTTTTGACAGCACTATCAACTTCGACACCTTCGAAAACCATGAAAACGAGACCCATGACGATAAAGTTTATGATTTCGCGCAAACTCCTAATTAGATTTCTATTTTGACGGCACTATTGACTTCGACACCCTCGAAAACCATGAAAACGAGACCCATGACGATAAAGTTGATGATTTCGCGCAAACGCCTAATTGGATTTCTTTTTTGACAGCACTATCAACTTCGACACCCTCGAAAACCATGAAAACGAGACCCATGACGATAAAGTTTATAATTTCGCGCAAACGCCTAATTGGATTTCTATTTTGACAGCACTATTGACTTCGACACCTTCAAAAACCATAAAAACGAGACCCATGACGATAAAGTTTATAATTTCGCGCAAACGCCTAATTGGGTTTCTATTTTGACAGCACTATTGACTTCGACACCCTCGAAAACCATGAAAACGAGACCCATGACGATAAAGTTGATAATTTCGCGCAAACGCCTAATTGGATTTCTTTTTTGACAGCACTATCAACTTCGACACCCTCGAAAACCATGAAAACGAGACCCATGACGATAAAGTTTATAATTTCGCGCAAACGCCTAATTGGATTTCTTTTTTGACAGCACTATCAACTTCGACACCCTCGAAAACCATGAAAACGAGACCCATGACGATAAAGTTTATAATTTCGCGCAAACGCCTAATTGGATTTCTTTTTTGACAGCACTATCATCTTCGACACCCTCGAAAACCATGAAAACGAGACCCATGACGATAAAGTTGATAATTTCGCGCAAACGCCTAATTGGATTTCTTTTTTGACAGCACTATCAACTTCGACACCCTCGAAAACCATGAAAACGAGACCCATGACGATAAAGTTTATAATTTCGCGCAAACGCCTAATTGGATTTCTTTTTTGGCAGCACTATCAACTTCGACACCCTCGAAAACCATGAAAACGAGACCCATGACGATAAAGTTGATGATTTCGCGCAAACGCCTAATTGGATTTCTTTTTTGACAGCACTATCAACTTCGACACCCTTGAAAACCATGAAAACGAGACCCATGACGATAAAGTTTATGATTTCGCGCAAACGCCTAATTGGATTTCTATTTTGACAGCACTATTGACTTCGACACCCTCGAAAACCATGAAAACGAGACCCATGACGATAAAGTTGATAATTTCGCGCAAACGCCTAATTGGATTTCTTTTTTGACAGCACTATCAACTTCGACACCCTCGAAAACCATGAAAACGAGACCCATGACGATAAAGTTTATAATTTCGCGCAAACGCCTAATTGGATTTCTATTTTGACAGCACTATTGACTTCGACATCCTCAAAAACCATGAAAACGAGACCCATGACGATAAATTTCGCACAAACGCAACTGGATTTCTATTTTGACAGCACTATCGACATCGACACCCTCGAAAACCATAAAAACGACACCCAGTACGATATAGTTCATAATAATATAATCTATTGCAGCCGCCATCTAAGATTTGTATTTTGTGTTATGTCTTACGAATTTATTATGATTTATGATTGATCATACAAGAACACTATTACAATTTTAAAACGCATAGTCAGTAAAGTGTGACATTTCATATTTTAGATTATATAAAAAATATGATGTAAAAATAGTTTGTAACACTCACTACTGACGGCACCGCGAGAACCGCTTAGGAGTCTCGTCGATCCGCATGTTTATGTCGGTAGGCCGTTTCGGACGATTGAAGGTAGTTTCCGTACTGGTCTCTATATATCTACTGTGGTGGGGTGATGGTGTATCTTTGTACTGTTTCTCTTTTCAGAAAAATCTTTTTTTTTACAAATGCAAAAAGCAAGTTGACTACTTTTTTTTCATATCAAGATACGAAATTCAGTTTTACATTGTCTATAGTCGTAACTTTTCGACCATGGGTCCAAACGATCAATTTTGTTTAGGTTCTACTCTGTTGACATTTCTGAATTTGGTACTGAATGCGGAAAGGAGAAAGCGGAATGTTATCATCAGATTCACTAGCAGAGGTATTATTACTCATGATACCATATACCCAGGAATAGCATTGCTAGATATCGTATATCATATTTGAGGCTGTTGCAACATAGCTCCGGTACAAGTGTCGTTATTTCGTATCATTATCAGCATTATCATGGGAATCATACTTAGTCTGGGCATTATTTTGGTTGGTCGGATAGACGTCTTCAGTGTCTTGTAGTGGTAAAGTAGGTAGATTTTGTTTTGCGATGAGTGAACATAATATGCTATTCTGTAGTGAATGACATTCAGTGGAAGTCGCACCAAAGCTATAATAAACTTTGCAAAGCAGTCGTAAATTTTCGTCAATTTCTCCCATATTTTTGACGTTTTGTATTTCAGCTTCTTTTTCTGCGCCTATCAAACTCTGAAATCTAGTAAAAGTGAAAGTTTTGTCACTATATTTTGTATGGTTCGGAATTTTGGTGTTGGTGGTTACATTTTGTATAATCGACCGCATCAGGGTCAAATGGTGCTAAACCACAAAGTTTAAATCCGTTTGAATGAGTGTTTCTGCTTTGATGGATTTCTATAAAGCCTTTTTTTTAAATTTAATACTTCAGTAAAATTCATTTTTGTAATGACCTGCCCTGGATTTTGATTCAACTATTCCCTCGTGCACGTCTTCCAAGCTGCTTTTACAGGTCTGAAAACAGCCACATCTGCAGGTTGCAGAATGCGAGTAGCGTTTGGATATAGTGCAACCAGTTCTATCTGCAATGCAGTACATAGCTTGCTCACTTCGTACAATAAGTGAGTTTTATGTTCATTCACAAAATATATCACTGGCAGGGGTATATTATCACGGTCACTCAAATAAGATTGCACCCATCTCAATATAGAACCAGTGAAACCTACGCCTACCTGAATACGCCGAAAGTTTGAAAAGGAAAACGGAGTGTGAGACTTTATCGAAGGCCTTGCTAAAATTAGTATACATTTATGAAACCATGCTGATGATCAGTAATGAATGGTTTAAAATGTTGGTATACTCGTATATATCGAGTTTATTAGTAGCACGGTATATGTTTGCAATAATTTATATTTCAGTCTATACTTATATACTAGGATTTATAATATCAGTCACTGTCAGCGAAGACTTTCAGGTCAGTTTTAATGTAATATGTTAATTATTTGCTAATTATCTGCACTGCGTATTTGTTTCAATAGTTGTATTTTAAAAGTAAGTTATTCTTGTGAAAGAGAGATGTATTTCCAAGTGCCATGTGCTGGATTGTACAAGTTCGCGACATGACGTTATTCTACACAAGTTTCCCAAAAATAAGTAATGAAGTCAAAAATGGCTCGACTTAATAAATTGTGATACATTACAAAATAAAGTGCGAATAATCTGAATATCTTTTAGCGTGTTACAAACATTTTGAGGTAAGTATATTCATCATGACCTAAAAGTTACGTCTTTTTGAAGATTGCTTCATTAATTCTATCGGAAATAGTGGAACTCCACTAACTTGTCATTCTAGCATTGTGTACAAAAATGTTTACGATTCATAATTATACATTTATTGTTTTCAGATAAAGTGAACTCTCTTGTTGACCGTCAAATTGCCATGGAAATGCATGACGATCATAATTAATAGGTAGGTATCTACATGCTTACACGAATGATTATGGTAACAACTCAGTCAACATCCTTCTGATGCATCCTAGACATCAGCAGGCGCCAATACGCTTGGATCCACACATTAATTAAAATAAAAAGAGACAATTATGCAAAATATAGAAAACTTTATAATGAGTATCGAATAAAACTAAAAGGACTAAAATATAAATAAATGTTAGAACTATAAAATGATATGTTTTATTTGTAACATAGATACTGTTCTAGAATAGGACCTTTTTATGTATGTATCAAAAGCTTGTAACCTATTTAGATGTACCTATCATCGACAATGTGTTACCTAGCAACAGTTTTGTTGATTAGCTGTCTTGTATAAAATGTCTATGCAGATAAAACGAATTTATTTATTTATTTATTTCGGTAATTCAACAGTTAACATGTAGGTACACTAAATATAAAAACTTAAAATATGGCCAAAACAGAATTACTCAAATTAAAAACAATTTACAGAAAAGTAATAATAATACGACAAAATATATATAAAAGACAAAGATAAGATTTCAGGTTATAATATATGTTAATTATTATTTATATTATTATATATATTATTTTAATATATGTTACTATATAAATTACAATGTTTTCTTTTCATATATAACCACTGCGTGTTACCCGAATATATGTAATATTTCGAGTAGGCAACCTAAATATAACAGATACACCCGTTAGGGAGTCTTCAATATTTATTAAAAAGGCGGTATACAAAGATCCGGGTACTGTAATGTACCTATTAACCTACTTACGTACGTAGTAGAACATACTTGTTAAGAATAGCTATATAACTTTTATGAAAAGAAATACGCGCTTTATTTGAATTATTGACATCTATATGAATTCCATGGCACGTGGAACGTCATAGAGGCCGGGTTCTCTGGCGTTTAATTAATTTGTGAAAATATCTTTTGTTGTTAATTTCATTCATAGAAATAGTTTCTAGACCTCATATCTCATGTAGAGTAGTTGTACACGTGTATTTTATATAATTCTTCGTTTGTCTGGTAAGTTTTGTAAATTGTTCAAACATTTTATTGTGACGGATTAGTTGTCTTTTGTTTTTATGGACGAAGCTGGCGGGGGTGGCTGGCCCCCCGAAAATAGTCAGCCAACTACTGATATTGAGCTTAATGATGTAGAATTCCGGTCTGTACCATCCCCAGCTGAGTTTGTTTCCATAGGATCTGACTCATCTTCGTTGGATGTAGAACAGATACATAAGAACAGCAATGGTGCTATCGTTACAATCAAACGGAAAAAACACTCCAAAAAACAGAAAAGTTTAAAAAAGAGTAAGGAATTGTGTCAATCACAAGATTCAATCATTCCTCTTGGCCAAGCATCTTCTTCTTCAAATTTAAATATGATTCATTCACCTGGTATCACCCAAATTACGGACTCGTTTGCTTCTCCATCTGGTACTGAAAGCCAAACTCCAGGTATATCTGCCCTGTCCCATCTGGGAGACAGGTATACAAGGAACAGACAAAGGCCCATTTGTTATCCATGTACAAAGGGTTGATCCCACACAGTCATCAGCAACTTCCTACCTGCACCCCATTAATTTTGGCTGTTTTTTAAATAAAAATAACTTTATGCATATAGTTGATGGGAGTATTATTAAAATAGGACGAAACCGCATCTCATTGTCCTTTTCAGACAGGACATCTGCTAACAATTTTATAACAAACGACATTTTAGTTAAAAATAATTACAAGGCCTTCATACCTACATTTAATACGACTCCTAAAGGTTTAGTTAAGGGTATCCCACTTGAGTGGACTGAAGATGAAGTTATAGAGTATGCAAAAATTCCTATTGATAATATAACTATCATTAAAGTTAGACGGTTAAATTATAAAGTGTATTTGGATGGTTCACATATTTATAAACCAACACAAACATGTGTTTTAACTTTTGACGGACAAATTCTCCCTGAGAGAATATATTTATGTTATAACTCCCTTGTGGTTGAGCGTTACTATTACCCGACAATTCAATGCTTTAACTGCTGCCGCTTTGGCCACACCAAGGTGAATTGCCGCTCTAATCCTCGGTGTTTTAAGTGTGGGCAAGCTCACTCTGGAGATACTTGTAATGCAGAGGAAGGTTTTTCATCATGTCTTTTGTGCTCTGGGCTCCACTTTGCCACAAATAAGTGCTGCCCTGAATACAATAGACAAAAGTCAATTAAAATATCAATGTCTGATAAAAACATATCATGTGCTGAAGCGCTCAAACTACATCCACCTGTTAATAGGAGCTTTAGCGATGTAGCAAAAACATCAATCGCTAATGTGTCTCTTCCTTCATCATCTATAATTTCTTCTCATAAAAAAACAGTTTTTCTCAAACCTCGTCCCCCTCCTCCTCAAAGGCTTGGTTATGACCGAGCCGCTCATCAATCTATAATCGCCAGCCCTCCTACTTCTAGCGTAAATGGTCTTGCATACCCTAAATCTGACTCTAACACTACTCCAAATGCCATCCTTGAATTAATCCAAGCATTAACTCAACTCCTCAACTCGTCTGTTAATAATGTACCGTCCAACGTTGCCCAAGCTAACTCATCTCCTGTTTTAAGTTCTTCTCATCATGGCCTCTCTCGGGCTCCAGTGGAACTGCAGAAGCATAAATAATAAAAAAAATGATCTTTTGTATTTAATTAATAAGTACCAACCCGTAGTGGTAGCCCTCTCTGAAACATGGCTTAGATGTGATTCCTTTTTTAAGGTTCCGCACTATCTTTGTTTCAGGGAGGACAAACCAATTGCGGGTGGTACTGCCATTTTTATAAAATCCTGTGTAAATAGTACTCCTGTAAATATTCCATTATCATCATTGTCCGACAGTTTCTCTATAGTTGCTGTCAGACTAAAAAACATAACATTTATTTCTGTATATACACCCAGGCCATCTTTAAATATTCTGAACCAAATTAATTGCACTCTTTCCAAGATTAAAGACCCCTATATAATAATGGGCGATTTTAATATTCATCACCCAGTCTGGGGTTGTGAAGCTTCAGATCCTCTGGCAGATAGTTTATTCAATATAATGGATAGTATAGGGTTGTGCCTATTGAACTCAGGGTCCCCTACCCGGCGTACTAAACCCTATGAGCAGATTAGTGCTGTTGACCTGACAATGGTGTCAGCTAGTCTAGCTCCATCAATGTCGTGGAAAACTTTACCTTTCTCTTTTGGTAGTGATCACTTCCCTATTCTGCTTGACCTTCCTTTTTCAAAAATAATCCCAGTTCCATTTAATCCTCTTTTAAAATACAAATTGAACAATAATACTCAGTCTGTTGAATGGACCAAATTTGCATCATTGTTAGAACTACAGAGTTCTGATGTTCCCCCCATTATTCCCCATTCATTGAACAATTGTCTTAACTCATTTATATCATGTATTCACTCTGCTGCCAAACAATCATTTCCTGCTAAGGTACAAGTTCTAAAACATAGATCACCTACGTGGTGGGATCATGAGTGTTCAGTTGCTGTTGCAGATAGGAAGAGTGCAGAAGAAGTTTATTCTGAGGACATGACAACTGACAATTATGTTAACTTAACTTCAATCTTGTCCAGTACAAAAGAAATTCTTCACTCAAAAAAAGCAGATGGTTGGATAAAATTCTGCTCAACTATTTCTCCTAATGTGCATCCTTCTTTTGTATGGAAGTCTATACGAAAATTCCGTGGTTCTTATAGAGAACCTTGTCCGCCATATCCTAGCGATAAAAACTGGATTGAATATTTTATGGATAGTTTAGCGCCTCCATTTGTCCCTTATTTTAGCAATGCTGTTACTCTAGGTTCTACCCATGATGTAAGTTTTTCTTATTTCTCTTTAAAGGAATTACAATATGTTCTGTCTTCTTTGAAAGATTCATCCCCTGGTCCTGATGGAATCCCTTATTCTTTTTTGGTAAACTCTGGGTGTTCCACCTTAAGTTATTATCTTGGCATGATTAACTTGATGATAAGATAAGATAAGATAAGATAATCATTTATTTGCAGAAAACATGAGTTTTTATACACACACATAGTTTGTATAAAGATGTAGTTTGTCATAACATTAAAGCTCGTCATGTTTTGCCCATATAGGCGTACAAATTTGTTGAGAGATGGCAAATAAAACAATACAAGAAAATTAATCTATAAATACAAGTCAAATAATAGTTGAATAATTAAATATTAATACATTAGAATGTCAGGAAATAAAAACAGTCATAATTAATAGAATAGTGTCATTTCAATTCATGGAATGTCATAATTTCACAAATACTAGGTGCTCAGTTAAAATTCTTATCAGCTAAAAAATCACTTACACTATAATAACATTTTGTCAGTAATATTTTTTTAAGTTTAGTTTTAAATAAATTTGTACTTAAGTCCTTTATTGAATTTGGTATTCTATTATAAATAGCGGGTCCCATACAAAAAATGCTATTACTCATAAGAGCCTTTTTTGCCGTGTGCATGCTGAGTTTATAGTTGTCACGTCTGTTACGCTTAACTTTCTCAGACAGTAAGGGAAAATAATGCGGATTTGATTTTACAAATGAAGCTACTTCTAAAACATAGAGTGACGGAAGTGCCAGGATTTTATGTTCAATAAATTTCGGTCTACAGGTGTCAGTTGTTTGTAGTCCAAACATTGCCCTAACACATCGTTTTTGCGCTTTAAATACAAGTTCACTGTGCGTTGAATTGCCCCAGAAAATTAACCCATACCTTAATGTTGATGCTACCAAGCCATGGTATGACGTTATTAGTGAGTCTAATCTTACAACGGGCGCAAGTCTGAGGAGAGCATATGCCGAGCTACCTAACTTTTTACAAAGAGTATCAGCATGTGCCTTCAATCTAGTTTCTTGTCTATTATAAGACCTAAAAATTTTACAGTGTCTACTTCGTTTACTTTTTCATTTTGGTATTTCACATTTATGTCACTTATATAATTAAATCTTTGAGTAAATTGCATTAAATTTGTTTTACTGATATTAATTTTTAATTTATTTACATTTAACCAGTTAATTATTGATGTTAGTGTATCGTTAATATCATTTTCATAATAATTTCTATTTTGACTGGCAATAGTTACCGTGCTATCATCAGCGAATAGTGTCATTGGATGCCCAGTTACTTTAGGTAAATCATTTATATAGATAATGAAAAGAAGCGGGCCCAGAACACTACCCTGAGGCACCCCAGATTTAACTATGCGCTCACAAGAGGTGTATGTTTCTTCCTTTTTTGTGTTATAGTTAAATCTTGTTATTTTGGTTACTTGCGTTCTACTTAATAGGTATGATTTAATCAAGTCTAGGACATTACCTCTAAAACCATAGGCTTGAAGCTTACTTAGCAAAATATCGTGGTCAACGTAGTCAAATGCCTGGGCCATATCACAGTATAGAGCGCATACAGCATTATTTTTATCCATATGTAACATCACTTTATGGAGAAACTCATAAACTGCCACATTGATTGTTTTATTTTGTCGAAAACCTTTCTGTTCATTACATAAAATATTAAACTTTTCAAAGTAGTCATTTAGCTGTTGACAGAAATACCTTTCGATAGATATGGATATTGTTCCAGCTCCTTTGAAAACCCAAACTATCATACCAGTGTTAAAACCTGGTAAAGATCCAGAAAGTTATATAAATTATCGTCCTATAGCCATGTCTTCTGTATTGACTAAGATTGCAGAGCACCTCATTAAGAATCGTCTTGAATGGTTTATTGAAAACAGAAATCTTTTACCTAACTCACAATATGGATTTCGTAAAGGTAAAGGTTCTCTAGAATCTTTATCAATGCTAGTTACTGATATCAGGCTTTCTTTTTCAAGAAATGAGTCTGTTGTTGCTGCATTACTGGATATCTGATCAGCTTACGATAATGTAGTCCTTTCCATCCTTAAATACAAAATGGAAAACATGAATATTCCGGGAAAGATCATTAATTTCATTATTAATCTTTTTACGGACCGCTCAGTCCAACTCAGAGTTGGTGGTGAAATTAAATCAACTAGATTTTTTAAAACAAAGGTCTACCACAAGGCTCTGTATTAAGTCCTCTTCTATTTAATATTTACACTTATGACTTAAGCCAGTCTGTTCTGCCCTATTGTCGTATATTGCAGTATGCTGATGATTTCTGTCTATATGTGTCACATGGTGACATAGAAAAATCAGCGCAGAAATTATCTCAAGCTCTCTATTCGTTAAGCATGTGGCTTAATAGTAATGGTTTAGATATAGCCCCAGCAAAAAGCTCTATTGTCATATTTTCCAGAAAACGTTTAAAACCTAGACTTAATATTCTGCTTAATAACACAAGAATTCCTGTACAAAATGAGAAAAAGTTTTTAGGTCTAATTATAGACAGCAAATTGAACTTTTCGTCCCACTTAAATTATATTTCAATAAAATGTGAGAAAAACCTGAACATACTAAGATGCTTAGCTGGCGTTTGGTGGGGTTCTTACCCTTTTTACTTAAAGCTCCTATACAATGCTATAATTCGTAGCGTAATAGATTATGCTTCGTTCCTCTTAGATCCAGCTAATAAAAAGGCTCTAAATTCTTTAGATGTCATTCAAGCAAGAGCCTTACGCATCATATTAGGTGCAATGAAATCTACACCTAAAAACGCCATGCAAGTGGAGTGTGTCGACCCTCCCCTAGATTAAAGGCGACAGTACCTTTCAGATATGTTTTTGTTCCGACTATTTCAGTTCTCTACGCATCCTATTTTTCCAAAATTACAATTGTTGTTGAGTTATATATCATTGCCTTATTGGAAACAAAAAAAGTTCCCTTGTCTTGTTGTTATGAGCTACACAAAAATAATAAACTTTAGGTTCCCAACTCTTAGAAACCCTAAAATCCCCTTATTTGAGTTTGATTTTGAAACTGTCTTGTTTGAACCCACTCTACATCTTAACCTAGATTTAGCTAAAGGAGACATTTCTGCTAATAAACGTTTTTTGTGTATTCAAGATGATCTTTGGCGTGGTTGGCACTATATTTTTACAGATGCTTCTAAACAAAATCAAGAAGGTTGTGTTGGTGTTGGTCTATTCCACCAAAATTATAACATTGTTCAGAAAATAAAGTGTCCGCCTGAAACATCTGTCTTTACTGGTGAATGTAGAGGGATCATGGAGGCTGTTAACTACATACTTCTTTTTAAATTAAGTAAATCTGTTATTTTCTCAGACTCCTCGAGTGCTCTTCATTATTTCCAAGCTAATCCATTTATTCATGGTTCAAGAAACTGGATTATATTTCAAACTAAAAAATTATTGCTAAAATGTTCATCTCTCGGTTATACGGTTCATTTAGCATGGATCCCCTTTTTCATTACCTAAAATATTACTGTGGAGTAATATTTTAGGTAATGAAAAAGCAGATAAAATTGCGAAGGAATCAATTATTTGTGGTGATAAAGTCCCTTTTCAGAATTACCCGCAAGATCTATTACTTATTCCTAATCACTACCTACAATCTAGATGGTCAAAAAGGTGGTTGATTTCTAGTAAAAGAACTGGTACTAACTTTGCTAAATATCAACGCGATATAAGTAGTAAGCCTTGGTTTTTTAAATATAAATGTGATAGGAGAACTAGTTCAATAATATCTAGAATGAGATTTGGCCACTGCTGTTCTGATGTTCATCTTAAAAAACTGAGAATTAAAGATACATCAATATGTGAATGTGGAATGGATGAAGGCAACCTCAACCATGTATTTTTTCTTGTTCCAAATTTGATCATTGTGCATTATATTCATTTCTTGTTGATCATAAATTTCCACTACCTGTTCATATATATAATATTTTGTGTGACATCAACCCCTCCTCAGTTAACATAATAGCATCTTTCATACATTTAAATAACATAAAACTTTAGTTTGTATATTGCTTAAAACATTAGTTTCATCCCACTTCAACAAAGCATCCTGTAAGTAATAATATAATAGGTACCCTGTAGATATATGTATAAGTAAGTAGAAGTAGTATGTAGTTTCATAAAGATATTTTCCTTTATTTCAGATTGCCCTTATTTCAAAAATTTTTTTTCAATAACTCTTTTGACGTGACACTGGCAATAATGTTCTAAACGTTTGCCAAATCAAAAACAAACAAACAATATGAATTCCATGTCTTGCTTGTCACTTCTGTAAAATGTGTGAAAATGTTGAAAAATAAATAAGTTATTTTGTGCTATTTAAAGTGGTGTTTTATGTGTTGATGATATACGAAAAGAGTATATTTACGTTCTATTAATAATGCTTAATAAATAAAAAAAAACAAACGTCATATATATATATATATAGTATTCATATATACATATGACGTAGTCATGTAGTCATATATACGTCATATAGTAGCCAACGAATTTGTGTAAATCACGCTGTTACTGAACTTTCCATGTGTGCAATTGTGATCGGTTTTATTTTGTAAGAATTACAATTTCTTTTGAACGGATTCTACTTTTCCATTGTAAAATAACATACAGTTAATATCTTGAAGTAAATATAACCATTAACCATATGATAAATACGCCGTACCCTCAGACCAAATAAAAAAGTCAAGACAGAATGTTGTGAACAGAAAAGTGAAGCCGGTAAAACTACGCCTCGCCGTGTACATACACAATTACACACACACACGCACAACGAAACTACGCCTTGACTCGTCAGTCGAACTATCGCTGCGCGTGGAAGCAACACGTAAAGTAAATCAACAAATTTACCAGTCAAAATGCCGAATTGTGTCGTGAAACACTGTTAAAACAAACATCAAAATATAAAAAGCAGGATGGAATCACATTTCACACGTAAGTAACTTGGAAAGCAATATTTTAAATAAATAAAATAAAAATAAAGGTTAATGCTTGGAACATAGAAAGTGTTGCCATGGTAAAGCCTATGTTTACCCTTTTATTGGGTAATCTTAATATTTAGTATATATGTTACGTTAATACGGGTACGTTTTTATAATAGTTTATCAACGTGTTTTAACCGACTTCAAAAAAGAAGTAGGTTCTCAATTAGACTTTTCTTTAAATATAATATTGTATGACACTCGACGCAATATCTTTATACAAAACCGGTTCCGTCGTTTGAAAGCAAATTAAAAAAAATAGGCAATTCTTTTTTTTTATTTTTAGTTAAGTTTCAACCGACATCTAAAAGGAGTAGGTTCGCAATTAGGTTCTATTGTTTTAAATACTTGTTACCTCATAAGTCCGTTATTTATAAACCGATTTGAACAATTATTTTTTTGTTGGAAACCTGATACCTTTAATATGGACTCGCATTAATTTCACACTGGATTTTCAATTTCGTACATATTGAAGGCGGTTATGTATTTTTGTAAAAATAAACCATATTTCTATTGAAGTCTTTTGTTTTTAGGGTGTATCTATATTGAATGTTGTTGTGTGTAGTTAGTATGCGGAAAGTTATACGAGATGGTCGACCAGTCTTTGTCATCACGCGATTTTATAAACCAGTCTTAGAAGAAAAATGCAAAGCAGGATTCATAGGTACATTAATAAATATTGAAAGTTTAAAAACGCTTTATACGAAGTACATAGAATATGAAATAAGGCTGTTTTTTTATCTACTTATAAATTAAGCCAGGATCATTTGGAGATTCTATTTACGTCCATTAGGATGCATGGAGGGTTCAACGATAACCGTAACGTAAGACAGTTTACAAGCAAGCAACGAAAAATACTATGTCATTTAGAATTAAAATGTCTTGCAAAAAGTAATTGTGTTCCTTTAGAACACATAGCAATACTTAATTCACTTCAACAACTAAAATTATAAATAGCACTTCATCGTCGTATAGACACGAAGAAGAAGAAGAAACCATTGAAAATTCTTCGTTGCAACTTCTTAATGAAATTGTTAATGAATCATTTGATTGGGACAGTTGTTTACATGACAATTAATATTATGGTGACTACAGAAAAATGATAATTGGTTACATATATGGAAGTACAGTGCACTATCTTGTTAAAACCATAAAATGCTCTAAATGTTAAGATGCCTTGCAGACTGATGAGAAACTTTATTTTCACAAGCTCATTAGTTTAAAAAACAAAGGCGGTTTTCGCTTCCCGTCTAAGGATCTTTTTGACATTTGTGTCACTTGTGAAGCAGTTGTTCGAAAATTATTGAATGAAAATATTGCAATAACCGCAGAAAATCAACACCAAACTATAGTCTTGAACATATTAAAGAAATTCATTGGAAACAATCAGATTTTTATCAATTTAGAGTCAAAACATGAATATGTTGGGCAGGAACATAAACTTAATATAATACGGTGTGTAATTGAGAAATACTTAAACATTAGATTCCACCATATTGCTAAATTAGAAAGTATTTCTAAATTAGTGCAAAGTAAACGACAAGCGTACAGAAAAATTATTCAGCATAAAGGTTTTTAAATAAAACTAGCAGTTACACCGAGTAATTTTATTTCTGAAACTCTTTGTCTTTTCTCTTTCACTACCCAATGCCACTACTTTTTACCGACACCTTATGTAGGAACCCTATTATTATATTAAAACTAATAACGTTATAACTTTATTAAATTTATAACGTTAATAATTTGATAACGTTATTTTTATGGGGTAATTTAAATTGTCATGGCAGCACCGATTCACGCACTACATGCATAGAAAACCGGCCTCACTGCTCTGTTCACAACATTCTGTCTTGAATTTTTTATTTGGTCTGAGGCCGTACCATGCCAGGATTGTTGAAAATCGAAGTTGATGAACTGAAAAAATCATAGTGATTACTAACGGCCGTTGGCGTACCTACTTAGTATTTGAAATGTATGTGTTGTTACCATAGAAACGCACAAAAACATGGTTTGTTCACACGACGATGATCATTTTTTAATTCAATTTATCATAAATCTATGAAATCTGTCCTGGTACAATGAATTCCACTGGGTAGTAACATCAGAGTTTATTTCTGATCATCACTCGCCATCATCTATCCATCTCATAAACATAGTGAACTTCATCACCATCATCACCTCATTATAAGCAAGACTGATATAGTGGGTACCACCGGAGTTCATTTCTGATCACTACTCGACATCACCTGCCCTTCTCATAAATGTAGTAAACTTATTATTATCACCATCATCAGCCCATTATAAGCAAGACTGCCTTAGTGGGTACTATCAGAGTTAATTTCTAATAATTTCTAAACACCACTTGCCACCATCAGTCCCTCTCATAAACATACTATCATTTCAAACATACTATCTTTATACCAGCCTGTTCCTGTCCAATTATGTTTGTGGTCAAAGCATTGAAATAAACAAATCACCATCATAATAATTATCATTATTTTATTAATAGTTGCAGTATGTAAATATTATAACTTTTGTTGACTCTATGCCTTTCCTTATGTAATATATTATTTAACCATGTTTTTACACATTTTAGATTATAAAATGCCTCGAGTGGGTCTCCAAAGCAACAGGCGTGGACGGGGCCGTGGTATAACCCAGGCCAGCAGCCAAGACCATCAGGCGTCTTCTTCTACTTCTGCACCAAGGTATGTTATTCAGATATAGACTTTTTATGTGTATGATTCAAAGACAAAGTGGTTTATTGCATTCATGAGTATACAAGGTGACATAAACAGTACAGGAACATACATGAAACCCATTTGGGTATAATCAAGGCAAGACCATCAGGTGTCCATCACTTCCGCACCACGGTATCTTATTCAGATATAGTCTTTTTATGTGTATGATTCAAAGACAAAGTGGTTTATTTTATTCATGAGTATACAAGGTGACATAAACAGTACAGGAACATACATGAAACCCATTTGGGTATTATCAAGGCAAGACCATCAGGTTTCCATCACTTCCGCACCACGGTATCTTATTCAGATATAGTCTTTTTATGTGTATGATTCAAAGGCAAAGTGGTTTATTGCATTCATGAGTATACAAGGTGACATAAACAGTGCATACTTGAAAGCCATTACCACACATATATTAATATTACCATTAGCAGCATACTGTTATGTGAACATTTGTTAGAATTGAGTGTTCGAAGGCCATTGATTTTACAAGTGTTTCTCATGAATGTATTGTGATTCTATTAAAATTATTACATTAATTACCATTTCTTAAAAATCTTATTAGTCTTGATCAAGTAAAAATTACATTATAAATTAATTAAGTTCAGTTATCAATTTATTATTCATTCAAATTATAATCACATTTATCAACAAGCATAGATAAAATTTTATTTTCAAAGTCTTTTCATATTTTTTTACTTCTTATTATTATTAGCAGAGCAGTAGAAACTTTTCTATATTTACTAATTTTATAAGGGGGAAGAGTTTGTTTGTTTGTTTAAATTGAAAGCTCCAAAACATGTCTTTGACCAATAAACACAAAAACTACTGGCCCGATTAGAAAAAAATCTTTTACCATTACAATCCTCCTATGAACATAAACTAAATATTTTAATCATCATCATCATCCATCATCATAACAAATAAAGCCATAAACTACTAGACTGATTTGAAAAATTGTTTCACCATTAGAATCCTTCATTATCTCTGATGAACATAGACTATGTATTTTAATCATCATCATCTCCATCCATCACCATAACAAATACAGTCAAAAACTACTGGACCGATTTGAAAAATTGTTTCACCATAAGAATCCATCATTATCTCTGATGAACATAGACTATATATTTTAATCGTCATCATCTTCATCCATCACCATAACAAATAAAGTCAAAAACTACTGGACCGATTTGAAAAATTGTTTCACCATTAGAATCCGACATTATCTCTGATGAACATAGACTATATATTTTAATCATCATCATCCATCACCATAACAATTGATATCATCTTCCTTTCAGCCATGAGCAAGAATTCGGGCGCGCACGGGCACGTGGGCGGGGACGAGGACGAGGAAGGGGGGCATCTGCTCAAAGGTATAAAGTTAAAATGATTTATTTATTTTGTATGCAAAATTTGGTTTCTTATTTATTTTTTCCCTGCAGAGGGCACGAAGAAGTTGACGCGGCGTTGGCTGTGCAGCAGGCTGTTCCAGCTTCCGGAACTAGAAGACCGTGATAAAATAATGATGATAATGGCGGTGATGGTCATTGTGATTAATGTACAAATTTATTATAATGTTGCTTTCTGGTTACTACTAGGATTGCAAGTATTTAGGATTATTTTATAAAAGCTTATCAATATGCGCTCTAACGATGTTTGTGATGAAAATAGTGATCTGAATACTATTTTTTTGGATGAGATGATGGTGGTGATGGTGATGAATGTACAAATTTAATACCTGTTATTTATGGTAACTACTTGCATGTAAATATGTAAATTATTTGCTGACTAATTGTTACTAAAGACAGTGATAAAATGATGATGATGATGATGTCGGTGATGGTGATTGTGATTAATGTACAAATTTATTATAATGTTGCTTTCTGGTTCCTACTAGGATTGCAAGTTTTGAGGATTATTTTATAAAAGCTTATCAATATGGGCTTTAACAATGTTTTATATGTTTGTGATGAAAATAGTGATATGAATACTATTTTTTTGGATGATGATGATGGTAGGGTGATGGTGATGAATTTACAAATTTAATATCTGTTATTTATGGTTGCTACTTGCATGTAAATTAATTGCTAACTAACTGTTAGTAAAGACCGTGATAAATTGATGATGATGATGGCGGCGATGGTCATTCTGATTAATGTACAAGTTTATTATAATGTTGCTTTCTGGTTACTACTAGGATTGCAAGTATTTAGGATTATTTTATAAAAGCTTATCAATATGGGCTTTAACAATGTTTTATATGTTTGTGATGAAAATAGTGATCTGAATACTATTTTTTTGTATGATGATGATGATGGTGGGTGACGGTGATTAATGTACAAATTTTATATCTGTTATTTCTGGTTACTACATGCATGTAAATTAATTGCTGTCCAACTGTTAGTAAAGACAGTGGTACAAATGATAATGATGATGATGATGGCGGTGGTGGTGATTGTGACTGTTATTAATGTACAAATTATAATATCTAAAATTGCCTGGTTACTACTAGGCTGTAAGTAAATATACAAGAGTCGGGAGATGATGAAAGTAATTAAGATGATGATGATGATGGTGTTGCTCTAGATAAATGTATCAATTCAGTCACTGTTACTTTCTGGCAGCTACTTGCATGTAAACAAATAGCCATCTAAAGAATACAAACAATGATGGTTATGATGATGATGATGATAGCGGTGATGGATGATGGTGATTAATGTAATGTTCATTTAACTGTTGTGACGCTGATATTGTGAATGTTATTGTCTGCTTCCTAATAGCATGTATGCATGTATAAATTATTAAGAATCTGGTGATGATGACTGTATTATAGATGATGATGATGATGATGGTGCAAAATATATCATTTTAATTTTTAAGAGAATTTGTTTTATTTACCCCCAATATTAGTTATAGGGAACAAAACAATTAGGGAAAAATCTTCTATTTTTATTTAAAACCTCTATTTAATTTAAATAGTTTTCGTGTAAACTAACCATAATTTGGCAGCCATCTTGTCGAAACATTCGCTAGTTATGGCTAATTTTATCAAAAATTCGAAACTTTAGGAATTAATTTCTGGCTGATTGTTTTGGATATTACTTTGAAACTTAGATTTTATTAAAGTTGATCATTACTCTGATTTTTCTATGTAAAGACATCGATATTTTATATCAATATTAGCTCAGATTATAGAACAAAAGGCAGATGGAGTGCGCCGAACTCGCGAGTGTCGCCACCTTTATAGTTATGTGTGCGTGACAACGAGCCACTGCACTGTACGTACACGTGCATCTGTGTGCGTGTACAGTTACCAGATAATGAAAAATTAACTCCCTCATTTTTGTAACAAATTGTTATAATATTGGAAAGTTAAACGTTCTGTTGTAACATACAGTACTAAAGTAGTATATGGATAAAATAATGGTTATTAATAACTAAATAAATTACAATAAATAAAGAAGGTTCTGTATAAATATCACAATTCATTGTTTAATTGTTTTTGTTTAATATTTTAATAGTATCCTACTTTTCTAATTATTACACATATATCCGACAGTTTGTGAGAATGGAAGTACGTATGTATGGATGTTTATTTCTCTTTCACGCAAAAACGACTATACTGATTTGGATAAAATTTGGCACACAGGTAGTTTTAAATCTATATTAACATACTGAACATTCCATCGGACTCGCCCATCTCGGGTTCCGAACAAATTTGTAGGTAACAAATTATTTCAGATTTTGCTCTTCACAGACTTTGGAGATTAGAGGAGGGGGGCCATATATATTTTTTCCTTTATTTGTTCTATAAGACCTAGCTTTTTGCCAAATTTAGTGATTCTAGGTCAACGGGAACTACCATATTAGGGGTCTTCGACCCAAAACCTATAGGGTACTTCCGGTTGACCCAGACTTGTCAATTTAGGCTAAAAGCAAGGTCTACAAGGTTTTTACCTTTTGAGGTGCTAAACCAAAAAAAATGGTGCGAACGAGACAAGTATTCGCATTTTCAACTTTATTAAAAACTTGACATAAAAAGTATTTTCTAAGAAGACTTGAGGTTTTTTGGGAAAAAAACCGTGCGAGCGAGACTTATAAAAAAATATTCGCATTTGCGATATTAAAAAACAAACTTTTGTTACATCACTAACCCCTAGACCTTCTAAATGTAGTTTTACCAATAAAACGGCTAACTAATTTAAATAAATACTGGCAACACAAGCGAATGACTGTTGAAGTTTTGTGTTCCGAGTCACATGTAAAGTTATTATGTTGATTAAAAATTATATAAGCCAAATAATTAATAGTTATCTGTGAAAGGATATTCCATCTTCTTTTTTTTCTTTTTGGGAACAACTTTTACAGTGTTTAATAACACAAGACGGTATTTTGTACATTAAAATTACGAACCAGTCGTAACGTGTTGCTTCGGACAAGTCGCGTATAGCACTAGCGCGGGTTTGTATTTGCTTTTGAATTTGTATTCGCTTTGGTGGCGACACTCGCGTATTCAGTATGCTCCATCTGCCTTTTGTTTTATAATCTGAGAATATTAGTATACTGCTGACCCGTCAAAGTCACCATGTCTAATCCTAGAAAATGGGCTCCCAACATTGAAAATAAATCATTCTAGCCTGAATTTTTAAAGTATCTCTTTATATTCTTATAAATATCAATAACCTAAGCTTAGGCTTCAAGGTAAAAATCATATTTTTGTTCTAGGCATTCAAAATATTGATAAATATTAATTCGTAGTTCTGGCTTGGTGAGCGTTATATTTCGTGAAATCCTAATTTTTGTAGTCTGATTGCAAAATATTTTTCTAATATTTTTTCTTCTATAGATTAAAATATTTGAACGTAATTAGTTAGATACGTGTTTTTGCTATTTAATTAAAGCTAAAAACCTATAAGTTGACACTTTAAATGTTGAAATAAACATTATTTTCCATTTCAACTACGATTATTTCGGCTAGGTCAAGTTCGTCCTCGTGTGGCATAATATTTTACTAGTACAGTTAACACAAATGTTTGGGGAACGAATTCCTTGGTTATTCAACTATCTCTGACAAAAATTTCATCCCTTAACTCGCTATAAGTATGGTACATGAGCCGTTTGTTACCAACTCGGCGCAAACATACTGACGTGAGTCGAACGGCGCGCGAGTCGTTACTTAGGTACTTAATTAACTTATATTATTTAAATAAAAAGATTTTACAAAATTGGGTTGGATCTCTTATATTAAGTCCCTCAAATTTGAGTGAACTGGATATTTGGGGTAGTCAAGTTTGTACCAAGGGCCTTGAAGCAATATTCGCTGCCGGAGATGCGTTGAAATATGTGAAATAATTTCTCGAAAATACGTGAAATCTTACGTCCTCTCGTGACGTCCAAGAATTGAGTGGGGAAGGGTGATGGGGAGGGGAAAGGGTAAGTGTACAACCCCCCCGTTGTTGGGTTGTACAGTCGGTATTGTTGTACCCCCGTACAGTCATTCCGTAAATTTACTTACCTATATAAAATAAAATGTTACCGAACGTATGACAACTTTGTTATAAAAACTAATGTGTTTTTCAATCATTATAAATTAAAAATACGGGATTACTCACGTATGTAATATTTATCGGATAGGTCCGACTATAGTTTCGACCACATTCGGTGGCCTTTTTCAAGGAGTGTTCGGGACGCCCGCGTCGATGACGTCTCGCTTAGTAGGACAACTTAATAATAGGTAAAACGAAACGTTGCATGACAAGAATTATATTATATAATCTGTGGTACGAATTGACATATACATATATTGCAAAAATAATTAATCTTCAATATTTTTTCTCAAAAACTACGCGTTCAAACTTTGTGTGTGTGCTTCTAATAATGAATCCTTTCTGTTAAAAAAAAATATAACTCCCAACTCGACGGAAGTCAACGGAAACCTAAGCCGTAAACATTTACGAATTAATGAAATGAAACGCAATTATCTTTGATTTCTTGTAGACTTTGACAAATGCAGTGTCAAAGTGCGTGGATAGAAACGTTAAGCCTTCATTTTGATCATTGCTTCAACAGAACATAATAATATATTATGCGTTAGCATCTGTTAGTCTGTGAATATCAAAGTGAATATATTCGACAAAAGTTACTCCTACATAACGTAGCAGAGTATCTAGTCAGAGAAAAGTCACGATAAGTGCGACGACGTGCGAAGCGAGGAGGAGTTAAAGTTTAAGCGTTAGGTTAAAGGGTAACCACACAACGCAACACAATAATTAGGGTAACCTACACGTTGGGATACAATTCTTGTCGAAGCAATGAAAAATCAATCAAATAAATGGGGGAGGGGGAGCAAGCAGGGAGTAGGGAGAATCCTCCTTCCCCCTTTTCTTTACTACTTAGAATTAATAGAATTATGTGGTAGGGATGATGATGGGTGACATAAATATTGCATATATAATTTACTTTCAATATTTTTCTCCAAAAATATGCTTCTCCGTAATATGTTGAAACTTTACGTGTGTGCTTATAATAATGTATTATTTTTGTGTAAAAAAATATCAACCCCCACGTTGATGGACGACAATGTTAAGTTATACCAAAGTCAAACTAATTGCAAGTCAACACAATATAGGACCGCTTATAACAAAAAACGAAGTGACCATTACAAAGTTATTACTTGCTGTGGCCCGAGCACGAACATTTGCTAAAGTGTAACGATTTCGTATAGTTGACGTATACAGTACAAACTATGAGTTATCTGTGCTACAGTTGTACTAGATAAATGATAGTTTGTACAGTATAAGTCAACGATACGATAACGTTACATTTTAGCAAATGTTCGTGCTCGGGCCACTGTTGATGCAATAACTGTTTCTAGGGATGGAACAGCAAAGTTATGTTAGGCCTTTCACAAAGTTAGTAATAATCTTAGACGTTTTCTTAATGTATGGATCATCACCATCACTGCGTGACTCCAACTCGCACACGACCGGTGTTTTCATATATCAATCAATACAAATAATTGTATATCATGTGAAGATACCTAAAGGTAAGCAGCACATATATCCGTGCACCAGTTGCAATGTCATCATTCTATGTGATACTGCATTGCACTCATCACTCTGAGACATGAGGTCTTATGCTAGAACCGTTAGCACAGTTGGTAGATACCCTGCCTACAAGTGCGGGGCCCAGGTTCCATCTCTGACCAGTATGTATGTCTTATATAATGTTATGACATTGAAGTTTGACTAAGTGCTAATGCTTTTATACTTTTTTTATATACTTACCCAGATGCAACTCAAACAGTACAATGAACATGCACATAAATATTTGAATTGTTTAGGGATTGAGCTTGGGACCAGCGGCTCCGGAGACAGGGTCACTACCAACTGCGCCAAGCGGCCAATCATACATTTTTTACGATATAACCATCATAGTTATTTGATTAATAGTGAGTAACAGTGAGTAGTAGTCAGATAAATATGACTCGATGACATCAAGCGCAGCTCCACGAATTCCATAATGGAAAAGCTTTCGAATCAGTATACGGTGTTCCACACAATCAAATGCTTTAGAGAGATCCTAAAAACACCAATAGCATCATGTGAGCTCTCCCAAGCTTTTACGACATACGTCATTAACTTCACACCGGCATCCGTAGTTGATCTTGTTTCCGTGAAGCCGAACTGATTTTCGTGCGGTATTGAATGCTCGTTGAAGTGCGCCAAAAGTGTTTGAGCATATTTTTTTTAAAGATCTTACTCAAAATTGGTAGTATAGATACTGGTCTATAATTTGAGAGGTCTGTTTTCTCTCCAGCCTTAAAAATTGGAGCAGGGGCGGGACCAGGGGCGGGACGCTGCTATGGTAGTTGCATGGCTCCACTTTTTCGTTGATATTAGCGCCGTCTATTAAAATGTCCGTGGAAACTAATATTCTCGTAGTACTCTAGTATTGCACCGATGGCGCTTTTACTAAACAGAGATTCTGTTTTACTTGTCAAACAAATGTCATGTCAAATATTTTCAATCTTGTCGGTTACAAATCGCTCACTTGCTGCGAATTCCTGTTCGTTAGGCTTGGTAGTTATTTGTTTTGAGTGATTTTTGAGTTTTTACGGCTGTGATAATCACCAGAAAGTGCGGTTGAGTTGAGACTTGTTCTCCTCCCGTCTTTCTCATAAACTTTCCACCACAAAATTGTGTGGTTGAGTTGCGATAAAGACGCTTTAGTGACTATTTAGTGATTGTTTCAATACCAACTATAATGCCGAGACGGTGTGCCTTTGGATGTACACCTACACGTAAGTTTACTACTTCAATCGAAGTTTTTGTATCTTCTCACATTCAAGGAAGGAGCCTTGCCGAACAACACATTACATATATCTAGAAGTCAGGAGATAACCGAAAGTTATGTGCCGCGACACATCCACATAGCCTCACGGCCAAATTATCTTTAGAAACACTAGAGGAAACGCGTTCCAGTAACATTCACGTAATAACCGAAAATTTATATCCGGCTAATTCATACAGAACACTTGTCCAGCTCACCTGGACCTTTATATATTGTTTCTTAATAGTACACTACAAATACTATTATATATTGGCTATTTCAATTCAAAGAGACTCGGCAATTGACTCCTCATATATTATGCTAAATATTTATAAAAAATCACGTGAGCGGGTTCTCTATTCCCCCTTACTTATTTTACTCTATGAATTGGAGATACATAGATTAGAAGATTTAGGTTTCTTTTTTTTGGCTATTCGCAGATAGCGTTTCAGCCACGTACAAAATGGGGAATTGCAAGTTTCCTTTATAACAGAGAAAACAAAAGTTGTATTTGAGTGAAAGTTTTATTTACTAAACACGTACAGGTTGAATTATCAATTTAAATACGAAGTTTCATGAAACAAGGAATCAATAGGTAGGTACCTACATTCATTTATTTGTACTATTGAACACGATCTTTTTGTATCGAAACTTTTTTAAGAACAAAGTAACTCGACCAGTAAAATAAAAAATAAAACTTTATAACTCACTTGTGAATAATGGCAGTGAAAAAGTCACAGTTTGGTTACAGGTGTCATTATGTGCCTAATCGCCGTGAAATGAGAGCCACTTTATGACCAAGTGTGTTGAAATATATAATACAATTTTGACAAATCCAAATGATATTGTAGAAGCTTTTAATGATTTTTATATTAATAATGCAACACATAATAATGACAAAGTAAAGGTATGTTCACAGGATTGCATGAATACTTTAATTTGGAACAAATCAAATTCCATGTTCATGCTGCCTTCGGCTCCGAATGATATTCTCAAAATTATCAAATCTTTAAAGAATACTTCAAGTGCAGGATATGATGAAATAAATACTAAGATTATTAAAGAGGTCGATTTAGTCATATGTCCAATATTGAGTCACATCATGAACCTATGTATAGATAAGGGAATGTTTCCAGACAAATTAAAATTAAGCATAATAAAGCCAATTTATAAAAAACAAGATAGAGAAATTGTCGGCCATTACAGGCCAATAGCTTTAATCCCGGTCTTTTCTAAAATATTTGAAAAATACGTTCATGATTGTCTATACTCATACTTAAGCAAATATAATATACTTGTTGATGAACAAGTTGGTTTTCGTAAAAAGAAATCAATAAACATGGCTGTATTTCATTTAATCAAAGCTGTTATGACTGGCCGAGAGCAAAAGTTGCCTGTCTATGCCATGTATATGGATCACAAAATTCTAGTCAACAAACTCGAAAAATATGAAGTAAGAGGAAATGCCTCAGATTTAATCAAATCATATCTTAGCAATAGAACTCAGCAAACGCAAATAATAAAAATGTTTCCTAAAACCAACACTGAAATAAAATATACATCTTCTTCTAGTGTGGTAAGATACGGCGTACCTCAAGGGAGTGTGTTGGGGCCCTTACTCTTTATTATATACATTAATGACCTGCCTCGTGCCATTAAAGAGCCTATGGTTTTATTTGCTGATGACAGCACTGCCATTTTTGTAGGTGAAAAGCAGAAACCACTCGAACCTGAAATTAATTTAGCTCTTAGTAATATTATCAGATGGTTGACATTCAATAATTTACTAATGAATCTTGACTAAACAAATATTATGACATTTAATAAATATAGGAAATTGACATGTAAAATTGCTTATTATGATAATGACATAAAAGATATATCTGACACAAAGTTTTTGGGTTCATCTAGACTCTGACTTAACCTGGAAAATGCACGCTGAATCTGTTCGCTCTAAACTTAGCAGTTTTTCCTATGCTCTCTATTTATTATCCAAAGTGGTTAGTCAATCAGCTGTACTTACAGCATACCATGCTTACGTAACAACAACCTTGCGTTATGGAGTTATATTTTGGGGAAACTGTTCGGACCGGGGAAACAATATTCAAGGCCCAAAAGAAATGCTTAAGGTCTGTCTGTCATTTGAAGCCGACAGATTCCTGCCAACCATACTTCTCCAAATTTAAGATCCTGACTTTTCCATGTCTATATATTTACGAGATGTCGCTATTTGTTCGAACTAATCTTTACCTTTATGAGTTCGGGAAAGGTACACAAAGCAGAAACAAGTTGAAAGTTCCGGCACACAGAACAGCATGTTTTAGAAAAGGTGTGTGCGGTATGGGTCCTAAGATATACAATCATTTGCCAGAAACAATATTAAAATCGGAGAGTGTCACTGCTTTTAAAAGAAGTTTGTTTAATTTTCTTTCACAAAAACTATATTACAAAGTGACTGACTTTCTTATAGATAGATTCTAAATTTGATGATATGTAATTTTATTTAGATTTATATTGTTTTATTCATGCCTACTATATATCATTATTCATGCCCTAATAATTAAATGACTATAAATATGTATTAGATATAAGCACATTATTATTGTATATCCGAATGGACCTAGCTGTTGGTACTATTTATAATATTTAAGAACTATATGTAACACAGTCTAACAATAAATAAATCTGAATCTGAATCTGAAATCTGAAAAAATGCTTTTTAGGATATTACATAGCTAAATTATGAGGTTTATTATACATAGCCAAAGCTTAACTACATATATAGATACCTACTCGTACTTAATAGTCGCGACGCGTACCTACGTATTCATATTTTATGGCACAGAATATATTATCCGTCATCAATATACCTACCGCGATATTTATGATGTCTTAGGCTAAGGGGGGGACCGGACCCCCTAAGCCCCCCCCTTATATACCCATGAGAATAATAATAAAGTCGATTAATTTAGCATAAAGTAAAGATGAGCGATTGTGTGACAAATGTTTTAGACTATACGGTATTTTGATTGATTGATTTTTTTTCAACAGATTAACATAAATGGTTTCAAGTAAAGTAAAAAAAATACGTCAAGTGCGAGTCGGACTCATGCACGAAGGGTTCTATAACATTATATATATAATTATTGTAGGTAATGCTCTGCTAATTATAAATTTAATGGATATTTTTATACTGCCCTTCATAAACAGTGACCTTTTTTTTCAGGTAGAAAAGAGATTACTAAACATGAAATGAAATTGAAGTACCTACATCAATCATAAAGCTAAAAGCCTTACTGCGTTACATACCAATTTTTTTTGGTTTTCTTTGGGGAGCTTACAGCTATAATTACAATGGTACATTGTAATTAACAATAAAAACCATTTACAAGCCTTCACAAATAACAAAAATGTAAAAGAATATAAAATAATAAAAATAGTAACATGATAATACAACTAGAACCAATATACACTTAACGATTGTCGGTGCCGGTGTAAGTCGGATATAACATTGGATTTATTGACGCCAAACTACTCGTAAATAGATCAATGTTGGGGTTCGTGTCAAGTATTTTATTGAAAGCAATAGCCGAACGTATTAAGAAGGAGTTAATGCGGTAGTTGGTGCGCGCGAGTGGAGTATGAAGCTTTGAGTACTCGACTCTGGGGTCTAAGCGGTACATTTAGGGTGATTTTAGACACTAGTTCCGGACAGTTAACTTTAGACTTAGCTAATTTCATTAGGTAGCGTATGTCAGAGATGGATCTTCGAGATTTTAGTGGAAGTAAGTGAAAACAGGAACAGCGTTCATCGTAACTTAAATTAGTTATTTTAAATTTAAAACCTAGGTATCTTGTAAACCTTCTCTGAAGACGTTTCAATCTATCTGAATGTACTGCATAACAGGGATTCCAAACTTGGCTAGCATATTAAGGATGGCTACGGACGTAGGCACAATATAATATTTTTATGGTTTTCATTCGTTACGGATCACGAATCCTAAAGCAGTAAAATATTTTTTCGCAATGTGATCAACATGTTGTTCATAAGATAATTTGCTATCGATCACTACGCCCAAATCTCTAACTTGGTCCACACGCGGTAAAATTTGGCTGTCTACCGAATAGTTATACACGATAGTGAGCTATTTTCGTGTGAAGCTAATAACTGAGCACTTAGATATATTCTGGTCCAGATTATTGCATTTAAAATAATTAAAAACTCTCAGTAGATCCTCCTGCGTCTGCTAAGTTTCGATTGATTTATAAATTTTTATGTCATCGGCAAAAAGAAGATATTTACAGTGCCTGAAGCACATGCCAATGTCGTTTACAAATGCCAAAAACATGAAGGGACCCAAAAGGGACCCCAGGGGAACACCGGAGGGATAGCCATCCACGTAGAAGTGAAGCCATTGAGCACTACTGCTTGATACGTATGATGAGAACCATCTTAATAGGTCTCCAGAGATTTCCAGAGCAGAGAGCTTTTTTAATAGGATAGAATGATTAATTCGATCGAATGCCTTACTTAAATCCATATATATTGCATCTACTTGTGTACTATTATCCATGCTCTCGGTGATAAAATCAGTAAACAACAGAAGGTTAGATACTGTTGATCTGCCTTTTAAAAACCCATGCTGTTGCGGATTTATATTAGAAATCAGGTTGTCATATAGTTGGTTATATACGAGTACTATCCGCTCTAGCACTTTGGCTAACAGACAGAGTTTGGAGATTGGCCTATAGTTTTCCACCAAAGCTTTCTTATGGATTGGCAAAATGAAAGCAGATTTCCACATAGTGGGAACGACGCCTTCGTTCATCGAACGTTTGAACAAAATACATACTGGTTCTAATAGTACATCAGCACATTGTAACAAAAAGATCGCTGGTAGTGAGTCAGCCAGGCCAGCTGATTTAGTTAAATCCAAAGTTTTAAGTTGTTTGTGAACGAATGCCGCATTAATATCTATAAAATTAATGTTAATGTTGCCAGTGTCAATGGGCTCAAAGTAAACGTTCGAAGAAGAGGATGTAGCCAAATGAGTGGAATAAAAATAATTTGAAAAAAGTCACTAATGTCTTGACCACTATCACTTTTACTACCGTTATAGGACATGTGTGATGGAAAATTATTACTCATACGTTTACTTTTGATATATTACCAGAATCATTTCGGCGAGGTTTCAATAACTGATTCGATTTTATCTATATATGATTTGTGGCATATATGTTCCAAATTATCCGCGTGAGCGATCCGTAATATTACCGTAAACTTTCCATTTGCTATGGTATTTAAATTTTTCCTTGAGTATTTTGATGAGGGCTGTGGTATACCAAGGTGGATAGTTGTCGGCTTTACGATAACGTCGTGGAACGTAAATATCTCTTGCTGCAAAAATAATGGAATAGAATTTGCCAACAGCGTTGTTAACACTGCCTATTGACAAAATATCGCCCCACTGCTGTTAACCTAGATCGGAACGGATGTCGTCATAATCAGCTCTATTATACTGGTATATTAGGCGCCCACTGGTTTCCAGCGATTGGAAATGAGGAACCTCCACTTGAATTGATAATGGCGGGTGATAACCGTCTACTTTGCTAAGTGGTGAACACGATGAGACCGAAACGAACATGTTAGAAAGAACCAAGTCAAGGATCTTATCATTTTTATTTTTAATTAAATTAAACTGCTGCAGGTTGCATAAATTAAGGAAATCAATAAAATCAACAAATGGACGAACAAGAGACACCACGGAAGGTTGGATTCCATCATCTGTCACTGTCCAGGTTATAGTGCTCATATTAAAATCCCTACAACAAAAAACTTATCGGTTGGCTGGTCATTTATTAAGTCAGGTACCTAATCTATCCAGAAAGGCATCTAACTGAGTTGAAAAACTGTTACCATCAACTTCCTCGCATAAATACAATGCACCTATGTGAATACGCTGTACTTGATTGCCACGGCCTGATTTAAGATGAAGCGATATCCATAAATCTTCGGCGCTTGATTGCCAACTAACATTTTCGGAAGCTACTAGTTCACGGCGGACAGCTATCAGGACCCCGCCACCGCGACTCTGGCCGGTTCTAGCATAGTTTCGGTCGCGACGCCAGACTAAGTAGCTATCATCAAAAAGTTCACTGTTCATAAAGTCGCTAGTCAACCAGGTTTCTGTCAATATAATAATCCTGTAAAAGTTAGTTTTAGTTAAGTTTCTATAGAAGGTATCAGTTTTCGTCTGTAGTCCGCGTGTATTTTGGTAGTAAATGTTTATAGTAGCCATCGTGAATAACTGAGCCTACAAGAATGTATATTATGAGAATAAGAGAAAAACAATAACTTATAATAATAATGCTCGTGGAATGCCGATAGTAAGCCTACCCTCCATATGCATAAAGAAAAACTATATATTAAAATCATATATATATATATATATATATATATATATATATATATGATTTTAGTCTCTATAACCGTCAGCACCACAACACCAGCAGTAACCCCGTCCCAGTATCCAAGCACAAGACAATATATAAGATAATAATAATTGATTATCCACACGATTACCATCCACCGTAAATACGCATAAGGCGAAATAATACCTAAGAGATAAGGTCCCGATTAAAAATAACAAACTAATAGTTGTTGACATTTGCAAGTGTAGCATTGTGTTCAATATGACAAATAAACACCGTAGTAAATCATAGGAATAACCTGTTATAAAACTTCCGCGAACAAATGATTCATAACTCCACTCGCGTAGCATTAAGCGCAGTAAAATACATGTACTCGTATAAATAATAAACTCTCGACCACTCGATACATAAATGAATGTAGTAAAACAAGAATAAATAAATCGCCTTAAGTAATAACTCTGTTGCTCAGTGTGAGAATAAGACAAATTACAATGTTTAAAATTAGCTGTCAACACACCCTTAGCATTTAACATTTTATATTCAATGATCGCATAATACATTGAACCCATAGGGTGCATTGCATAAGTACGACCCCGTGCGTTTACGTAAAGATTGCAGCAATTATGTGAACAAAAGACCGCGATAAGCAAACGAGTAACGCCTAAGGTTCTCAAACGTTCTGAGACCCTTAATGTGCATAATTTGAGAATAGCAAAGAGAAAAAATACTTAATATATATATGAACGATAACAGCCTCAAAATTAGAGATAACGCAAAAACTTAGCAGATTTTCGGCAGGTCTCGTTTTGTTTTGATTGTTAGTGTCTTCGATGTCGGGTTGCGCCTCACAAAAATCTTCATATGTTTCACCCACACAAACTGAAAGTTGTGTTTCTTGGCTAATGTTTTTGCTTGAGATAGCAATATTTTGTTTCTTATGGTGAGGTGGTTTTTCACGAATATCCGTCCCAAACCGGCTATGCCAAAATCTTTGGGAGACAGAGGGTCCTTTCTTAAGCGAGCAGCTGCCACAAAATCCTCTTTAACATATCTATTTATGAATGACACTATGATGTTCTTTGTGTCGGTTGAATTAGTAGGGACTCGATGGATAAAATTAATTTGGTTCTTTAGGACAGAATATGAGATCTTATCACCAATTTTAACCACTATATCACACAGATTTTCTCTGTCTCTTGACGGTACACCCTTAATTTCGACATTATTGCGGCGGAGCCACTGCTCAGTGTCATGGATCTCGTCCTCCAGTTTATCCACCACATTAATAAGCTAAGCGGTATTTTCTTGAGCTGATTCAACTTTAACTAGCCTGTCATCAATTATTTGGACAGTTTTAGGAAGACCTTTAAGATCGGATATCTCTTTCCGAAGCAGTTGAACTTCAGATGCCAGGCTTGAAAGAAGAGCAAGTTGTAAACGAATATTCGCCAGCTCTCGCATTATAGAATCTAGCGACACTGATGGAGAATGAGCAGGTGATGCTGGGGTTGAAGCAGACTGGGCAGTGTGTAGGCCTGAATTTTTGCAGGTCGCACATGTCCATGTGGCTTTCCGGTTTCCCAGCTTACGGTACCCCTTTTCGGTAATCCCAGAACACGGAAAGTCAAAGTGCTTCTGACAAGCTGTGCATTGAATAGCTTCTGCCGCCTCATCATTGCACCTCCCACAGATGACCATATTGATGAGAGGTTCAAGCTACTGTTTAATTTCACGTAGGGGCAACGAGAAGTTTGAGAAACTGTGGTGAACGTAACAGAAACAGGATTTGTCGCCTTCTGCAGTTCAGCCGAGTTTAGTCGATGCAACACGAAGTGTCCGTCGGGTCGCTTCAAGACAGAGAGATGCGTATCTTCTATCACTGATATACGGGAAGGCTTCACACACAAATATAGTTTTACACAACACTTTAGATGCGATTATTGAGTAAGGGTTAATTAATAGATATAGGAGCGTTGAAATGCACGTGCACCAACAACAACCGTGAAGTGTTGAATGAAGTTTGTATGATTATATTGTTATATCTATGCACGTATAGCATTGATGCTCAATAATGTTCTAATACATGATACATACGTTTATACATATATGAATACTATCATATGATGATATATATGATATACCTGATGTTAAGTGACAGATCCATAACAATTGCTGTGTGTCTCAAATCTCTAAAGGTTTGTACGATGTTACACTACGTTTGTCACCCGGATTTATTTTTTTAGTCTCCGCTGTGATTTCCAGTGATTTTGCCTGCTACGATATCCTACAAATCTAAATACTAACTGTGTTTGCATGCTACTAAATAGAGGCAGAATACCTGGTATCGCAATGGTTTTCCATGGCATGAAAGAGAAGGAATCTTGTTATTACATGGGATCATGTGTAGAGATTTACTGTAAACGCGGGTGAATATGTTCTTATTATATGATTTTACAGATGTGTCTGAAAATCTTGATGTTAATGTTATATTCTGATTTCATAGTTGTTTCAAGAGTTTTAAATTTATATTCTAGAAGGAACTACAATTTTGTTTTATGGCCTTAAGCCTTTTAAATGTATAATCAATAAACTTGTAATAAATAATTGTTGTACAATTTATTGTCCTTTTCTTTAATGGTCGTTATCCCCTCATTATAATGCAGTAAAATAGAAAATATATTTTATTAACTGTGTTTTGATAGAACTCTCTTTTCACGATTAAAGTAATTTTTGGTGTACATGTCAATGTAAAGTACTTTAATACCTTGCCCACTAATTCCAGGAAATCGGTTGTTCCATGAGCAGTTCCTTTCCTGTATCCGAATTCGAATGGTTAAATTGGATGATTAACAATAACAATGTATTCCAGCAAATATACCATTTTATTGTTATCTATCTCAAAACGCAGCCTAGTGTATATAAGTGTATAATTATATAGTACCTAGCGATAGTATGTATCTATAGGTGAACCTAAAATATGTAGGTAGAGAAACTGAGCCCACGTATGCAATTTATGCAACGCATTACATCTAGAATTGAGTTTCTATGAAAACAGTAAAGCAACGTTGCGTTAAGTATGTTTCTGATTAAACGGTTTTTTTTCTGATTAAAAGCATAATATAGAGAAATAAATATATATATATATATATATACACACATCTACAGCGCCATCTATCCTTGGTGATCTTGGCTTTAAATGTATATATAACACAAAAAAGGTTTAACATACCAGTCTATTTCCTAGTATATATTTTGGTCTATGGTAGTATTGTAGTCAGTGTTTTACATACAATTCGTATACTTAAGGAGTCTACATACGATGCAACCCCGAACGCAACATGCAGTAACAATCTGCTGTAGTCGCGGTTGGACGTACTCTACACACGTTGCAGCGGCGATTACAATTTCATTCCGCGTTGGATCGCCGCAGCGTGCACACGTGAACGAAAATGGCTCAAATGCTGTCCAAATATTAAAATACAGGTCTTGCAATTGCCATCGCCAAATTCGCTGAATTTTACCTACTGAGGGACAATAAACATTAATTTTTACTTTGAATATTAATAGATGCCCAGCAATACGATTGTATATAATACCTATTATTATGATATTTAATAATAAACATCAATATTTCTATTCTAGAGAAATTTGGATAGGAAGGAACAATGGCGTGTCAATTATTTTTACAAAGAAAAAAACATCAGCTGCTAAGAAAAGTAAAAATACGCGATAACTATTTTATTTTTCCTCAAAATGTAGCAAGTCATTAATCGATTTCTGAAATTCTTATCAATATAGTTTTTTTTCTGTAGTATACATATTTGCATCCATTTACATATTTTATGTAATAAAATTCACAGCGACGTTAGCCACGGGCGGCGGCACGATCGCGACTGAGCCCAGATTGCATGCAACCGCACTTCTCACGTTACAACGCGGCTTACAATTTGCTGTAACAATCTTCTGGATGCTAGGACGTACGATACGACGTCCAACATGTTGGAAAGGAGTCACAACACGGCTACATACGATACAATTTGCTGGATCACAGCAGATTGCTACAGCATGTTGCATTCGAAATCGCATGGTGTGTAGAGAGCTTTAGCTATATTCTGATTATTCTATGTCAAAGGCAGTAAGGTCGCCAACAAAGAGGTCGCCAAGACCATAGCCTGGCCAAAAAGGCCGAAGGAAAAAAAAATATATCCATGTCATACATATACAATGTATACAATAAAATAGTTATTGCGTTGCGTTTATAGCGTTACTTATATTCTCTTTGCGTTTATCAAGCCATGGGTTTTTCGGAAAAACCTGAGTCGAATCCCGCTTATGCCACCAATAAATAAGTCTTATCGAAGATGCCTTCGTCAGCGTATCCTCTTGTGGGGCAAAGAAAATATTGTAAGTAGTATTACCGTCCAAATCGATCGCCTTACAGAGCAGAGTGGCTGTTACCATTACCTAGGGCGAAAATGCGCGTATACTGTATACTGTACAGACTTGCATCAATGTCTGTTTCACACTGTGGTTTTACTTCGCTACACCTATCAATCTCTGCAGTATACTACATATTTGTTTTAGATGTCGTAGCAAATAAATGATTAGTTGACCTAGTACCACAAGAAAGCCGCAACTATACATATGTAGGTACCTATGTCTTGTTCTTGTTTTAAAGCTGCTACAAAAATAATCTGTAAGTGAGAAACTGCTTTTGATTTAAACCTGTCCGAAACGAATAAGAAGATTTGAGAATCTTATTAGCTAACAAGATGGGCATTGGCAAGTATAGAGGGTATAGTGTTGGATTTATAATTGCATTATTTCCAGATCATAATAGAAGTTACCCAAAATACTTGAAGCACTATGCATGCAATAAATTCCTAATAACAAACTACTCAATAATGATTATATCAAATCCAGATAATGAAATTTCCAGTTAGCTGAATTCTATACATGATTTTCGGCATGAGATAAGCAAATTTTGTGTCTGATAAGCACTACTCCACCCCAAGTTGTTTTTGAAAGTGCTTTTACACTATAGTGCTTAGAGTTTTAAAACTATTGTGAGCATCACTCATTATCTTTTCATTTATCATAATATATATAAAAATTAACCACTATTTCTCCTGGTCATGCTATAACTTGGGTATGGATTGAACAATCTTGCAATTTTTTTTATTGTGTTAATTATTGTTATGAGATGGTCTTATGAAAGAAAAGAGGGGAGGTTATGGTGAGGCCGAAGACCGATCCTTCTACGCGAAAGAAGTCACGGGCAGTTGCTAGTAATAGTATAAAGATACAGGCTGCACTCACTTGATGTCAATTGAAGTCCGACAACATTTCAATATTCAACATTAGAATGTCTTTATGTCCGAAATATTGTTGGACTTTAAACAACATAATAACAACTGAGTGCAACCACTATCTTTATATTATTACACTAGTGGTTTCATACTGCTGCATTAAAGCAGGATATCTACCACCATAGTGGTGCCAACTAAGATGCTCATTGGCCCAATATGCTGCATGGCTGTAATTGGGTGCACTGGCAGGCCTGAACATTTTTGTGGTGATCAGTACCAGAATTGTTTATTTACCTTATAACATTGTTTGTTACATTGAACATTAAATTAATATTAAACATTATTTGACTAAATTGTATTGTAATTTAAATATATTTCCTGCGTTTATAATAACATGATCAGAAATTATAATTCAAATATATGATAACAAAAGTATTGCATATATAAAGTAAAAGATATATCGAGAAATTGTATTGATTGCATTGAACTATGACTGTATGTGTATACAGGTTGTCCCAAAATATTATTTATTGGCAAGAAAAGTGGCAAGTGTTGTACTATTTTGAAATCTAGACTAAATGGGCCATCTTTTAAAAAAACTTGCCATAAGTAGTGTAGTACATTTTTTTTACAGCGTAGAGTGTCAAAGTTGACTGACATAAATTTTATAAACCATAACTTGTCAAAATTTAATTTATTTTACTTAGTTAACAATGATTATTACTTTCATTTGTTGTTACGATTAATAGCACTGTTATTTGAGATAACATTATTAAAAAAATCACTGTAAAATTGTGAAAATTGCGATCACAGTACCTAAAAATGCGACAAAGGGTGTCAAATTTTTAACTTTTTCGAAAAATGTCTATCATCGCTTGACTAAGTGACATAGATCTTTTTTCTTATTTTTTTCATAACTGGTATACCTTGGCCTCTCGCCCGGTACCAGGTTATCGTTGAGTTTTGGGACACCCTGTATATCTACATATGACCTTATTATAAATGTCGTGGAAATTAAAATAAAGTAATTTAGTAGGGTCATCTAAGCAGCATATTTTTAAAGTAAGGCTGTTAAGCCTTGAGTTACATTTTAAGCATGAATTTGATATCAAATATGTACCACGTATAATGATGATTTTGCATAAGATATTATTAATTTATTAAATTTTAACATTATTAACATTTAATCAGATATTCATTTCTGAAATTGTGAAGTTATTGATAATTCAATTCAAGAGAATCATTATATTTATTTAAACTTTTGATAGTGATGCTTATTAAGAAACTCACAAACACCATTCTTTGTCTTTCACAGCAACCCAGAGTAGCACAGTTCCATACAAAGCATCCCACTAGAAAGCTGAATCAGTCCGATGTTCTCTTCCTACACACTGGATTAATTTAAGCGAACACAAAACAACAGTGGTTACTTTATACATGTAACAACTGCTCAAGACTTGGACATTGGGAGTAGCATCCAAAAAACTCAAATGTTGACAGTGCTGAATCTCTCAAGATCGGTGTATCAATTGTAATTGAAGATTTTGTACTACGTATACACTGAGGAAAAGAAAGACGGAGATAGAAAGAAGGGAGTGAGAGGCAGATACATACCTTCCACAATCCACATATAGCTATTAATAAGGCTAATAACTGTAAATTTGTGACTGTGGATATACTGTAGATAAAACATGTCCCTTTGTGAAATATGTGGATACACACCTGAGAGTGTTGCCAGTTTAAAGATGGTTATTGAAACGCACTCTGAAAAGATATCATATGAATGTAATATGTGTGACTTTGAATGTAAACAACAAGATCAATTTGAACTACATAATAAGACTCACGTTGGCACACACATATGTCCCAATTGTCATCACATTACTGATTCTGAGGGCAATTTTGAGAAGCTTCCTCAAATACATGCCAAAAAGAAGCCGTTAAAATGTAGTAAATGTGATTATAGAACTGTAGACAAATCATACCTAAAATTCCATTATAGGGAACAACATATAAAGAAATCTTATCAATGCAGTACATGCGATTATAGATGTAAGAGAAAGGGAAATTTCAACAAACATGTTAGAATACACACGGGAGAAAAGCCATATGAATGTGACATTTGTTATTTAAAATTCACTGGACGGAGTGACTTAAAACGACATGTTAGAAAACACACCGGGGAGAGACCATATAAATGTAATATATGCGATTATAGAGCATCACAAAAAAATCACTTAACTGAACATATAAGAAAACACACCGGTGAAAAACCTTATACATGTAATATATGTGACTATAAATGTTCCTCTGTAGGCACTCTGAATAAACATGTTAAACTGCACACTGGAATTAGACCACATGGATGCAATATGTGTAACTATGCAAGTAGTACAGTAACCAATTTAAACAGACATATGAAAACGCACGACAGAAAAAAAAAAGATGCAGTGGACATTGTGAAAACTTAAATAATTATGTTCACAAAGTGAAAAAGTTTTTAGAAAAGTTTATTTAATCAGATTGCCGCCAAAATCTTACTTAATATGTGTGTGATTTTAATGTTCACAATGTGAAAAAGTTTTGAGAAAAGTTTATTAAATCAGATTGCCGCCAAAATCTTACTTAATATGTGTGAGATTTTAATGTTCACAATGTGGAAAAGTTTTGAGAAAAGTTTATTAAATCAGATTGCCGCCAAAATCTTACTAATATGTGTGAGATTTTAATGTTCACAAAGTGAAAAAGTTTTTAGAAAAGTTTATTAAATCAGATTGCCGCCGAAATCTTACTTAATATGTGTGCGATTTTAATGTTCACAATGTGGAAAAGTATTGAGAAAAGTTTATTAAATCAGATTGCCGCCAAAATGTTATATAATACATATGTGTGAGATTTTAATGTTCACAATGTGGAAAAGTTTTGAGAAAAGTTTATTAAATCAGATTGCCGCCAAAATCTTACTTAATATGTGTGAGATTTTAATGTTCACAAAGTGAAAAAGGTTTTAGAAAAGTTTATTAAATCAGATTGCCGCCGAAATCTTACTTAATATGTGTGCGATTTTAATGTTCACAATGTGGAAAAGTATTGAGAAAAGTTTATTAAATCAGATTGCCGCCAAAATCTTATATAATACATATGTGTGAGATTTTAATGTTCACAAATCAGATTGCCGCCGAAGTCTTACTTAATATGTGTGAGATTTTAATGTTCACAATGTGGAAAAGTTTGTTAAAACAGATTGCCGCCAAAATCTTATTTAATATGTGTGAGATTTTAATGTTTACAATGTGAAAAAGTTTACTAAAACAGATTGCCTCCAAAATCTAACACACTGATAACACAAATAGGTTATCTTTTTGAAGAAGAAGAAAACAGAGCACTGCAATGCAGCATATTATATGCACATGCATTATCAAATACTCAGGTTTATGGTCTCTTTCAGAGTTGATCAAACATGTAAGTCAATAGTCAACACAATGAAACAATATTTCCGTTTATGTCGCATATCATGCGATTACAACAATCCAAACCAATAGGGTACTCCCTGTTGAACTAGAATTATGAAATTTAGTAAGAAGCAATATCTTACGGCATATTATTATTTAAAGGCAAAAATCAGAAACTCCTAATATGTAGTTTAAGAATAAAAAACGAATATGCTACGTATTACAAACTTTTTATTTGCGTTTGGTGTAATAATCGTGCCTAGGGAACTAACGGCAAAGTTAACTTTGTGCAGAGTTAGAGTTCTTTTCTTAATTCACATTGAAATAATTTCAATGTGAAAATAAATTAATTAGTAAATGATCACCAAAATGAAAACACCAATTATTGGTGTTTTCATTTTGGTGATCATTTAATAATTTTGGTAATACATATCTACATTAGGAAGTACTTATATATTTGATGTTGACCTTCCTATACAATATATTATCGTTCTTCGTTTATGTTGTGTAGCTGACCATTCCTTTATTAACCGACTTCAAAAAAGGAGTTTTCTCAATTTGACCATGTATATATTTATTTGATTCTTTGGTCAATTCAGCCCGCGGGCCGAAATTCCCACTACGAAATTTATTTATATTTTCTTATAGTCAGCTTAGCCCGTGGGCTGGAACGACCACTATGAAAATATTAACTTAGCCTACACCTCACTCAGCCCTCGGGCCTGAATGCGCACTACGTAATTTATTTATATTTTCTCATAGTCAGCTTAGCCCGCGGGCCGGAACGACCACTATGAAATGTCTTTATCAACTCACCTAAAATACGAATAAATAGGTGGGGTGGTAATAGGGCATCTTGCAAGGTTATTCCGGGTAAATTAATTACCTACCATCATCTCCATTAATAGCTATGAGCCTTGTAAAAACTACAAAAAATATATATAAAAAATAATGTTGTTTTAATCATCATCATCAGCCTGTAGCAGTCCACTGCTGGACATAGGCCTCTCCAATTGCACGCCACTTAGGTCTATCATTGGCCAATAATATTGTTTTAATATTAAGACTTAATTATTTATGTTATCTATAAAATATAACGAACAGTCTATCAACAGTCAGGGTTCTATTTCGTTATGTAAGCAGTTTTTAAGACTCCCCAATCGCCATATTTGGCCAATCATCATCATCATCATCTCAGTCGTACGATGTCCACTGCTAAACAAATGCCTCCCCCATAATTTTCCAAAAGGACCGGTTGGAAGCGGCCTGCACCCAACGTCGTCCTGCGACCTTTATCAGGTCGTCTGTCCACCGTGTCGGTGGACGACCTACGCTGCGCTTGCCGGTCATTGGTCTCCATTCCAGAACCTTCCGTCCCCATCGGCCATCTGTTCTGCGTGCTATGTGCCCTGCCCACTGCCACTTCAACTGGCTAATCTTCTGGGCTATGTCGGTGACTTTCGTTCTTCTACGGATCACCTTGGCTATTGGCCAATCTATCTATCTATCAATCTATTTCTCAGAAATCATACTACTTATCCAGGGATTCCGACATGTGTGGTTAAGCATTTATTTACTAGCTTATTTATTTTCAATCAAGGTTAAAAAAAACTACACCTTATGGTGTAGTTTTTTTTATCTTCATGTTTCTGAATCAAATAGGTATCAACATTCTAATACTTCAGTTTTTCAATACATAACTCTAAACTTATTGATTTTTTTCATATATGGTCAAAATGCTAATGATTCTGTCATTAATTTAAGTTATACCATTTTCTTTTTGTCATTAAAGCCGGCCTGTAAGCATTTCAAATAGTTATTCATTAGTTTTTCTATGGCCACTAAACATTGTACAATGTTGGGTTTTGGTTTCACAATCTTGTTAGTTTTCCAATTAAATTCTAATTATATATATTTCTATATATCTATTTCCACCTCTGGACACACATTTAATATTACTTACATAATAGCCTTTTTATAGTCCATTTTAAAATTAGTGGGCTTCCAACCTGATACTTTTCTTTTTATACTTAATGCGAAATAGTATTTCATATGTGGTCTGTTTTTTGTAAGGCAGTAACGCGTATTTTTTTTTTTATTGTATTATTATCAACAAACAGTTACAATTGTGAAATGGATATAACGTGCCTTAAAACCTAAATAAAGTTTGTCCAGACACTAAGTTCTCGACCAGTCAACTTATAATATACAATACAAGAACTACAAGAAGTGAGTGATACAAACAAAACGGGGCAGTTAACCGGTTCTGCACGAGTGTTACGGGCGCGCAGGCACAACGGTCATAAGTAGGTACAACGGTCTAACGTTGTGAGCGCGCTCCCGTTATGAAAGATGCTCCACTTTAAATAATATTTTTTTAATACCCTTTTAATATTTTTAGGGTTTATCAAAGAGAAATCTTTTTTTTTAATAGAGAAATATTCCATCCTTGGACTTCGAACTCGCGTGTTCCGACACCTCCATGACGCCATGGCCACTAGGCCACCGATACATATCGTCCGAGCATAGAATTTTAATATGTTGAATAGTTGGCGAAATTTATTGAACAGCGTGATAAGCATTATTTTTAAAGCACAAAAACCAAACATTGCAATTTTAGAGGAAAAATCACATCCTCGGACGGGATTCGAACCCGCGTCTTTCGACAATCCATGTTGCCATGACTGCTAGGCCACCGAGGCATAGCGTCTGCGCATGAAATTAACTCTTTGATTTTAACCTACGTATGGGAACGGAGTGACACGACATGGGATACGAAGCCACAAAGATGACTGCCACATTGGTGTAGTGGTGGCTTTGTAATCTCGGGGTCCTGGGTTTGATTCCCTGGTCGCACTGTTATCGGGTTTTCTGACAAAGAAAATTCTCAATAGCAGTCCGGAGTTTGGAACAGGGCCCCGTAGACAGCAATAGCACAAATAACTTACAGAAGTAAAGCTCATGTACGTATTTTACTTTTCATTCCTTGGCGTTCGCACTAGGGTTATCTACTCTGGCTTAAGCGAAAAAACTATACTAACTCTTATCTAGTTGTTTGTTGATAATAAAACATGAACGGAAATAAAACCCAATAACTAAAATAAATTGAATTTTAATGTCATTGTTATACCTAGTTTATTATATAGATTTCTCCTTGTACACACTTTTCGTCGTAGAACCATGCTACTAGTAGATACCATAGATACTGAAAGAGATCACACCCAGGCTAAAAAGTTTTATTAAGTACATGCCCTCAATGTCATTGAGTTTCCCATTTAGCAAAAAAAAATAATGTGAAGCTGTTCGAGTGCATGAAATCAAACGCCTTTCTTTCTGAATTATTTATATCTTATTATTTTCTGAATTTTACTGCACGCCCTCTATGGGTTGTATTGGAAAAAAACATAATTACTTTCTAGTTAAGTGTAACGAGGTTACTCTAGGTATTATAGTATTGCGCATAAATCCAGTACTGGCTATTATTTATGACAAAATAAATATATTATATGGGTCTATAAAAAAATTACTGACTCATATTAGAAAACATAAACAAACAAAATGTTTAAAGACATTGAATTGGTTGGGACTCAAACCATGGACCTTTAGCGCCTGACGCGCAGTCAGTGCAGCTTGAGCCGCAGACGCGGACGCATGGAAGTGGACAGTGTAATATATATATATATATCATTGATTAATCATTACATAGTGTTCGACGTTGTTATTCTACTCATAAAATCTAGTCTTTAACAAGGTCTTTTGTAGCACTCTGCTATTGTATTATAGAGATGAAACATGGCTTAAAATTTAAGTAAACCAATTGGTGGTAGTGCCACGTTATAACCTTATGAGTTACTGCCGAATGGGCCGGCACGACCGGGGAAGTACCACACTCTCACATAACACCGACGTGAAGTAACATACGAGGGTCATTTGAAAAGTTCTTAGCCTATCATGGTTAAAGTCATTGGTTTTTTTATAACCACCCTCATTTTGTAGTTACATTATTTAGCAACAAGTATGCACAGTTTAGTTTATTCACAGTAACTCATTGTTCGTTTACACGTGATACCGTAAGTCAAGTCAGAGCTATTTTTGAAAATGTATAAAATTGAACATCGTGCAGTGATAAAATACCTGAATTTGAAAGGTTTAACTCCGAAAGCTATACATGAAGACATGTCTGCTACTTTGGGTGAGTCCGCTCCTTCGTATGCGACTGTTAAAAACTGGGTGGCAGAGTTTAAACGTGGTCGTGAGACCATTCAAGATGAGCCCCGTAGTGGCCGGCCTTCGACTGCTTCCACTGATCAAAACAAAGAAAAAATCTGTGATTCAATTTTATCTGATCGAAGATTGACTGTCGAGGAGATAGCTAAGACTGTAGGCATCTCATCTGAGCAAACACATCATATAATTACTACTGAACTTGGATTCTCTAAGGTGTCTGCGCGTTGGGTACCGCGACTGCTTTCAGTGGAACAAAAATGCAACCGACTCACACCTTCTCGCGACTGTTTAAGAGTTATATGAAGCTGACCCAATAGAATTTGTTGAAAGATTTATAACCATGGATGAAACCTGGCTTCACCACAATACACCCGAGACAAAAGAACAGTCGAAACAATGGAAAAGAGCAGGATCGCCCACCCCAAAGAAGGCAAAGGTGGTTTTATGGGCGGGCAAAGTCATGGCATCCGTTTTTGGGATGCAAAGGGTATAATTCTCGTGGATTATTTAAAAAAGGGTGAAACAATAAACTCCGATTACTATTGCAACCTGTTGCGTCGTTTGAGAGAAGAAATCAAAGAAAGACGTCCAGGTTTATTGAGAAGAAAAGTATTGTTTCATCAGGACAATGCGCGCGTTCACACTTATGTGCAATCCATGGCAGAAATCCATCAATGTGGCTTCGAATTGTTACCTCATCCCCCATATTCACCGGATTTAGCACCGTCCGACTTTTATCTGTTCCCAAAGCTGAAAAAAATTTTAGGTGGTAAACATTTTTTTACAAATGAAGGTCATAGCCGCCGTGGACGCTTATTTTGAGGAGTTAGACGTAGATTTTTTTAAAACGGGTATCGAAGCCTTACCGGGTCGATGGAAAAAGTGTTTTGAGCTCGGAGGAGAGTATGTTGAAAAATAAACTCATAATCGTGTGGTTTCATTAAGTATGTTAGGCTAAGAACTTTTCAAATGACCCTCGTAGCTTGCTGTTGCGTTTCAGTCGGTCTGTGGGATGTTCCCCTCTCCACCCTCACCTCTTGTGTTGCGGATGTCCGTGGGCGGCGGCTGTTCGTTTGTCAACCTATCCCAAAGAAAAGAAAAGCTACTGAACAGAGAAAATTGCATACCAAACCGACAAGTAGTTAATTTACTTGAAATTTTTAACTTTCATCCTGTATTCCAGAAGAATCTTTTCCTTTTATGGGATACGAAATACCCTTACGTTACACCATAATTATCTATCATCACATTAGTTATCTATCACTGTGTCAAGTTTCATCAAAATGGGTTCGTAGTTTCAGAGTGATGCGAAGTACAATAGACGGACGGTTTTTGGTCTCAACCTCTCTCCGAAATCGACACCTTACCGGTATAGGTGTGAAGCAGGAGCTACGACAATTTCGCGTCGGGGGTGACTGTCAGTCAATGGACAGTTAGAAGGTTAGATTAGAAGGGAAGCCAACCTTACTCCCAAACGATCCGCTACAGGCCCGAAGTTGACCACAGCTCACCCGTCAAGCACGCCTTCACTTTGCTCGAAAACACTTGGATTGAAGCATAGAGCAATGGCAGTCAGTGCTGTTCACTGATGAGACGAAGATGTGTCTCCATGGCAGCGACAGGAGAGGCCGGGTGTACCGGCGTCCCAGTGAACGGCTTTCACAGTGCTGCTTTGCTGAAACCGTTGCATATGGTGGCGGTTCTTGCATGAAGTGGGCTGGAATTTCCTTAGAATGAAAAACGGATCTTGTTTTATTTCCTGGGGGAGGCCAGGGAAGAGGTCTGACCAGTGATCGTTACATTAAAGATGTTCTACTGGATCAAGTTGTCCCTTATCAAGGCTTGATTGGCTTAATGAAACTTGGTATATATGTTCTACTATTCAATATATTTTTTTAGTCGTCGGCGATTTTTGAGTGGTTTACTTTTCCTAATAAAGGAGAGAAGTTTGCTGCGGCGCTAATTGATGACCAATTTTGATAGAGATGAGTCAAAGTCAAAATCATCTATTCAAATACGCACTTATGAACGTCAATTTTTCATTATAATGTACTTTAAAGACTCTACCGCCGCGATCCAAAATATATAGAGCCTACCGAGAAGAAGCGGCAAGAATCTCGGTGCCCCTCTTTTTATATAGAAGGATAAAGATGGTCTCTATATCAGCCGCTGAACCCCATAGCTATATCCCATATGACATTATGCTGTGGAAATATGCAAAATAGGCGTAGAAGCGTCTGTTAGCTCTCTTATTTTACGTACCGCATATGCAGCAGAAGTGAGTCTCCTAGACAGTGCATTTATATGAGGACCCCATTATAATTTTGCGTCAATTTTAATGCCTAGGAAGACTGCTGCCTTGTCCATTACTAGTTTAACTCCAACAAGCGTAACGTTGGACTCCAAATATGGAACAGTAGGCAAAGAAAACTTCAAACATTTTGTCTTTTTTGAATTCAGAAGTAAATTATTAGTTGAGAACCATTTACGGCCGTTTTCAATAAGCTATCTATCGTCGGTTTACCTTACTAGAGATAGATATTTGACACTATTTGTATGGACGTTATATCAAAATTCTATCGGTAGTAAGGAAAACTATGGATAGATAGAATATTGAAAACGGCCGTTGACATAGTGTGCTATCTTACCTATCTATTTTGAAAATCAGAGATGTGTCATCCGCAAATAAAACAATATCACAAAGATCCTTGGCCATAAGTGACAAGTTGTTAATGTAAACAAAGAATAAAAAAGGTCCTAAAATGAACCCTTGTGGAACAACCATTTTAATTATAGATCCCGAAGATGTTACACCATTTATGCCAACCTCTTGCACCCTGTCAGATAAATATGACTCGATGACATCGAGCGCACGAATACCATAATGGAAAAGCTTTCGAATCAGTATACGGTGTTCCACACAATCAAATGCTTTAGAGAGATCACAAAAAACACCAATAGCATCATGTGAGCTCTCCCAAGCATTTAAGACATACCTCATTGACTTCACACCTGCATCCGTAGTTGATCTTGCTTTTGTGAAGCTGAACTGATTTTCGTGCAATATTGAATGCTCGTTGAAGTGCGCCAAAAGTTGTTTGAGCATATTTTTTTCAAAGAACTTACTCATAATTGGCAGTATAGATATCGGTCTGTAATTTGAGGGGTCTGTTTTCTCTCCAGCCTTAAAAATTGGTGTGATTCTACTATATTTCATTAAATTAGGAAAGGTACCGGTTAAACTATAGTCGCCCGGTACCCGCGGGGAGGGGGGGGGGAGGGGGTGAAGCCCCCCCTGCATCCCCCCCGCCCGCCGGAGGCCTTTAGTTTTTGAGTAATAATTTTTTTAGTACTTAACCTCACTTTCGGCTATATCAGTATTTTTTACCTATTTTTTGTTTCACACCTAATCTATTAAGGCGGTTCGCTTCTGGCACTTCGCCGGCCGCTGCCGCGGCACGCTCGCTTCGCTCGCTCGGCTCGTGCGTTGTTTGTCATGTTCTAACCTAACCTAACCTATTTTTTGTTTCACACCTAACTTATTAAGGCGGTTCGCTTCTGGCACTTCGCCGGCCGCTGCCGCGGCACGCTCGCTTCGCTCGCTCGGCTCGTGCGTTGTTTGTCATGTTCTAACCTAACCTAACCTATTTTTTGTTTCACACCTAACTTATTAAGGCGGTTCGCTTCTGGCACTTCGCCGGCCGCTGCCGCGGCACGCTCGCTTCGCTCGCTCGGCTCGTGCGTTGTTTGTCATGTTCTAACCTAACCTAACCTATTTTTTGTTTCACACCTAACTTATTAAGGCGGTTCGCTTCTTACCGCTGCCCGATTTAAATTTGCATGATCTTTTTGAGCACACAAATGTACCAAAACTTGTGCATCCGCATGAGTATGACACTTTCATGGATGTCCTGTGGGTTCGACACCGTTTCTCAGTTGGTATGAGACCTTGGTCTTCACTATATTTGATGCATTGGTCTTTAGTGCCCAATTTTCGCACAACGTCAGTTAAATTCCAATGATCAATCACTTCAGTGACGCAAAGTTTTCGTTTGGTTATAAGCTCGTTGTCGTCGTCGTCATTACTCGAAGAAGGTCCGGCGACAGGTTCAACGGGCAGATCAGGAGCCGAAGAAGGTCCGGCTACAGGCTCGACGGGCAGATCAGGAGCCGAAGAAGGTCCGGCAACAGGTTCGACGGGCAGATCAGGAGCCGAAACCGCGTCCGCTTCGGGTATTGTACTGTAATACTCCATTACAGCCAAGTGCAGTCCAGTTTTCAAGCCAAGTTCAAGTCGTAGAGCAATCCAAACAAATCCGGTAAGCAAGCCAAGTTTCAAGTCGTCGCGCAATCGAAGGAAGTCCAGGGAAAAAGCCAAAGTCGTAATAAAAATCGAAAAACAAGAGAGCACACATTCACGAAACTACGAGAGAAACGGAATGAATGGATGACAGTCCATCTGTCAGTAAGACAAAATGGCGCCTTTTTTTTTTCTTACGTTTAACGATAACGATACGTTTCGTTTAACTCAGTTTGACAACTTAATTTGACAACTTAATATTGTACCATTTTCTCAACATTGCGTTTCATTTCACTTTTTTTTATCAATTTTAATTTAATCATAATTAATTTAAACTACGTTTCCGGCAAAAAAAAATTGCTGGAAGGGCTTCAGGTGGACCCCAATGATACCCCTAAACTCGCACCTTCATCAAAATCAGGTACCGGACGGCTATAGCCAACCCTTTTTACCGACATTCCCCATAAGTCGTCAGTATCCTTTATATTTAAGCTTTTGAATGTAGTACACACATTAGGTACCTACCTGACTTTCTCCATGACCTTAGGTACCTATCTGACCATGTTCATGGGAAGACTGAGGGGAAGACTGAGTCAGTCTTCCCGTGAACATGGTGCATGTAACTGCGCCGAAATATCGGGAGCTCATTCCACAACCTTACCACGGTAAATATCCCGTTAATAATCATATAACTTTAGAGAACAACCGTGATAGTTTAAAACACGATAAATATGTTTTTCTACTGTATAGTTTTTGCAAATTATGGCTATTATGACTTCTTGCTTGGTCTACTGTTCGCAGAACTACTAGTTTAAGTATACTTTAACAGCTACTGAACATGCAGACAAAAATTGTAAATAATACCTATATGACCTCCATATTGATAGCAAAGTATACACCCCAATCATAATTTAATAAAACATTTATTCTACAGAATTGGCTCAGTTACAATATTAAATATATTGCCTATACAATACTAAATTCACAGAAACACAATTGCTGTTGAAGTTAATCTTATGACAATTTGTGCACTTGCTGTGAAAATGACGTATGGGACCTGTGGGCCTATTTTATACGTAACACTTACAGTTATTTGTGCTAGGCCCACTGCACAGTAATTGCTACGAAAAATGATCATAAAAGTGGCAATGAGCAATTACTTTATCAGTACCCTGCACGTAAATGTACACAATGCACCAGGGCTGACTTAACCCTTACATGTTCAAAATATATCAATTTGTTTGGTGGCTATAGTGTCTCTTAATATGCTTGCCTATAGTCCCTAACGACGCAGTTCTAAAATTACACATATGACATTCGAATGGTTTCTCTCCAGTGTGTGATCTAATATGTTCAGTTAAGGTTTTAGATTGACTGGCTCTATAATCACATATAGTACATTCATACGGTCTCTCTCCAGTGTGTTTTCTCATATGTCGTTTTAAATTGCCTGCAGCAGAACTTCTGTATTCACATAAATGACACTGGTACGGTTTCTCTCCAGTGTGTATCCTCATATGTTTGTCTACATTGCATAAACGAGCACTTTTGTAATTGCATACACTACACATATACGGTTTCTCCCCAGTATGTTTCCTTATATGAATTTTTAAGTACACTGAAAAAGTAGTTCTATAATCACATATATGGCACTTGTACGGCTTCTCCCCCGTATGTCTTCTTATATGATTTTTTAAGTACATTGGAAATCTAGTTCTATAATCGCATATATGACATGTGTATGGTTTTTCCCCGGTATGTTTCCATAGATGAGTTTTTAAGTACATTGCAGTTCTAGACCTAAAATCACACAATTGACACTGGTAGGGCTTCTCTACTGAGTGTTTTTCATAATGCTTTATAAATTTATCAGAGGACTCGGTTTTATAAGTGCATGTATCACATGCATACGTGTCACTGGAATGAGTCAAGATGTGCAGTTCAAATTGATCTTGTAGTTTACATTCATACTCACACACATTGCATTGATATGATATCTCTCCTGTGTCCAGTTCAATGTGGCATTTCAAACTTTCTATACTTGCAAATAAATGGCCGCACGATTCGCAAACATAACATTCATCTAAATTAAATGTACTTGGACGCTTTATATTCATAACTATTTCCTTTATTTCGCTTATATTGTCTCTATGCCTAGCGTAGCGTTATATTCTTTGCTCCAAAAAGTATTTGCTTGTATTTACCTTACCTGGCTCTTCTTCTTCTTCTTATGTGGCTTTTTAACGTGGGAAGACGTTACTCTGCCAGTGTCATGTTCTTGCACTCCAAAAGTTTTTTTTTGTTACTAGCTCTTATGTTGTTGTATTCAACTCAGCACATTAAATGTTTTTGACTCGCACATGATTTTATACCCAATATCTGGAGTAATTCGTCACTTCTACCGTTTACCTACTTGTTATACGATGTTAACGATAAACTTTGCTTCTGTGTTATTGCTTATTCTTCGATTGTTATCGTGAAAATCTGGGTTGCCGTATGTCACATTCTGATTTGCCGTATTTTAAGGGAAAAAATACTAAAATGCCGTATATAATTTAAAAATGTTTATTCCTCATTTATTTCTTCTCCATAAAGGTTTCTTATCGTTTCTATAACTTCAGATTCATGTTTATCTAGTGTGTACTTGTCCTTGCTTCTCATTTTGTCACACATGTCGCGCGACACCTTAAACTTCGTACAGTTCCCTTGATTTTGAATAAGTTGTCTTGCTAATAGAGTTTTATTTACAGTCGATGTCATTAACTTATTTCGCATCTTGGTCTTCATATTGTTCACTTGGCTAAATATCCTTTCACAATCTGCATTACTGTGAGGAAGACATAGAACGTCTAGAGCAAATTTCGCTAGAGTTTTGCAGTCGGTTGTGCTAAGGATCTTTTCCCAAAATTCGTGAGCTTTCCAGGTGCCGATGTCTAAGTTGACATCGGGTAAAAGTCTCCACTCGTCATCGATTTTTTGGAGGTCATTTTCAATTTTGACTATACGTGGTAGTTTTTGGGTTAGTGGCAACATTGACGGGAAACTCTCTCTATTACTGTGGCGCACAGCCTCTTCAGGTGACAGATATTTGAGGAGCGGAAGTATTTCATTGGAAAAATCATAACGCTTCCGAATTTCCTTGCAGCCTGTTACAAGAAAGTCGCGGCAACGAGTATAAAATTCAGCCAGAAGCACTTTTTGCTGCACGATATTAGTTTTTGAACTTCTTGCATGATTTGAACACCCAAATAAATTTGTGGTAGGAAAAATCGTGTATTTTCTGGATCAATCGAGCATATTTCAGTTTGATTAACGTAGTCTCTAGTCATGTAACATTGCAATAGATCTTTGTAAGGCAGTTTCATACTATCATCCAGTTCTATCAGTCTAGAATCTGTTCCTTGGAAATACTCGTTCATCTTCACAAATTTGGGTAGTATCCATTGTAAAAATAGGATATAGAGTTTTTCAAAGTCGCTCAGCAGCGACGGTGCGTTCTTCTAGCCACTGGTGGCTAAAAAATAATTTCAGGCTATCCCATTGCTCTTTCAGCCTATTTATTACAGATAACAGTGATAGCCATCTGGTTTGCGACGGGTGTAGTAATTTATGGATTTTTGTATTCATAAATTCTTGAAATTCAATGTATTCCGATTGTCTCTTGGCAGTATGTTTAAAAAATGCGTACACGTTTCTTGCTAAATCCTCACAACGCCTTGGAAGTTTTTTACAAGCTTCATTGGCGCATAAATGCATAGAGTGACATATGCACTTAAATATTTGTATTCCTGGCAATTCAGCACGTAAACGACTGGCAACTGAGTTGTGAGGACCCATCATGACATTGCAGCCATCCGATGCAAAGCCGATTATATTATCTAAAGGCACACCACGTTGAGTAAATGTTTCTATGATTGTTGTATAAAGCGCTTCAGCTGTACATCCTCGTGAAGATGACGCCCCTTCAGATGTTTTTTTGTCGTGCAAAGTTTCCGATTGCCATAAGCAAGCAATAATTGTTTTGCAATCTTTGTCGTAATATCTGACAAGGATGCATATTGTCTTAGTTGTGGAAATGTCCGTGGATTCGTCGGCAAGTACGCTAAATTTTTGGAGTTTTAAAATATTTTCTAGGTATTATTTCTGGCTTTTTCCTATGACATTTTTTACAGCTGCTGTACATTTGCCTCTTTTTATCGCCAAATCAGCTGCTATTTTAGAGTCTGGGAAACATGATTTTAGGACCTCTGATAAATGATCCATTGCCAAGAAAGAAATGTTATGCTCGGCCACAACTGCAACGAGTTTTATTTCGGCTTCCACAACAAGGGTGTTTGTGTCCTTTTCACGTGGTTTAGAATAAGCACTAAGAGATTTTGTAGAAGATGAAGCAAGTGTCTTTTTTTATGTTGGTTATTTGTCACATGTCGTCGCAAAGTTGAAATTTCACACGATAATTTAACGTCGCATACGGTGCACTTTGCCCTATACAGATCATCTTCAACAGGAGCAATCCAGTCTCTGAAAACATCGTCACTCTCCCACTATTGTCGATATTTTTGTTTTATGTGTTTACCCATTTTAGTCTTTTTTGGCGAAGAAGGTCCTTCAGAGTCACAATCACTCATGTTATTAATTTAAATCACAATAAACACTAAGTAATTAATGAATTATTTATCTCAAAACCGTAACAAACGAATGAGCTCGAGTATTATGTTTGACCTATTCAGCTATTCGCCTCATAGATTCAAAGATAAACCCAATACCTACTTTAGTTCAATACGTTGTCTCTTTTATTTATTTGTTTGTTTGTTTTTGTTTTGGCAAACGTTTAGAACATTATTGCCAGTGTCACGTCAAAAGAGTTATTGAAAAAATTAAAATAAACGATTTTTGAAATTAGGGCGATCTGAAACATAGGAAAATATCTTTATGAAACTACATACTACTTCTACTTACTTATACATATATCTACAGGGTACCTATTATATTATTACTTACAGGATGATTTGTTGAAGTGGGATGAAACTAATGTTTTAAGCAATATACAAACTAAAGTTTTATGTTATTTAAATGTATGAAAGATGCTATTATGTTAACTGAGGAGGGGTTGATGTCACACAAAAGATTATCTATATGAACAGGTAGTGGAAATTTATGATCAACAAGAGATGAATATAATGCACAATGGTCAAATTTGGAACAAGAAAAAAATACATGGTTGAGGTTGCCTTCATCCATTCCACATTCACATATTGATGTATCTTTAATTCTCAGTTTTTTAAGATGGACATCAGAACAGCAGTGGCCAAATCTCATTCTAGATATTATTGAACTAGTTCTCCTATCACATTTATATTTACCAGCCAAGGCTTACTACTTATATCGCGTTGATATTTAGCAAAGTTAGTACCAGTTCTTTTACTAGAAATCAACCACCTTTTTGACAATCTAGATTGTAGGTAGTGATTAGGAATAAGTAATAGGTCTTGCGGGTAATTCTGAAAAGGGACTTTATCACCACAAATAATTGATTCCTTCGCAATTTTATCTCCTTTTTCATTACCTAAAATATTACTGTGGCTAGGGATCCATGCTAAATGAACCGTATAACCGAGAGATGAACATTTAAGCAATAATTTTTAGTTTGAAATATAATCCAGTTTTTTGAACCATGAATAAATGGATTAGCTTGGAAAGAATGAAGAGCACTCGAGGAGTCTGAGAAAATAACAGATATACTTAATTTAAAAAGAAGTATGTAGTTAACAGCCTCCATGATCCCTCTACATTCACCAGTAAAGACAGATGTTTCAGGCGGACACTTTATTTTCTGAACAATGTTATAATTTTGGTGGAATAGACCAACACCAACACAACCTTCTTGATTTTGTTTAGAAGCATCTGTAAAAATATAGTGCCAACGACGCCAAAGATCATCTTGAATACACAAAAAACGTTTATTAGCAGAAATGTCTCCTTTAGCTAAATCTAGGTTAAGATGTAGAGTGGGTTCAAACAAGACAGTTTCAAAAACAAACTCAAATAAGGGGATTTTAGGGTTTCTAAGAGTTGGGAACCTAAAGTTTATTATTTTTGTGTAGCTCATAACAAGACAAGGGAACTTTTTTTGTTTCCAATAAGGCAATGATATATAACTCAACAACAATTGTAATTTTGGAAAAATAGGATGCGTAGAGAACTGAAATAGTCGGAACAAAAACATATCTGAAAGGTACTGTCGTCTTAAATCTAGGGGAGGGTCGACACACTCCACTTGCATGGCGTTTTTAGGTGTAGATTTCATTGCACCTAATATGATGCGTAAGGCTCTTGCTTGAATGACTTCTAAAGAATTTAGAGCCTTTTTATTAGCTGGATCTAAGAAGAACGAAGCATAATCTATTACACTACGAATTATAGCATTATATAGGAGCTTTAAGTAAAAAGGGTGAGAACCCCACCAAACGCCAGCTAAGCATCTTAGTATGTTCAGGTTTTTTTCACATTTTATTGAAATATAATTTAAGTGGGACGAAAAGTTCAATTTGCTGTCTATAATTAGACCTAAAATCTTTTTCTCATTTTCTACAGGAATTCTTGTGTTATTAAGCAGAATTAAGTTTAGGTATTAAGTCTAGGTGTTAAACGTTTTCTGGAAAATATGACAATAGAGCTTTTTGCTGGAGCTATATCTAAACCATTACTATTAAGCCACATGCTTAACGAATAGAGAGCTTGAGATAATTTCTGCGCTGATTTTTCTATGTCACTATGTGACACATATAGACACAAATCATCAGCATACTGCAATATACGACAATAGGGCAGAACAGACTGGCTTAAGTCATAAGTGTAAATATTAAATAGAAGATTACTTAATACAGAGCCTTGTGGTAGATCTTTGTTTAAAAGTCTAGTTGATTTAATTTCACCACCAACTCTGAGTTGGACTGAGCGATCCGTAAAAAGATTAATAATGAAATTAATGATCTTTCCCGGAATATTCATGATTTCCATTTTTTATTTATGGATGGAAAGGACTACATTATCGTAAGCTGAGCAGATATCCAGAAATGCAGCAAAAACAGACTCATTTCTTGAAAAAGAAAGCCTGATATCAGTAACTAGCATTGATAAAGATTCTAGAGAACCTTTACCTTTACGAAATCCATATTGTGAGTTAGGTAAAAGATTTCTGTTTTCAATAAACCATTCAAGACGATTCTGAATGAGGTGCTCTGCAACCTTAGTCAATACAGAAGACATGGCTATAGGACGATAATTTATATAACTTTCTGGATCTTTACCAGGTTTTAACACTGGTATGATAGTTTGGGTTTTCAAAGGGGCTGGAACAATACCCATATCTATCATCAAGTTAATCATGTCAAGATAATAACTTAAGGTGGAACACCCAGAGTTTACCAAAAAAGAATATGGGATTCCATCAGGACCAGGGGATGAATCTGTCAAAGAAGACAGAACATATTGTAATTCCTTTAAAGAGAAATAAGAAAAACTTGCATCATGGGTAGAACTTAGAGTAACAGCATTGATAAAATAAGGGACAAATGGAGGCGCTAAACTATCCATAAAATATTCAATCCAGTTTTTATCGCTAGGATATGGCGGACAAGGTTCTCTTTAAGAACCACGGAATTTATTTAATTTATTTTTCACGTATAGACTTCCATACAAAAGAAGGATGCACATTAGGAGAAATAGTTGAGCAGAATTTTTTCCAACCATCTGCTTTTTTTGAGTGAAGAATTTCTTTTGTACTGGACAAGATTGAAGTTATGTTAAAATAATTGTCAGTTGTCATGTCCTCAGAATAAATTTCTTCCACACTCTTCCTATCTGCAACAGCAACTGAACACTCATGATCCCACCACGGAGGTGATGTATGTTTTAGAACTTGTACCTTAGCAGGAAATGATTGTTTGGCAGCAGAGTGAATACATGATATAAATGAGTTAAGACAATTGTTTAATGAATGGGGAATAATGGGAGGAAGATCAGAACTCATTAGTTTTAACAATGATGCAAATTTGGTCCATTCAACAGACTGAGTATTATTGTTCAATTTATATTGTAAAAGAGGATTAAATGGAACTGGGATTATTTTTGAAAAAGGAAGGTCAACCAGAATAGGGAAGTGATCACTACCAAAAGAGAAATGTAAAGTTTTCCACGACATTGATGGAGCTAGACTAGCTGACACCATTGTCAGGTCAACAGCACTAATCTGCTCATAAGGTTTTGTACGCCGGGTAGGGGACCCTGAGTTCAATAGGCACAACCCTATACTATCCATTATATTGAATAAACTATCTGCCAGAGGATCTGAAGCTTCACAACCCCAGACTGGGTGATGGATATTAAAATCGCCCATTATTATATAGGGGCCTTTAATCTTGGAAAGAGTGCAATTAATTTGGTTCAGAATATTTAAAGATGGCCTAGGTGTATATACAGAAATGAATGTTATGTTCTTTAGTCTGACAGCAACTATAGAGAAACTGTCGGACAATGATGATAATGGAATATTTACAGGAGTACTATTTACACAGGATTTTATAAGAATGGCAGTACCACCCGCAATTGGTTTGTCCTCCCTGAAACAAAGATAGTGCGGAACCTTAAAAAAGGAATCACATCTAAGCCATGTTTCAGAGAGGGCTACCACTACGGGTTGGTACTTATTAATTAAATACAAAAGATCATGTTTTTTTATTATTTATGCTTCTGCAGTTCCACTGGAGCCCGAGAGAGGCCATGATGAGAAGAACTTAAAACAGGAGATGAGTTAGCTTGGGCAACGTTGGACGGTACATTATTAACAGACGAGTTGAGAAGTTGAAATAATGCTTGGATTAATTCAAGGATGGCATTTGGAGTAGTGTTAGAGTCAGATTTAGGGTATGCAAGACCATTTACGCTAGAAGTAGGAGGGCTGGCGATTATAGATTGATGAGCGGCACGGTCATAAGCAAGCCTTTGAGGAGGAGGGGGACGAGGTTTGAGAAAAACTGTTTTTTTATGAGAAGAAATTATAGATGATGAAAGAAGAGACACATTAGCGATTGATGTTTATGCTACATCGCTAAAGCTCCTATTTACAGGTGGATGTAGTTTGAGCGCTTCAGCATATGATATGTTTTTATCAGACATTGATATTTTAATTGATTTTTGCCTATTGTATTCAGGGCAGCACTTATTTGTGGCAAAGTGGAGCCCAGAGCACAAAAGACATGATGAAAAACCTTCCTCTGCATTACAAGTATCTCCAGAGGGAGCTTGCCCACACTTAAAACACCGAGGATTAGAGCGGCAATTCACCTTGGTGTGGCCAAAGCGGCAGCAGTTAAAGCATTGAATTGTCGGGTAATAGTAACGCTCAACCACAAGGGTGTTATAACATAAATATATTATCTCAGGGAGAATTTGTCCGTCAAAAGTTAAAACACATGTTTATGTTGGTTTATAAATATGTGAACCATCCAAATACACTTTATAATTTAACCGTCTAACTTTAATGATAGTTATATTATCAATAGGAATTTTTGCATACTCTATAACTTCATCTTCAGTCCACTCAAGTGGGATACCCTTAACTAAACCTATACGAGTCGTATTAAATGTAGGAATAAAGGCCTTGTAATTATTTTTAACTAAAATGTCATTTGTTATAAAGTTGTTAGTAGATGTCCTGTCTGAAAAGGACAATGATATGCGGTTTCGTCCTATTTTAATAATACTCCCATCAACTATATGCATAAAATTGTTTTTATTTAAAAAAACGGCCAAAATTAATGGGGTGAATTTAGGAAGTTGCTTATGACTGTGTGTGATCAACCCTTTGTACATGGATAACAAATGGGCCTTCGTCTGATTCCTTGTATACCTGTCTCCCAGATGGGACATAGGCAGGTATACCTGGAGTTTGGCTTTCAGTTCCAGATGGAGATGATAATGAATGAATAAAAACTAAACGTTGGCCATAACAAAAACAAACAAACAATAATTTACTGTGAGAGTAGAGTAGTTTTTCCTATATGCTTTATGTTACTCCATAGAGTAAATTATTTATATGTAGATAGAGACATCAGCTTAAGAAACGCTCAAAGCGTCATCTGACGCAAAGTGAATCAACTAATTTACGTGACGTCACATCACGTGACCTGATGTCAATATCATAAAATTATTAATATAATGAAATATTTCTGTATTTTGAACAGCTATACTGTTCAAAATAAAGAAACATTTCAATACCAAGTTTTTACCAGCCTATGGTTAATTAGGGATTGACAGGCTTATTAAAACTACAAGATTAGTTTAACGTAAATATTTATTTTTCTTAAAAATTAACATATAGACAAGGCAATTTTATTGAACCTAAACATGTCCCCATCCATAATGAAAGGATTATTATTTCCACTCAAAACTTTGATATTCCCCCTGAATACATCATTCTTACATCAGCTTTGTAAAATCCATGCAAGTTCCGTGCAGTTCTTAAACCTGGCCAAAATAGTTTTGAATGAAAACCATGACGCTCATTTAGAATTTTCCTTCATTGTATAACATGGTCTACATCTATGGTCCCTGCTTGTAAAGACTGAGAGCCATATTTTTTCTTTTTGTGTGAATCTCCTACCCATTTTGTTTTTGTTACTTCTCTAAATAGCATCATTATGAAAAGGGCTGCAAGGCTTGTAAATTTTCTTAGTGTATTTTGAAGTTACATTTTTTGAAAGGTTTAGAGCTTTTTTCAGTCTTGTTGCATAAGTATCCTTTTTCTTCTTAATCTTGTTTAACATCTGCACAAACATTGTTTTGTTGTCGACTGTGTCCCTGAAATAAACAAATTAATTTATAGTGTTGTACTTTAACTTGTTAATTTATGTTGTACCTTGACACCTAGCCAGAAATCAAGCATGCCTTTCTCATGTTTATGTGAGTGGGCTGGCAATACACACACAGGGATCTACTATTTCATGGGATTGATTATCTAAAAGTAGAAATACTAATAATAAGATACGTTTCAGATTGATTGAAGATGAGCCTACAAAAAAACGATATTAAAAAATATTCGCTTCGGTATAGCGCTCGACGAGTCAACATCTCCTGAGGATGCCTCGTGTAGAGGCGAAACACGTGTCGAATCGGTTTTGGTTTATTTGGGGTTTCTTGTGTTTTTTATTTTGTATTCTTCCTATTAGCATTTTATGCTGCACGCCCCCAAATAGGCCAAAAATCATTGTCTTCTTTTCAGCGGAAGTGTCACTAAATATTTTTTAATATCGTTTTTTTTATAATGGATTTCCGCAAAGTAACGCCTGAATCAATAAATTATATGAGCCTACAACCCTACCTGATGGTAACTGATGAGGTGATAAAAGATGGTAAATAGGCTTAACCTAGAATTGGAGCATTACTGATTAGGCCATTTTAACATTATTACTTTTGCATTGATCGCAAAAACAATTCAAGATAGTGTGTCTTTGTATTGACAACTACCAAAGACATTAGTTATGTTAGGTATCTAATCTAACTCACATTGGTGGTACGGAACCTGATGGTATATTTTAATGTAATCACATAGCATTAATGACTCAGCACCCTTTTTCATCATTATCATCTCAGCCGTAGGACGTTCACTGCTGAACATACGCCTCCCCCATGATTTTCCAAAAGGACCGGTTGGAAGCGGCCTGCATCCAACATCGTCCTGCGACCTTCATCAGGTCGTCTGTCCACCGTGTCGGTGGACGACCTACGCTGCGCTTGCCGGTCCGTGGTCTCCACTCCAGAATCTTTCGGCCCCATCGGCCATCTGTTCTGCGTGCTATGTGCCCTGCCCACTGCCACTTCAACTGGCTAATCTTCTGAGCTACGTCGGTGACTTTCGTTCTTCTACGGATTTCCTTATTTCTGATTCGATCACTTAGAGAAACCCCGAGCAAAGCCCTCTCCATAGCTCGTTGTGCGACTTTGAGCTTATCTATGAGGCCCATCACTGGTAACACACATTGGTCTAAGATGCTTGTCTTGAGGCACTGAGGTATTTTGACGAGACTTCGCGAAGTTTCCGGAACGCTGCCCAGCCGAGTTGGATTCGACGATTGACCTCTTTCTCGAAGTTGGACCTGCCTATTTATTTATTGTGATAAAAACGATTTACAACCAGTTACAATTATCACATACAGTTTAACCTATTTCTAGCGGCATTTAATTGGAATCACTTATTAGACAGAATACAATGTCAAAGTAAAATAAAATATATATAAAATCATTAGTCAGTGAGGTAAATTACACAAAAAAAAGAAATACAAAAACATAATAAAAATAACAATAACAATAAATAATCAAAATAGTAATAATATTCATTCAATCACTTAAACTACTATCGAGATTACCCGTATTACACCACTGGTCTGTTAAGCTTTCACAATATTTGATCACTGCAGGTACAATGGTAGACCAGTTGTCAAAAGAAATGTCAAAATCAGTGTTGGCATTACGGAGTGCATTGAGGTGGCGCAGAGGTCGGACTAGAGGAGACATTGATCGCGCTACTGCCTAGTTTGACTGTCTGTCCCAGGCAGATGTACTCGTCAACAGCTTCGAGAACTGAGTTCCCAACTGATATTGGGGTAGGTACAACATGGGCATGAGACATAATTTTGCATTTTTCAACCAATCTTGACGAAACTTGGTATGCATGTTCTACTATTCAATATAAGATAGACTGTGCCCGTGAGGTCTACTGCTCGCAGAACTACAGGAACTACTAGTTTATTAAGTTTAAGTTACTGTACTTACTGGTTTTTCCACATTTTGGTACACAGCAACATTTTGCGAAACCAGACATTTTTCCAAGTAGGTTTGAATCGTTGTTAAGCAGATCAGAGTCCAGTGAGCGTAGCAGGGGCGAGCAATTGTAAGTAGAGTGGTCGGAGTCCGTAAACAAATAAAAAGTAGTGTAATTTATCAAAGATATTTATTGAAACACATTCACGGAAGCAAAATTGAAACTGAAAGAAAATAATTTGAATTTAATGATGGGCATTATAGATTATAATAAATCGATAAAGCTAATAAGATTTTCAATCGATTATAATATAATATATTTACAATAATTGACTTGACTTCATAAATAGATGGTTTTTGTCTATGGTTTCTGTGTTGTGACTAAACTGATGGTCACAATTCTGCGAGTGTCTGTACACGCTAGTGTCATAAACCATTAGGAGTATGTAGGTTGTAGTCTAATATTTATAAGGTCAGTAATAAAAAAAAAACATCAGTATTTGAAAATCCCTCCTGGTTTTGTATCCGCCTTATATAATGACTAGCTGTGCTCCGCGGGTTCACCCGCGCGGTGATGGATGGTTAATCAAATATAGTATATGTTACTCAGGCATGAATTATATAATAATATAGCTCTCTACTGGTAAAATATATATATGAACCGGATGTAGTTATCGCGCTTATCCGTTAAAACAATCAAATCTTTCCTCTTTATTATAAGTCTAGATAAGGATTAATTAACAGCAAGGTTATGCCTGTAGTAACTTTGTACTAACTAGAAAGGAGTGATATATCCGGTATTATTTCAATTCAAACAACCAATACATTATCGCGAACTCAGATTAAAATCTTATATCGCATGTATTATTTTTTTAACATATTTCGTAGGAAAACCATAATGAGTAGTAATGAATTCACCGTTTGCCACGCAGCGAGACAGGCCAGCCGTTAAAAATCGTAACAGACTCGTCAGGGATAGGTACAACATTTAGGGCTCTTGGGTGAACCCTGTGTCTTTGGTTTACCCTTTTTGGTGATACCCAGTCACAGAAAGGTATTTAGTACTGTTAGACATCCCACTAAACATGAACCTTGCAGACTCATTGCTGCAACTTGAATTTAGATTAAATGCGTTACATGAGCCTGTCACTTCTGCACATGTTTGTGCAACTGAAAAATCTACGTTATGTTTCAACGTTTAAAACAAATCTTAATGTGCGAGCAATTGTAAGCTTGCTCGGATATTTCTACAACGTTGCATAAACACCATATCTTAAACGTTATATTGTAGGGTAATGAATGATATACCTAAAAGTTACAATAACTTATAACAACTTCCAAAAATAATGTTTCAGTTAATCCTTAAATGTCAGGTACTTTCAAGCTCGTTGGGACTTGTTTTCTTTGTTGCATAGACGTTGCAGACTTGTAGACATAACTTACAACAGTTCATATGCAACTTTATATGAACTTAGCCTTGCTCAGTGGACTAAATCCGACATCTTCAAATTTTTTGACCAACGTCAATCGATTCTTTCTTCTACGACGCTTCATAGAAACATCACTAATAATGTTTGACATGTGGTTACGTTCCGTTTCTCGCATAAGTTTTCTTGGAACCACACAATAATTAGTGCATTGCATCTAACAATATTATTTTTCCTAAATACATTAAATAAATAATAGATATAATAATTAAATAAATGTAACATAATTGGTAACATATTTTAATTGTAAAAAATATTAAAATGCATGAACTTGTATTTAGTGTCATCTATCAGAAAGTAAAATTACTATTACAATTCCCGGTAAACCTACAGTTCTGTCATTTGTTCTAAGTGTAAAGCGTGTATTACTCTACTCTTTGGTAGGTACTGAATAAAATAAACTTATGTCCCCTCGTTTGTCCTACGAATACATGCCTGTGATCTGGGGAAAATGCTGCTATTCCTGCACCCCAGCAGAAGCAATGTTAACGTTTTTAAACTGCCTGTAGGTCTTTGATATAATGTAGCAACTGCTGCAAACCAAGACAAATCCATGACCTAATGAACAAAGGCAAGGCCACTGCAAGTGCTAAAAAATCTGGTCAGTACGGAGATGGAAATATATGGTCTGCTTGTATTCAGATTTTTGTTCCACACTCATCTGCTTCTAAGCCAGGGTGGGAAAAGTGCTATATTAATAGGTTCAATTGCGAAATATTAAAATTTACGTGTTAGTCTTCTAAGTACCCCTAAAATCACTCTACTCTTTTAATTAGTAAAGTTACCTACCTCTAACTGTAGTTAGTGATGTAACAACCTGTCTTTTAAGCATTTCCTATACAGTTCTTGGTACCTATAAGCCTATGTTTTCATTTATATTCATGTGCAAACACATCATCAAACCTTAAAATATGGAACTCACACCATTTTATATATTTCACAGCAGTAAGTGTGTCAAAACACCACCAAGTTAAAGACCCAGCTACAGGAAGCTCCTTTGATCAGACTTCTTAATTCTTAAAGAGAAATTAATGGTGATAAGTAGTAAAAATCAAAGATTATCTGCCATATATTGATACTCATTTCGAGAACGCTTATGTTAATCGATTTGAAGAGTCCAAAATAACATTGGAAACTTCAAGCAACATGGATAACATAAAAGAAACTATGAATAATAGCAAAAAGTTAATCAAACAAACAATTTATGTTTGCAAAGAGTGTGGCTATAGAACTGCAAATCGTAGCTGTATAAATTATCATACCCGAAAACACACGGGTGAGACACCTTATCATTGCAATATGTGCGAGTTCAAATGTATGTACCTAGTGCAATATAAACGGCATGTTATGACACATTCTGGTGAAACATACCTGTGTGATATGTGTGATTATGAAACTGTGAACCCGCTCAATTTTAAGAAACATTACAAAATACACTCTGGAGTTAAAAAATTCAAATGTGATATATGTGATTATGAATGTATACATTCAGGTGCATTGCAAATGCATATGAGGACACATACGGGAGAGAAGCCGTACTTATGCAGTATGTGTGACTATCAAAGTGCTTCGTTAAACAATTTGGCGCTTCATATTAGAACACACACTGGAGAAAAACCTTATGCATGTAATATTTGTGATTATAAAGGTACTTCATCAACCAATTTAAAAAGACACATGAGAAAACACACTGGAGAGAGGCCATTTGCATGTCATTTGTGCGATTATAAAGCATCTCAATTAAAAAATTTAACCGAACATGTTAGAACACACACTGGAGAGAAACCGTATGCATGTGGCATGTGCGATTATAAAAGTGTGTGTAAGGCTAGTGTGAGGAAACATATTGTTAAAATTCACACTGGTAAGAAACCATATGAATGTAACATTTGTGATTATATGACTGATACTGCGAGACAGTTTAAGAGCCATCTTAAAACACACACTGGATGAAACTACTTGTAAACACAATTTCAACTCGTTTGTGTGCGGTTCCCACAATTAAGCCAGTGACATGTCGGATAGAGTGGATAATAAATGATAGGAAGTGATTGGTGGTTACAGGTAAATAAAGCTGTATGCAACATAAGTGGTACTTATAACACCTCGTTTTCAAGAAACAAGTTTAAAAATTTACTAGTCTTTCAATTCTAATAGATACCGTTAGACATTTCATACTCTTCAAAATGAAATGACTTTGTACAGGCATAGCTCACACAATTTCAATAACCTTCGCCATAAAACTATGGAATTATGACCTTTTTGTTTTTTACGTAGTTGCGACTCTTCAAATTCACTTGTATACAAATAATCATTAAAATTTACGAATAATCGAACTAATTAATGACTATTGTGAAAGCCTAAGAAATCATTATTGATAACCAGCTGCCCTCCGCAGTTTCACCCGCATGGTCTTTATATTATAGCTTATATTACTCAGACATAATGTAGCTTTCTATTCGTGAATTTTATTTTATTGGTTAAGTACTTTATGCGTTTATACTTTACAAACAAACAAACAATCAAATCTTTCCACTTTTTTATTTGAGTAGATAAGGAATAATATCAAGGTACAAGTAATGTGGCCCAATTTGTACCAGTGTCACTATTGCATAGTTTAATAATGTGGTATTGTGTTAATGTTATATATTTTATGCTATTAATGTACTTATTTTATGTTGTTGTTAATACACATAAGAAAAGTTGTGAATACCTTATTTGGCAATAAATTATTATTATTGTTTTAACATACAAAAAATACTTATTGTGACATAACTGTAATCGTTACACATATGGGATCAATAACTTTTTTGTAGATTTTAAAGTCTTCTAAAAACTGTACATTGCATTGCTCTATTGTCAATAGTACTTATGTCTACAGCATGCGCAATATAAGGACTGTTTGGGTATTTTTTTTCACGCCTTTGGCTACTAACTTTTATGTAGATTTTAAAGTCTTCTAAAAACTGTACATTGCATTGCTCTATTGTCAATAGTACTTATGTCTGCAGCATGCGCAATATAAGGACTGTTAGGGTATTTTTTTTCACGCCTTTGGCTACTTTATCGATGTTTTCATACGGATTCTATAGCCTATGTTCATCAAGGATAAGATAGGATTCTAATGGTAAATGGTGTTAGAATTTATAAGATCAGACTTGTAGTTTCGGACGCTATTCAATTAAAACTAAAAGTATGAGATGAGAGTATGTAATTACCTTAAAATTTATTTTTATTTAAGAGTATTAATTTTAAAGTAAGGTAATGTAATAATCTTTGTAGGTATAATTGTTCGTGACCAACTCCAAATGTCCTTAAAAAACGCAGTTTTTTTAAATCTGTCAACACTGCCAACGATAATACAGTGTGGTCCCAATTAAACCATAATCGATATTAGCGCTATGACAGTCGGTCCCTTTCACCGTGAGCGTGATTACGATGGCCCACGCTACGTCATCGATGACGTCTTAACTGCCGCTATATTGACGATTACGTGATCATGCTCATGCATCATTATCATGCTCATGCATCATTATCATGCTCTACCTACACCATAATCGTCGTGAGCGTTCTGTCAAAATTAACAGGTGTTTGTTTATTTCTACAAGGTCTTTACTGGTGTCCCTTGTTTTTGATGTAAAAGTCGGTCCATCCATTCCATTATTTCTTTTTAATCCACACACAACATAGTTAACATTCACACTATGCACGTTATTTATATGCATTTGTTTTTCGCGCGCAAATGGTTGTTCCCTATTGCTACAACTCTGGTCCGATTTATCAACACGCTTACAGTGCCACGAGCTGTCAAAATCGCGATATTTGTCTCGGACCGGCTTTGGTAGACGATAGCACTGTGAGCAAAAATATCGCGATACGGACTGCACTGATATATTATATACTGCAAAGATTAAATTGGCACAATACGCAAGCCGCGTCCTGGCCATTCCAAAAAGAAAAAATAAAACAAGTACAATTTGAAAAATTTAACACCGACTTCCATTCTATTCAGTTATTGGAGTATTTCTCAAAAACTACTTGACCGAATTTGATGAAATTTAAATGGGACCACATGGGAAGCACCAGCTTTCAAACAAACAAATAATTGCGGTCGAGAATCGGTTCACCCAGTCGAAAGTTAAAACAACAACAGGTAACAATAATTGTTACCTGTTGTTGTTTTAACTTTCGACTGGGTAAAGGAGGTACTCAATTCGACTGTTTTTTTAAATAATTATTATTTAAAAAAACAGTCGAATTGAGTACCTCCTCCTTATTTTGGAAGTCAGTAGAAAAGATTATAATCTTCTAACCTTATCAGTCTTGCGCCTTTATAAAAAAAAATATATTGTGCATGCTTTTTCCGTTTGTATGTTTTATTGTGTTTAGTTTTAATATTAGTGATTTGGCTAAGGTGGACTGCAGCTATTCTGTCGGAAAAAATTAATTCACAATTTATAAAATTTATGCCCTTGTCTGTTAAAGAGATATTCTAAATCTGGTAAATTAAATTGGTGTTAAATAACCTTTATCTGTCTTAATCTTCATTGTATTTTTATTATAGATAAGCAAAATTACATGATGTAAAATAACACATTTTAAACTAAAAACTGTAAAATGCCAGAATAGCCCTCGCCGGGGCCGTTCCGTCAAGTGGTAATATTTTCGAACCTATGATGCTATTACACTCAAACTTGGAAGTTTATAACTTAGTCAAACACAATTCATTCGAATTTGAAGAACGTTTTTCTAACCTCCTATGATGGTTCAGTTTCTAATAAATACATTATAATAATTTTGTGGTGCAATTCGGGCACAACTTTTGAGAAAAAAACATTTATTTACGTTATAAACTATTTAAGTAGACCAAAGGCCAGTACTTTAAATTGGAAAGCAGTTTTTCTTACTTCTGAAATTAATCTTAAATAATTAAGTAACATTATTTGGTACTTCTTTAGAAGGCTGTTTGTACAAATCTCGAATAAAAAGGACAAAGACAACAAGTTTAAATTATAAAAGACTTTATAAAGGCACTTTCTAAGAGAAATATTTATGTCTGTAGTTAAAATGTTTCTCTAAATAAAATAAGAAATACTACAGTAAGAGATCAAAGTCTACAAATCACAAATCTTTTAAAATTAAGTCTTTAAAAATTAACTTTCTTTGGCACTTGTTTAAAATGCAGTCTAGTAATTATAAAAAAATCTACGCAAAAGACTACGAAGTCAAGATATTTATAAAAACATTTGTTAAATTTGATGTGGCACATTCACCACTATGGCTATAAATATATTTTATGTTTAGTTTTCTGAGTTCAAAACTTTAAAATATCGTTTTTTTTTTACTTTCTCATTACAATTCTAACACCTCAATTTTACATGAAAAAATCCTCGCCCTTTAACTCAGGTGTGACTCAGGATCTGGAAGATATTGCATAATATCTTCGACTTCTACTATCGAGCAATCATTTTTAATTAAACGAAATACATAATTTTGTTTGTTTTTTTATTTTAAGCCTAACACCACAATTTTATTGCCAGTCACATGAGTCACATTTTCAATTTGACATTATATTATTTCCCTTTGGAATTTAACAAAGATAAATTTTCCAATTTGTGGATCGGAAATTGAGTACGGTTCCTCTGTGACAGTATCAAGAGATGTTGTTGGTTTTTTTAGAGTGCCAATGCTGCCCATCATCAGCATCATTATTTGTGAATAATGGCCAGTCATTATCCGACTCAACATTTTCCAAGATGCTTTTATTTAATTAGTTTACACAGTCGGCGTCATCATCCAGTGACATATAGGAACTTGACGTGTCACTATCAGTGTCTGTCTTCCTATGCATTTTTTTATTTATTTTATTTTTGACTCTGTATTTTTTCTTTTTTTCTCTAGAACTTTTCATTTTAATTTTCTTTTCAGCCCCCATATCTTTTTCTTTTTTTAATCCGAATAATTACATGTTTATGTTAATATTTCTGCTTTGTTGTTAGTTCCACGTTTTCTAAGAGTCACAAGGGAATCAGTTTTAGAAATTGTTTTCAGTAAGAGTGTTGAGACATTTTCTTGTTTTTGTATCCAAATTTTTGAATTCGGCATTCTTATGGCTATCATAAGAAACTTCTATCGGGTATTTTTAGTAGTAAATGTACTGGGGTGTTTTATTTCGACGGCGATGCAATTGCACATTCTTTGTCATTTTCAGTTTTGTCCTTTGTAAGTATATTTCCACCTTAGTAAGTATTCTGATGTTTTACGTTTCCACTATGTTCTTAATTTATTTCTCGGTTCTCTTTTTAATTTGGGTTTCCCGTTGTCCTTTTTCTTGTGATTATTTATTGTATCACATTCAAATACTTCTCTGTTTATGTTTTCTTTTCCTATTCGAGGTACTTTAGGTGGAATAACTTCTTCTGAGCTATTTATTTTCACGTATCTGTGGTTTACGTGTCTTGTTTCCTTGTCTTGTTTTATTTTCTTGTTACATGTCGTTCCTCTGTCTAGTTTTTCTGGTTGGGTTCTTTGTTATTATGTATATCTTCTAGTTTTATTATCTTGTCATGTTTTTTATGGTCTGGTTCCATCTTGTTATATGTATCTTCTAGTTTTGTTAGCTTGTATTTACTTGACTGCTTCTCTTTCTTCCTCTACCCTCCCTCTATTTTGTTTTCTATCCTTATATGGCTTTTTCCGGTCTGGTTCTCTTTTATCTTGTGTATCTCTCATTTCTAAATCCACATCCTGCCCTTGGTTTGCTTCGGTATTCATTTGAAATCTTTGGGTTTGGGTATTAGCATTATTAGTAAGATCAATATTTTGTTTATCGTTGATTTTCTCTAATGCCAGTCTCAACAAACTTGGAATCTCGATTTTTGTTTGGCTTTGGGTCTATTGATATTTATTCAGAGATAAGCTATCGAATATCTCTTACGGCCGGTCCCAATAATCTATCTATCGCCGGTTTACCTTACTAGAGTTAGATATTTGACACTATTTGTATGGACGTTATGTCAAATTTCTATCGGTATTAAGGAAAACCGTGGATAGATAGATTATTGGGATCCTTCATTAACTGGATATGCGCCGGTATTGTGAAACCCGTTTTGCAATATGACGGGGTTCATTCCATTCCAAACTTTCGTAAATATTCTTGCAAATTCATTTTTCGGTAATTTTGCCCCGTAAAAAATCCTCTGCCACTTGATCTCATCTTCCCATCGTCCTTTAAGGGCTTCATAGTGCTGCAGTCCAACGGTTTGGAGATAATGAGACGAGTGTGGTGGAAGTTTGAGTATTGATATCCCTTCCGATGCAGCATATTCAATTACGCTTAGATCTACGTGTTTTGAATGGCCGTCAAATATTAGAAGGATAGATCTCTAATTTCCTATTGGAGGAACAAACGTTTCTTGTATTTACTTCAGAAAAATTGTTGTTTCCATCCATCCCTTTTCACTTGCTGCGTAGCAGTCTTAACGTTTTTTATTTTCGTATATCCACTGCGACCACAAATATTTGCATTGGAATATTATCATTGCTGGTACTTTATCACCGCAGGCTAAAACGTCCCCTCATTAAAACCACTTAATTCAGTTAAAAACTCGGGGAGCTCAATTCAAACCAAATTGTGCCGTCAATCAGTCAGTTTTTGCCCTAGAATTGCCATCAATGGATTATTTAATGAAATAACATTTCCTCCACGCGTACATAGATGACTCTCTGAGTAAAAGCTATAGAACAAGAGTTATAACGCCATGATTGCCCCGCCCGGCGCCGCCAGAATAGCTCCGGTCCACCTTATTACTTTTCTGAACTGATCCTTCTATATTCGTTTACTTTGGCAATCTTTGTACTGGGCTCCGAACTTAGCAAGTGATTATAATGTCGAAAAGAGGACGTACTTTAAACGCCCAGGCTCGTGCATTGATGGTGAATATAGGTGTATATAGGTAGGTGATGGTGATATTATAAATAATGCTGGTGATTTGATGTCGCGAATGTATTTTAGCTCTTGCAAGTCAAGGATTGAGAGCTATAATGCCGAATTGGGTAAAATTATAATCAATTTGTAAATCTTCATACACTTCGATGAAATAATTATATTTACTAATAGTTTGTAATGTACTGTTTTCTTTCAATAAATAGTAATTACAGACACATAATAACTATTGGTTTGGCAATATGCCACCATACGCTCGATGATATGGGGGGGTAAGTGTGGTTGAGCAGTTTCCTGCAACCAGAGAATAGGTAGGGAATAATTGATGGTAAATACCTTATTTACGTGGGAGGTGTCGAGGAGCTCTGGGTCTGATGAGTGCTGATGACCGTAAGTCCTAGGTGGAGTTGTCTTGCTGTCGACGGCGTGCTGAAGGAGCTGAACTTGGTTCACTTAGTTATAATGTTTGTATCGTCCCTTTGGGTTGTGCACTGGTTTACGCGGCGGGCTGATTGCGTGTGTACACACGTGCTGATTTAGGAGTGGTGTGTGGTCGGGCCGAACACACCCTGAAGGTCACTCGCTGCGAAGTCATTCGCGGTGACTCGTGCTGATAATAATGGCGGTGCCATGCGGTCGCTACGCGGGACGCAGCGGTACACGTCCGCCGGTTGCGAGTATAAAAGGGTGACTGTTTCCGCTTCCTTTCTCAGCCGCTTTCTTCTAGTTATGACAGCTGCAGGCGAAGCGGCGGTGGGGCACGCGGGCGCGGTGCGCCTTGAGGTGACGTCACGCTTTGGCGTGAACATATTCCCCACTCGGCAAAGGTGTGGTGTGGTGGTCAATCGACAGTCAGGTGGTCGTTCTTGAGTTCCACCACTCGGGTGACGCCATCCCTTCATGGGTTCGTCTTGTGGCTCATGCGCCAGTGTAGAGGCGGCACCTGGTCGTCCACTATCAGTACCAGTTCCCCGACTTGAGGTGGGCTGGATCGGGGAGTCCGTTTGGAGCGGGTTTGGATTGTGTGCAGGTAGGGTTTGGACCAGGATCGCCAAAGGTGTTTGGATAAGGGTAGGACGAACTTGAACCTTTTTGTGTGCAGAAATGGCTCGTCCTCCTACCGAATACTCAGGTAGGGCATTGAGCTGACGGTTTAAAAGAACATGACCCGCGGTGAGTAATTCAAATTCCGCGGGGTCAACAAAAGAGCGTGGGCTGAGAGGGCGTGCATTGAGCATGGCTGCAATGCGCGTTAAAGGAGCTGAAAGTGTAGGTGCGATATTGTTATTATTGGTTGCAAGAAAGTCTTGTATTTTCCTAAGTTCATTTCTAGCGCCTACATAAATTGTACCGCAATTATATCTAATTAACGCCGGTACACCGCGCCTAGAAACAAAACGCTGTAATGCCGCACGGAACGCTTCCGTGGATAACTCAGATACCGGTTCGAGATGGACCGCCTTCGTGGCTAGACATGTTATAACACAGAAGTAGCCTTTTAATAGCTTGGCGTTTCTAAGTGTACTGGATTTTATCATAAATGGTCCAGTAAAGTCCGTCGTGACTTTGCTAAATACGGGCTGAACGTTTACGCGGTCGGCGGGTAAGTCGGCCATGGACGGAGCCTTAGTTTGGGCGCGGAAATGTAAACATTGTATACATTTGTATACTCGATGTCGCATTACGCGACGAGCTGATAACGTCCAGAATTTCTGGCATAAGGGTGAGTGCAGAATGTCAGCACCTAACTGACTTAAGGTGTTTGCGACGACAGTATGTCGTCGTGTTGTGTGTGTGCTGATTCTTTGTGGGCTGAGTCGGGATGTGCCGTCCTAGTCATTGCCTAGGCGGCGGTGAAGAACGCGAGGTAGTGCGCGGTGGAGTACGACGGGAGTACACCATCTGGCCCGTATCAGGTGAGGGACGGCGCCGTGGTACCTCGCGCTGTTGTACCGGCAATAAGCGCACTGGTAATGCGTAGTATCGGGTACATACCCGAGGCTTGTGACCCTTTACATTACTCCATGGGTAGCAATGGTTGTCACCATAGCGCGGAGGTTGCGGGTTCGATACCTGTTCGGGTCTTGGCGTGGAGCTGAAAGGCCTCGGGTTAGAACCCTGCGCATAGCGCGGAGGTTGCGGGTTCGAAACCTGCTGAAGTGGCGGTGAGAAGCGCACGGGTATAAGCGCGGAGCTGAGAGGTTGCAGGTTCGAATCCTGCGCATAGCACTGAGGCTGCAGGTTCGATACCTGCTGAGCAGATAGTGAGAAGCGCGCGGGCATAGGCGCGGAGCTGAGAGGATGCAGGTTCGAAACCTGCATATAGCACGGAGGCTGCAGGTTCGATACCTGCAGAGCTGATAACGAGAAGCGCGCGGGTATAGGCGCGGAGCTGATTGGTTGCAGGTTCGAAACCTGCGTATAGCCATGTGGCTGCAGATTCGATACCTGCTGAGCTGATGATGAGGAGCGCGCGGGTATAGGCGCGGAGCTGAGCGGGTGCAAGTTCGAAACCTGCGTATAGCACAGATGCTGCAGGTTCGATACCTGCAGAGCTGATGACGAGAAGCGCGCTGGTATAGGCGCGGAGCTGAGAGGTTGCAGGTTCGAAACCTGCGCATAGCACTGCGGCTGCAGGTTCGATACCTGCTGGGTTGACTTCGAGGGGCGCGCGGTTATAGTCGCGGAGCTGAGAGGGTGCAGGTTAGAATCCTGCGCATAGCACTGAGGCTGCAGGTTCGATACCTGCTGAGCAGATGACGAGAAGCGCGCGGGTATAGGTGCGGAGCTGATTGGGGGCAGGTTCGAATCCTGCGCACAGCACTGAGGCTGCAGGTTCGACACCTGCTGAGCTGGTGACGGAGGGGGCGCTAATGACCATGTTTTTTGTTCCAATTCTACAACGAGAATCTCGTAGTAGGCGTCTATTGTCCTTTCATACTGCTCGTTGTAGAATTCCTCCTCGGAATCTGATAAGCCTACGGTGTCTAATATTATATAATACGCCGCGTCAAATCTATCGCGGGTTAATTTTACGCCGGCTGCTCTGGCAGCGAACTCGGGGCTATAGCGCCTTGGTTTGCTAGACCTCAATGATAACGCTTCCAAATTAAGCTTAATAATAGCGCTCTGTTCCTCTCTAAATCTGGCTACCTGTGATTCAGAAGGCATCGTTAATCGTCGAAGGCGAAGTCAGGCACAAGGACGCAAGCAAAATTAAAAGGAAACAAAAATATTAAGGTATTTAATCGTAGGTGGAATTCCGCACCTCCTTTTTCGGAAGTCGGTTAAAATAACGCCTAAATTAATAACGTGTGTACCAAACCTTATGTGAGCTGAGGGTTTAATCACTTTATTAATTAATTATATTCCGTAAATTTCGTTATGTTATACGTAAATTCTGTACGGGACCCTAAGACGTTTTGTGCTGATCTCTTATATGTAAACAATTAACTTACATTAATTATTTCATGATAATCACGAACACAAGTAAATCTTTTAACAGTACTTAGTATTATTTTATAATTAAAATCAACAAAGTACCTGGCCTTTAATTCTTAATTACAAGACCTTCTTGCAAGTACCATTAATAACAATCGTGTATCGCGTTAGGCTAATCCGTCAGGAATTTTAGCAACTCTCATGTATTCTTGGCGCGTGATCGCGGCCGCCTACAGTACTATTGTCTATTCTGTGGCGCGCGAGTGTCAAACTAGCAACGATAAGCGAATAGGTTAATTAGTGAACGTCACCTTTCTGGAAGCTTCTAATCGCTAGTCGGGTTTTGTTTGATAAGCAAATACCTGAGTTAATTAGGTGATTTGTATGACGTAAGGGGATTTAAATTAAATCAATAGAATGAAGGAATTAAATTGAGCTTAATATGGGCTGATTTGTATGACGTAATTTGGGTAATATTAAGTCAATAAAATGTAGTTTATATTAGGGAGATTTAATGGACTGTATTAAAGGGAATTTTAATTAAGAGCTGATAAGAGCTGATTGATTGTGGACTGTATTAAAGGGGTAGGGGGTGATAGCACTGGTTTATCCGGCAGCGAAAGAGATTATGTTGCCGGATATCCGCGCTCGTGGGAAATGTGGTTTATCCGGGTACCCGGTTATCCGGCTCGAAGGAAATATGGTTTGGCAATATGCCACCATACGCTCGATGATATGGGGGGGTAAGTGTGGTTGAGCAGTTTCCTGCAACCAGAGAATAGGTAGGGAATAATTGATGGTAAATACCTTATTTACGTGGGAGGTGTCGAGGAGCTCTGGGTCTGATGAGTGCTGGTGACCGTAAGTCCTAGGTGGAGTTGTCTTGCTGTCGACGGCGTGCTGAAGGAGCTGAACTTGGTTCACTTAGTTATAATGTTTGTATCGTCCCTTTGGGTTGTGCACTGGTTTACGCGGCGGGCTGATTGCGTGTGTACACACGTGCTGATTTAGGAGTGGTGTGTGGTCGGGCCGAACACACCCTGAAGGTCACTCGCTGCGAAGTCATTCGCGGTGACTCGTGCTGATAATAATGGCGGTGCCATGCGGTCGCTACGCGGGACGCAGCGGTACACGTCCGCCGGTTGCGAGTATAAAAGGGTGACTATTTCCGCTTCCTTTCTCAGCCGCTTTCTTCTAGTTATGACAGCTGCAGGCGAAGCGGCGGTGGGGCACGCGGGCGCGGTGTGCCTTGAGGTGACGTCACGCTTTGGCGTGAACAACTATTTATAATGATTGTTGTTTATTTGTCTATGTGTCATCTATCATAGTATTATAGATATATATCTACTACTACTATTATATTCTTCTTCTTCTTCTTCTTATTGGATGACTTATGTGACTAAATTGTCACAATTCTGCCAACTTTTTTTTTTTTAACACAAAGGTCTTCAGGTCTCAAACTAGGCAGAGCCTGTACTATGGTAACCTGATGACTGATATACACACTTATATACATACACACCCAGACAGTGATCAAACAGACATGTTCATGCACACAAATGTTTGACCTGTCCGGGGATCGAACCCGGGGCCAGCGGCTCAGAAAGCAGGGGTGCGCCAACCGGCCTCTCAGCAATTTATTCTCTTTGTTCTCTATCCACAGCACAGAAAAGGATACTACGAATTCTAGAACCGCTATTAGTGTAATAGATCACTTCTGGGCGTTTTTAGCAAAAATAACGCTAAAAACGCTCACAAGGGGCGTTCGAATTGGGAATGTGTGGGTGAAAATATCGTTCATGCCGCTTTTTGTTCAGCGTTCGAAAAGCTAAATAAGGGGATTTTTCCCACCAAAAAGTGCAATTTTTAACCCACGTCCGGAGCATAGTTGTTTGTGATCGTTATTTGATAGCATAATCATGCGATTTTAGGTCTTATGCTCAGTTGAGCGTTCGAATAGGGTGTGGGCAAAAGTGGCAAAAATAACGTTTTTGAGCTCTACGAACGCTTTAACACAAGAGCCATCAATGACAACGCCACCAATTAGTTAAACGAACGCACCTTATGTAGTCTGAGAATTCTAGTGTATTAAGCTGTCAAAATCATACTTCAGCGTTATACAGTGCCACAATCTTATCTGGACCGGTGAGAGAGTCGCTGTTATCGCATTCGGTGTTGCCAGAAAAATAAATTTTACAATAAAGTGGTAAACAAAATATTAACCAAGATTCCGTGATTGCAGTTCTAATAATAATACATAGGTTAATTCGAATTAAATTAATAGCCTCCTTTTTTTGAGTTAGAAATGTATGATAAGGTATTTTAGCATTTTTTTAGACTGTTTTAAATCAATCCTAAGGTAGGTCATAATGAACCAGCAGAATTTTTATTTCAGTGAAAAAAAAACTTAAAATTTGATTTTATGTTTTTCATTTTCCTTGTGAAAACGGCTCGTGACGTCTCATGGCGTTACGTTCTTAGAACACTTTTTACGAAATCTGCCTTAAACATTCATTTTATATATTTCTTGCATGGTGTAAAATACCCTATTATGCACACACTACCCATGTATCAGCTGGCAACTTAAAGGAACGTTGGTAAAATGTTTATTAGGTATCTACTTAAAAACAAAACAAATATATTCTTCGAAAATATTTATATTTTAACGCAATAATTACATATGTATGGCGAGTGTTCTCCAACGGGAATACTCCAGGTATTCCTGAGCCACCAGGGTTATTTGATTCATCAGCACTCACTTCATCATCACAGTCACTACTTTCACTTTCACTGTCCAAATTAATGATGAAAGGCTCGTCTAAGTATGCATCCCCTTTGCTATAGTCGTTTTCTAGTTTTTTCACGTGATTGCAATGCTTTTGCCATTCATCTACTGTTATCTTATTGAATGCTTCTGCAATCAAGGTAGGCATTTCAGAATTGGATTTACCAATGTTCTGATTAGCTACGTTTCGTTTCATCGAGCTCCAAATCATTTCGATTGCATTTAAGTCGCAATGGTAAGGCGGTAATCTTAACACGCTATGTCCATGTGTTTTCAACAGTTCGTCTATTTCATATACAGGTTTTGGTTTATGTCTTTTAATGAGTTCGTAGAGCTGCGGTTTTGAAAACTGTTCGTTAAATTCTATATTATTTTCCGTCAGCCACTTTTGCATCTCAGCCTTTTTATGATTTCCATTAGGAGTTCTATTTATGCAAATGCTATGATAAGGGGCATTATCCATTATAATCAGTGTTGACTGATGTAAATTGGGCAGAAGTTTATCAGTCACCCATTTTTTGAAATTCTTACTATTCATTTCATCATGATAATCGCCACTTTTCGTATTCGATTGGAACACCAATAAAGCATTCTCCACAAACCCTGCTTGTCCTCCCGCATGAACAATTATCCATCTGTTTCCTTTAGAAACTGGGTTAAGCACACCATCAACATCATCACTTTGCCAACAGCGTCCAGCTGTATGAGATGCGTGAATATAGGTCTCGTCCAAAAATATGACTTGTTTTTGTTCACCTCGTTCATTCTCTTTAATTTTTTGAAGATAATTTGCTCTCCATGCTGAAATATCATTTCGTTCTATCAAAACTTTTCTGTTCGATTATGATTTCTTGTAACGAAATCCAATTTTATGGAGTATTTTCCGAAGAATTTCTCGACTCCCTTTGAAATCAATGTCTTCTTGGAGCACATCTAACAACTTTGGTATTGTGGAAATTTCATTCCGCATAGTGTAAAATTCATGAATTTTTCTTCTTATGACACCGAGATCGAAATCATCCACTTCAAGTTTACCTTTCGTCCTATTCCTTTTTTTACCCGGCGTGGAAACTTTTGCGCCAGCTTCATTTGCCTGTTCTTTTTCCGTTACAAGTTTCCTAACGAATCGCTCCGTAACACCTAAAACAAAAGTAACAAAAAATTAAAAATCTATTCTATTAAAATAACCGAAATAATGTTTTCGTGGAATTTATTTTCAAAAGCTGACAACACTAACCTGTGGCGGCAGCTACGCGCTCATACAGTTTTTCGAAAGGTATTACCGGTGTCTTAAGGCGCTTTTCTTCCTTCATAAAAGCTAAGACTTGTAATATGACGTTCCTGGCATCACTTTTTAAAGCTTTCGGCATTTTTCACAAGGTTTTAAACACTAAACGAATAATAAACACACGGGGCAAACAAGCAATGGCGGATATGTCAACGAATGGCAGACAGATTGACACTTCAATATGGCGTCGTTAGTTCCTCTTCTGGCCACCGGTCCAGATAAGTTTGTGGCACTGTAGGTATTTGTTTTGTTTCTCAAGATTCCATAGCGTGGAGAAAATTGTATGTACATCACATAGGTTAGAGTATGTATACTGGAGATAGACAGATAGGTATCTTAGCCTCAAAAATTGGCTGCAACATTAGCGTCGTGTTTCTGCTGCGGAGAATTTTACAACTCTGTTGCTCCATATAGGTATACATAAAGATATTTTGTATTTAATTTTACTTTATCATACTTTATCTAGTCGAATGCTGGCAGGGTAAGTATTGACAGATATTTATATAAACTCTTTATTGCAACACCCCAGTACAACAAAAATAACAAATAAATAGATACAAGATAATTTTGTCAACACAATATAACAAAAACAAAGTAAATTATGCTTGAGGACCGTCTGCGACAACTCAACACAACAGATCTAGCCCAAAAAACCGAACGAAAGTACAATTACAGTCGGAAAACAACAATAACAATAGATTAGATTAGATTCTTTGTGTATGGCCCCTGCGACTTGTTTGAGTGTCGCAACTTTGCCAGTATCTGTTACATGATAGTTTCATAAACTGTAGGAGAAATTAAAGTAAACTTTTAGAATATGGTCGGTGATTAGAAGAGAGAATCAAACAAACTGTTCCACTCCAGTGATTACTCTAAAACACACAAAAACAACATAAATAAGAACAAAATTCAAAACAAAAACATCATATCATTTATAACATAAATAATACTAATAAAAATTCATACATTTATAAAATAAATAATAAGGAATATATTATAATTTCATTTTATTTCTACTAATGTAATTACATAATAAACAGTTAATTAAAGAAGAAAAAGTAAGGGACAGAAGAGATTTGAATGAAATAGGACGGGATATTTTTTGTGGAAGAATATCATACAGTGAATATTTAAAATTTGGACAGCTAAAGAAAATATGATCATAGTCTCCTTCATCTAAGCCACATTCGCATAACGAACTATCCCGAATCCTCAGTTTGGCCAAGTGAACGGGGGTACAAGCATGACCCAGCCGGAGGCGACAGACCGTCGATGTAGTGACTTTGCTGAATTTGCGAAATTTGAAAAACCAAGGAATTTTGGGAAGAAACGGTTGAATGTCGCCATAATACTTTCCTTTTAGAACTTTTGATGATTCCCAGTATTTGGACCAAGAATCATGTAGATGAGATTTAGGGAGAAGGGAGAGATCGTGAGAATATAGCTTGAAATGTTCCAGAGAACCTATATTTAAAGCAGCCTTGGCACATGAATCCGCAGTGTCATTACCTGGAATTCCAGAATGACCAGGAATCCAGGCAAGAACAACCTTTAAACCCATACTGTAGCACTCAAACAGACATTGTTTTATCTGAAGAATTAGGGGGAAGCGAGAAGAACAGCGGAAGGGGTTGGATAAAATGGATTGAAGGCAACTTTTAGAATCAGAGAAAACTATGGAATTGTTTAGCTTGTGAGACTTTATGTAACGAATCGCTTCCAAGACAGCAAGAGCTTCGCCTGAAAAGACTGAAGCATGAGAAGGACATTTAAAACTCAAAATAATTTTGGAAGAAGGAAACCAAACTGCTGCCCCAACAATACTTTCATCGGATAATTTGGAAGCATCAGTGAAAAAAATGTGCCAAAACTGAGAATATATAAGTTCACTGAATAACCCACGGGGGTTGACCGAATCTTTATCAATACCAGAGTTCAGACGAATATCAGGATGAAATATGAGAGCTTGGTAAGAAGTTAAGTAAAGGGGATTGGATGGAAACTGATAAACAGGGCATGGGAGTCTAGTAAATTTAATAAAACTATGAAGAAGACAAGGAATATTATCTGAGACCTGAGAACCGTAAAGGTTTACCAGAATGCTTAAATTAGGGAGAAGAGGGTGATTAGAATTTTGAACCAGTTTAAAGAAAAACCTATCCGAAAGAAACTGCCTGCGAATATTTAGAGGGGGTTCACCACATTCAACCTGCATGGCATTTATAGGAGAAGATTTCATTGCACCAAGGATTATACGCAAACATTTAGATTGGATTTTAAATATTTTATCTTGACCAGATTTGTTACATAGATTTAATAAGAAACAGCCATACTCCCAATGGCTCCGGACTATGGCGTTGTATAACAACTTTTGAGAATAAGGGTGGGAACCCCACCATACTCCAGAAAGGGATCGTAATACGTTGACACTTTTTTCGCACTTTTGGGAGAAATAATCAAAGTGAGGAATCCCAGACATTCTAGAGTCAAGTTTGATACCTAAAAATTTTGTGCAATTAACTTGAGGGATAAAGTGAGAACCTATTAACAATTGAACTGGAGGGATTATCTCTTTTTTTGTAAAAACTACAACCGAGCTTTTTTGAACAGCCAAACATAAGCCATGTAAGTGAAGCCAATCTCCCAGACACGAAAGTGCTGAATTCAGTCTGTCAGCAGCTTGATTAATAGATTGAACCTTAACATATAGAGCCAGGTCATCAGCATACTGAAGAACCTGACAGAAAGAGTCCACTGATTTATCTAAGTCATAGGTGTACAAGCTGTAAAGGATTGGACTTAAGACGGAGCCTTGAGGAAGTCCTTTCCAGTCAGACTTAGGGGGAAGAAGGTTATATTTAGATTTGATAATGACAGAACGTTCCATAAGCATATTACAAATAAAACGAACAAGCTTAATAGGTACATCAAGTCTAATGAGTTTGTTCCTAAGCACAGAAAGCAAAACATTGTCATATGCAGAAGTTATATCTAGAAATACACCAACAAGATATTGTTTTTCCTTAAATGCTATATAAATATCAGTAGTTAACAGACTTAGACTGTCCATAGTACTATAACCCTTTCGAAACCCGAACTGAGATTTTGGGATAATTGATTTACTCTCCACAAACCATTCAAGACGATGTTTTATTAAATGTTCAGTGATCTTGGCTAATACAGAAGACAATGCTATGGGTCTGTAACTATTCGGATCAGATGGATCTTTGCCAGGTTTTAGAATAGGAATGACAATTTGGGATTTCCATTCAATGGGAACTATACCATAATCAAAAAAATTATTAACTAACTCTAAAAATATTTTATGGCATTTCTCAGATGACTTAATAATAAAAGAATAAGGAATACCATCTATACCAGGAGCTGAATCAGACAGACCATCAAGAGCAAGCAACAATTCGTTTAATGAGAATGGGCTATCAAAACAATTGAGAGAAGCCAAAGGAGATATAGGAGAAGGCAATGAGTCTTCAGATGGAACCGAAGGAGGAGCAAGATTATTTGAAAATGACTCCAACCACAGAGATGTATCATTTGAAGTAATATTTTCATAGTTAAGTGAACCTCGAAAACGCCTCAACTGATTCCAAACAATAGATGAAGGAGTTTTTGGAGATAAATGTTCACAAAAGCCAATCCAACCTTGTTTCTTCCTTTTGGAGGCCAATTTTTTAAGCTTTGCAGCTGACTGTTGATACTCTAAAAAATTTGATATTGTCATAGAGGAATTATAAATCATCTCATCTTCATTCCGCTTTCTAACGGCAGCAGTGCATTCAGCATCCCACCATGGAGTAGAGATCCTAAAGTTTTTACCTGGTTTTTTAATAGGAATATGCATATCAGCAGAGGAAATTATAATATCAGTGAAAATCTTATAAGAGACAAGAGGATCAACATACAAAGGGAAGATAGAGGAAGCGTCTAGTTTTAAATCAAGGGAGGAGGAATAAGATGACCAATCAGCTGAAGAAAGTATATATTTTAAGCAAGGAGAAGGATTGCAGAAAGGAGACATATTATTGGGTAAGGATACAATTATAGGAAAATGATCACTACCATAAGAAAGGGGAAGGACTTTCCATATAAGACGAGAAGAAAGGGAAGCGGAACAAAGAGAGAGATCAACAACACTTTTCGGATTTTGACCAGGTCGGACCCTACGAGTGGGAGAACCATCATTGAGCACACAGAGGTCAATGTCATTGAAAATATCTAGAAGAGAAAGACTAAATAAATCAGAGTGACTAGATCCCCACATCATGTGGTGGGCATTAAAATCACCCAAAAGCACTAAAGGTGGAGTGATTGATGAAAAAAGAAATAGTAAATCAGGAATAAGAGCAGAATCAGGATGTGGGATATACACTGAAACAAAAGAAATATCCATAGACCTGACACCAACAATGTTGATCTCAGGAGGATGAGGAGGGAGGGAAATTTGAGAAAACTGTAGGGAGCGCCTTATGAATAGAGCACTACCAGCATACCCATCAGCCCGGTCATCCCGGTGACAGGAGTATCCTGAGACCCGAAAATGGGACCCAGGAACCAACCAAGACTCCGAGATGGCAATGACTGATGGGTGAAATCTTGAAATTAAGTGAGTCAATTCATGCTTCTTGCGACGCAAGCTCTGTGTGTTCCACTGAAGTATTGCGACTGGATCCATACTGGGAAAGGGAGACTAATTGAGTGAGTTTATCGGCAACGTTGGACGGTAAGGGGTTAGGGTTCATTAAAATAATGTTAATAATTAGAGTGATTAAAGTTTCCAACATAGAATTGTCTTGTTGGGGAGATACATTAAGAGATTGGTTGATACCTAATGCACAACCATTAGCCAATACTGATTTAGGAACGGAAACTATTTCATTATGGGCAGTCTTGTCATATGACTTCCCTTGAGGAGGTTTTGGGCGGGGACTAGAGTAGACAGTCTTAACATATGATTGAGAGGTCTCAGATCTTGATGATTTCGCACGAACAAATGATTGTGATGAAGAGGGGAGATGAGAAGCAGACTCTTTAGAGATTTCCGCGTAGGAGCGAGTAACACGAGGGACTTAAGCAGAGGCTTCCTCGTAGGAGATGCTATTTAGGGACATCATAGACTTGATGGATTTTTGTCTTTCTAACTCGGGGCAAGATTTATCGGTGGCAAAGTGATGGCCGGAGCAGTGAAGACAAGATGCATTTATTTCAGAGACATCGCAGCTAGCACCAACGTGATTCTTACCACATCGGAAGCATCTAGGTTTCGATCTACACTGAGCTTTGGCATGGCCAAATTTGCAGCATGAATGGCACTGAATAGTGGGGTATTGATAGAGCTCCACAGGTAGGGAGGTATAATATGAAAAGACTCGGGTAGGAAGCATTTGACCCTGGAAAGTCACCACAACTGATTGAGTTGGGATCCAAGATACTTTATCATCATCAATATTTTTCCGGCTGAGTCGTCTAGCTTTCATGACTTTACCACAGCCAATAGGGAGTTCCAGGGATTCGACAAATTCAGACATAGAAATGTCAGTTGGAACTTGGCGGATAATACCCATCCTAGTGACATTAAATGTTGGGATAGTAGCTGAGTATTTGCTTGAACTCAGAGTCGGGAGACTAACAAATTTATTTGCGTCATCAGCTGAAGAAAATTCAACAGAAATTTTATTGCGACCGACTTTTTTAACACCATCAGAGCAGATGTTTTCTATTTTGTGACTTTTAAGAAACTGTCCAAATCTGATCGGACGTAATACCAATCCCGCAGCTGGATCCTCTTCTACACGTGATACATAGACCACATAAGGTCCCTTGTCTAATGCAGTATAACATAATCCGCCAATAACCATTGAAGGGTCAGTGTAAACCGTCTCAATGGAGGCAGCAGCTAACTCAGGGTAGGTGATTGTTTTTTTGGCAGGCGGCTCAGCCTCTAGATTTAAACGCCGTTTGGTAGATGTAGAACCTTCAGGCGGAGGATCAGGCTCGGGTGGGTCGATTCACTCCATTACGGGACTTTGAGGATAACCCTCAAATGCAAAAAGACACAAAAATAACTTACTCTACTTACCGCAACTAATCCTACTTACACTACTATAAAACTACACTATATTTAGAACAATCGCGGAGGGCTACACAGCTAAAATAAACATTTATAATCTCCCAACAAATTTACTCCGTATCACTTCACCAGATCGGCATTTGTTCTCCGAGTCCAATAACAATAGAACGCGTAAGAAAATCTAATTCAAACTGATATTTTATTTGGGAGGCAATAATGTACAACCATAATAATGCACAGTAAAATAATGTCCAGCCAATAATGCACGTCCAATAATACGTCTACCTACATAGATTTGATATACAACCCGGTCAGAATATCTGTGCACCTCGCTGGAATGCGGCGCCTCTCCCGCTTCCCCTGTCACCTCTCCGCGCACTCCCCGGTGCGACAGTACGGTTAGCATCTTCGTTGCCGATACACGTCCCGATAATTTTGATATTTTCGCTTTGTTGTTGTTTTGTTTTTTAATATTTATTGTTAAGTTTAGACTGTTTACTGTTAAGTTTGGACTGGTTTGATTGTTATTAAAATTGTTGTAGCTGTTAAACTGAAGTCATGGGAAAACAATACACAGCGAATCAAGAAATTTAGTGTTCAAGTTTATTGAATCGGAGAAAGCAAATAAACAGTACACTATACCTGTAGACCAAGTGGTAAAATGAACCTGTGCTGCAACTGGAATTTCAAAGAGGACTCTAATGAAAATTAAAAATGAAGCCAAAGTACAACCACCTACTTCGCCGGGCGCTAGTCCGACTCCAAGTACTAGTAATCATTTAGAAACCCACCCAGAACCAAAATTATCGACACCGGAATACTATAATACTATATAATATTACGTTTGGAATGGATTGAATTGTAACTGCAGCTGGCAACAATTGTTCGCGTAAGAAAAACACGTCCACGCTATCGGTACTGACACGCGTGTTATGGACATAGGATAATGTTCGGAAAATGTTACAAATGTGGCAGTTTAAATTCACAGCCTGTATTGTACAGCCAATTATTTTTAAGCCGTTCTACGAAATATTTGATGCGAATGATTGCCTGACATTATTAAAATTTGGTCGCGTATTATTGGCTGTACATTATAGGGACTGTTTTATTTTAGAGTTGCAATCATAGAGAAACTTTGTATAGTTACAATCATACAATCTTACCTATGTATAGTCACTGGATAGATTTTCATAAGAAAAATTACGGCAACAAAAGTTTCAAAACACGCCGCTGGTTGCGCTGGCTGTAGGATTTCAGTAATTTATACTAAGTTACCATAGCATGATACATCATATCATAGACCAAAATATATACATATACCTAGGATCCTAGACATATACACACGGAAAGTCACAAATTCGGAAAGTCAGCAATAGTACACTTACATGTCAGAGAAATCATTTATTTATTTAATGGCAAAATTTTACTTAAATAAAATTAAAAAAAATTAAAGCAATAAAATTTACTTAAAATTTATTTAATGGCAAACTGTTTGAGAACACTTTTGCCAACGACACGTCAGATGAGATATAAGTATAAAAATAAACGGCTAAATTTAGAATTAATAATCTGGAACAAAATAAAGTATCTTATTAACTACATATCTAAAATGAGATCTAGGTACAATGGACTAATGACAAAACGAATGAAACTAGTAAAAGAAAATCCTAGCGACAACAGAAAATAACAACTAAAGTTTAATATCATTTTGAGAGATGAAGGATGATAATACATTTATAGTGACAGGATTTATATTACACAGGTCTATATGAACAGGTAATGGAAATTTATAATGAATAAGTGTAGTATACATAACATCATGATTAAACCGAGGACAAGAAAAGAATATATGGTTAAGGTTTTCATCATCTAAACCACACTCACAGATGGATGAATTCTTAATTCTAAGCTTCTTAAGATGAACAGCAGAACAACAATGACCAAATCTCAACCTAGATATAATAGAACAAATTTTTCTATTGCACTTAAATTTAGAAAACCAGGGTTTAGCTTCAATATCTGGTTGGTATTTTGAAAAATTAGAGCCTTTATATTTACTACTGATTGACCATCTCTTCAGCCATCTACGTTTCAAGTCGCGAGCTGGTAAACGTAAAAGATCTTGTGGATAATTTTTAAAAGGCACCTTATCACCACAAATTACTGATTCTTTTGCAACCCTATCAGCCTTTTCATTGCCAGTGATATTACTATGACTAGGTACCAAAGCAAAATGAATAATATAACCTAACACTGTACATTTTAATAAAAGCATTTTACATTGAAATACAATCCAGTTCCTGGAACCAATTTTGAAGGGATTACTCTGGAATGCTTGAAAAGCACTTAGAGAATCTGTAAAAACAACAGTTTTATTTAATTTAAACAAAATAATATAGTTAATAGCTTTCATAATACCCCTGCATTCACCCATAAAGACTGAAGTTTCAGGTGGACACTTTATCTTTTGAACAATGTCATAGTTTTGATGATATAACCCAACACCAACACAACCATTCTGGTCTAGTTTAGAAGCATCAGTGAATATGCAATGCCAGTCACGCCAAAGGTTATCTTAATCCTAAGAAAATGTTTATTAGCAAACGGATTCCCTTTCACTATGTCTAAATTAAGATGCAAAGTGGGTTCAAAAAGAATAGATTGATAATCAAATTCAAATAAGGGGATTTTGGGACTTCTATGCGTTGAGAATTTAAGGTTCTTAATTGTAACATAACTAACAACTAAACAAGGAGTTTTATTATGCGACCAATAAGGCATCAACATGAAATTATTTAAAAGCTGTAATTTAGGAAAAAGGGCATGTGAAGAAAACTGAAAAATGCGGAACAAAAACATATCTGATAGGTACTGCTGCCTTAGATCCAAAGGCGGTTTAACGCATTCTACTTGCATAGCATTTTTAGGAGTTGACTTCATCGCCTCTAATATTATACGAAGGGCTCTAGCTTGAATCAGGTCCAGGGCGCTAAGTGCTTTTTTATTACATGATTCATACAGGAATGACGCATAGTCGATAACACTACGGACAATAGCGTTATATAAGAGTTTTAAATAGAATGGGTGAGCACCCCACCAAACTCCAGCTAGACATCTTAATATATTAAGTCTTTTCTCACTTTTTTCTGATACATATTTTGAATGAGATGAGAAATTTAGTTTACTTCTTCTTCTTCTTAGTCGTGCACTCTTGGCAGAGTGGTCGTGATTGCGGTGATGGCACATCAAGGCTCCTCGCTGTCGTCTTCGTCTCTTCCCAGGGCTGCCGCTCGTCTCGCAATGTTTCTCCATTTCTGGCGGCTGGTTGCATTGCGAGTACACTGCACCATGGTAGACTGCGTGGCATTTTTGATGGTGTCAGTCCAGCGAGTTGGTGACCGACCAGGGCTACGCTTGCCTTTTACTGGGCCCTGTACCACAAGCCTCTCTATCGAGTTCATGTTTCTGGAGATATGCCCAAAGAACTTCAGTATTCGCAACTGCACAATCGACGATAGTCTATCTCGTATATGAAGCTCTTTGAGGATAGAGTTATTGGTGCGGAACGCTGTCCACGGTATTTTCAACAGCCGCCTCCAACACCACATCTCCAGCGCATCGATTTTCCGGCGATCTTGCAGTTTCAGAGACCATGTTTCGGCTCCGTAGAGAAAGATTGGAAAGACGAGACACTTCATTAGACGAACCTTTGTTTTCTTGGTTATACGCCTGTCCTTTTAAATCTTTCCCAGTCGTTCTACTGCTGACCTCGTGATAGCACAACGTCGCCTGATCTCGTCTTCGCATCCTCCAGAGTTGGAAATGGTAGTGCCGAGGTAGATGTAGCTTTGCACCACTTCGCAGTTTGCTACACTCAGTACTCTTGTAGTGTTGTGTCCTGCTCGATCTACTACCATTACTTTTGTCTTGTCTCTATTAAGGGCAAGTCCGAATTGGAGACTAGTTGTTTCCAGACGAGTCAGAAGCTCTTCCAAGTCTTCTTTTGTTTGTGCAAGAAGTGTGGTATCATCAGCGTATCGCAAGTTATTAATCACGCGTCCCCCCATCGAGATACCCTTATTCCACCCATCCAGGACAATCCGCATTATGTATTCTGTGTAGGTGTTGAAGAGCTGTGGCGACAGTATACATCCCTGTCGAACACCGGACTCAGTTTTAAATTTGTCTGAGAAAACATCATCTACTCGTACCGCTGCTGTGCCATCCTCGTAAAGTCGTTTGAGAAGGAATACTAGATGATGTGGTACCCCCATTTCCAACAGGACTTTCCAAAGACGTTCCCAGTGTAGTGTTTAAGAAAGCAGGTACATAATTATTTATAGAAGAGGGTAGATGTAAAACAAGTCAGTCTGTCGTTGGTCAGTAAATGGATAAAGCAAGCGTAATCTTTTAATTCAAAAGGTCCTAAAACATAGCATTTTGGCGACGAGTTAGCAATTCGCGTGTGTAACAAGGATTATTAGAGTGTGTTCCAACATAATTGTGTTGTAATAACGAAATGGCGAGCACCGTGAGTGCAATGTTCGGCGGCAGTCTCACATTTGACCACCGCACGCAGGAATGGAGTATATTTAGAAGTCGTTTTAATCAGTATTGTACGGTGAACAACGTCACCGCCGAGACAGATAAGGCTGGTATAAAGCGAAAGGCTTTGTTATTGACTGCGTTGGTGGAAGATACCTACCGCGTCGCAAGAGATTTGTGTTATCCGTTGGAATTGGAGGACGTGGAGTATGAGTCATTGTTGCTCAAACTTAACAATCATTTCATATCAAAAAAGTGTAGTTTCTCAGAAAGATACAAATTTTACAAAGCGGAGCAGCGACCGGGGGAAGATTTAGCGGAGTGGGCGGCCCGAGTACGTAATCTATCTCAATACTGTGGTTTTAAAACGGAACTCGAAACAGCGCTGAGAGACCGTTTCGTGCTCGGATTGGAAAACGTAAAGGAGAAGGAGAAGTTGTTTGCGGAGAGTGTTGACAAGTTGACATTTTCTACGGCATTGGAATTAACGCAAAGTGTACGTTGTGCAAGGCAAGCAGTGATGAATATGCGAGGTGATTCCGAGCAAAGCGGCGAACCCGCCTCCGCCGCCGTGTTCGCGCTGCGAGCCAGCGGCCGCGCCGGCGGAGGCAGCGGCGACGGCGGTACAGGGCGCGCGGGAACACCACTCGCCATGAGCTCCACCGGTGGTGTCGGCGGCGCAGGGAAGGCAGCACGTGACCAAAAATGTGATGTGTGTGGATATAAAAATCATTCCAGTGACCAGTGTCGGTTCGTTAATTATTCCTGCCGTAAATGTGGCGGCAAGGGACATTTGAAACGGATGTGTAAATCTAGTATAAAAAGCAACCATTTTATAGCGACTGAGAATGACGACACCGTAAACGGTAAATATTATGATATTTGTGATTTATATAGCATTCGATGTAAGGAAGGCGAACCGATGCGCCGCACGGTTGCGATAAGCGACGTGTCTATAGCGTGTGAGATAGATAGTGGAAGTGCTGTTTCCGTGTTACCGGCGTATTTGTATAGATCACATTTTAAACATTGTTATCCATTGAGTAATAATAGTGTCGTGTTAAACTGTTACAATGGCAGTAAAATTTTTCCAATAGGATGTGTGCTTTTATCGGTGACCTTTGAAAATTGCACGAAGTCGATTAAGTTCTTTGTTATCGAAACGCGCGATGAACAAACTGCATTGCTGGGTCGAGATTTCATTAGTTCGTTTAATTTACAATTGTGCAGTGCAAAGTGCAATAACATATCGAGAAACCAAGATTGGAGTGAGGTATTGAAAACTAAATACTCAGCATTATTTTCGAATGAGTTAGGTACTTTCAATAAATTTAAAATTACTTTAAAAATAAAACCGGATGCTCAGTTACGATTTTTCAAACCTCGCCCGGTGCCTTTGGCTTTGAGACCTAAAGTAGAGTGCGAATTAAAAAGATTAGTCGAGCTAGGTATTTTAGAACGGGTCGAGCACAGTGAAATCGCGACGCCGATCGTACCGGTGCTACGCGCCGACGGCGAGGTTCGTATATGCGGAGATTTCTCAGTGACATTAAATAAAATACTTTGTATGGAAAATTACCCGATACCGCGCATTGAAGACTTATTCGCAAAATTGCACGGGGGAGTGGAATACTCTAAACTTGATTTGTCCCGAGCCTATAATCAGTTAGTTTTAGACGAATCTAAAGATTTGACGTGTATTAATACTCATAAAGGTTTATTCCGCTATAATCGCCTCGTTTTCGGTTTGGCTAGCGGTCCGTTTATTTTTCAGCGCACTATGGAGCAGCTATTAACAGATATTGATGGCACGTGCATATTTATAGATGATATATTAATCACCGGGCCAACCCGCGAGTCCCATTTACATAGGTTAGAACAGGTACTGAGCAGACTCCAAGAAGCAGGATTACGTTTGAAACAAAACAAGTGTGAGCTATTTAAACAATCTATCGAGTATTTAGGTTTCGTGATCGATAGGAATGGACTTCATAAATCGAAAGAGAAAGTACAAGCTATATTGAATTGCACCTGTCCTAAGAATGTAAGTGAATTAAAATCATTTTTGGGGATGGTTAATTATTATAGATGTTTTGTACCAAATACGTCGAGTTTATTGGATTCTTTGCACGTACTATTAAAGAAAGGACAAAAATGGCAGTGGGGTCCAGAACAAAACCTCGCATTTTTGAAAATAAAACAGGAGATGTCGTCAGAGCGAGTTCTTGCTCATTACAATCCTGAGTACCCTACCATAGTAACCGCAGATGCTGGGCCGGTGGGGCTGGGTGCAGTGCTGGCGCAGCGACAGCCCGACGGCACCGAGCGCGTGGTAGCGTACGCGTCCCGCAGCCTCTCGCCGGCCGAGCGGAGTTATGCGCAAATTCAGAAAGAGGCTACATCGATTGTATTTGCGATAAAAAAATTCCACCACTATTTGTATGGACGGATGACACCTTTCACATTACGGACGGACCACAAACCCCTTCTGACCATTTTTGGGGGTAAAAAGGGAATACCTGAGCTTGCCGCTAATCGTCTACAGCGGTACGCTTTGTTTTTATCGGCTTACAATTTTAAAATAGATTATGTAAAGAGTGATAAGAATGTAGCGGATTTTCTTTCTCGTTCAATACAAGCTATGCAAAATTTCAATCATGCAGTAAAGGAGGATTGGGACCGCGCATTGTATATAAATTTTATTGCAGAAACATCTTTAAATCCGATCACATATAGGGAGATAAGTGCAGAAATTTTGCGGGACACGGTGCTACAAGAAGTAGTAAAATATATATTACATGGTTGGCCTCCTAAAACAGCTGATCCGCGGTTGAAACCGTATTTTATGTGTCGGGCAGAATTGTCGTATGAACGTGGGTGTATTTTGAGAGGACACAAAATAATAATACCTGAGAAATTCCGAGAACAATTATTAAATGAACTACACGAGTCGCATTTCGGGGTAGTAAAAACGAAAACGGAAGCCAGGGCACGTATGTGGTGGCCAAATATTGATAAACATATCGAGCAAAAGGTAGGGTCATGTTTAGTGTGTAATGCGATGCGCAGCGCTCCTCCACGCTCACCGCTTGCTCCGTGGCCGTACCCGAAACGTCCGTGGGAACGGCTGCACTTGGACATGTTCTCGCTAGAAGGAAAACAATTCTTGATCGCCGTGGATGCGCATTCTAAATGGGTGGAATGTTTCCCAATGGCGGGCACCCACAGTGAAGCGATTTTAGGGAAGTTAGGGGATTTGTTCAGTAGATTTGGTTTAGTACGTACCGTGGTCACCGATAATGCAACTAATTTTTGTTCAAACCAATTCGAAGATTTTTGTAAGATGAACGGAATACAGCACATCACAATCGCACCTTACCACCCGGCATCAAATGGGCAGGCAGAAAACAGCGTAAAAACTATTAAAAATTCCATTAAGATTATATTAAAAAATAAACTCACCCAAAAAGAGTTTACGGATAAACTGAATAGACTGTTGTTTGATTATAGAAATTCTACCCACTGTACGACAGGGGTGTCACCTGCTCAATTGTTGCTGGGCCGCCCGTTACGGTGTCGTTTTGATTTGTTACGAGTATCGTCAGATGATGCATTTCCATCGGGTTTGTCGACATCTTCAGCTAATAAGAATGTTTTGTCTAAACAGATCTCACAGCGTGAGCAGTACAGAGGTCGTCGGAGATCAAACTTTGCGGCAGGAGATGAAGTGTTGGTCAAATGTTTTTATTACAATGGTAAAAAGCACATGTGGAGGTTAGGGGTCGTAGAAAATAAAATTGGTACAAGAATGTTTTGTGTTTACGTGCCGGATTTCCGTGTTAAAGTTAAAAAACATGTCGATCAATTGTTAGCATATAAAGGAATCAATGTAAACAATAGTGACGAGGTAAGCGTATGCGAAGGACTTCCTATGGAGGGCATCTGTGACGAAATGAGCCACAACTCAGCTGTGAATCAAACACAACCTCAAGACAAGGACTCTGAAGACAATGCAGATGTAAATAACTCGTGGCGTTCAGCTACTGATTCCCCCCAGGGAGAAAGTACTTCCAGTCATAGGGAGGAAATATCACAATCACGGGAGTCTTGTCTAGAGGTTGAAGATGAATCCGTATCACCTTCAGTGGAGGAGATAGAGAATCGTAGTGAGGTGAACTTGGGTAGCCAAGCAGGCAGTCCAGCTTTGGAAAAAGCAGACCGTCCAGTTCGCGCCGCTAGGAATAAAAAGCCTAGGTATAAGTTTTAGTCTATATTTACCATTGTTTTCCGAAGGATTTGAGTTGATTTAGGAAATAAGGGTGGAGGGATTGTAGTGTTTAAGAAAGCAGGTACATAATTATTTATAGAAGAGGGTAGATGTAAAACAAGTCAGTCTGTCGTTGGCCAGTAAATGGATAAAGCAAGCGTAATCTTTTAATTCAAAAAGTCCTAAAACATAGCACCCAGATAACAGTATCAAATGCCTTACGGAAGTCAACAAAGCAGATGAAAATAGGCGTGTTGAATTCTCTGGCCTTCTCGATGATTTGCCGCAGTATGAGTATCTGTTCGCGTGTTCCTCTTCCTTTCACAAATCCGGCTTGTTCAGGTGCAATATGCCGAGCGAGATAGGCCTGCAGTCTGGTGTTTAGTATGTGAAGCAACACTTTACTTGCATGTGATATAAGTGAGATTAACCTGTAGTTGTTGCATTTTTTTGTGGAACCTTTCTTGTGCAAGGGTATGAATATTGATTGAGACCAGTCATCTGGCCATATTCCGGTTTCCCATATCTTGCAGCAGATATTGTACAAGAAATCCAACCCAGTCTCTCCCATAGCCTTAAAAATCTCTATAGGGATCTCGTCTCCTCCTATGGCTTTATTGCTTTTTAGATGTCGAATTGCCGCACGTACTTCGTCCCGTAAGATATTAGGTTCCTTGTCACTGATTTGATCTAATGTACATGTGTTACTTACTGTGGAGTTATTTGAGAAGAGTGATTTGCAATATTCCTTCCAAATACATACTATGTCTTTTATCTCAGTGACCGTTACGCCAGCGGTGTTTTCTATTGCCCATGTCTTAGGTTTGAATTGACGTGTTATGAGTCGCACCTTATCGTGGAGGTCTTTGGTTTGCAGTTTTTCAGAATGTTGTTCCAATTCTTCACATACCTTTGCCAAGGCGCTGTTGCGGTCCCGTCTACAGGCAGCTTGTATTGCAGTTTTTTTGGCATTTATTTCAACAGCACTGACACCACTCGCTTTCAGCGTTCTGCGTTCTTCAATTAATTGCCATGTGTTTGGTGTCATCCAGTGCTGCCTTTTAGCTGTGATTTTTCTTGGTTGCGATTCTGTTACTGCATCCACTATGCATTTCTTTGCAGAAATCCATAAAGAGTTGGGATCTTTGTTCCCGATTTCTGCCCGCCAGATAGAATGTTTACTCTCTATTGATGTGGTGAGAGAGTTCTGATCCATTACTTGCATTCGTCTGGGTGTTTTTGTAACCCTCGCTTTTTGAAGTTTTAGCTTTAAATTACCGATCAGTAGTTGATGATCGGATTCACAGTCGGCACCAGGTAAGGTAAGTGTATTGGTAACCGAACTTCTCCATCTCGATCTGACTAAGATGTAATCAATCTGGTTACGACATCTGTCGCCAGGGGATGTCCAGGTATATAAGCGCCTCGGGTGATGTTTGAATGTAGTATTCATGATGGTCAGGTTGTTATTAGCCGCAAATTCTATCAGGCGTTCTCCTCTTTTATTTCTAATGCCAAGGCCATAGTTTCCAACGATGTCTCGGATGCCAACATCCATTGTAGTTGCCCCCACTTTGGCGTTAAAATCTCCAATGATGAGCAATAGCTCTCTTTTAGGTATGTCAGCCATAGAAGACTCAAGTTGACTGTAGAATTCTTCAACTGACTCATCGCTGGCAGTCCCCGTGGGAGCATATACCTGCATGATGTTCAGTGGGGTCGGTGATGCGCTGAGTTTTATTGACATGATTCTATCACTAATAGGATTGTAGCCTAGTACAGCGCCACTCCATAGTTTAGGAATTGCGATGGCTACTCCAGAGAAACTGCTCTTATCATTTCCAGAAAAATAGAATGTGTGTTTCTCTGCGTCAAAATGGCCGCTACCTTTCCAGTGTGTCTCGCTTAATCCGGTAATAGTTAGATTGCATCGCTCAAGTTCTCGTTCTAAAATAGGAAGCTTCCTGTCTTCAAGGAGACCTCTGACGTTCCAGGTACCGAAGCGATAGTGTCTTCTTAATTTGAAGCTTCTTCCAGTAGCATATTTTCCATGGGATACCTGGTTGCCTGCATCCTCATGGCCGGGAGTCCATTTCACACCCCCAGCCCCGGAAAGCGCGGGGCGCCGGTCGCTACGCGGATCGCCAGGCAGACTCATTCTGCATATTTGTGTATCCATCATTACAATTCTCATGGGATAATTAATGTAGTAGTTTCCCCTTGCTTTCTACATCGCGGTATTATAACCTCAGTGGCTATAATAGTCCATAGGTGAATCGGTTCTGAATCCACATCCTTGCGCTTCACTTTGGTACTGATGGCTACCGCTGCCCTCCATCAGGGTCCAGGTACTACGCCCTCTGTGGCTTGCCTCCTCCGCTGGTTTGACCGTACTGACAGCTGCTGTCTCCGCCCTCTCCACCGTTGAGGTCTTCACCCGTAACCCTGGGCAAGGGTTCTATGCTATACCCTATATATAGTTTACTATCTACTTAGAATAAGGCCCAAAATTTTTTTCTCATTTTCAACAGGTATCCTTATCTTTTCAAAAAATATGTCAAGTCTTGGTTTCAATCGTTTCCTAGTAAAGATAACAACTGAACTTTTTAAAGGAGCTACATCAAGGCCATTATTAAATAACCACATACTCAATGAAACCAGAGCTTGGGAGATTTTTTCAGCAGAATTTACAATATTACGATCTGCTACATATAAAACTAAATCGTCGGCATATTGCAATATACGATAGTAAGAAGAAACAAAATTATTTAAATCAAAGGTTAAATCAAATATTAAAAAGGAGAGGGCTTAAAACAGAGCCTTGAGGCAAACCCTTATTCAAAGTTCTTATGGCCTTTATTTCACCATCAACTCTTAATTGAGCTGAACGATCTACAAACAAATTAATAATAACATTAATAATCTTCGTAGGAATGGACAGACTAACCATCTTATTTTTAAGAATAGAGAGGTTAACATTATCATAGGCTGAGCATATATCCAGAAAAGTTGCAACAATTGACTCATTTCTGGAAAAAGACAGCCTTACATCAGTAACAAAAGTAGATAAGCTATCTAAAGTACCTCTACCTTTTCGAAAACCGTACTGACAGTTAGGCAGAAGATTTCTATTTTCGATGAACCATTCAAGGCGATTTTTTATTAGATGTTCCACAATCTTGGTAATGCAAGAAGACAGGGCTATTGGACGGTAACTAGCAGAATATTTTGGATCTTTGCCTGGTTTTAGGACTGGAATAATAATTTGCGCTTTAATTTATGGTGGGACATTACCCTTAATCTATCATCAAATTCACCGTTTTGAGATAATACAGTAAAATACTGTCACCAGCATTAATCAAAAATGAATATAGAGTATTTAAGTGAGGATAGTACAATACGTAATTCCTGCATAGAAAATCGTGCAAAATCTTCAATAACAGGACTAGTAGATAAAGTATCAATAAAATTAGGGACAAATGGAGGAGCCAATTTATCCATAAACTGATCGACCCAACTTACACTACTTGGATAAGGTGGAGAAGGATCCCTGTATGAACCACGGAATAAACGAATGGATTTCCATACATATGAAGAATGGATATTAGGAGAAATGGAAGAGCAGAAATTATTCCAACCTGCTGACTTTTTAGAGTGAAGTATATATTTAGTGTCAGACATAACCTTAATTAAATTATCATAATTGTCATTTGTCATGCTCATGCAATACAACTGTTCAGCATACTTTCTATCCTCAACAGCAGAGATACACTCTTGATCCCACCATAAAGGAGACCTATGTTTCATGTTTTGTTGCTTGAGAGGAAATGAATGTTTTGCTGCAGAGTGAATACACTTTATTAATAACATCAGACATTCATTTAAAAAATTTGTGAGAATGGGTGGAAGTTCAGATGCTACTCCTAATAAAGATGAAAACTTAGACCATTGATCAGACAGAGGGTCATTGCTTATCTTATACTGCATTAAAGGCTTATATAGTATTGGCTCTATCTTAGAGAACGGTAGATCAAATACAATAGGGAAATGATCACTAGCAAAGCATGAGGACAGAGTTTTACATGACATAGAAGGGGCTAGGCTAGCCGACACCAAAGTCAGGTCCACAGCACTAATACGCTCAGTTGGTTTTGTACGACGTGTCGGAGAACCACTATTTAACAAACACAGACCTTTATTGTCCATTATATTAAATATCCAACTAGCCAGACCATCCACAGCCTGGCAACCCCAGGCTGGGTGATGTATATTGAAATCACCCATTATAATTATGGGACCAGTGATTCGAGACAAGCCATTGTAAATTTTGTTTAGAATATTGTGTGATGGCCTAGGTATAATGAGATGAATGTAATGTTTTTAAAACTGACAGCAACTATTGAAAAGTTGTCAGATACAGTAGAAAATGGTAAATGTACAAGATGAGTATTTACAGAATTTCTGACAAGTATGGCAGTACCACCATACCCATCAGCTTTGTCATCTCTGAAACATAGATAGCGTGGAACCTTAAAAAAGGAACCAGGCTTAAGCCATGTTTCAGAGATGGCAATTATAATTGGGTCAAATTTATTAATGATGTACATCAGATCAGTCTTTTTGCTTAATTTGCTTTGACAGTTCCATTGCAGCCATAGAGAAGGAGCCATCATGGAATGATTGTAATAGAGGAGTAGGAGAATCTTGGGCAGCGTTGGACGGTACAGATGTGTTAAGGAGCCTGGTGACAGCCTGTATGAGCTCTAAAATACTATTCGTGGGTAAGGAGGTACCAACAGGATAAGCAACCCCATTGGTATTAGAAATAGATGGATTGCTGATGATTGCCTGATGGGCAGAATGGTCATAACCATGTCTATGAACTGGAGGGGGTTTTGGTTTGAGGAAAACTGTTTTTTTATAGGAAGATGATGGGGCCAGATGCTATGTTTGCATAAGAGGTTTTAGTCACATCACTATAACTTTTGCCTGTTGTGGGAGAGTGTAACTTGGAAGCCTCTGCATATGAAATGCTTTTTTCAGTCATTGTAACTTTAATATTCTTTTGCCTGTTATACTCAGGACAACACCTATTAGTTGAAAAGTGTAAACCTGAGCAGAACAGACACGAAAATGTGCCTTCTTCAGCATCACACGAGTCACCTGTGTGAGCATCACCGCATTTGAAGCAACGAGGCTTAGACCGACAGTGGTTTTTAGTATGGCCAAAGCGGCAACACTGAAAACATTGAATTGTGGGGTAATAATATTTCTCAACAGAAAGGGAATTGTAGCATAAAAACACACGGGGTGGAAGGATCTGACCATCAAAAGATAGAACACATGACTGGCTCGGTTTATACACTGGTGTACCATCAACAACAACTTTATAATTTAAGCGTCGTACCTTAATAATGGGATATGAATGTAAAGGAAGGCCAATGTTTTCTAACACTTCCTCTTCAGTCCATTCCACAGGAACACCCTTCACAATGCCCAAACGGGTTGTTCCAAAGGCTGGAATAAAGGTTTTGTAGCCCTTGCTCTTTACAACTTCGCTGGCTATAAAATCATTGGCTGAGTGCGCATCAATGAAAGATAAAGAAACTCGGTTTCTCCCAATCCTCTGCAAACTACCATCTACAATATTTATAAAATTGTTTTGCCTTAAAAACCGTCCAAAATTAACTGGATGTAAATATGTATTCACTGAAGTGGACAATGAATCAGTCTTCTGCACATGCACAACAAATGGTCCCTTATCTGACAGGTTATATAGCTGCCTATTTGAAGGTACATAAGCAGGAGTATTTAGCGTTTGTAATGTCGTCACTGGACTGGAGGTGACGCAAAAGAATCAGTAATCTGAGTAATCTCACTATCATCTTTAACTGAAGATTTCTGTGTTTGTCCCAAGGGGATGATTGAATCCTGAAATGCTCTTTAGACTTTTTTAAATGTTTTTTTGAGTGCTTTTTCCGCTTTATGGTCTGAGCTTCAGTTTGCATTTGTTGGACTACGACATCCAAAGAAGAGTCTGATACAACAGACACAAATTCCACCGGGGATGGAACTGAATACGAGATATCTCGATCTGGGAGTGAAGATAGTGTGTAGTGTAGAAGTGAAGAAGCTATTATCGGGGGGCCAACAAGCCCCCTGGGCCTCGTCCATAAAAAACAAAAGCCTAACCTAACTCGAAAACAAATGAAATTTACTATGAATAAAAATACTTACCTAGAACTTTACAATTAACATACACTAAACTAAAAAGAAACTCTACATGAAAATTAACATACAATCACTACACTCCAAACTTAACAAGATAATTTCTAGATATTTGGAAAAAAAAACCAAACCACCCGATCTATCTGACGTTTCGAATCCTCGAGAAATCATTTAACCGCCTGTGAGTTAAGTTATGTTGTTGTTAGTACCATAGATTAATCAGACTATATCTAAAGAATGGTTAGTATCTTATAAGGTGCGTTCGTTTAGCTCATGAGGGCATTGGTGGCATTGTCATTGATGGCTCTTTTTGCGTTCGTAAAGCTCAATAACGTTATTTTTGGCACTTTTGCTCACACCCTATTCGAACGCTCAACCTGAACGATCATAAGACCTAAAATTGCATGATTATTCTGTCAAATACATAGCTGTCAAAAAACTTCCTGTAAATGTGTGAAAAAACGCGGGAACCGTGAAAATTTTAAGGCGCGCTTTTTAAATTAAACATTTTTTAAAATTTCTAATTACTGTAAATACTGTATATATTTCGACTGCAAATTGTATACAAACGAATTATCTTAGTGAAGTTGTAGGCGACACTGAAGTGACTGGGGTCCTTACATCAGTTCCTATAGACATGTCTAACAAGGTCATATTCTCATTCGTACATTACTACATTCGTACATTATTATTCGGATGGATAGCGAACCGTTTGGCAGTTCCAAAAATGTCATTCAGGTCCGGCGATTTATGCGCAGAGTAAAAAATGAAAATGGAGTTGTCTTTGTTCCAACACAGACAGTTGCAGTGGCATTTGCATCAACCAACCTACCAGAACACATATATCTAGATTCATGGCGACATGAGGTACCCCCAGTTAAGCAGTGTCCTAAGTGCATGAGGTATGGACACATAGCAAAGTTCTACCGCAATGCTGAGATATGCTCTATTTGCACAGAAAACCACAATTTCAGAAACTGCACTGTTGATGTTAAAGAGGCTAAATGCTTTAATTGTAAAAGTAATCACATAGCCATATCATCTGCATGCCCTATGAAAAAACAAAAAGTTGAAGAAAATAAAATCAATTCTAGAGCCACTACCTATTCAGACCTATTCAATTCCAAATCATTTCCATCACTAACAGCACGAACACTGGATGTTCAAGTTCACAATTTGATGAAATCAGAATCTTTTATGAATATACTAATGAAAATAGTAATCAATAAAGACATACCTATCAACTCAGGGTCAATAAAAGAAACATAAAAAAAACTCTCAGTAACAAATTACCATCTCACTTATAATGGATCATTTAAATATAATTCAATGGAATGCACAAAGCCTTAACAGTAATAAACACATATTTATATACACATATTATACATATTGCAATCATATCTGAAACATGGTTTAAAGCACACCAAAATGTAGACATTATCATATTGAACGCAATGATTGTGGTAATGACCACAATGGAGTAGCAATTATAATCCATAAAAGTCTCACATATTCCAAAGTTAATACTTATTTTGACAACTCAATACAAAATCTGTGTGTCAAAATTACAACATCAAATAAGAAAATTACATATTGTAATTTTTTACAGTCCTTTGAATTGTAGCCCTTCTTTCAACAAACATTAATTTGATTCTTTGGTAAATTCTATTCCAGGTCCATTTATATTTGCAGGAGACTTTAATGCCCACCATACTTCTTGGGGCTGTGGTTCTGACTCTCCTTGGGGTAGGGATATTTTAGAGGTCATTGATGATAACAATTTGGTTCTTCTTAATGATGGACAAGCTACTACAGTTGGTTCCCTCACGTGGCGCCCAAATGCTCTAGATTTGTGCTTTGTTTCTCCGACAATAGCACTTCATTGCGAATGGTTAGTTTTAGAATGTCCTCTTGGTACTAGTTACCACCTCCCTGAAATAATTAAAGTTACATTGAATAATAGTGTTGATTCTGATGGAAACTATTGCAATGGCAAACACCTCCCTATTTTCCCTAACTATAAGCATGTGGACTGGAAGATGCTCAGTAATAATGTAGATGAACTGTTACATAGTTTTCAACTAGATGTCTTAAACCCTCAAAACACTTATTTTCTTTTTTGTAAAATTTTACACTGCAGTTTCTAAATCTATTTGTAAAACAAAATCATTTTGTTCCAATTACCAGTTATGCAATAGAAAATCTGGTAAAAGACCTACTCTACCCTGGTGGAATCAAACATGTTCTGACGCCGTTATGAAATTCAAAGAAGGATATCTAAAGTTCAAATATAATCCAACAGAAGAAAACTGCCATTTTCACGAGGAAAAACACTGTCTTATCTTAGATGGATAACCGTACATAGTTTAAAAAAAAATAGAGATCTAGATCTCTATCTCAAAGTCTTAAATCTTCTCCGGGAAACTAATTGTGTAACGCAAAATTGGAAGATAGATTGTTTGGTTCCAATACTGAAACCAAACAAACCCAAGTTATGTCCTGATTCATATCGTCCCATAGCACTCACATCATGTGGAGCGAAGATATTTGAACAATTGCTGAAACAACGTCTGGAGTTTTATATTGAACAAAACAATATTTGGTAAACATTTAGAATCGTGGCGCCTGAATTCGGGGGGAGGGGGATGGGGAGGGGGGGGGGGTTCGGGTAGTGCCCCCCCGCAAACCCCATGATACAAAAAGTACTGCATTTCGATCTACTACCACCCCCGCGTCGGCTCTGCAATCCGACAAGACTGCTTGAAATCGGGGTGCTATGAGTCGGTTCTGTCACTGACTTCGACCTATTCTAACTAACTATAACTAACCTATAGGTATGTCACAGACAAGTGACTTTGCCAATTCATTAGATAGCTACTGATATACTATTGTGCACAAATTTGGAACAAAAGTAGTTTGATGAAGCGCTCGCCGGCCGCTGCCGCGGCACGCTCGCTACGCTCGCTCGGCTCGCGCCTGGTGGGTCACAGTTCAAACCTAACCTAACCTATAGGTTTGTCACAGACAAGTGACATTGCCAATTCATTAGGTACTAATATACTATTGTGCACACATTCCTACTAGTATGGGACTGATAATTAAAATTGAAAAACAATTTGTTATTTTTAGAACTTATATTTTAGCAGGTGTCGTACAGTAAAGCAGCAAAATCGGAGTCCAAAATCGTAGCAAAGTCGTTGAGATATCAAAAGAAAGCGCAGAAAAACAGGAGAAAACATTCACGTACACTCGGAAGTAACGGAATGACGCGAGTATTCCGACAGTGACATTACGCTATCTTCGATGTTTGCGTTCCGTTTCAAGAACTTACATACAACGTACATGTCAAAAAAGGCTAAAAGTTACCTAGAAACGTTTCGTTTTACGCATTAATGTCATTTATGTCACCTGTCACTATCAAAATTACGGTGTTTTATTGAAACTTTAAAAAACTATTTAGACTATTTTGGCGTGTCTCCGGCAGCTAAAATGTTGTAAATACGCTTTGTACAAACCCCTTCAACCCACCCACAGTTTTTGTTTCACCAAATTCAGGGGTCACGATTCTAAAGCCAACCCCAATATTTTGCCATCCATCACTTTGGTTTTCGTAGAAATCGTTCAGCTCGAGAAAGTATCTGCCAATTACATTTTGGTAGACATCATTACCTCATAGCAAATGAGCATCTCATTGCTGTTTTTTTTCGACATAGCAGGCGCTTTTAACAGCGTAAACATCGTAATTCTTTCCCATGAATCACAATTAATAGGTATACCTGAAAAGTTAATAATCTGGTTAAAACATTTTCTTAACAATAGAGAAGTTTTTGTTAAATACAACAAACATCTCTATGGTCCTAGATTTACGTCAAAAGGTGTCTGTCAAGGTGGCATTCTGTCACCTTTCATTTTCTTAATCTATCTATACGTCGTTTGAATTTAATATTGGGGTCGAACGTTAAAAACTTACAGTTTGTAGATGATTTGGTTGTTTATGCATCAGGTACCTAACAATGTTTCACAAATCACAGAAATTCTTAATGATGCATTGGTAAAACTACACAAATACTTCTCATACCTTAATCTTGATGTCAATCCATCAAAAACTAAGGTTGTTGTTTTTGGCAAACGATACGGAAACATGCCGATATATTATAATAATTGTATCTTAACTGTAGCACATGACGCCAAAATTTTGGGGGTATTACTATACAACAATTATATAAAACATATCACGAATAAGGCCAACAAGGCTTTCAATATATTGAAATCGTTGTCTGGCACGCACTGGGGTTGCAGATCACAAAATTTTGTTAACATTGTATAAATCGTTAGTTCGTAGTCACTTTGAATATGGTTTCTACTGTTTCGCTGCACACGCCAAATTTGTAAATATTCTAGATATACTCCAAAATAAATGTCTTCGTTTAATTACAGGGGCATTCAGAAGTACTCCTGTGAACGCAATGCAAATCGAATGCAACCTTCCTCCAATTGGAATTCGTTTTAATTCTTTAAAGGAAAGATTTCTTCTAAAATTATTTAGTGTTTCTCACAACAGTTTAATTATTAACTTATCACATGCATACAATCAATCACCCGGCAAACTATTTTACATGCAACAAGATCTACAAAGTTAATTAGACTTTCTTAACAATTTAAACATTTATAGATCAACTCTCATATTACCATGTTACAAAAGAACTTACAGAAGTAAATTCCCAGCTATTAATCATCAGTCCCTCAAAGAAGAGGTAAATATAATGTTGGCAGAATGGACAAAAAAGTATAAATTTGGATCTAAGAGCGATAAAGGTGTATCTTACGCTATATTTGAGCCTTCTTTAAACATTGGAGTAGGTCATAAGATAGATAAAATGCTAGTGTTTTCACCGCTGAGGCTGTAGCTGTTTTGAGCGCTATGAAGAACCACAATTATGGGCATAAAAAATGGGTTGTGGCAAGTGACAGCATGAGTGTTCTAAAAAACTTAGCAAATCACAAATTACATGCTAACAAAAACTATATATATACTATATATTATCACATTAAAGAGTTGTGGCTTGAATTGACAGAATTAGATATACATGTCACTTTTGTGTGGGTACCTTCACATATAGGTGTTGAAGGAAATGAAAAAGCTGATTATTTAGCTAAAACGATAGTTCAATTCGCAGATGTTATCCCTGATAGTAGTCACGCAAATGTTTCAATACCATATACTGACGTTCATAGTCTCTTAAGGCAGCGTATGTGTCAGTCATGGAGTAGACATTCTTATTATAGTACGCAAGTTCAAAACAAAGGTTCTTGGTATGCATCTTTAGATGTCCAGATAAATTCCACGCCATGGTTTTGCAAGGGTAATAAATTCTTAAATAGAAAGTTCTACTCAACTATTTGTCGTATGCGTTTTGGCCATTGTCGATTGAACTACCATCTTTACCGGCTTAAAATGGTTACCTCTTCTCATTGCAATTACTGTCTTTCACAAGATGTGCAAACCTTAGATCATATCTTTTTCGAGTGTTCGTATTTCAACATCCAGCGCCTTGTGTTGATAGACGAACTTCTATTAATCTATGATAAGCCTGATTTGGTCCCGCGTTGCATTCAGGAGTTGCTTAGGGATATGTCAACTTTCAAGTATATTTTTAAATTTTTATTAAATACCGTTAAAGAGATTTAATTTTTATCTTTTTCAAGTTAGTAATGTACTATATTAACTATATGTATGTAAATAAGTATATATTGTAAATAAATCAAAGTACTTAGCGTTTATTCTGTAAAATATATGATATAATAGCTGTATGTACATATACACAATAATTACTAAACAATACAAGTACACAATATCAGTACATATAAATACACACATACTGAACAAGACCCTTTGAAGAAAGACTCGATGGTGAAAATTATAAGAGGAATAGAAGGATTCTATTGGAAATTAAAAAAAAACGACAAAGAACACAGAATTGGACTCAAAGACCTTACACTTACTAACTAGACTGTGCACTATGGCGAAAATACCGGTCCGCGTGGGAGGACTCCCGTTGGGAGTGTGTCCCTTTCTAATGTGGTAACCATGACCAAACAGAATACAGGACAAATTGCTTGTAAAAACGATTGTATCCTGATATATTGATGCTAACTAACTACTCTACATTAATATTCATACCTAATTTTTGTAAGTACAAAAAACCAACCAAACATGGTATGTTTTTTTTAGGAATCTACATCGTCTGAACTTCTGCAGTACAAGGTGTCTCAAATGAAAGTTTATATTTATTTAGTAAGCAAAATAAATATAAATATCCTTAAGCTTAATAAATCTATAGCGTAAATGTTTTAGAAACACATGTCAATATTCCGCCTAAATCAACGATACGCCAATTCTTGTCTGGCCTTTTATCATATGGTTTGCCAGCTTTGATGGCCATTGCATCAAAAATTGTAGCGACGTTAGCCTTATCCATCAAGAATTCCTTCATTTCTGCTATGAAATCCAGATTGCATTTATGCGCCGTCAATATCCTTCGCAGAGTTGCAGGGCGAGGTAAGGGGATACAGTTCCTCAAAAATTTACCCGAATAATCATATAATGATAAATAAACGGTTTAATTTTATCTCAATATTTTATGGACGTGTTAGATTTTGTCGTATTTAATCTTGTGTGAATGTTTTTGAAATCAAGTTGGACCATCTGTTCGACTTCAGAATAACTATCAAATTATTTTTAATAAACGTTTTAGGTTATCAAAAGTTATTTAACGTCTATTCAGGTGTTGTGAGCTCCCCCCCGAGTGTTCCCGCCTTGCCGTGACGGGGGGGCTCAGTAACTGTGGCTTGGGTCACCACGGTGAAGCTAAGAGGAACCAATGGGCCTGCTAGTGATAGCCGATAGCTGGCGGGCCCGAGGTGGGACCGTAGACCGCTCCTATGAGCTTTGCCCTCCAAGTCCACACGGGAGCGGTCACTGTAGGTAGCGGTGGTGTATGGGCGCCACTGCAACTGAGGCGGGCTGCGGTGTCGTATGGGCGGCACCGCGGCTGAGAGGGGCCGCGGCGGGAGAGGAGTGCCGGTGTTACGGTCAGCCGCTCTCCCTGCCTTCCGTGGCCTTGACGGGGCCGCCACCGTTAGATGGCGGACGCGGTGGGGTCGCAGGGGAAGAGGACTGTCGGTATTGAGAGGCGCCGCTGTCCCTATCCTCTGCGGCCGAAGTAGCAGGCGGTGGGGCTACTCACCTGACCCATCGTAGGGGGACTTAGGGCGCCCAGACTCGGGGGAGTCTGGGGTCCATTTGCGGGCTAGGTCCCCCGTGGCGGTTGCGGCACGCCAAGTGTTCTGGCGTGCTGCAAGAGAGAAGGGTCCGGCAACGGACAGCCGCGAGGGGTTCGCGGTCGTGTGCGAAATCTGTCCTACGTTCCCGCCAAAAGCGGCAGTAACGGAACACCGCAGAGGTTTGGTGGGTATGCTGCCCATCTGGCAGAGACTCCCACATAACCACCGTGCTCCCCCCGGGGCCGGTGGTATCCATAAAGGATTACTCTGCGTCAAAAAAAAAAGGCGTTGTTGGCTGGATCACCACGGTGAAGCCAAGAGGAACCCAGGGGCCGCGCCGGCGTTGGAGTGCGCTGGCCGGCTCAGGCGGGGCCGCTCTTATGGGCTTTGGCCACCAAGTCCACATAGGAGTGGCGGGGTCCGGGCGCTTTGGCGCAGACTCGAGGAGGTGGGGCCGGGGCGCTTTGGCGCAGGCTCGAGGAGGGGGGCCCGGGCACTTTGGTGCAGGCTCGAGGAGGTGGGGTCGCTGGGGATTATCCCCTGTGGCTGAAGTAGCAGGCGGTGGGGCTACGTATCCGACCCACCGCAGGGAGACCACGGGCGTCCAGACACGGGGAAGTCTGGCGTTCATTGTTGGCGGGTTTGGTCTCCGAGGTAGTTGCGGCGTGCAATGTGTTCTGGCGTGCCGCGAAGAGAAGGGTCCGGCAACGGACAGCCACGGCGGGTTCGCGGTCGTGCGGAAAATCTGTCCCGCGTTCCCGCCGAGGGCGGCAGTGACGGAACACCCCGGGGTTTTGGTGGGTATACGGACTCCCACATAACCACCTACCTCCCCGTGGTAGGTGGTATCCATAAAGGATTTCCCCGGGACAAAAAAAAAACAATGGCTTTGTTGGCTATTATCTTATTTCTGCCACTTTCTTGCAGTTTTATCGTGTTTGGTGCTTTTCTTTTTTTTTAAACATTAATTGCTTAAAATATTACTATTTTTTCGCAGGGCTCGTAGGGGCAGACATCTGTAAAGAAATATAATACATGGTATATACGAGTAGACAGGCGCAGAGGGGTGAGATTAAAGCTTCTATTAGCAATCGTTGAAGAGTTTTACTTTTGTCTTCTCATCGGAACCTCATCACCAAAATTTTGTTATTATTTATTTTTAATTTAAATATTCGTTGTACTACATTATATGTATTGAAATGCGAATTTTATTAAAACCAGTTCAGTAGAAGTAGAATTATGTGAAAACGCCGTTGCAAGATTTGAATCTGCAATATTAATAGGTTAATGCACGTGCGCGTTCTGATGATTTATTCCTTACCTTAGGAAATATTGACGGAACAGCATCGGGTTTTAGCATTCTTCTAGTATAAAAAGGATCTCCAATTTAAGACAGTCGGACAGAAGTATCTACCTACGTACTATGGAGATACTATGGAATTGCAAAACATCTTAGATCAGCAATATTCATGGTTACCCTAAAGAATATTCAACAAACCACCATCTTGCATTTAGTATTACCAGGCCCAAACATTGGAGTACTACTTTTTACTCAGTATTGATTAATTACTTTTCAAAGTACAACGAATTAACGAATGAATTATAAAAACTGTAGAATATTTAAATCAGTTTCAAAGTTTATGAATCATTCTATAAGGGTTACAGAAGTAAGACGAACTTTTAGTTAATTTATGTAGGTTTATTCGAAGATTTACACTGACACTTTTGAGTATTTACTACTTTACTAGTCAACCACTACGTACAGACTGGCCTGTCTGTCCTCCTACCAAGCCCCTCACTTAAATCGGCTGTTGAAATTAGTGGAGTGGGCTCTCGCTTTGCTATTGGTGGAAACAAGTAGTAACTCAAGCTAAGGGTTGTACTCATGACTGTATAAATAATATTCTGCAATTTAAGTTCTTTTTAGTAAACAATAATCATTTTAATAATAATTATATTTATAATAAATTATATTAATATTTATTATTTTTACAACCATTATATAAATAAATGAAGCTAACAATAATGCCAATAATAGTTTTATTTATAATTGAACTTTAAAGCTCGGTCAACCTGTTCAAAGCGAGACCCTTCGCTTAAATACACTGTTTCATATATATTTTTACAAGAAATGTCATGGGTACAAGAATAAATGAAACTAATGCTTAGTTTTATACGATTGCGGATTCAGGTACCTAGCACCGTGGATGCAGGTCTTAACAATGTACACCTCATATGAGTGGACTCGGCAAGATAAAATAACAGTCCTCGTTAGAAATATAAGGTAAATAAGTAAATGTAAATAGAATTTCAGTGATAAAGGGTTTATAGAAAAAGCACTCAAAAATAAGGAGAAGCAAATAAACTTATATTATTATATTTTTCAATGCGCAGGCATGGCGTCCCACTTCTGAAATGAAAGGTTACAGAAGTAAGACGAACTATTAGTTATTTATGTAGGTTTATTCGAAGATTTACACTTTTGAGTATTTACTACTTTACTAGTCAACCGCTACGTACAGACTGGCCTGTCTGTCCTCCTACCAAGCCCCTCAGCCTCACTCTTATCTTCTGTTGAAATTAGTGGAGTGGGGCTGCCGCTTAGCTATTGGTGGAAACAAGTAGGAGCTCAAGCAAAGGGTTGTACTAATGACTGTATAAATAATATTCTGCCATTTAAATTCCTTTTAGTAAATAATAATCATATTAATAACAATTATATATATAATCATTATATTAATAATTATTACATTAATAACCATTATATAAATACGAGTAAATGAAAATAACAATAATGCCAATAATAGTTATATTAATAAATGAACCTTATAATTCGTTTACGTAAATTAAAAAAGCAAAATATACAATTTTCAACCATTTCTACCTAACCCGATGATTAGTTAAACTGGCGAGACGTTAGACAAGGACACACTACCAACGGGAGCCCTCTCGCCAGGACCGCTTTTAGCTAGCTACCGCATTTAAGGAAATAATGCTGCCCTAATCGTAAGTAGATAGATCTCAAGTTAGCTAAACAAAAATTATTGATACACAGTCAGTTAGTAAGTATGGGTCTTTGATTGGACAAGACACACAGACTAATTTAATTTAAAAAAAATTGAAACTAAAGACATGAAGATGAATGGGAGAAAGAAGAACTAGGTATTCTACTCTTTGAAGAAGATTCACGTAAGAAAAGGCAGTAAGGGATTCGAAACGTCAGATAGAGCGGGTGGTTTGGTTTTTTTTTTCCAAATATCTAGAAATTATCTTGTTTAGTTTTAAGTGTAGTGATTGTATGTTAATTTTCATGATGAGTTTCTTTTTAGTTTAGTGTATGTTAATTGTAAAGTTCTAGGTAAGTATTTTTATTCATAGTAGATTTCATTTGTTTTCGAGTTAGGTTAGGCTTTTGTTTTTTATGGACGAGGCCCAGGGGACTTGTTGGCCCCCCGATAATAGCCAACTATCTTCACTCCCAGATCGAGATATCTCGTACTCAGTTCCATCCCCGGTGGAATTTGTGTCTGTTGTATCAGACTCTTGTTTGGATGTCGTAGTCCAACAAATGCAAACTGAAGCTCAGACCATAAAGCGGAAAAAGCACTCAAAAAAACATTTAAAAAAGTCTAAAGAAGCATCTCAGGATTCAATCATCCCCTTGGGATGTCAGATAAGGGACCATTTGTTGTGCATATGCAGAAGACTGATTCATTGTCCACTTCAGTGAATACATATTTACATCCAGTTAATTTTGGACGGTTTTTAAGACAAAACAATTTTATAAATATTGTAGATGGTAGTTTGCAGAGGATTGGGAGAAACCGAGTTTCTTTATCTTTCATTGATGCGCTCTCAGCCAATGATTTTATAGCCAGCGAAGTTGTAAAGAGCAAGGGCTATAAAACCTTTATTCCAGCCTTTGGAACAACCCGTTTGGGCATTGTGAAGGGTGTTCCTGTGGAATGGACTGAAGAGGAAGTGTTAGAAAACATTAGCCTTCCTTTACATTCATGTCCCATTATTAAGGTACGACGCTTAAATTATAAAGTTGATGTTGATGGTACACCAGTGTATAAACCGAGCCAGTCATGTATTCTATCATTTGATGGTCAGATCCTTCCACCCGTGTGTTTTTATGCTACAATTCCCTTTCTGTTGAGAAATATTATTACCCCACAATTCAATGTTTTCAGTGTTGCCGCTTTGGACATACTAAAAACCACTGTCGGTCTAAGCCTCGTTGCTTCAAATGCGGTGATGCTCACACAGGTGACTCGTGTGAGACTGAAGAAGGCACATTTTCGTGTCTGTTTTGCTCAGGTTTTCACTTTTCAACTAATAGGTGTTGTCCTGAGTATAACAGGCAAAAGAATATTAAAGTTATAATGACTGAAAAAAGCATTTCATATGCAGAGGCTTCCAAGTTACACTCTCCCACAAGAGGCAAAAGTTATAGACTAAAACCTCTTATGCAAACATAACATCTGGCCCCTTATTTTCTCATAATAAATCTAGTCAATCATCTTCCTATAAAAAAACAGTTTTCCTCAAACCAAAACCCCCTCCAGTTCATAGACATGGTTATGACCATTCTGCCCATCAGGCAATCATCAGCAATCCATCTATTTCTAATACCAATGGGGTTGCTTATCCTGTTGGTACCTCCTTACCCACGAATAGTATTTTAGAGCGCATACAGGCTGTCACCAGGCTCCTTAACACATCTGTACCGTCCAACGCTGCCCAAGATTCTCCTACTCCTCTATTACAATCATTCCATGATGGCTCCTTCTCTATGGCTGCAATGGAACTGTCAAAGCAAATTAAGCAAAAAGACTGATCTGATGTACATCATTAATAAATTTGACCCAATTATAATTGCCATCTCTGAAACATGGCTTAAGCCTGGTTCCTTTTTTAAGGTTTCACGCTATTTATGTTTCAGAGATGACAAAGCTGATGGGTATGGTGGTACTGTCATACTTGTCAGAAATTCTGTAAATACTCATCTTGTACATTTACCATTTTCTACTGTATCTGACAACTTTTCAATAGTTGCTGTCAGTTTTAAAAACATTACATTCATCTCATTATACCTAGGCCATCACACAATATTCTAAACAAAATTTACAATGGCTTGTCTCGAATCACTGGTCCCATAATTATAATGGGTGATTTCAATATACATCACCCAGTCTGGAGTTGCCAGGCTGTGGATGGTCTGGCTAGTTGGATATTTAATATAATGGACAATAAAGGTCTGTGTTTGTTAAATAGTGGTTTTCCGACACGTCGTACAAAACCAACTGAACGTATTAGTGCTGTGGACCTGACTTTGGTGTCGGCTAGCCTAGCCCCTTCTATGTCATGAAAAACTCTGTCCTCATGCTTTGCTAGTGATCATTTCCCTATTGTATTTGATCTACCGTTCTCTAAGATAGAGCCAATACTATATAAGCCTTTAATGCAGTATAAGATAAGCAATGACCCTCTGTCTGATCAATGGTCTAAGTTTTCATCTTTATTAGAAGGAGTAGCATCTGAACTTCCACCCATTCTCACATTTTTTTTAAATGAATGTCTGATGTTATTAATAAAGTGTATTCACTCTGCAGGAAAACATTCATTTCCTCTCAAGCAACAAAACATGAAACATAGGTCTCCTTTATGGTGGGATCAAGAGTGTATCTCTGCTGTTGAGGATAGAAAGTATGCTGAACAACTGTTCAGCATACTTTCTATCCTCAATTGTCATTTGTCATGCTCATGCAATACAACTGTATTGCATGAGCATGACAAATGGCAATTATGATAATTTAATTAAGGTTATGTCTGACACTAAATATATACTTCACTCTAAAAAGTCAGCAGGTTGGAATAATTTTTGCTCTTCCATTTCTCCTAATATCCATTCTTCATATGTATGGAAATCCATTCGTTTATTCCGTGGTTCATACAGGGATCCTTCTCCACCTTATCCAAGTAGTGTAAGTTGGGTCGATCAGTTTATGGATAAATTGGCTCCTCCATTTGTCCCTAATTTTATTGATACTTTGTCTACTAGTCCTGTTATTGAAGGTTTTGCACCATTTTCTATGCAGGAATTACGTATTGTACTATCCTCACTTAAATACTCTATATTCATTTTTGATTAATGCTGGTGACAGTATTTTACTGTATTATCTCAAAACGGTGAATTTGATCATAGATTTAGGTTATGTTATTAACTCTTTTTAAAGCTTACTGCCAATCATTTTACTTGGGCAGCCTGTGGGTTCAGTATACCCAGCGAGCCTACAACGCCCTTAAGGTGCAGTATAATAACGCTTTTAGAGCACTGTTGGGACTGCCGTGGCGTTGCAGTGCTTCTGGAATGTTCGTGGAAGCGGACGTGGATGGATTCCATGCTATTATGCGAAAAAAGGTCGCCTCAATGCTGCACCGTCTACGGGGAAGCTCCAACAGTGTTCTAAAAATGATTGCATCTCGCTACGAGTGTTCTATCCAAAAATACTGGATAAACATAGTCACAGGCAGGACTAAGTAACTTTCGTGTGTAATATAGCAAACTAACATATAATTTACTTAAACAGACTACTAACACACTATGGATTTTATCCGAAATAAATATTTTTTATTTTATTTATTTTATTTATGTCCCACCACAAATGAAAGCGCAAATTATTATTCCATTCCTAAAACCAGGCAAAGATCCAAAATATTCTGCTAGTTACCGTCCAATAGCCCTGTCTTCTTGCATTACCAAGATTGTGGAACATCTAATAAAAAATCGCCTTGAATGGTTCATCGAAAATAGAAATCTTCTGCCTAACTGTCAGTACGGTTTTCGAAAAGGTAGAGGTACTTTAGATAGCTTATCTACTTTTGTTACTGATGTAAGGCTGTCTTTTTCCAGAAATGAGTCAATTGTTGCAACTTTTCTGGATATATGCTCAGCCTATGATAATGTTAACCTCTCTATTCTTAAAAATAAGATGGTTAGTCTGTCCATTCCTACGAAGATTATTAATGTTATTATTAATTTGTTTGTAGATCGTTCAGCTCAATTAAGAGTTGATGGTGAAATAAAGGCCATAAGAACTTTGAATAAGGGTTTGCCTCAAGGCTCTGTTTTAAGCCCTCTCCTTTTTAATATATACACCTTTGATTTAAATAATTTTGTTTCTTCTTACTGTTGTATATTGCAATATGCCGACGATTTAGTTTTATATGTAGCAGATCGTAATATTGTTATTTCTGCTGAAAACATCTCCCAAGCTCTGCTGGTTTCATTGAGTATGTGGTTATTTAATAATGGCCTTGATGTAGCTCCTTTAAAAACTTCAGTTGTAAAAACTTCAGTTGTTATCTTTACTAGGAAACGATTGAAACCAAGACTTGACATAATTCTTGACAAGACAAGGATACTTGTTCAAAATGAGCAAAAAATTTTGCGCCTTATTCTAGATGGTAAATTAAATTTCTCATCTCATTTAAAATATGTATCAGAAAAATGTGAGAAAAGTTTTAATATATTAAGATGTCTAGCTGGAGTTTGGTGGGGTGCTCACCCATTCTTTTTAAAACTCTTATATAACGCTATTGTCCGTAGTGTTATCGACTATGCGTCATTCCTGTATGAACCATGTAATAAAAAAGCACTTAGCGCCCTGGACCTGATTCAAGCTAGAGCCCTTCGTATAATATTAGGGGCGATGAAGACAACTCCTAAAAATGCTATGCAAGTAGAATGCGTTGAACCGCCTTTTGATCTAAGGCGGCAGTACCTATCAGATATGTTTTTGTTCCGCATTTTTCAGTTTTCTTCACATGCCCTTTTTACTAAATTACAACTTTTAAATAATTTCATGTTGCTGCATTATTGGTCGCATAATAAAACTCCTTGTTTAATTGTTAGTTATGTTACAATTAAGAACCTTAAATTCTCAACGCATAGAAGTCCTATAATTCTTAGGTTACAGAAGTAAGACGCCTTTTAAAAAGTAATGCCTTTTTAAAAGGCATTCCTTATGCCTTTTAAAAATTATCCGCAGGATCTTTTACGTTTACCTTCTCGCCACTTGAAACGTAGATGGCTGAAGAGATGGTCAATCAGTAGTAAATATAAAGGCTCTAATTTTTCAAAATACCAACCAGATATTGAAGCCAAACCCTGGTTTTCTAAATTTAAGTGCAATAGGAAAATTTGTTCTATTATATCTAAGTTGAGATTTGGTCATTGTTGTTCTGCTGTTCATCTTAAGAAGCTTAGAATTAAGAATTTATCCATCCGTGAGTGTGGTTTAGATAATGAAAATCTTAACCATATTTTCTTTTCTTGTCCTCGGTTTAATCATGATGTTATGTATACTACACTTATTCATTATAAATTTCCATTACCTGTTCATATATACAATATCCTTTGTAATATAAATCCTATCACTATCAATGTATTATCATCCATCATCTCTCAAAATGATATTAAACTTTAGTTGCTATTTTCTGTTGTCGCTAGGATTTTCTTTTACTAGTTTCATTCGTTTTGTCATTAGTCCATTGTACCTAGATCTCATTTTAGATATGTAGTTAATAAAATACTTTCTTTTGTTCCAGATTATTAATTCTAAATTTTTCCGTTTATTTTTATACTTATATCTCATCTGACGTGTCGTTGGCAAAAGTGTTCTCAAACAGTTTGCCATTAAATAAATAAATAAATAAGGCAGTAAGGTCGTCAAGACTGTAGCCTGCCTGGCCAAAAAGGCCGAAGGAAAAAAAAAGAAACCTGTAAATGTTTACTCTCATTGTACTAATAGTTTAATATTAATCCAAAGAGAATATAATAGAGAATTAATCTACTCTTTGAGTTTAATTATCCAAAGTAGCGACGAGACGGGCGTTTGCTACATTTATAGTTGCAGTGCCATCCAGGACTTAAAACGGTAGTATTGCGTGCCATTACCTGTACTCTGCATCTCAAAACAATGGTGTTTCGAGTCTCTCGCCTACTAATTTCCCTTTCTACAGGGCCTTTTACACTTTTTCTTTGCGGCAGAATATCTAGCACTGTAGTGATACAAACCAAACCAAGACAGTCTATTGCACAACATGCCTACCACAGATAGGTTTGCTCGGCCTTAAGATTCACATACTCATGGTAGATATATTGTTTCCTCTGTCCCCTCACATAGTAAGCTGTGTACCTGTTGGATCTAAGGTGTATATTTATCACCACCCTTTTATGCTTAGAACTAAATATTTATGAATGACATTACCAGTAGTGTAAGAGTTAATGTACAACTGGGTAGTAGGTATGGGTAATTGGGTAGTTAAGTTGAACAAGCTATTGCCCACAACATATGTATTATTGGGATAAAAATGACCTGTTTTATTCCTGGATAATTGCTATTATAGTTCAAATCAGTTGAGACATTGCACTGCAAGATGTAATAAACATAAAAATAACATTCAGGAGCAGTAGAACTTTTCGTGAATGAGTTAGTCTGGGGTAGTACAATACTTATTTTTATGGTGAAGCAGTAATATTCTTAATTCTGTCTTTTGGTTTGAAGGTATGATTACCAGCGCATGTGACTTAACAACTTAATGCTTCAGGGATATGGACATGGTGCACTTTGGTACACTTGTTTCCATCCTTTCTACAGTCTGTTGTCCCTTATTTATTACTTTTGTTATAACAGTAATAATAATAATGTGTTTCAATACACATTAAAGACAGATGCAACTTAGAAACAGTAGGCATTTTGTTATTATTTATAAAGCACTGATGCTGCATAACAAAGTTTTCTAATGCAAATTATTTTCTTTGTTCCACAGCAGTTGGGGAGAGTATGAGGGTCAAAGCACCCCACTAAAGGTCCGATCGTCGGTCAGACATTCCATACCTGCACTCTGCAAAAAAGTAGTAGGAAGTAGAACATGGATTAAAGTTAAAAGAAAAATATTTGCTGACTGAACTGAGTGGTTCCATTATTGCAACATGTTATGACATAGGTTAAAATGCATTACTTACTTAAACACCAACTGAAATCATCAACTGGACTATATTCATGCTAAATTGCTTTTAAGCAGATGCTAACTGCAAATATTTAAAACAAGAAAAGTGGTAGGACTAGACAACATAATAATCACACTACCAATACTTATGTGAATAAATACTGTATCGTACACACATTATAACCGAAATATTACAACATATTTTAAATGTATCTAGAAGTATAGTAAATGTAACTCTACAGACACATGAGAGAGAAAATTTACTTTATGTGAATGTACAAGGATATTAGAAAAATAAATTATGGAAACGAATAATGTAGATGCGGCAACATCAAGTGCTCCAGACGCATCCGATTATATATATCTACAAGAATGCCATTTGCAACAACTACTTGAAACACGCAGTGCGGATAATCTCTATGAATGTTCAATGTGTGATTATAAATCTATACGAAAAGATCATTTAAGGCAGCATCTAAAAACACATACGGGAGAGAAACCATTTGAATGTGATATTTGTTACTACAAATGTTCTCAAGCGTACAACTTGAGACAACATATTATGAGGAAGCACACCGGAGAGAAACCATACAAATGCCCTGAGTGTGATTATAGGTGTGTGTCGGCAAATCATTTCAAACAACATATAAGAGTACATACAGGAGAGAAACCATATGAATGTAGTATTTGTGGACATAGATCTGTAGATGGGGGTAATTTGAAACGGCATATGGTAACACACACTGGAGAGAAGCCATGTAAGTGTGAATTGTGTGATTATAGATGTGGAAGTATAGGAAATTTAAATCGTCACATGAAAATACACACAGCACCGAAAAAATACATGTGTACCGTGTGTGACTATAAAGCTATAGATGCAGGATATCTTAAAAGACATATGAAAACGCACACCGATGAGAAACCTTATAAATGTGAGTTGTGCAATTACAGATCTGTGAATATGGTATATTTAAAAAAGCATATGAAAACACACACCGGCGAGAAGCCGTACAAATGTGATATGTGTGATTATAGATCTGTGAGTGGAAGCCATTTAAAAAGGCATATGAAAATACACATGGAAAGGAAAGAAAAAGGAAATAATAAAACTACATAATGTATTAACCAAACACGTTGCAGTTCATGGAAAAGTAGGCTGATTTCTGCGAAATCTATTTTATTATTGGCCAAATATGGCGAATCGCGAGTCAACGGGTTAACAAAGATCCACTCATGTCGACCAGAGTCCCCCAAAAGCTTGAGTTAAAATTAAATCTACTCTTATCCTGCATCATTAAGTTAGAATAATTTCAGGATTTTAAGTCTTAATCTTTAATTTGGGGGTTAACCCCATATATACAAAAATATTTCTATTATTTGACAAAGCCCTTTTACAGCTGCAATCAATAATTGGATATACATTTTGGGTTTTGCATATCACTAGTCAGTTTCCTTAATCATTAGTATCGCTGATTCACCAGTTTGCTTAGACCATTTCCGTATTCGCCATTTTATTAATTTAATACTTATAAGTTTTATAGTATTACTTTTTTAAAACACTAACGCCTGCTTTAGCGATCTCAAACATTGAAATTTATAGAGCGAAAAATTCCATCCTCGGACGGGATTCGAACCCGCGTCTTCTGACTCTCCGTGTCAGACGCCATTGACCAACTAGGCCACCGTCCCGGTGGCCAGAGGTGTTCAAGTGTGATCACATTAATTTGATACTTGGAAATAATTTTTCATCCCATCTATTCGAAAAGGACGACTTGGTTCGCCTTTAAGTGCACCCAAAGATGGTGAGTTTTTAATCCTCTTTATATAAAAAAGTGCGCGACAAAGATAATTGTGGCGCACTTTTTTGAATTTGGAACAAGTTAGTGTTCAGGCCCAAAGAAATCGAAACGCAAATATTGTTTGAATAAAGACTGGCTGGTACGTTTGCCCATAGTCGCGCCGCCCGGCTGAATAAAAAAAAAATTATAGTTGTTTTATTATTAGATACTATATAATTTCAATTTAGTTGTTACTCTATGTTTATTAAATAATAATCTTACAATAAAATAAGAGGCGCCTTTTATTTTCTCATAGAGGGTGATGAAAAGTACAGTGTATCACTCGGGCGCAAAATATATTTTTAGCTCGGGCGACGTACTCTGAATCCCTCGCTACGTTCAGGATTCTAATAAAGAATCCCTCACTTCGCTGGTTTGGTAGTTTGGTTTTTTCTTCGTAATTTATGAAAACTACCTATATCAATACTCTACTTAAAATAATTTCATTATTAAATATAATATGTAGGTATCTACTTATCACTTTTTAGGATACTGCGTAGGTACTCGAACCTGTTTACACAAAAGTATCAAACTATTTTACTTCAAGTAAAACTAACATTCAATATTCAATACGGCGACGTCGTTTAGATCATAAACAGCAACATCCCTTGCATTAAGATTCAAACACATCAATATCCAAGTGTTAAGTACAAACACAGCAATCTCCAAACTAGATTTGATGTTATTTATTTTATTGAATAAGTACATATTAAATTATTATGTATAATATGTACATTTTTGTCTTCTGATTACGTTACAAAAGTATTTGTGTGAAAAGTTATCTGAACTTGATTGAAAAGAGTTTTTTTCATTTACCCAGAGACTAGAAATGGATGTTGCTGTTTATGCTTTTATATGATTCATATATCGTTTATTGTTAAGAATTTGTCATATTTTTGTAATATTTACACATTGTAACAACCCCCCCCCCCCCCAATTTTTTTTTTTAATAATAATAAATCGTATTGGCCAATGATCGTCTAGTCTAGGAGGACCCTAACACTGTGTACCGCTGCTGTAACCTTGCTCTTTTCGGAAAGAATTGAAACAGAGAAAACTATTCAGAACTATAGATGCCTAGAGAAACCAAAAGCAACGCCTAGGTATTCTGATATTACGATGGATAACCTACTACTACATTACTGAACTGCTAGCTGATAACGAAAAATTGCGATGAACATACTAGATTGCAAATACTTAGTTCTTACAGACTGACTGACTGAGCTGATCCTAGATTTCTAGCTTATGTACTTGATTTGACTTCTAGTCGTGGAAGATATTAATCATCAATATAAGTTTCTGAATTTAAGGTCTATGTTATTTGACCATAGAACATAGAAATAGTAGGTTATTTGCAAGTTTTCTATATAATTATTAGCTTGCAAAACTACCTGTTATATCTGATAAATCAGTTTTGATTAGTGAAATAATATATAAACAACTCCATTAAATAATATCAGATATTTGCATGATATTCGTTATTATTAATAACAGTTATAAACCTGTTAATTATATAACTAACTTTCTTTATAGATTTATGTTTGTTGCTATGAACATTTAGCTATTGATAAGATTGATATAATCTCTTACAGACTAAATGTCTCTATAATATATACTATTTGTTTCGTTTATGAAAACTGCTAGGAAATAAATAACAAAAGTAAAGTAAAACCTCGCTTTATATGCGCTTTAGAAATCTTTTGTGATCAGTAGCTACTAAGCTGATTATCCAATTCCTTTAGATAAATATTATCAGCCACTATTCCCTGAATAGTTCAATTGTTCAAGTTTAATCATTTACTTGTTTACTGAAGCAATATATGGGAAATAATATCAGTGACTTAGAGAAATCTCTAGACCCTTGTTTGTGGTTTACAAGAATTCTCAAGGTGCTGCATTGCTTGACCAAGTTTGATAAGATTTACCACATACATAAATCTCCTTTTTATACGAGATTGCTATACTTAGATTACTAGTGTTTTACATGACATGCCATCTATTGAACCATTGTAGGAAAAGCAATTATTTTAAATACTTAAGTATAAGCAGAATCTTTGTTGTATTGGTTAGCTCAATACTAGCAGCTATATATTTATTATGATGATTATTATAATAGTTAGCTTTACTTTGCCGAGTAAACTATTGATAGATATCTCTACAATTTAAAGATATAATATATTTTATTAATTTTCATATTGTAAGTAATTAGTTTGTTTTTTTTTAGATTTGCCGTAGAATTCTAGATTTATTATGATTTAGGAAGTTGGATTCTTGGCATGTTCAAGGCTTACAACTCGAATGCTGGATTAAGAGCTGCTCTTTACTGTGACACAAATGTTCTCCATCATGCCAAGAACCTCTTCTATTTACCCCAAAATTAGTAAGGCCTTACTAAGTCCGTTTGGTAGTTTTCCAAATGTAGAGTTTGCGTCTATAAGCGATTACAATCTTATTTATCTCTTCTTAATAGTATTATTTATCATTACGAATTATCATTTGATTCTAAATATTACATTTGATACTTTCAGCAAATAATTCAATTGCTATAATTTATTACCGCATTCTCATGCTAGAATCAGAGTAGACAGTCTAACCCAAACTCAAATACACGGACGCGTAACAAAAATGTGTTCCTCACATTAATAAAATATTGACTAGAATAACTGCCGAATGGTAGGCATTAAAACGTCGATGTATCACTAGCCTTAGTCGCAGCGAAAATTGGTCGATGTCATTTCAGGAAACATTCCGAGCAATAATCTTCGATATATTTCGATCATTTCACAGATACGTTCCTGACTCAATATATAGAACTCGCGCGTAGTATTCCATATTCGATCACAATCAAGCCGATGCAGGAAGCACCATTATATTTGAATAGCAAAATTCATACCTTCTTTTTGGCATCTACAGCACTAACTCATTTTCATCATCACGTCGGGGTCACCAATGAGGACACCGGAGGTAACACCGATGCGTACCTAGATACTGGCAGCGAACTCCAGCTGTGATCCTTGCCACTGTTACTAGCACTGGAGAAAGTGTTTCTCTCTCGTAATTTAAATGATACACGTGTGTTGTCCACCTAAATATAATCAATCTACATAAAAAAACCCTGTCCGAATCGCTGTCATAAAAACATCATCTAATTTTAAATTTGAAAGTGTCAAACAAAAAAGTAAAAGTTAAAGAAACTCTTTATGTACAGCTTAGAGTATGTATTACCTACAAGGAGATCGTAGCGAGTCGTCACCACACCTTTGTATGGCTAAAATATCAATGGTACTTATTTCATGGTAATTGTATTAATTTTGCTTAAATCTTTTATGTATTTAAAGAATTATAACATTTCATTTTCCTTGAAATCACTTATCAATACTGTTTGAGCAATCGATTTAAATGTTTGCTACATCGAATATCTTGGTAGCTTAAATATTATATGCTGCTTATCATTTTCAGTATGTATAATCTTGCTATAAGAAATACCCGACCTAACATATAATCTTCTACTTTTGATTGCCTAAATTTCTTCAATATTTGTTCATACCAAGATACTTTTTAAATGTCTCTATATTTGTGAATCGTGACGGAATCCTCATCCAGAGCCTGTTCCGTTACAGCATGCATAATTTAGTATTTATTAATATTACAATTATACTGAATATTTATCAATGGATTTGTCTCTTAAGAAATCGGTAATACTATAATACCATTTTTCTGCAAGCAACTTCATTAATTTACATTTAAACACACTATTGTTTAATCGTCTAATAGTTTTTGGTATCTTATTGAAAACAATGGGAGCCATACAGGTCATACAACACTATTTTGCTCTAAAGTAGTTTTACAAGCGCTCGAGCAGTGTCTAGTAACATCACATCTGCTACAAGTGCTTAATTCAGAGATGCGACAAAAAAAGGTTTGGATTAGTTTATTAGTAAAAAGTAGCAATTCTAAAATATACAGTGATGGTAATGTCAAAAGTTTATGTTCTAAAAAGTAGGGTGTACAACCATTGTCTTTTTTTAAGTGATTCATTGGTTATGTTCCACTAAGTTCAACTGGTTGAACTTATTGGACATAAAACGTCCAATTATTTGAACTTTGATATTTTTTATAACAGTAGAACACACTGGACAATATTGATCCTAATAATTCAACTTTCCATTTAATTCATAAATCGTTTATTCATAAAAATAGGTTTAAAATAAACACTTTTTGATCGTCAATGATCAAGTATGTCGTCTTTCAAACGAAATCTACCTATTCGTTGATTCACAACGTGTATAGCTGAGTAGAAGAAGGGGACGAAAAAATTCCACAGCACACGGCCCTATAGTCTTTCTTTTACTTTTAAGTTTTAACATTAATTTTTTTTAAACTATCACGGTTGTTCTCTAAAGTTATATGATTATTAACGGGATATTTACCGTGGTAAGGTTGTGGAATGAGCTCCCGATATTTCGGCGCAGTTACATGCACCATCCCTGTCTTCCCGTGAACATGGTGCATGTAACTGCGCCGAAATATCAGGAGCTCATTCCACAACCTTACCACGGTAAATATCCCGTTAATAATCATATAACCTTTAACATTAATTTGTTCCATTTTTAACAATTGTAGATACTTGTATTACATGAATAGCCCTGCTCCTTTTAAACAAGTTTATTCCATTTATTTCGATGCTTCCAGTGGCCAAACAGAAACTAATAATATACCTTTCATATAAGCTCTAATGACTGGCATGTCCGAACGATCTTATAGAACTTTGTTTCTAATAATAAAATCCCAGGGATTTGCACCTAACAAGTGTACTTCTGACTTTAAGGAAGCAGCAAGGGCATCTATTGCTTTTTTTTTTAATATTGTAATGAAAGGTTGTTATTATCACTACTCAAATAGTGTATAGAGAAAAACCAAAAAATGTGAACTAACCGAACCTACTAGGATACATACAAAAAATTATAGCTCTTACTAGTATGCTACCACTTCCGCCCAACTAACACATTAAAGAAGGTTGGGAATATATATTGAAGACATTTGATTTCTTAATACTTCATGTTGCCAATGTAACAATTAAATAATTATGTTTTATAATTTGAAAACTTTTGGCTGAAAAGTGATAATTTATCAGGTCATGGTGTATTTTCGGAGAAAGACAACGCACTAATAATAAGGTAGAGGGTTGGCACCTAAAATTAAATAACGGTATTTAACGAAAGCAAGTAAATTTAATACAACTATTGAAAGTGCTGCACCACGACGCGAAGTTTAAAAGAGGACAAATTAAAAGGCAGCATACATTAAAAAACGTAAGAGAGAATATGTTCTTATTGATATCATATTGGACATGCATATGCAGTTCGTTAATGGCGAAGTAACTGTACCCCTGTTGTAAGAAAGTATGCATTCTGAACATTATTTTTAGGTAGTCTAGTTTTCAATACAACAAGGAACCATTAAAGTATTTTCTGTTCATGATTGTTTTGTAAATAATTACCTATACGAGGGATTTATTAATTAACTTTCCGTCGACGAAACTCGTATCCGAGCCCGACTAATACTTGCCTCTTCTTTAGGTAGATTGTATGGAATGTATGGAACATTGTAGAATAGATTACAGAATAAACCATTTAGGCATTCCAACTAAAAAAATGAATAAAATTTATATATTTTGTATTGTTTTTTTATTTATAAGTAACTACGTATTTTTTAAACAGATTGTTGAACTTGAAAAACAATTATGTATTAGTTGAAATAAATGGACATTTTATGTCCAATAAGTTCAACTGGTTGAACTTATAGTCGAACTTAGTGGAATACATTTTTTGGGATGTGTTGGTTACAAGTTACAAAATGATTTTAATTGTTATTATAAGGAGGAATATATAATTGTATTATCAGTAATTGCATCTGGCTGACGTTAGTGGATCTAAGTGTATATCTGCGAATAAGACTAAAATTATTATTATTAAAATTAGGTATGACTAATATATTGTGCTAGAACTAGATTCTAAGATGTTAAAATAAAAATCGACTGTATATGAGTTTTTATTATATGACTGTGTGGTGATGGCTGATGATGAGAATGGAAGTGTCCTATGTGTTATTGCAGAACCTAAAGTAACCTACATAAAATTTCATCCAAATTCGTTCAGCCGTGATTAAGTGATCATCCGTCACAAAAATTACACGTCCGTCGCGACGGTTAAAATCAGTTAAAAATTGCAATTTTAGAGAGAAAAATTCACATCTTCGGAAGGGATTCGAACCCGCGTCAGACCATGGCCATGTCAGCTAGGCTAGGCTTTTTACTCTAGTATCCTATATGTTGAACAGGGATATAAGCTAACACCATACAAAATTTCATTTAAATCGGTCCAGTCGTTTCGGAGATTAGCCGGTACAAACAGACAGACAAACAGAAAAACAAAAAAAAATTAAAATATCTGATCTCCGTGACTCGGTTTTTACTATCTTTTTTCATTCTACAGAAATTCGACCTCTACAGATTTGTTTGACTACTTGAAATGTTAATCTTAAGCTTTTTCTACCGACTTCCAAAAAAATGAGGTACTCAATTCAACTGTTTTTTTTAATGTTTGTTACCTCATCACTTTCGATTGGGTGAACCGATTCTCAAAATTATTATAATTTCATCAAATTCGGTCCAGTAGTTTTTGAGTTAGGTACACTCCAATAACTGAATAGGACGGAAATCGGTATAAAATTTTTCAAATTGTACTTGTTACTGTGATCAGAAGACTTACAGTATGTATGGCACGAGGCCGGGATTTAATTGAACTGAAAAAATGGTCTGTAAAGTCGGTTTATGGACCATAATTTTACGAACTAACGTCCTAACACAAAGATCGTGCCTCTCTATCACTTGTTCCGCGCTCTCGCTCACACGCTCGGCTCAGGAGTAAGGTGACAATGAGTACTATTTTTTCATGGGTGCAGCCGTCGTTCATCGATTTATAAGACGTTATCACGTCGAAAAATAAGCAGTCTTGGTGGGTACCACTCACAGGCCAGATATTCTGCCGCGAAATGCGAGCGTACTATTGCAAGCGTTTCTGTTCTTCAGCAAAAGTTTTTATATTTTTGTATATTAAATTGTAGTGGTTTGACTTTTGCCGGGGAAGTATGTATCACACCTTTGCCAGTAGTTCAAGCATGTCGCAGTCGTGTGAACATTACTGTGTTTCATTGATATATATTTCAACTTGACACCTCTATGTAATCCTGAGAAAAATGATCTTGACAGACAGGCAGACAGCAAAGAGATGACATTCACTTATGTATGGAAACAAATGCCGATCTTGTGAAGTGATACGGAGTAAATTTGTTGGAGATTATAAATGTTTATTTTAACTGTGTAGCCCTCCGCGATTGTTTTAAATATAGTGTAGTTTTATAGTAGTGTAAGTAGGATTAGTTGCGGTAAGTAGAGTAAGTTATTTTTGTGTCTTTTTGCATTTGAGGTTTATCCTCAAAGTCCCATAATGGAGTGGTTCGACCCACCCGAGCCTGATCCTCCGCCTGAAGGTTCTACATCTACCAAACGGCGTTTAAATATAGAGGCTGAGCCGCCTGCCAAAAAAACAATCACCTCCCCTGAGTTAGCTGCTGCCTCCATTGAGACGGTTTACACTGACCGTTATTGGCGGATTATGTTATACTGCATTAGACAAGGGACCATATGTGGTCTATGTATCACGTGTAGAAGAGGATCCAGCTGCGGGATTGGTATTACGCAGATTTGGACAGTTACTTAAAAGTCACAAAATAGAAAACATCTGCTCTGATGGTGTTAAAAAAGTAGGTCGCAATAAAATTTCTGTTGAATTTTCTTCAGCTGATGATGCCAATAAATTTGTTAGTCTCCCGATTCTGAGTTCAAGCAAATACTCAGCTACTATCCCAACATTTAATGTCACTAGGATGGGTATTATTCGCCAAGTTCCAACTGACATTTCTATGTCTGAATTTGTCGAATCCCTGGAACTCCCTATTGGTTGTGGTAAAGTCATGAAAGCTAGACGACTCAGCCGGAAAAATATCGATGATGATAAGGTATCTTGGATCCCAACTCATTCAGTTGTGGTGACTTTCCAGGGTCAAATGCTTCCTACCCGAGTCTTTTCTTATTATACCTCCCTACCTGTGGAGCTCTATCAATACCCCACTATTCAGTGCCATTCATGCTGCAAATTTGGCCATGCCAAAGCTCAGTGTAGATCGAAACCTAGATGCTTCCGATGTGGTAAGAATCACGTTGGTGCTAGCTGTGATGTCTCTGAAATAAATGCATCTTGTCTTCACTGCTCCGGCCATCACTTTGCCACCGATAAATCTTGCCCAGAGTTAGAAAGACAAAAATCCATCAAGTCTATGATGTCTCTAAATAGCATCTCCTACGAGGAAGCCTCTGCTCAAGTCCCTCGTGTTACCCGTTCCTACGCGGAAGTCTCTAAAGAGTCAGCTTCTCATCTCCCCTCTTCATCACAATCATTTGATCGTGCGAAATCATCAAGATCTGAGACCTCTCAATCATATTTTAAGACTGTCTACTCTAGCCCCCGCCCTAAACCTCCTCAAGGGAAGTCATATGACAAGACTGCCCATAATGAAATAGTTTCCGTTCCTAAATCAGTATTGGCTAATGGTTGTGCGTTAGGTATCAACCAATCTCATAATGTATCTCCCCAACAAGACAATTCTATGTTGGAAACTTTAATCACTCTAATTAATCAATTAACATTATTTTAATGAACCCTAACCCTTTACCGTCCAACGTTGACGATAAACTCACTCAATTAGTCTCCCTTTCCCAGTATGGATCCAGTCGCAATACTGCAGTGGATCACACAGAGCTTGCGTCGCAAGAAGCATGAATTGACTCACTTAATTTCAAGATTTCACCCATCAGTCATTGCCATCTCGGAGACTTGGTTGGTTCTTGGGCCCCATTTTCGGGTCTCAGGATACTCCTGTCTCCGGGATGACAGGGCTGATGGGTATGCTGGTAGTGCTCTATTCATAAGGCGCTCCCTACCGTTTTCTCAAATTTCCCTCCCTCCTCATCCTCCTGAGATCAACATCGTTGGTGTCAGGTCTATGGATATTTCTTTTGTTTCAGTGTATATCCCACATCCTGATTCTGCTCTTATTCCTGATTTACTATTTCTTTTTTCATCAATCACTCCGCCTTTAGTGCTTTTGGGTGATTTTAATGCCCACCACATGATGTGGGGATCTAGTCACTCTGATTTATTTGGTCTTTCTCTTCTAGATATTTTTAATGACATTGACCTCTGTCTGCTCAATGATGGTTCTCCCACTCGTAGGGTCCGACCTGGTCAAAATCCGAAAAGTGTTGTTGATCTCTCTCTTTGTTCCGCTTCCCTTTCTTCTCGTCTTATATGGAAAGTCCTTCCCCTTTCTTATGGTAGTGATCATTTTCCTATAATTGTGACCTTACCCAATAATATGTCTCCTTTCTGCAATCCTTCTCCTTGTTTAAAATACATACTTTCTTCAGCTGATTGGTCGTCTTATTCCTCCTCCCTTGATTTAAAACTAGACGCTTCCTCTATCTTCCCTTTGCATGTTGACCCTCTTGTCTCTTATAAGATTTTCACTGATATTATAATTTCCTCTGCTGATATGCATATTCCTATTAAAAAACCAGGTAAAAGCTTTAGGATCTCTACTCCATGGTGGGATGCTGAATGCACTGCTGCCGTTAGAAAGCGGAATGAAGATGAGATGATTTATAACTCTTCTATGACAATATCAATTTTTTTAGAGTATCAACAGTCAGCTGCAAAGCTTAAAAAATTGGCCTCCAAAAGGAAGAAACAAGGTTGGATTGGTTTTTGTGAACATTTATCTCCAAAAACTCCTTCGTCTATTGTTTGGAATCAGTTGAGGCGTTTTCGAGGTTCACTTAACTATGAAAATATTACTTAAATGATACATCTCTGTGGTTGGAGTCATTTTCAAATAATCTTGCTCCTCCTTCGGTTCCATCTGAAGACTCATTGCCTTCTCCTATATCTCATTTGGCTTCTCTCAATTGTTTTGATAGCCCATTCTCATTAAATGAATTGTTGCTTGCTCTTGATGGTCTGTCTGATTCAGCTCCTGGTATAGATGGTATTCCTTATTCTTTTATTATTAAGTCATCTGAGAAATGCCATAAAATATTTTTAGAGCTAGTTAATATTTTTTTTGATTATGGTATAGTTCCTATTGAATGGAAATCCCAAATTGTCATTCCTATTCTAAAACCTGGCAAAGATCCATCTGATCCGAATAGTTACAGACCTATAGCATTGTCTTCTGTATTAGCCAAGATCACTGAACATTTAATAAAACATCGACATGAATGGTTTGTGGAGAGTAAATCAATTCTCCCAAAGTCTCAGTTCGGGTTTCGAAAGGGTTATAGTACTATGGACAGTCTAAGTCTATTATCTACTGATATTTATATAGCATTTAAGGAAAAACAATATCTCGTTGGTGTATTTCTAGATATAACTTCTGCATATGACAATGTTTTGCTTTCTGTGCTTAGGAACAAACTCATTAGACTTGATGTACCTATTAAGCTTGTTCGTTTTTTTTGTAATATGCTTATGGAACGTTCTGTCATTATCAAATCTAAATATAACCTTCTTCCCCCTAAGTCTGTTTGGAAAGGTCTTCCTCAAGGCTCCGTCTTAAGTCCAATCCTTTACAGCTTGTACACCTATGACTTAGATAAATCTGTGGACTCTTTCTGTCAGGTTCTTCAGTATGCTGATGACCTGGCTCTATATGTTAAGGTTCAATCTATTAATGAAGCTGCTGACAGACTGAATTCAGCACTTTCGTATCTGGGAGATTGGCTTCACTTACATGGCTTATGTTTGGCTGTTCAAAAAAGCGCGGTTGTAGTTTTTACAAAAAAAAAGGTAATCCCTCCAGTTCAATTGTTAATAGGTTCTCACTTTATCCCTCAAGTTAATTGCACAAAATTTTTAGGTATCAAACTTGACTCTAGAATGTCTGGGATTCCTCACTTTGATTATATCTCCCAAAAGTGCGAAAAAAGTGTCAACGTATTACGATCCCTTTCTGGAGTATGGTGGGGTTCCCACCCTTATTCTCAAAAAATGTTATACAACGCTATAGTCCGGAGCCATTGAGAGTATGGCTGTTTCTTATTAAATCTATGTAACAAATCTGGACAGGATAAAATATTTAAAATCCAATCTAAATGTTTGCGTATAATCCTTGGTGCAATGAAATCTTCTCCTATAAATGCCATGCAGGTTGAATGTGGTGAACCCCCTCTAAATATACGCAGGCAGTTTCTTTCGGATAGGTTTTTCTTTAAACTGGTTCAAAATTCTAATCACCCTCTTCTCCCTAATTTAAGCATTCTGATAAACCTTTACGGTTCTCAGGTCTCAGATAATATTCCTTGTCTTCTTCATAGCTTTATTAAATTTACTAGACTCCCATGCCCTGTTTATCAGTTTCCATCCAATCCCCTTTACTTAACTTCTTACCAAGCTCTCATATTTCATCCTGATATTCGTCTGAACTCTGGTATTGATAAAGATTCGGTCAACCCCCGTTCAGTGAACTTATATATTCTCAGTTTTTAGGATGGCACATTTTTTTCACTGATGCTTCCAAATTATCCGATGAAAGTGTTGTTGGGGCAGCAGTTTGGTTTCCTTCTTCCAAAATTATTTTGAGTTTTAAATGTCCTTCTCATGCTTCAGTCTTTTCAGGCGAAGCTCTTGCTGTCTTGGAAGCGATTCGTTACATAAAGTCTCACAAGCTAAACAATTCCATAGTTTTCTCTGATTCTAAAAGTTGCCTTCAATCCATTTTATCCAACCCCTTCCGCTGTTCTTCTCGCTTCCCCCTAATTCTTCAGATAAAACAATGTCTATTTGAGTGCCACAGTATGGGTTTAAAGGTTGTTCTTGCCTGGATTCCTGGTCATTCTGGAATTCCAGGTAATGACACTGCGGATTCATGTGCCAAGGCTGCTTTAAATATTGGTTCTCTGGAACATTTCAAGCTATATTCTCACGATCTCTCCCTTCTCCCTAAATCTCATCTACATGATTCTTGGTCCAAATACTGGGAATCATCAAAAGTTCTAAAAGGAAAGTATTATGGCGACATTCAACCGTTTCTTCCCAAAATTCCTTGGTTTTTCAAATTTCGCAAATTCAGCAAAGTCACTACATCGACGGTCTGCCGCCTCCGGCTGGGTCATGCTTGTACCCCCGTTCACTTGGCCAAACTGAGGATTCGGGATAGTTCGTTATGCGAATGTTGCTTAGATGAAGGAGACTATGATCATATTTTCTTTAGCTGTCCAAATTTGAAATATTCACTGTATGATATTCTTCCACAAAAAATATCCCGTCCTATTTCATTCAAATCTCTTCTGTCCCTTACTTTTTCTTCTTTAATTAACTGTATATTATGTAATTACATTAGTAGAAATAAAATTAAATTATAATATATTCCTTAATATTTATTTTATAAATGTATGAATTTTATTAGTATTATTTTTATTCTAAATGATATGATATTTTTGTTTTGAATTTTGTTCTTATTTATGTTGTGTTTGTGTGTTTTAGAGTAATCACTGGAGTGGAACAGTTTGTTTGATTCTCTCTTCTAATCACTGACCATATTCTAAAACTTTACTTTAATTTCTCCTACAGTTTATGAAACTATCATGTAACGGATAGTGGCAAAGTTGCGACACTCAAACAAGTCGCAGGGGCCATACACAAAGAATCATATCATCACTCATTATGTATGATGCCTTAGCCACACCGAGGTTCAACGTCAATGCCCAACATCGCCTTAAACAACGCGCTAATTATTCCGATAAATTGAGTGGCACCACTGGTACCGTGAACGTCAACGCCCATTTCATTGCCGATAAAATTGACAATAATTCAAGATGGTCGTCGACGCTGCTACACAGTATTTAATGAGTGGCAATTTCTATTACATATATGTATTGTATCATATATTGAGTATATGTAATTTTTTCCAGAACTTCAAAGATTTTTAATGTTTATTTAAATGGGCTCTGTAACAAAATAACCCATTAGGGATTCATTTTTCTTTTTTAATTCTTGTAAAGTTCACATGTGCGATTCCTTAGCTATCACAGTGCACGCACACTGACAAACGTTGGTGTGGCTGCTTCAATGCAATAATTCTCGCGTTAAATCTCTTTGATGTGCCTAACAATACCGCCAGCCGATTTATCTGCCAACTTCAACGGCAATGTTAATGCCCATGTCAAATATTCGCGATTAGGGGTGGCTACATCTATGGTTAACGTTCAACAACGTGATAATCAACGGTGTTTCTCCTCGGTGTGGCTAAGGCATGACAGTCATCGCTTCACATGCCACAGTGCCACAAAGTATAGAAAAAAATCTTTTTCAATAGATCAGCAGCGAGCTACAGTAAACTGGTTGACTTTCCCGAATTGAACTTATTCGACTTAAAACCTTCTGATTTTAAGCGCATCCTTTCTGATTCCTGGTTTGAATCGAGTTATTGACTGTTAATCGTTATAAAGACTCATGTTGTTTATTGTCCGTCATAATTATTTAGTTTCATAACTACTTAGAGTATATACTTCTTTTATAAGTTGTTTAGACAAACAAGTACTTATCTTATTAATATGTATATGTGAAAACATGTTAATGGTAATTCATCTTTTATATTGTTATTTGGTTAGTTTTCTACACTGTTTCCAAATAAAAGAAAATAAAAATTAAATAAAACATGTGGAACCCTAAAAACAAAACAGCACTTTTGTAATTGAAAGTATACATATATATTTAATGACTAGCCCACCGATTTTAAGAAGTCTGAAGAAAGTCCTGTTGTATTATGGGTGGTGCTGAAATGAGGTACTTTGTCACTCCTGTATGATTGCGTTTAGTTTTTAACTTCTCCTGTGGCTTTACATTGCAGTAGTACATGCTCTACAGTCTCCTCTTCCCTTGTGCAACCTATGCAGAAAGCACTTCCATGCTTTACACATGCAGTTTAACTGTGCCTTACCGTAATTCATTAAAACGAAAGATTTTATTCATAAAATGACAAACATCTATGTCCTGGGTAGGAAAAGGGTTAAGTATAAGTAATCAACCCCACATTGTCACCAAACAGAGTAAAAACTGAAGCAAAGTTTCTATGAATATATGCTTAAGCTTTCTCTCCAACATGTATTTTCATATGACTTTTTAAATTACTCCTGACTGTACATTTATAATCACACATATTACATTTATATGACTTCTCTACTGTGTGCGTTTTCTTATGTATTTTAAAATTATTAGGCGATGCACATCTATAATCACACTCATTGCATTTGTACGGTTTCTCTCCGGTGTGATTTGTTGCAATATGTAGTCTTAACTTATCTACTTGTACACACTTGTAATAACATATATTGCATTCCAAGGGTGTTTTTTCTGTATGTATTGTTAAATGCTTATTTAAATTGTCTTTCCGCACAGATTTGTATTCACAGATATTACACTGATAAGGTTTCTCACCCGTGTGTGTTTTTTGATGTTCTCTCAGTTTATCCTTTCGTGATGATTTATATGCACACATATTACATTGATATTGTTTCTCTCCCGTGTGAGTTTTTACATGTTGTGCTAATTTTTCTTTTCTACTGGATTTATAACTGCAGAGACTGCATTCATATGGTTTCTCTCTTGTATGTATTTGAAAATGTTGAATTACATTTCCTTTTCGTGCTGATTTATAATTACATATATTACATTCATAAAGCTTTTCGTCCAGGTTGATTTTGAGATGTTCTGTTACATTGCTTCCTACTGACACACACATTTTGTTTACGTATTGGTTTGCTGTGTAATGCATTTTTAGATGAGTATTTAAATTATCTTTTCGTGATGATTTATATGTACACATATTACACTCATATGGTTTTTCTCCAGTGTGTGTTTTTAAATGTTGTGCAAGCTTGTCTTTTCTACCAGTTTTATAATCACACATATTACATTTGTATGGTTTCTCACCTGTGTGTACAACTAAATGCAGTTTCAATTGATTTTTTTGTGCAAATTTATGATAACATAGACTACATTCATATGGTTTCTCACTTGTGTGTGTTTTTTTATGTTTATTTAAAGTATCTTTTAGTACAGAGTTAAAATCACACATGTTACATTGATATTGTATCTCTGCTGTGTGCTTTAACGAATGTAGTTCTATACCATATTTATTTCCTGAATGACTATCAGTTATGTTACATTTAGATGGGTTTTCTTCGGCGTGTGTTCTTAGATCAGGTTCCATTTAAACTTTTTTCCAGATTACAGTGTAGGCTGTACCTTTCCTATATTTTCTAATACTTAGCTTCTTAGTGTGTCACTATTTGGTTGCTGCACGTAGTAATTATTGCTCTTTGGCAGTAGTTCCACGGCCAGTTGATTACGGAGATGCATAACGTGTCTATAAAACGAAGAAACTGTGTTATTAAAATACAACAATAAAAACAATCACATCATAGTCTGTCTCATACACTAAAATATATACTTGGTCTGTCTGTGACATAGATTAATCTGATTGAGACTATATATAAAGAAGAGATCAAAATCACTAAAGCAAGAACGGAACCATAGCGGGAAGTTTGATTTTTTAAGTGCCATGCATTTTGACGGATCATAGTCGCACGCTCGTCTTCCATGTGTGAATTTTTTTTTTCCTTTTTCGAATGGCCATGACGCGGCTTGCGTATTGTGCCAATTTCAGTGTAAATTTTCTTTGCAGTAATTTTATCGTCTGTATAATTCTGTTCTTCTTCATCATTGTTCAGTCCTTTTACTTATGGTTTTGATTTATTATATGATAATCTTTTTATGTTGTTTGCAATATAAAAACGGGGAAACATGAGATATATATTTACACGGATATGTAATAAACGGATCGCGGTAAGTTTAGAGAGTTAGAAAGTATAGGATCAGGAAAGTGTGTCTTAAGAAACGACTAGGTAATTCTTTTTACAAAAGGAATGCTACAATATTTTAATAAAAATACGTCATAAGTGTACTTATGTTACAATAGGAACAAACTAAGTTAAATTATATACATACATTAGAACTTTATACTGTTTAAAACCACACAATCTGTTATGGCTTTAAACACTGATGGACTTTTCGATGCTAATAAAAATGGAATATTTACAGGAAATGGAATATCTAACGAAAGCTGAACTTCAAAGAAAGCTGAATGATCATAAAATGGGCAGGATAATAAGATGTGATTGGCCTCAGCAATAGGATAACAACATTCACATTTCGTATCCTCTATAATATGCAATTTGTAAGATGAGCTGGGCTACAGGGCTACAGATGTGCCCTAAACGTAGCCTTATCAGTGTTGAGGTAGCCATTTTTCCAAGTTTTATTTTAGAAAACCATGGTTTTAATTATATATCAGGTTGAAGTGAAAAGTAGTATTTGCCTTTACTTTCTCAAGTTTTTAACCAATCTTTATTCATTATTATATCATCACATTTCCTGAGGTTGTTCTGTTTCTAATCAATGCGGAAATATGCTTTTAGAACTACTTGACGATAATAACCTTTGCATATTACATTCTGGCTCCCTAACTGACGCACCTCTCCAAGCGAGAATATCACTGCTGTAGATTTATCAATCTTGTCTCCTAATCTTTCTTTATCCATAACATGGAAAACTTTATCTTCAATCTTCGGAAGTGAACATTTCCCGATATAATTTCTTTTCCGCGTAATAGTTCCTGTCGCTCACTTCCACAACCACGCTTAAAATATAATATTAAGAATGATAAATAATTATTCGAACCTTGTAACTTTCTGAGTTCTGCCCTCAGCTTCACAATTGAGACGTCGTTAGTTGCGCCTCCGGTGGTACTCGACGGCCCTGCAATAAAAGACGAGTTCTTTAGTACATAAATTATACACCCGATCGTAAAAAACTGTTTTTTTCTTCATAAGATCAGTCTCAGTCAGTCCCACTGATCTTATGAAGAAAAAACAGTTTTTTACTATCGGGTGTATAAATTATGTTACGAAATATGTACGGCCCTGCAATAAAAGACGAGTGCTAAAGCACTCGTACATCATTTATACACCCGATAGTAAAAAACTGTTTTTTTTAAGCTATTGCATAGCTTCTATCGCGGGCCTTGAGCATGGAGACCGAATCCAGAAATTCCGCAACGAAAATAACCTAACACCCCCTCCATCTATTCCGACTCCATCTATGGATGAATAGCAGAACTTTTAATGACTTTTTGAAATATCACGCTTGTCTCTTTAGTTCAGCAACTCGCCTCTAGATGGCATTGGTTAAATAATTGTAATTGCATAAGTTGATTTGGTATCTATCGATGAATAGCAGAACTTTTAATGACTTCTGAAATATCACGCTTGTCTCTTTAGTTCAGCAACTCGCCTCTAGATGCCATTGGTTAAATAATTATAATTGCATAAGTTGATAAAAACAGCTATGCAATAGCTTTACCGCGGCAGTCTCCGAGTGCCACACGTCTTTTCTTCATAAGATCAGTCTCAGTCAGTCCCACTGATCTTATGAAGAAAAAACAGTTTTTTACTATCGGGTGTATACATTTTGTACTAAAGCACTCTTCTTTTATTGCAGGGCCGTCGAGTACCACCGGAGGCGCAACTAACGACGTCTCAATTGTGAAGCTGAGGGCAGAACTCAGAAAGTTACAAGGTTCGAATAATTAATTTGGTCACCGCTAATGAAGATTTTTGTATAGAATTATTTTTGATTATTAAATTTTAAACGCTTTCTCGGCGCTTTCGCGACGGCGGTCGATAGTAATACAGGCGGCCGTGATGAAGCGAGTAAAGATAGCGTTAAAAATTCAGATATTTCCTAAATAATCGCAAACTGAATTTTTGAAGAAACAACAGTTTTTTACTAGGTTAGGTTAGGTTAGGGGGAAGTAGTATCCCCCCCAAAGGGTTCCCGCATTGACGTGGCGGGGGGGCTCAGTAGCCGTGGCTTGGATCACCACGGTGAAGCTAAGAGGAACCCAGGGGCCGCGCCAGCGTTGGGGTGCGCTGGCCGGCTCAGGCGGGGCCGCTCCTATGGGCTTTGGCCGCCAAGTCCACATAGGAGTGGCGGGGTCCGGGCGCTTTGGCGCAGGCTAGAGGAGGGGGGCCCGGGCACTTTGGTGCAGGCTCGAGGAGGTGGGGCCCGGGCGCTTTGGCGCAGGCTCGAGGAGGGGGGCCCGGGCACTTTGGTGCAGGCTCGAGGAGGTGGGGTCGCGGGGGGATTATCCCCTGTGGCTGACGTAGCAGGCGGTGGGGCTACGTATCCGACCCACCGCAGGGAGACCACGTGCGTCCAGACACGGGGAAGTCTGGCGCTCATTGTTGGCGGGTTTGGTCTCCGAGGTAGTTGCGGCGTGCCATGTGTTCTGGCGTGCCGCGAAGAGAAGCTGGCGGGCCCGAGGTAGGACCGCTCCTATGGGCTTTGCCCTCCAAGTCCACACGGAAGCGGTCACTGTAGGTAGCGGTGGTGTATAGGCACCACTGCAACTGAGGCGGGCTGCGGTTTCGTATGGGCGGCACTGCGGCTGAGAGTTAGGGGCCGCGGCGGGAGAGGAGTGCCGGTGTTATGGTCAGCCGCTCTTCCTGCCTTCCGCGGCCTTGACGGGGCCGCCACCGTTAGATGGCGGACGTGGTGGGTCGCACGGGAAGAGGACTGTCGGTATTGAGAGACGCCGCTGTCCCTATCCTCTGCGGCCGAAGTATCAGGCGGTGGGGCTACTCACCTGACCCATCGTAGGGGGACTTAGGGCGCCCAGACTCGGGGGAGTCTGGGGTCCATTTGCGGGCTAGGTCCCCCGTGGCGGTTGCGGCACGCCAAGTGTTCTGGCGTGCTGCAAGAGAGAAGGGTCCGGCAACGGACAGCCGCGGCGGGTTCGCGGTCGTGTGGAAAATCTGTCCCGCGTTCCCGCCAAAAGCGGCAGTGACGGAACACCCCGGGGTTTTATAATAATAATAATAATCATTTATTTCAAGTAACAAAGACTCATATCAATTAAATTATAATAGTCATATTAAATTTAAAAATTACAATCAACATAATCCATTTATATCCATATCCATTATATTAATACATATACCAAAATTACATTAAATTATTAGATTAAATTAAAATTACCTATATTAAGTTTATTTATATGCAATTCACAACAATGACATATATAGGGACAGTCGAGCCTGTCTGCGAGCGCGGCCAGCATGCTGTTAGCGCTCCACCGCACCCTCCGCACCAGGGAGCCGCATCTCTTGCGCATTGTAGCGTAGAAGCAGTCTACTCGTGCTTCCGCAAACATTGTACATGCGCTGCAGTAGCAGGGGAGCGCCAGCAGCATCCTGAACGCCTTATTGTACTGGATTCGGAGGGCGCTGTAAGATTTTTGTGTAAAGTCACTCCACAAGCTGCACGTGTAGAACGTAGTGCAGTAGGCTCTAAATAGAGTTAACTTAACCTCTATTGAGCACCGTGCAAACCTGCGGATCACCATGTTGGCTCTTATCGCCAGCGCCCTCCTCTCCCGCTCAATGTCAGCGTTGTCCTTTAGGGTATGTGTCACGTAGTGGCCCAGATATTTGAACTTCTCGACCAATTCTAATTGCGAACCATACAACCTTATGGGAGGAACCACCGTCACTTTTCTCGGCCCGCCCTGGAATACCATACACTTGCTTTTTTTGACATTATACCGCAGTCCGTGATCCTCGGCATATCTCTCACACGTACTCAGCAGCTTTCGAAGTCCACAGACCGAGGCGCTCAGTAACACCATATCGTCCGCGTAGCTTATATTATTAAAACAGACGCCGTCAACGAAGCAACCGATATGTTGTCCACTAAGCGCCTCGATCAGTCCGTTAATGTATAGGTTGAAGATAGCAGGTGAGGTTAATCCCCCCTGCCTCACCCCACACTCCAACCTGTATGGGTCCGACAACGTCCCCGCCCACTTGACATTGTTGACCTGGTTCCCATACCAGTACCTCAAGATGTTAATGAGTTCGCTAGGTATATGTAGTGCTCTCATTTTCTCCCAGAGTATATCATAAGAGACCAGGTCAAATGCCTTAGAAAGGTCGAGGAAGCAAGAATAAACAGGTGTTTTCCTTTCTGTGTAGTACTTGACAGCACTCTTAAAACACAATATCGCCGTTTCTGTAGACAATTCCGGCCGGAACCCGAACTGATTGTCATGCAGCTGTAAGTAGTTAATTAATCGTGTATTAATAATGCTGTCAAAAACTTTTGCTATTATTGTTGCCAACGAAATAGGACGATAGTTTGTTATGTCAGACACATCCCCGACCTTATTTTTTACTACAGGCACAACATTAGTTCTCATGAAGTCGGTAGGCAGATAAGAGTGTGATATGCATAAGTTATATAGCATAGCCAACACTCTGCATATGTGGGGTCCAGCGTATTGTATATGCTCTATGCTTAAACCATCATGGCCCGGGGATTTACCTTTTGATATAGAGTTTATCGCCCTGAATACGTCCCTGGCCGTGATTTTGGTTTCAACATGTTTACCACTGGTAGATTCCGCACTGCCACCCGTGTCTTGCGATGGTCCCAAAGGGGAATTTACTACAAAGTGATTTTTGAATTTATCAGCTATGCATTTTACGTCATTAGAGCCGTCCACACGCACCGGTCGACCAGGGCGATTTTTCATGCGATTTGTATTTTTCCAAAAACCAACAAAATCCTTTTCACTGTGCTTAGAGGCAAGTATATCCAATTTCAATTGCTCTTGAATATTCTGACACCATTTTATACGCGACTTGAATATTTTTTTACTCTCACACATCTAATTATACATAATACCAGTCTTTGGACTACCACACATCAACCATTCCTGAAAATCCGCCCTGGCCGCCCTGTGGCTGTCACTAACATATTTATTCCACCCCACAAGTGTCTTACTCTTATGTTTCTTCTGTTTATGCTCCCTTCCATGACCATTCCCAGATGACACACATAACGCATGCACAATACCGGAATACAGTTTATCAATCACACAGATATGCGCCGGATCACTACAATATTTATCACTACATTTTTCAAACATGCTAGGGAAGTCAATAAAGTTTTGGCGGGTATACGGACTCCCACATAACCACCTACCTCCCCGTGGTAGGTGGGATCCATAAAGAAAGGAAAAAAAAAGGGGGAAGTAGTAAACCAAAGAAAAGAAATTGAACAACTGTACAATAATGATATGAATAATGAAGATATTGAACTATTATCTGAAAAACTAAAACTCAAGCAAATTTTAGAAAAAAAATAATTTTGTTTTGGCGAAAATATTGTCTTTCAATATGTAAACTCTTCTGTAGTTTGGCGGAATATTAGGAAGTTTAGAAACGGTGTCAGTGAAACACCGCGTTCATTATTACCTATAAATCTTAATAATGGGTTTTGTTCACGCGAAAGCGTGACGTCACCTCAAGGCGCGCGCCCCGCGCCCGCGCGCCCCACCGCCGCTGTCCTGCAGCTGTCATAACTAGAAGCAGGCGGCTGAAGGGCGGCGGAACGAGTCACCCTTTTACAGTCGAAGCTGGCGGACGTGTACCGCCGCGCTTCCGCGTAGCAACCGCATGGCAACCGCCATTATCAGCACGAGTCACCGCGATTGACTTCGCCGCGAGTGACCTTTAGGGTGTGTTCGGCACGGCCACACACCACCTCCTAAGTCAGCCCGTGTTTACACGTAAATCACTGAGCCACACGCATTCAGCTCGCGCGCACGCTAAATCAAGTAAAATCCGCTCTGCGACGCCGCCGTTTTCGCTACGACCCGGATACGCCTCCTAATTTTACCGACGTAAAATACGCGAACGCGAGTGCGGGAACCAGTGCATTCATAAGACTATACGAACACTAAACTACGAGTAAACAGTTCTTCACCCCCTTCAGCACGACGTCCTAACAGGACGCCTCCACCGAGGACTCACGGTCACCAGCCCCCACCAGTTCCAGATTCATCCGACATCCCAATTGGAGACCAGGTATTTATCCTAAAACCCCCTTTCATCGAGCGTATGGTGGCATATTGCCTCACCATATTTCCTTCGAGCCGGATATCCGGATATCCGGATACCCGGATTAACCACATTTCCTACGAGCCCGGATATCCGGCAACATATTTTCTTTCGCTGCCGGATAAACCAGTGCTATCACCCCCTACCCCCTAAATACAGTCCACATTTCACCCCCTATCAGCCCTATTTAATTTCCAAACTACTCAAAATTCATTTTATTAATTTAATTTCAATCCCTTTCCGTCATACAAATCACTTAGAAGCTTCTAGCAAAAATTCCACTCGGCAGGAACAAACATATTGCCAAGCGAAACTGACCCGTCTAGACACGTTTCACAAATGACATGTACGCTATCGTTGTTCGTTCGACACGCACGCGCCACAGAATAAACCACAGTACTAATGACGTTGTTTGACATTAGCGCGGCGGCAGAGTTGTTTGTTTGACATTCCTGACGGATTAACCTAGCGCTCCGATACGATTGTTATTGATATTGCTTGCAAGAAAGATTTGTAATTAAGAATTCTTAAGGCCAGTACTTACGACATTAAGTTTGTTTATTAAGTTATAATACTGATTGTACTGAGTACGGTTAAAAGATCTACTTAATTAGGTTACAGGCTAGGTACTAGTAACTACCTACGCCAGGTACTTTGTTGATTTTAATTATAAAATTATACTAAGTACTGTTAAACGGGTTTGCTTGTGTTCTTGAGATTAAATAATTATAATTCGTCCATAGTCGCACGTTTTGAATTCAGCCCAATTTAGTTCAAGAACTTTATTCTTACCTAAGAGATCAGCACAAACGTCTTAGGGTTCCGTACAGAATCTACGTAAATAACATAACGAATTTACAGATTATAATTAATTAATTAAGTGATTAAGCCCTCAGCTCACATAAGGTTTGGTACACGCGTTATTTATTTAGGTGTTATTTTAACCGACTTCCGAAAAAGGAGGTGCGGAATTTCACCTACGATTAAATATTTAATATTTTTATTTCCTTTTAATTTTGCTTGCGTCCTTGTGCCTGACTTCGCCTTCGACGTTAACGATGCCTTCAAAATCACAGGTAGCCAGATTTAGGGAGGAACAGATCGCTATTCTTAAGCTTAATTTGGAGGCGTTATCATTGAAGTCCAGCAAATCAAAGCATTATAGCCCAGAATTCACTGCCAGAGCAGCTGGCGTAAGATTGACTCGCGATAAATTCGACGCGGCGTATTACATAATATTAGACACCGTAGGTTTATCAGACGCCGAGGAGGAATTCTACAACGAGCAGTATGGAAGGACAATATACGCCTACTACGAGATTCTCGTTGTAGAATTGGAACAAAAAACATAGGCATCAACTACCAATGACGATGTAAAAACTGCGCCACATACGGTATACTCGGTCATCCCCCTAACTGAGTTACCAAGGTTTACCTCACAACCCGCGCCCCCTCCGTCATCAGCTCAGCTGGTATTGAACCTGCAGCCTCCGTGCTATGCGCAGGTTTCGAACCTGCGCCCTCTCAGCTCCGCGCCTATACCCGCGCGCCCCTCGCAGTCAACGCAGCAGGTATCGAACCCGCAGCCACAGTGCTATGCGCAGGTTTCAAACCTGCACCCTCTCAGCTCCGCGCCTATACCCGCGCGCTTCTCGTCATCTGCTCAGCAGGTATCGAACCTGCAGCCTCCGTGCTATACGCAGGTTTCGAACCTGCACCCTCTCAGCTCCACGCCTATACCCGCGCGCTTCTCGTCATCTGCTCAGCAGGTATCGAACCTGCAGCCTTCGTGCTATACGCAGGTTTCGAACCTGCACCCTCTCAGCTCCGCGCCTATACCCGCGCCTTTTTCGCCATCAGCTCAGCAGGTATCGAACCTGCAGCCTCCGTGCTATATGCAGGTTTCAAACCTGCAACCTATCAGCCCCGCGCATATACCCGCGCGCTTCTCACCATCAGCTCAGCAGGTATCGAACCTGCAGCCACCGCACTATGCGCAGGTTTCGAACCTGCAACCTCTCAGCTCAGCGACTATAACCGCGCGCTTCTCGCCCCCACCTGCGAAGGTATTGAACCTGCAGCCACCGCACTATGCGCAGGTTTCGAACCTACAACCTCTCAGCTCCACGCCTATACCCGTGCGCTTCTCGCCCCCACTTCAGCAGGTTTCGAACCCGCAACCTCCGCGCTATGCGCAGGGTTCGAACTCACGACCTTTCAGCTCCGCGCCAAGACCCAAACAGGGATCGAACGCGCAACCTCACTATGGTGACAACCATTGCTACCCATGGTGCAATGTAAAGGGTCACAAGCCTCGGGTATGTACCCGATACTACGCACCACCAGTGCGCTTATTGCCGGTACAACAGCGCGAGATACCACGGCGCCGTCCCTCACCTGATACGGGCCAGATGGTGTACTCCCGTCGTACCCCACCGCGCACTACCTCGCGTTCTTCACCGCCGCCTAGGCAATGACTAGGACGGCACAATCAGCACATACCGACTCAGCCCACAAGGAATCAGCACATATCAGCTCAGCTCATAGCTAATCAGCACAAATCTCAGCACGCAGATAATCCGCACACATTTTACCTGCCCACAATTCTTCAGCACACACACACAACACGACGACAAACTGTCGTCGCAAACACCTTAAGTCAGTTAGGTGCTGACATTCTGCACTTACTCTTACGCCAGCAATTCTGGACGTTATCAGCTCGTCGCGTAATGCTACATCGAGTATACAAATGTATACAATGTTTACGTTTTCGCGCTAAACCCAAGGCTCCGTACATGGCCGACTTACCCGCCAACCGCGTGATTGTTAAGCTCGTATTCAGCAAAGTCACAACGTTATTTAGATATAATTGCGGTACAATTTATGTAGGCGCTAGAAACGAACTTAGAGAAATACAAGACTTTCTTGCAAACAATAATAATAATATCGCACCTACACTTTCAGCTCTTTTAGCGCGCATTGCAGCCATGCTCAATGCACGCCCTCTCAGCCCACTCTCTTTTGACCCCGCGGAATTTGAATTACTCACCGCGGGTCATGTCCTTTTAAAACGTCAGCTCAATGCCCTACCTGAGTATTCGGTAGGAGGACGAGCCATTTCTGCACACAAAAAGGTTCAAGCTCGTCCTACCATTATCCAAACACCTTTGGCGATCCTAGTCCAAACCCTACCTGCACACCATCCAAACCAGCTCCAAACGGACTCCCCGATCCAGCCCACCTCAAGTCGGGGAACTGGTACTGATAGTGGACGACCAGGTGCCGCCTCTACACTGGCGCATGAGCCACAAGACGAACCCATGAAGGGATGGCGTCACCCGAGTGGTGGAGCTCAAGATCGCCCACCTGACTGTCGATTGACCACCACACCACACCTTTGCCGCGTGGGGAATATGTTCACGCGAAAGCGTGACGTCACCTCAAGGCGCGCGCCCCACCGCCGCTGTCCTGCAGCTGTCATAACTAGAAGCAGGCGGCTGAAGGGCGGCGGAACGAGTCACCCTTTTACAGTCGAAGCTGGCGGACGTGTACCGCCGCGCTTCCGCGTAGCAACCGCATGGCTACCGCCATTATCAGCACGAGTCACCGCGATTGACTTCGCGGCGAGTGACCTTTAGGGTGTGTTCGGCACGGCCACACACCACCTCCTAAATCAGCCCGTGTTTACACGTAAATCACTGAGCAACACTAAACTACGAGTGAAAAGTTCTTCACCCCCTTCAGCACGACGTCCTAACAGGACGCCTCCACCGAGGACTCACGGTCACCAGCCCCCACCAGTTCCAGATTCATCCGACATCCCAATTGGAGACCAGGTATTTATCCTAAAACCCCCTTTCATCGAGCGTATGGTGGCATATTGCCTCACCATTATCACTCACTTTTATTATTATAACTAGCCTCCACAGACACCAGGGTCCGTGCCATTTTTTAGGTTTTTTACAAATTTATCAAATCTAAATATAATTAAAAAATAACACTTGTTGCGGATATTTGAGTAGCTTTTACATATAATGAATGTGCATACAACAATGTCCTTTTACACGTACTTAAATCAAAGCTTGACAAACTTAAAATACCAGATGCTGTTTCTTGCTTCATTTTTAATCTCCTTTCTGGTAGATCTATACAATTAAATCAAGCGCGAGATCAACATAGACTAGTATGGAAAGGTCTTCCAGAGGGTTCAGTACTAAGCCCCATTTTGTACAATTATATACGATTTAGAGCGGTCACTTCAAAATTCTGCCAATATCCTTCAATATGCGGATGACATAGTTATATACTCAAAGGGTCAATCCGCTAATAAAATATGCATTGGATGGATGCTAATGGTTTAAGCGTATCAGCCCACTCTTGTGGGCGTTAAATAGCAATTTTATTCCAATAAAAAATCAGGTCAAGTTTTTGGGTGTGTTATTGGATTCCAAACTTACAGGGATACCACATTGTGAGTATGTTACGGCCAAATGTGAAAAGCTCCACAATTTGTTGAGATGTCTCTCGGGCGTTTGGTTAGGTGCGCATCCTTTCTCATTAAAGCTTCTATACAACGCCCTTGTACGAAGTGTACTTGATTATGGAACCTTCGTACTAGAGCCTTGTAATGCAGCTGTTCTAAAGAGACTGGATGCAATTCAATCAAAAGCTTTGAAAATTATCTCAGGAGCTATGAAACCAAGCCCATTAAGCGCATTGCAAGGAGAATGTTATGAACCTCCACTTAATTTAGGACGTCAGTTTCATTCAGATCGTATGTTTTCACATGTTATTCAGTTCTTAAGTATCCCTTTAATTTCAAATCTACGTCTGCTTGCTGATATTACGGAGAATTCAAATTATTGGAATCAAAAATCTTTGCCCTGTTTAGTGAAAAGTTATATTCGGTATAAATCATTAAGTGCAGTGACGGTCTCCAGTACTAGATTTATACGACTGTGAATATGAAGCTCTTATTTACACCCCAACAGTTTGTTTTAATTTGAGAATTGACAAATATAATTATTTATTTTTTATTTATTTATTATCATTTTACAATTAATAAGCAGGTGTTTTACAATAAAACAGTATCGAAAAACCACTGGGTTTGTCTCGATACTGTTGTTCGCAACGCGCGCTATTTACAAACTTGAAACAGTTCGCAAGCACCTATTCATAAAATACTAATAACTACTTATATCTCATTCGCCTATTACTAGCGAAGCGACGCTGTTCGTCATACGGTCGGAACTCGTTCTCCGAGAACCGGTCCGCGCGCCCGCAGCGCCTATTCTAAACTATTATAATGCTATTGCTAATACACAGTTCAAATTTATTATCAATGAAAACTGGCCGAAATGGCATCATACGAGTATATATACAGATGGTCACACAAATTTGTTGGTGTGGGCGTATATCATGTTCAATATGATATCGTTCAGAAAATAAAATGCCCATTTTAAACGTCTGTATCTACAGGTGAATGTTTTGCATCGTTAAAGCCATTGATTATGTTACTATGTTCAAACTAATGAATACTCTAATTATTAGCGATTATATGAGTGCATTGCAAGCTCTGTTGAAATTCCCTTTTAAATCTAAAACTCATTTTAGTCTCATTGCTAAAGCAAGGAGCAAATTGTATACATGTAGTTTGAAAGGCTTTTCTATCACTTTTGTGTGGATACCCAGCCATTGCGGCATTAAAGGGAATGTCACAGCCGACAGGCTTGCCAATGAAGCAGTGGTTTGTGGAGACCATATTTCTTTTAAAAATTATTCTCATGACCTTACCACTCTTCCCAGATTATTTCGTCAGGGAACCTGGAGCATTACTATGAGCTCTTAAAGCAGGACTTCTAGACAACTGCAAGGTTTATTCGTACCATGACAACCTTAAAGCATGCCTGCCCAGGCCTACTATTTAAGAACTGCAGTAAAACCATTCACCTGATTTTTTGAATGGGTTCTCGTTAACATGTCGCTCTAAATCCACTCAGTTATTAGCTTGCAAACGTCTAGGCGTCTACAATGTTGGTTATAGTATATTGTTAGAATGCCAGAGACAATACTGTCAAACAGTTCACCTAAATGAGCGTCATGGTAGGTATGATTTCATTCAAAGCTGTTTAAGTCAGATTTAAGAACTGCACGGAACTTGCATGGTTTTTACGAAGCTGATAGGAAGGCCCCTGGAGTAGTATCTGGACATGTAGCGGCCAAATAAAAGGAAAGCATTACTTAAGCTTACAGCCGTTGTTACGTCAAAAACCATGGTTCTCATTCATAAAACTAAGCTTATTCTCTTTTCTTTGCTTTATTAGAACCTTATCCGCTGGAATGATATCTTAAATTTTAGCATGCCTTCTTTTATCCGCATATTGCTTATAACAACCTTTCTTGTACCTGTCCATATCACGTATTTGTTCATCATCAAAATAATTGTAATCCATAGATATTTCTGGTATTTTTGTCTTTATTACTCTTCCTCTGAAGACATTACCTGGTGCTACTCCTTTACTTGAGTGTGGTGAAGATATGCTGATAAGTATGTCAGCAATTTTCTTTTCCAATCTAAATTCATCCCTTGAGCAATCCTTAGTCATCGCAGTACATTTCTATTCTGCCTTTCCACTTCTCTATTTGCTTGAGGCCATAAGGGTGTTGTATTTCTTAGTCGTATTCCTTGTGACTTTAAAAACTTGTTAAATTTTTCATGTGTAAATGCCGGACCATTGTCACATACAATCTCGTCTATTATTCCTTCTCTTGCTATTATTTTCTCCAGACTTTGGATTGTACTTTCTGCTGTCTGGTTCCTTAACACTTCCACATTATAATACCTACTACAGTAATCCACCACAAACAATAAGTGACCTGATGGTAGAGGGTCCAAATAGTCAATTGCCACCAGCTCCCATACTTTACAAGGCAGTTTTGTTGTCACAATTGGTTTTGGATAGACGCTTTGCCTGACCAATCTGCATCCTTCACAGGTATCTACCCAGTACTCTATATCTTTATCTATTCCTTTCCACCATTCCTTTGACCGAATTTTAGTTTTCATTGAGTTAACCGAAAGTCCTTTTTTGTCCTTCATGCCCCAGTTTCAGTATTTTAGGTAGTTTTTTTAAATATTTTTCTTGTTCCTCTTAGTATGATATTATTGACAATACATAGTTCCATTTTTATCAACTCATACTTTCTCAAGTCCTTGCTTCAAGTGTCTTTTTGTATTGCTTGCATCAGATCCTTTAATTCAAGGTCATTTAATTTAAAGTGGCTTCCCTTTTTTTTCTACTGTGACCGCTTCAATGCTTGTCTCAATCATTGCTATCAACAGGTTATCTTCATTGTCTTCAGTCCTTGTACATTAATTGCTTATATCTAATAGTCTGCAATGTTGGTTATAGTTAATTATAAAAATACCATGGACAATATTATCCTTTCTCCTTTGAGAAAACAATATTTAAACAGTTCACCTAAATGATTGTCATGGTATGATTTCATTCAAAATTGTTTAAGCCAGGTTTAAGAACTGCACGGAACTTGCATGGTTTTTATGAAGCTGATAGTAAGGCCCCTGGCCCTGTCCATCATAGATTAGAATTTTAGATTTAACTTTTGCACAACTCGCAGGTGAATGCACCTTTACTTCCAATATTCCTAACTGTACTATTTCTTTACCACCATAATGAATGACAATTTTGATTTTGCACACCAGGTCTTATTTTAAAAGCTACTCCACATTTTAAAATTTTTTATTCAGATATTTATCAATTATATTGATTGAAGCGCCTCAGTCTATGATAAACTTGCACATTATTTTATTGTCAACAAGAATATTACATTTGTTGTCACTGTAAGGTCCAATCATCTCAAATACAAAGTTCCCCTGTTTTGAGTTTTGTCCATCCAATCAGAGTCACTGTCTTCTCTTCCACTCGAGCTTGGGTCTTCTTCTATTACATATTTTACATATCTCTTTTTTTGTCACTGACCATATTTTTGTATTGTTTTGTTTTGCAACAAAGTCAAAGTCAAAGTCAAAATCATTTATTCAATTTAGGCATCAAAGACGCACTTATGAATGTCAACTTTTTATTATAATGTACTTTAAAGACTCTACCGCCGCGTTCCAAAATATATAGAACCCACCGAGAAGAAGCGGCAAGAAACTCGGGGCCATTCTTTTTATATAGATGTTTACAATGTTTCTACTTAGGTACTACAAATATTACATTTTATGGGTGGCAGAGAGACAGCTTGCCAGAAGTGGAGTATTCCAAGCATCTTTATCTTCTATATAATGTCGAACTTTATAGTAAGCTTTTTTTATTAAAACGTTTTTTACAGTCAACTTGAATTTGCCCTCTGTGAGCTCAGTTATGTGCTTTGGGATTTTATTGTAAAAACGCACACAATTTCCTAGGAATGACTTATTAGTCTTCGCAAGTCTAAAACTAGGTACAGCTATCCTATTTGTATTTCTGGTATTAAAAGTGTGGTGATCACAATTTAACTTATGTTTATGTAATTTTTTACGAACATACATTATATTTTTAAATACATATAAGGAAGGCAACGTTAATATATTGATTTCTTTAAATAAATCTCTCAAAGATTCACGGGGACCCATTTCGTATATAGCTCTAATAGCACGTTTCTGAAGGATAAATATGGTCTCTATATCAGCCGCTGAACCCCATAGCAATATCCCATATGACATTACGCTGTATTACACAACATTTTGCAAAATGTCCCTTTATACCACATTAATCACAATTTGCATTCATAACCAACAGATTTAACCGCGCCATTTAAGTGATAACTTTGTCAGATGTCATAAACACCATCCGATAAACACAGATCAAGAATACTAGGTACACTTACAGTGCGGTCCCAATCAAGCCATAACCGATATTAGCGCGATAACAGTCGGTCCCTTTCACTGTGAGTGTGATTACGATGGCCCACGCTACGTCATCGATGACGTCTTAACTGCCGCCATATTGACGATTCCATGAACCATGCTCTACACCATTATCGTCGTGAGCGTTCTGTCAAAAGTGACAGGTGTTTGTTTATTTCTACAAAGTCTTTACTGGTGTCCCTTGTTTTTGATGTAAAAGTTGTAAAAGTAGGTCCATCCATTCCATTATTTATTTTGAATCCACACACAACATAGTTAACATTCACACTATGCACTTTATTTTTATGCAATTGTTTTTCGCGCGCAAATGGTTGTTCCCTATTGCTACAACTTTGATCCGATTTATCAGCACGCTTACGAGCTGTCAAAATTGCGATATTTTTTTCGGACCAGCTTTGGTAGACGATAGCACTGTGAGCAAAAATATCGCGATACGGACCGCAGGTTTATATTCTTGACACAGACTCTACAATCACCTAAAGAAAAGACGCAATTCTATAAACTAGATCTAATGATAATCTCCAAACAACTCCATATTTTCCACGTTAAAAAGCCACATAAGAAGAAGAAGAAGAAGAAGAAGAAGAAGAAGAAGAAGAAGAAGAACTCCATATTTTGTACTATAATACGTATACTTAACTTAATATAATGTGTTCCTTACACATTGTATCCTTTTAGTAGCTGTTTCTTGTAGTATCTACCACTTTTACAATATAATCTTATCATTTTAGTTAGTTTTGATATTTATTGAGAGAAAAATTCACATCCTCGGACGGGATTAGACGCGTCTTCTGACTCTCCGTGTCAGACGCCATTGACCAACTAGGCCACCGAATTCGGGTCCGAGCATCGAATTTTAACTCTCTATCTAACTTTAACCGTCTTAAGGGGACGGAGCGATATCTATTGAACAGCTTTGACAGTTCTATCCAACCGAAAGAAGCATTATTTAGAAATACTTAAACTTTCGCATTGACATCGCAACCCTTGTATTTTTTTAATAACCAACATGTTTGCGACCAAACGTGGAATCTGCGGCACCCAAACCTTTTTATCGACCGCATCCTACGAATAAATAGACTTATTATTTATTCGTAGACCGCAGCAGCCACCTGCAATGCCGTTGCGGGCCGCCAGCTGCCATCGAGTACGCAGCGTGCAGACTGTTTCTAACTTCTATACATACGCACAGCGCGTAGCGCATGTAGGTGCTAGGTACGTGTGCGTGCCAACACTATCATAGCGCCATCTAGTAGGCTCACGGTCAAAATGGAATACTTACAGTTCTTCTTCTTCTGTGGCTTTTTAACGTTGGAAGGCGTTACCCTGCCAGTGTTATGTTCTTGCACTCGAAGGTTTTTGGCACCTATACCCGGCGGGAGTGTCATTCCTCCCTCACCGCATCTTGAGTATTCACCTCCTCCCCCCCCCGCTCTGAGCCTCCCGTAAGGCGTCTCGCCTCAGGCGTTCGCCTCGTGGGTCTCAAATTGTTACCCGGAGATGCTCTCCCAGTATCTCCAGTCCAATAGGGACATTGTTGAGAGATCCCGTTTCACGGACTCTCAAATTCCCTCCTTCGGCTCACTCCTTCGTTTCTATGGCGTTCAAGCCCTCTGTCTCCCGACCCTGCGCCTTATGCGCCCCGCGCCCCCCACGCACCTCTGCCGCCCCGCGATCGTTCTCCGGTCCCTCGATCCGAGTACGAACGCGCCTACAACTCAGCGTCCAACTCGGAGAACGAGATGGATGTAGAGCCCTCCCGCACCCGCCCTAACTCTGTCCCCAAAGCCGCCTCAGAGGCCCCCGCCACCCAAAGCGGCCTGCACCGCCCTGGGAGCGAAGACATCAGGCTCTCTCGCTTCCACCTCCCGCGACCCTCTTCGATGCTCCCGCAAGCATCGCCGCGTCTCAACGTGACGCCTCCTCTCAAGGAGCGTCAGTTAGGCGCGAGAAACCGCCGACGCCTCTGTTCCTTCAGGACAAAGAGAAATAGGACAGGGTCTCACGCTTGTTGACGGATCGTAAGATCCAATACACAAGCGCCCGCTCGACCCAACTGGGTATCAAAGTCCAGGTGCCTTTTTTTTTTTTTTTTTTTTTTTTTTTTTTCCGCTGGGAAAAATGCGTTACGCATCCCCCCCCGTTGGGGGTGAGGGGGGGTATGTGGGACTCCCCGGCAAATGCCAGTATACCCACTAAACGACCCAGCGGCACTCCGGCTTCGTATGTGTGGAGGAGAACTGGGGAGTCGGCCGAGCCTTTACGTCCAGTCCCCCACCGACGACCGCCCGCTTTTACAGCGGGGCCTGCACGCCCCTCCCTTCAGGAGGAGCCCGGGAATGGCCAGGAGTGCTTGACCATTCCCGCCCGACGGAGGTGGTGAATGAGTGCAATGCGAGAGAAGGCACCCCCGCGCCTATCCCTCGCTATTCACCACCGGGGAGAAGGCGACTATCATTCAATCGCCTTCTTCCACCCCTTCTTCGTCTACGCAGTGGCGCCGCAAGGGGGTCATCCTCCCTTGCGCGCTCTGCCGCCTCCTTTTGGGACATCACGTCTTCACAAAAGGAGGAGACCGCTGCCCAGTTCCCCTCGCCCTCCAGCATGGCAGTGACAACGCTGGGGAGCGAGAGGTCCGGCCCGACTATGGCAACCAAATTAAGGCGCAGCTCGGACCACGACGGACACACCTCGAGGGTGTGCTGCGCCGTGTCTTCCGCCGCGCCACAATCATGGCATGCCGGTGTTTCCTCCCTTCCGATCCGGTGCAGGTATGATCCGAAGCATCCATGCCCGGATAACACCTGCACCAGACGGAATGATAGGAAACCGTGGGACCGCCCGAGCCAGTCTTGTAGGACTGGCCCGAGAGCGTCCAACGTACGGCGGCCAAAAGTGGCGGTGGCGAGATCCTCCGTCCAATGATGGACGACTGCGTCCCTCGCCTCACGCCGGACGGCCATCCGCTCCTCCAAGGAGGGGCACTCCCCGATGGCCTTACGCCTCGCCGTCCACTCGTACACTTTGGCGAGCACCTCTGCCTGGAGCTCCCAAGGAGGGGTGCCAGCCAAAGCGCACGCCGCCGCAAACCCCACCGACCGGTAGGCCCTCGCCACCCGCAGTGCAATAGCCCTTTGGGGTCTGCGGATTGCAGTGGCGTTCTCCCTCCTTCGGAGGGAGTCAGCCCAGATAGGGGCCCCGTAGAGGGCCATACTCCTCAAGATGCCGGCGTATAAGAGCCGGCATCGCGCTTTGGGCCCCCCCAAATTCGGAAGGAGCCACGAGAGGGCGCCCGCAACCTTTAGCAGGCGCGTCGACAGCCCGCTGAAGTGCGGGCCGAAGCGCCACCTGCTGTCGAGCACTAGGCCCAGATATTTCATCTGGGCCTTTACCTCAATCCTGACCCCCTCCACGATAATGTGGGCGTCAGGGGGAATGCGCTGCCGAGGCCCGTGGAAAAACACGGCCTCGGTCTTATGCAGTGCCACCTTCAAGCCAAGACGGCGGATCCTTCCCGCGATCAGAGATCCGCCAGCCGAGGCCAGACTCGCCGCCTCCCTGAAGTCCCTCCCCCGGGCAGTGAGTAGAGTGTCATCCGCATAGCAGATGACACTCGTGCCACGGAGGAGAGTTCCCCGCAGGAGCCAATCGAATCCGATGTTCCACAAGAGAGGTCCTAGAACAGACCCCTGTGGAACACCGGACCCCGCACCGTACCGGCGAAGTTGGCCCGTGCGGTCTACGAGGAGGACGGCTCGGTCCTCCAGATAGTTGGCCAGAAGCCTCCGCAGGAAAGTCCAGGTGCCTACCCCAAGCGATCATAGGGCGCTCACTAAAATTCTCAAAAACGAAAGCATAAGTTTTCACACCTATGTTCTCGAGGAAAAAGTTTTACGCGTTGTCATACGCGGCGTCCCCAAAGAGGGGCAGACCGACATTGTCCTCGCCGACTTGAAGGCGCAAGGTTATCCCGTCCGCAAATGCCACCGCATGTACAGCGGCAAAGGTCGCAAACCCTACGACGTACTCTTGGTCATTCCAAATCGCACGCCTGAGAGTAAGGCGATATTTAATGTCAAAACGGTCGTGAACCTCTCGGGGATCACCGTTCAACCCCCATACCATAACAGTGCACCTGGCCAGTGTCATAACTGCCAACTGTACGGTCATGCCGCCCGATTCTGTTTCGCCCACCCGAGGTGCGTCAAGTGCCTAGGGGATCATGGGACAGCCCAGTGTTCTCGCACTAGGGACTCAGCAGACCCGCCAAGTTGTGTCCTCTGCGGCACACAGGGACATACCGCCAACTATCGCGGTTGCCCTAAAGCACCCCGCGTATCCAGAGGGCCGGCTAGGAGGCCTAATCCCCCTCCTCGCCCGGTCACTACCTGCTCTCAAAGGAACGGCCCTAAGCCTAACCTAACACCCGCACCGCAGGCAATAATATAAATGATCAAACATATTTATGTTTCTTGTGAATTTAATGAATTTCCATTTAGGGATACTCAAATTTAATTTATTGGTCTTACAGTAAGCTGTCAACGTATCAAGATCTTCTTGTAGTAATAGACAATCATTATAACTAGTGATGGTTTTATAATTTTTTAGGTCGCCTGCATATAGTAAAAATTTAGAATGTACAAAACATTTTTTAATCTCATTAATAAATAAATTAAAAAGAAGCGGTCCAATTATAGAGCCTTGCGGCACACCAGATGTGACCCTGACAGTACCCGATTGATACCCATTGACAACAACTTTTTGTGGTCTATTTTGGATGTAAGATGCATGCAATATTATGGTAACAATAATAGTAGTGAACTTGAAGTACCTATTTCTAAACTAAAAGTATGGTTATATTTCAGAGTCATCAGAACATTTCTTGAAGAAGTACAAAACTGCTCAAAAAGAAATAAGATTATTAAAAACTCAAGTGCGGAAGTCGAAGAAAAATGCACTTAATTATAAATCACGTATCTCAGCAATGGAGAAAGCCTTGTCAGACAAGAGTGTATTTGATAAGGTCACTAAAAATATTAATACGGCAGGAAAAATTATATAGTATTAGTTACCTATAAAATATTAGGATATTTAGTCGAATGTACTTCCTTCGCTACCTATCATTATATTAAGTCGCAAATGTACCTATTGTTTGTGAGTTTTCAAAGTACGATTTGTTTTTATTTAATTCTTAGATTTCATAGTTGTACTATAGAGTTAGGCCTGTTATTGGCTGGTATATTTAAAAATATTGTAACGCTGTATTATATCTGTGCTGTTGGCCTATTAATAAATAAATAAATTATACATAAGGAAATAAATCTTAAATTTTTGGTATCTGGACACTTATTATTACCCTGTGATAGGTACGTTGAGGTTATAGAAAAACGTAAAAACGGTAAAGTCATATGCGCCAGATGATTTATAAAATATGGTGTCAACAGCTAGAACATACGAGTATGTACCATATTTCAAGGTTGTTCCAATGGAACAGTTTAATTTTTTTATATTGAAAAAGCCGCTGAGTAGGTACTTAAAAAATATAAAAATAATTAAACATATCCAAAGCCGTATGGTTAATTAACCGCTATGTAGTCTGAGTTAGCGTAGAATAGGAATAAGGTGCGAAGAATACGAAAATAATAAAAGGGTACAAAACGTATTTTATTAAATATACCCGGCATACCTATACAAGGTAAGCCGGGATTTTCTGAAGAACAGGCGAATTTTAAACAAAACCATACTTTTGTTGACTTCATAATTTGACGAGATAGGTAGGCGTCAACCTACGAAGATATAATAGTATTTCTTCGTAGGCGTCAACAGCATTGTTTTGCAATTTATCTGGGAGAAGGATATTCCAAAATCAAGTCAAACCCCAGCCTCAAACTGTGCTTCGTTAGGCAGAAGTAAGACATGCGCAAAACAGTGCACTAGAATGTAATATGACATGTCATTACAGTTCAGCTCGTGTGATATTACTCGAAACATCACTCAGAATATTTGGCGTCCGTATTACTTGTATTGTATCATCACGTCATGAGACCGCACATTGCACTGACATAAACTTAGCACAGGAGATGTTTATATCACACGTTCCGTATGCATAATACATTATAATTATATTACAAGACGTGATTTTAATTTCCATGTATTAAAATTAAAAATATAGGCAGATAAGGAAGTAGGTATACATATTTTCTTGGAATGAAAGTTGATTTTCCATCATACTTAGCAATTTGGAAAAGAAATAAAATATTAATCTACAAAAAACTACTAATCTAATTGTAGGAACATTAATAATATTGACATCTCTTTTTACTTAATCGTCTACAAGTAGTGCGTTCGAATAGATCACTTCTTATCGTTTTTAGCGAAAATAACGCTAAAAACCCTCACGAGGGGTGTTCGAATTGGGGATCTGTGGGTGAAAATGTTGTTCATGTCTCTTTTTGTTCAGCGTTCGGCTATAAAAAAAGCTAAAAAAGAGGATTTTTGACCCACGTCAGCATAGAATCAGAATCAGAATCGTTTATTAACCTTATAACATTGTTTGTTACATTGGGCAAGTCAACAAATACATTTTGAACTTAAGCATAAAGCACTGTTAAGAAATAATAATAATATAATTACAGAAATTTTTACATTAAACATTTAATAATTGTATTATAATTTAAATATATTTCCTGTGTTTATAAGACTTAATAAAACCATTGAATATTCAAAGCAAAAGATATACCGAGAAATTGCAAAAATAATGTCATTTGAAAGTTACATTAATAAGTATACATTTGAAACCATCAATTTAGTGTGAGCAGTCAAATAGCCTATATCTATGTAGTTACCTAGCCTACCTTCCTACTTAAATTTTTCTACAAAAATGAATTTTCTGTCAGACGCATGTCCATGAATTCCTTTAGGGAATATAATAGATGACATTCAAAGATTTTTTTTACCTTCCTTTTAAAATCTATTCTACTTAACTTTACGACTGTTATAGGTAGGTGATTATACATTAAAATTTTGACGTGGACACCTTGTTGTTTCACTTTTGTTAGTCTTATTTTGGGCTTAAATATTTTTTCCTTATTTCGTAGATTGTAACCATGCACATCCTTGTTTTTGGTAAATGTCTCAATTTCATTGTGTATCTCCAAAAGACTGTTGTAGATATATAAAGAAATGACGGTCATTATATGGTTTTTCTTAAAATATTCTCGGACTGAAGTGCGTTTTCGAAGTCCGAATATAATTCTTATGGCCCTCTTTTGACTTTTCAGAACTTTGTTTATATTTACTCCGTATCCCCATACAGTAATAGCATAATTTGCTATTGAATGAACATATGCATAGTATATGGACATGAGAGTCGTTCGATTCATTAATGGTTTTACTTTTAGCAGTGCGTAGTTAGCACTTGCAATTTTTTTGCATACATTTTCTATATGTGCGGAATGATTTATGCTATAATCTACAGTGTAACCTAAAAACTTGTTTTCAGTCAAACCAGTATGAGTTTTGTCTTTTCGCGTTTTGTATAACATAATCACACTCTTCTCTGGATTAAGAACAACTCCATTCGCGCTGAACCATTCTTTCAGTATAGTCATAGCATCATTTAACTTAGCTTCTAGATTTTTTTCACATTTGTCACTTACTCCCACATGGGTATCGTCTGCAAATAAACTCGTATAAGTCCAACTTGGCATTGCATTATATATAATGTCGTTAACAAAAATCAAAAACAACACTGGTCCGAGGATAGAACCCTGAGGTACACCTACGACTATATTTCCTATTTCAGAGTTAACATTATTGACAGTTACAATTTGACTTCTGTTATTTAAATAGGAACGCATCATACTTAGTTCGACCCCATCAAATCCTTAGTATTTAAGTTTCAAAATCAGCACGTCATGACGCAGACAGTCAAATGCTTTTGACAGGTCACAGTATATGCTTGCACATTTCTGTGATCTTTTCAAGGAGTTAAGGATATAGTATACTACTTTCCTTATGGCCATTTCGGTCGATCGTCCTTTACGAAATCCGAATTGAGAGGTGGCAAAAAGGCTGTATATTTCAAAATAATGAACAATTCTTGTCTTTAAAACAGTTTCAAGAATTTTTGAAATAATTGGCAAGATGCAAATAATGCGATAATTTTCTATTGATGAGTGATTTCTTTTTTTATGTAAAGGTATAATACGACCAGTTTTCAGACAATCTGGAAATATTCCTTTCACTAAACAATCATTAATAACAATATACAAATAATTCAATAGATATTCATTTTTTTAAATTAAACCTTTTAATGTCCTTGAATTCATATCATAAACATCACAGGAAGTTTTAGGTTTCATGTATTGAACAATCGTCTTTGTGAGTCACTGCGTCAAATTTAATTAAAGTTGGTGGTTTTACCTTAGAAACTAGGTATTCCAAGCATTTTTCTATGTCAAATTCATTTTTGTATGTCAATTTGTAGGCAATATTTCTGAAATAAGAATTGAATGAATCAGCAATGGTTTTACAGTCAGTTATTTTTTTACCATACTCGTCTGTAATTGCCAGTATGGGTTTCCTGCTTTCCTGAATTTTATCTCGATTTACCTGTTCATTTACAATTTTACAGGTTACTTTAATCTTATTCTGTGATTTTTTAATTGTATGCATGTACTTCATTTTCTTGACGGTTAAAATATATTTTTCTCAACACTTTTCTATATGATTTGATTTTGCATTTTCTTTGATCGGTAGGTTCAATTTCTTGTAAGAGTTCCATTTGTTCTAAGGTTTTTTAGAAATTTCTATACCTTGAGAAGACATTTTTTTACATAGTTGTTTGTGATCGTTTTTTGACAACTATGTATTTGACAACACAATCATGCGATTTTAGGTCTTATGCTCAGTTGAGCGTTCGAATAGTGTGTGGGCAAATGTGGTAAAAGTGGCAAAATTAACGTTTTTGAGCTTTACGAACGCTTTCAAAAAAGAGCCATCAATGACAACGCCACCATTGCCCTCATAAGCTAATCGATCGCACCTTAGATTAAAGCTCTAGATAAGCAGTACAAACCCGAAGCTAGCCGAACGCCATGTTTTGGCTAACTTCGTCCGTTCCGTTTTGCGCGTGTGCCATGTCACGGTGTAATACTGTAATGCGTTCGGCGCCCGAGTGATGCCATATCACACTCTCACGCAGCCCTGTATTTGTCAATAGGCCGTAGGTATATGCCGCGGCCTAGGAGCGGCAGCGTGCTAGGGGCGGCAAATTTCAGAAGACGCTCGCTCACTCGATTTTAGAAAATAAAAGTCAAACAAGTGGAATATTATACCAATATATTTAAAGGACGGTTTGGTTCAAGAATGTGTGCATTTTCACAGTCAAATTTCCTCTAATAAGACTGCAGTGTGCAGTGAAGACGGGATCAAACTCACTGCTCAGTCTCTCAACGTTTTTGAGGAATCAATCTCAATCTTATGTTCACCCTAATTTAGATATCGCTCTCCGCATCGCACTTACCACTCAGTTTACAATTTGTTCAAGGAAAATAAATTTTTGTTTTTAAAAAACGTGAAAAATTATCAAAGGTTTGTAAAATATTGTCTTAAAAAAAAAAACTTTAGTTCTTCTGTACATAGAAGTAAAACGTAGTGTTTATATTCTCTTTGCATAAAAGCAGAGATAATAAACACCATAAAACTATGGTGATATTGTAGATGATTTAGGTAATACTCGTAATACGTCACGTAAAAAAAAAAACGTGTTTATTTTTTAGGGTTCTGTACCCAAAGTGTAAAACGGGACCCTATTACTAAGATTCCGCTGTCCGTCTATCACCGGGCTGTATCTCATGAAGCGTGATAGTTTGACAGTTGAAAATTTCACAAAAAAAAATACTAAAAAATAGAATAAGTCAGTTGCTACCAAATTTTGATTAAAATCGAAATAAATGGCTGCTGGTAGAAACTTGAAATATTTACGATAGTTTGGATATATATTTATTATATTTTTTTAAGAAAATCATGAAACTTTTTGTGGTTTCCTCGTCAATAACCTTAGAAAGTTTGAGTACACTGCGTTATTGAAACGGAATTAGACAGGATAGTGACTGATAGCCGTTATCCACAAGAACCTACTCTCATTTTTGCATCTAAGCTCAAGTACAAGAGGCCGATTCTACAATTTCACAACGTTCAACAATCTATCCCGCTGCAACCTGCAGTTCAACTCTTCTCATTTGATCATTACCTAAAAAGCCATTCTACTTTAGTGCCTTCCTTATTACAAATGTTTTTTTTAAAGATTACTAGCAATGTGGGTTGCACCTTTCTAGTAGCCTTCAATTAGTTGAAGGCTTAGATTAATGATTAGTCTCCGCGCGCGCGCTTGAGCGAGACCAATGATTAATCTAAGGTTGAAGGCTACTAAGCTAATGCTTGTGTTTGGAGTGGGTTCACGTCAATAGTGCAATGGACGGGGATCGAACTCACGACCTCTCGATCGCAATGTAAACTAATTATCAGGTACCTACATGGGGCGGCGGAAATAAAGTGGCCTACACTCATAAGAAATATAAATCCGGCACTGCTCTCACGTAATATTACTTGCATCACCTACACATGTCTGCAGTAAGCTTTAAGCTGAAATAAATGCCGCTTACCGCTTACACTGAAAAAAGTATAGTTCCTATCAGTAGGTAGGGTCAATGCACTAGTTTGCGGCCTTTTAGTGATCCTTTCAACTCCAAGCCATCAGAACATAATGTTGAAATAAGTTTTTACCTATAAGGTTTATATTTAATTGTAGTCTACATATTCAAGTTTTGATTTAAAATACCAAAACTGTGATTAATGCAGTTATATTTTTTATATTAATTTAAAATCGCAAACATAGCAAAAACACCGGTTTTCGGCCGCAAATCTTAGTATTCGGCCTCCATGTCACCAGTTTTCGGCCGTGCTTTTCAAAGTAGTGTTCTCGGCTATTAAATCAATTAATGACAAACAATGATCATTTTTTTCATTTTCTTTTCTTAACTATTAAACATTCTTAATTAATAAAATAACAATGAACAGTCCAATAATATAATATAAAAGCTAATTTACGCTGATTTACGCAAATGGAACTAGGTCCCGTGTCCCCGGCAGCCCCGCTATTCTTGGCTACGGTAGCGGCCACGGTAACGGTGGGGCAGGAGTTGCTAAGAATGAAGAGGGGGCAGGCGCCCAGCTACAGCCCCCAACGACGATGACTGGCTTTGAGGACAGACGAGAAGATAGACGCTCTGGAATAAGAAATGTGTAGGTTACACTGAGACATCGTGGGTTTATCGGAAGTCCGAAGAGCTGTTGAGGACACGATAACCCTGAGATCAGGCAACCTACTCTACCACCGGGAGGGTAACCAACAGTACCTACCCAAGGAGGTGTCGGGTTTCTCATCCACAAGTCCCTTACTCACAACATCGTTAGCATCGATAGCGTTTCCAACAGGTTCGTATACATAATACTCAGAGTATCCTGTAGCACAGTTTACCGACAATGTTGAATACATATAGGCTGTTCTATAGGAAAATATGGAAATCCTTGTGGCACGACATCCAAATCTTTAATGCAAACCGTATTAAAGAGACTATAGAGCGGAAAACAGGCTCCAACATGATTGCAAGAGGTATGCCTATTGGACAAAGCCAGTTAACAAAACTGAAGACAGAAGACGTCGGTGTAGCGTCGACCAAAGCAGAATTGTTGGGAGAGGTCGACAGTTTCTACCGACAGTTATACAAACTCGGTCGCGAAACCGTCAGCAGCTCGGTCAAAGATCCAAGAGCCAAGCTGATCCGAAATTATACATAGCCTGTACGAGATTAGAATGACAACAGCGGTATTAAAAGTCTTGCAGAAGCTCTTTAATACCGTCTTACTCGATGGTTACACGCCAGAACCATGTGTAACAAAGGCGTGGTGGTGCTATTATTCAAGAAACCATCTCCATTTTGAGCTATGTTCGTAAGCAGTTTTCAAAGGTCATCACGAACTGTCTCAGTCGCGGGTTTGATGAACTACAGTCTCCGGAACAAGCCAGCTTCCGAATAGGCTATATATGTATGTAGTACCATAGGGCCCGTCCACACGCTATGGTAAGTTATATAGAAGACAGAATAAACTTGAAACTTGCCTCTACGAGTATGCTTAGCGTTTGTGAACTAAGAGAACCTTTGATTCGATCGAGATGTGGGCAGCACTTCAGTCTCTCCAGCGGTGCTGTATTGACTATTGGTATATCGAAATGTTAAAGTGTTCGTACAATAACACCAACATATAAGTCCGAGTACAGGAGCAGAGTTCAAAGGCCTTTACTCCTTTACAAGGAGGCGTGAGACAGGGATACGTAACATCTCGGAAACTGTTCACTACTGCATAAAAAGACGCTTTCAAGCTCCTGGAATGGCAAAGACTCGGCATCGTCGAGTACATCAGTCACCTTTGATTTGCCAAGGATATTGTAATCATGGCAGAATCGATGGAAGACCTCACCACGATGCTCGACGGCCTCAATCGAGTTTTCTAACGGAAACGGTTGGGAATTCAGTTCTCGAAGTTGTTCAAATCTAGAATCAATTATTATTTTTCAACAAATCCTGAAAAAGTACATAATTTTATTTCCAACAGGCTAAAAGTTTTTTGCCTCTACCGGCGTTTACATGGATGAAAATATGAACTCTTGAAATTGCCTTCATTTTTATGCAATTAAAGAATCTAGTCCTTCAAAAGCAAGGCTATCCCTTCCACAAAGTCTACACCAGGCCTAAATTGTGTACAATATTAGCTCTTACTAAGTATTGCTAAGTGTTAATTTAGTCTAACCTAGCTTCAAAGTGGCCGATAAGCGAATGTAAACATTATGTGTTCTTATTTTCAGCCACTTATGTTAAGTGAATATTTTTATTAATTTACAAGAAAATATATTGGCGGCCGAAAAACAAACAATACAATCATCACAATAAGCACTTAATTGGTACAAGAAGAGATACATAGATGAATGCAAACAAACTAACAAAAGAGACAAAACTATCTAAGACTGGATTGAGGCACATTTCGGCCACGGGGCCGAAAACTCAACGTTTGTAGTTTTTCTTGTATTGATTTCCGGCTGCCTAATATTATGGTACTTTTACCAATTATTGCTAAAATAACTAGTTATGTGAAAACAATATTCAGTAATTTGTAATGCATATTATATAAGAATTTATCTAACTTACTTAGACAATGGTTTAAAAACTTGCCTTCGAAAAGCACATGCGCCGTTATGTTTTTCGTAAATTATCCCACGTTATGAGACCTTTGAGGCGGCCGGCAAATTTAAAAATTTGCTAAGAAGTATTTGCTAATGTTGGAAAGCTAAAATGTATTTACGGATGTAAGAGAACTTGTAGGGAATGGTTAGTGCATGGTTATGTTAGAATTTTGGCAATGTACGCTCTGTTTACGTTTTATTAGTGGGACATGATCCTCAAAAGGCCGAAAATACATGCAAGCCGGGAAACTAGTGCACCTACCCTATACAAATTAGGTTTTATCGAGCGAGTTGTGATTATCAAAATACCAGTATAGTTCTCAGCTCAGATTATGAAACAAAACCTTTTGTTTTATAATCTGAGGTTCTCAGTTACTTAGTACTTGGTATTAATTCATATTAATTATATACCTACTTACATAGTATGTACATAATATATACCTATTATGGACATAGTAGGTACATAGGTACTATGCAAAAATTAATTGTAATAGTTATTGAAATTAAAAGGCCGTTACGATGTGACAAGGACGCATTAATCTTTCCTATACCGTGATAATTAAAACAAAAGATTTATTTATGAAACTGACGTATGTTTACGTCTCTGGGACGCAAAGGGTTAAATAAATTGCACAGACTTAAAAACCACCATACACCATTGCAAAAAAAAATGAATAGTAAAAACATGTTTTTATTTAATTGCCCCAAAAAGAACAAACTTTAAATTTAATTAAATCAAACCAATCAATCTAGTACATGACATGTATTACACAATTTATTAATCAAATAATAAAAAAGCTTGACGTGAGCGAGATTTACCTGTGTTTAACATACTTATTATAAGTATGTAATTCTATGAAAGAAAATGTTTCCTACATGCAAATCTTGCGACAAGCATATATATCGTTTAATAAATTGTGTAATACAGGCTCAGACCAAATAAAGACTTTTTTATTTGGTCTGAGAATACAGGTAGGTATGTACTACTAAATCAATTCGTTTAATTTATTTTCAAGTTTGTTTTATTCTTTTTAGGACAATTTAACAAAAGCTTGTTTTTAATAAGCTTTTTACCATTAATTTATTTTGATGTTTTGTTGAAGATGAAAATCAACAAAGTTACTGTAAACAGATGTTTCCTTGCAGCCATCACATTGCACTAAATTTTCATTTATTCACAATTCGCGGCTGCTATTACACAAACTAGCGAAGTTTTAGCAAAAAAGGCATGTTTATACTATTTTTAATAAAATTTTAATATGTGATACTAATTTCGAAACTGCTTGTTCATCCAAGGGTAGGGAGTAGAAAAAATCTTGTACTCTGTCTCTGTTCTACCTTGGTATTTAATCCTTATCTACTCTATTCATAAAGATTGAATGGCTATATTAGGTTTATCATTACCATCTTCTATTAGCACACGGGTGAAGCACATAGTGATGCGGAGCGCAGCTAGTGTTGCATATGTGGATTACATGTATTCATTGATACAGCAACACGCGTATTCAAATTGCATGGTTCATGTGCTGTCATATCGTTATGTATATTTTTTATGTGTCTCTTTAATGTACTTGCATCTACAGATTTATATTCACACATCATACATGCGTATGGTCTCTCTCCTGTATGTCTTTTCATATGTATTACTAAATTACCTCTGTATATAGATTTATAATCACACATTTTACAACTAAACGGTGTTACTCCCATATGTTTTCTAATATGTAGTCGGTACTGCCCATCAGTGACACATCTATAATCACACTCGTTGCATTTGTAAGGTTTCTCTCCATTGTGTCTTCTCATATGGAGTTTCAAATTATCCGGTTGTGCACACTTGTAATCACACATTTTACACACATAAGGTTTTTCTCCCGTATGTGTTCTAATATGTTGTTTAAAATGAGATGCAGATACACATTTATAATCGCACTCATCGCATTTGTATGGTTTCTCTCCAGTGTGTTTTCTCATAATATGTTGTTTCAAGTTATATGCTTGTGTACATCTGTAATAACAGATATTACACTCATACGGTTTCTCACCCGTGTGAGTCTTCAGATGCTGTTTTAAATAATCTTTTCGGGCAGATTTATAATCACACATATCACAGTGATGTTTTTTTTCTTTGCTGTGTGTTTTAATAACCTGCTGTATTTTGCCGTCTGGTTTAGGTTTATCATCACGCCCCTCTGAAGCACTTGGTGAATCTTTTATATATGTTTCCATTATGTATTTTTATGTAACTTGGAAGCTGGTATCTCTGCAGTGCAAGCTCAACATGCCATTTTCTATATTAATATTGTAATCCTGCTATAGGTATTCTGTTTTTATTCCACTTAAACAATTTTATATGTTTATAATGTTAGTGACCTAGGTTTGGTTTCTTAAATCTTTTGTGTTGTTTATGTGAACATGTACTCCAAGGGCTTTTCCACATGTTCTTTAGTAGACTGTACTCCAATTCAAAAATTCAATTGTTAGCTAGAATTTACTCTTCTGTAAATTCTAGCTATTATAAATAATGTAGTAAAAGTAAAAAAAAAACATTCGCCTTGATGGAAGGATGCTAAAGCAGGCTCTCGTAACTGATGCAGAGAGCTGTAGCGTGATGCACTGTGCTGGAAGACACTCCAATAGCTGAGGAACACAAAAAATATGGAATGTAAGTTAGAAGTAATAAATATAATTGTTCATACACATCTTACTTTGTAACCCAGCCTTCAAAGGGCTATGTAGGTAACAGGGTTTATAGAGACAAATATGTGTGAAAACATTTCTTCTCGATTTTGGTTTGTGATGTGCAAGTTTTATCAATGACTCCATTGGCTGTGTCATAGGGATTTGTTATGCAGATATATGAGTATGTTAAACCACTGATCATTCTCAACAGTATGTTGTCTACTCAAGTCACGATAAATATATACTAAATGACACCAACACTGGCAGATTTGTGGCAAACCCACACAAGCTACTCACAATAGAAGTTTTGTGGGTGGCTTGTTGGTGCCAGGCTTGAAGAGCACTGCAGTACTTTACTACGTGAATAAGCCAATAATTTGTGGTGAATAAGCCACAAAACTACCACAACAGTATAATACATTCCACCTCCACTCCAAGCAGCACAGACTATTTAGAGATATACAAGCAATATACAAGCAATATAATATTCTGCAATATATAAGGTAAGTAGTGTTGTAAGTAATAACAAATTTCGATCTTTTTTTTTGTAGCAATTGTCAACATGACATTTGTGCCAGTTTCACGTCAAAAAAAACAAAAACATCCTAAAACGAATTTGAGCAAACTATGAACCAGAATAGGCTTATTTTGTATGAAAAAATGAAAATATACACACATAACAATAACAAAGAATAATAACTTAAATAAAACTTATTCGAACATAAACAAACAACATTAAAAACAAATAAATAACTATGTACAAAATTATAAACGAATCTTATTGATGAGGAAGTGAACGAAAACTTTATATATATCAATATTAGTAGATGATAAAAAGTTCAGGAATATGAGTCGGAAATGAGACTTTTAATGATATGAGAGAATTGTAAAAAAAACATTATCATACAATGGACAGGAAAAGAATATATGGTTGAGATCCCCTCATCCAGGCCACATTCACATATAGAGGAATCTTACAAATGAATCTTTTTTAAATGTGAAGGTGAGCAACAATGACCAAGCCTCATGCGAATTAAGGTCGACGTATAAATCTTACCGAAGTACCACCGCGAAAACCAAGGTTTACTTGGTATTTCTGGTTGGATCTTAGCAAAACCAGAGCCTTTAGATGAGCTAGTCGTTCTCCAGTATGTAGACTTATAAAGAAAACTTTTAGGGAGGCAGATAAGGTCAACGCTATAATTAATAAACGGTACTTTATCACCACAAGAAACCGCTTCTTTGGCCGCTTTATCAGCACGTTCATTACCAGAAAGACCAAGGTGTCATGGTATCCAAGCAAGAACCACTTCTAGTCCTTTATCAATACAATCCGATAAAGATTTTTTAATTTCGAGAAAATGGGGTGAAATTTAGAGTGAAAAGGGTTAGACAGAAGGGATTGAAGCGAGCTAAGAGAATTTGAAAAAATTATGGTCTGACGAAGTTTGAAGAGAAGGATATATTTTACCGCCTCAAGAATTGCTAGACATTCACCTGTAAAAACAGAGGACTCAGGAGTAGGGTTGCTACGTCCTTTTCCATAGGTCTTTGTCCGGAATGCGGAGGGAATCCTAAATCGTCCGGAATTTCTAAAATTTAATTAAAGAGTGAAATAAAAAAAAATATAAGTCAAATATTTTTATTTAAAAATAAGGTAACAATCAACATTATATGTTATTCATTTTAATAATTTTACTGATCTTTAGTGCTCCCAGAAATGTTCTTCAACACTTCCGAATCTTTAATAATAGTTCTGTAGAACATTTCGCAATTTAATTTTTTTAAATTATACTGCGTCAATAGAATCGACTTGACAGATTCTACAGAAAGTCTGTTCCTTTCTTTTGACCATTGGGTTCCCATTAAGGAAAAAACCCTTTCAACATTAGCATTTTGTGCCTGCATGGCAAATATATAAGAGCATATCTTGGTTAATTGCGTAAGTTTTCCTGGCCCAGCTGCCTTCAGAATAATTGTCCATTGGTTATTGGCATTCACTTCAAAAAAGTCTTGATTTGTTGCTTGATTATACTATTCAAAACTGTGATTTCATCAAACAATTTGCTATCATCCAAATTTACCCCTTTTCCAATGAGAAACTGTATTGATGGAATAATATTGTTATAGTCAATAGTATGGTCTTTTTTTATTAACATCCATTCAAAAATCTCCAAGTCCATTAAAGGCTGCCGCCATTTGTTTAGATAGTCCCGACAACATTTATAAGATTTTTGAATATCGTTCAAAAACTTATCTTTCTTCTCTTCGCTGCTACAAGTAGAGATCAAATTTCTTACTTTAAGTGGAACGAATTTCGCATCTTCTCTTGCTTTCAGGGTATTATTCAGTGTTTGCAAAATCTGTACAATGTCCATGACAGAATTATTTTCTTTTTCAATTTCTAAAATTTTAGGCTGAAAGATGGCCATCAAGCTATGAACGAAAAACAAATAAGATTCGCACAATTCATTTTCAAAAAAGTTTACAAGGACAATTGGCGCTTGTGGAGTAGATAGAAAATACGTTTTCAGAGGCTCATACATTTTGAGAATTCTCTCAACTGCTGGAAAAAGACTCAGCCACCTTGTCTTGCTGTGTGACAGTAACTTCTCATAGTTAACTTCAATGTATTCGCAAATGGTTTTTAGTGCCTCTGTTCTGACAGTGTAAACAGAAAAGTAATTGAAGAGTTTCATCACCAATACTTCCACATCAATTTTCAGTACGTCAGTTCCATGCTGCATGCTATTGTGTAGTACATGAGCTGGGCAGCCTATTCCAATAACATCTTTTTTTAATCGATGTTGTAGATTTGTGAGCACGTTTTGTCCTGATGGGCGATTTATCCCACCGAAATTTACATTCGCGTTGTCCGCAGTGAATGATATACATTTTTCCGACAAATCATATTTTTCTAATGTTGACATAATAATGTCAGCAATAGTTTCGGAAGTTTCATTCGGGGTACTATAAATATCCAATAATTTTGTTTGAATTCCTCCATTTTCGCAATCAAAATACTGTATCATTATAGGAAAAATCTTTTCGGAGCCATGATTGCTTGCGTCAGTTGAAACTCCGAGATAATAAATATTCTTTAAAGATATAGTCAGGTTTTTAACAACCCATGGACTTATTACATTATTGATTATTGCTTCGGTTTTTGTTCTAGAGCAAGTCATCTCGCTCGCAATATTAGAGTCGGGAAATATTACTTTCATCAGTCGCCCACTACACTCCATTGAATTATAAGATTGGTGGTGCTTAACGGTATGAAAAGCGAGCGTACCTTCAGCAGCAGACTGTTTTTGGTTACTCCCTGAAGACAACGATGCAAAACTGTCAGTGACTTTTCTATTAGTATTCACGGTCGTAAGTTTAGTCTTGTGTTTATTACTATTGATATGCGTTTCAATGTCAGATATCCCTTTATGTTTGATTGATATATTACAGTCACAAATCATGCAATAAGCTTCAGTGGGTTCTCTTCCCTCTTTCATATAAGAATATATTTACGATAGTTTGGATATATATTTATTATATTTTTTTAAGAAAATCATGAAACTTTTTGTGGTTTCCTCGTCAATAACCTTAGAAAGTTTGAGTACACTGCGTTATTGAAACGGAATTAGACAGGATAGTGACTGATAGCCGTTATCCACAAGAACCTACTCTCATTTTTGCATCTAAGCTCAAGTACAAGAGGCCGATTCTACAATTTCACAACGTTCAACAATCTATCCCGCTGCAACCTGCAGTTCAACTCTTCTCATTTGATCATTACCTAAAAAGCCATTCTACTTTAGTGCCTTCCTTATTACAAATGTTTTTTTTAAAGATTACTAGCAATGTGGGTTGCACCTTTCTAGTAGCCTTCAATTAGTTGAAGGCTTAGATTAATGATTAGTCTCCGCGCGCGCGCTTGAGCGAGACCAATGATTAATCTAAGGTTGAAGGCTACTAAGCTAATGCTTGTGTTTGGAGTGGGTTCACGTCAATAGTGCAATGGACGGGGATCGAACTCACGACCTCTCGATCGCAATGTAAACTAATTATCAGGTACCTACATGGGGCGGCGGAAATAAAGTGGCCTACACTCATAAGAAATATAAATCCGGCACTGCTCTCACGTAATATTACTTGCATCACCTACACATGTCTGCAGTAAGCTTTAAGCTGAAATAAATGCCGCTTACCGCTTACACTGAAAAAAGTATAGTTCCTATCAGTAGGTAGGGTCAATGCACTAGTTTGCGGCCTTTTAGTGATCCTTTCAACTCCAAGCCATCAGAACATAATGTTGAAATAAGTTTTTACCTATAAGGTTTATATTTAATTGTAGTCTACATATTCAAGTTTTGATTTAAAATACCAAAACTGTGATTAATGCAGTTATATTTTTTATATTAATTTAAAATCGCAAACATAGCAAAAACACCGGTTTTCGGCCGCAAATCTTAGTATTCGGCCTCCATGTCACCAGTTTTCGGCCGTGCTTTTCAAAGTAGTGTTCTCGGCTATTAAATCAATTAATGACAAACAATGATCATTTTTTTCATTTTCTTTTCTTAACTATTAAACATTCTTAATTAATAAAATAACAATGAACAGTCCAATAATATAATATAAAAGCTAATTTACGCTGATTTACGCAAATGGAACTAGGTCCCGTGTCCCCGGCAGCCCCGCTATTCTTGGCTACGGTAGCGGCCACGGTAACGGTGGGGCAGGAGTTGCTAAGAATGAAGAGGGGGCAGGCGCCCAGCTACAGCCCCCAACGACGATGACTGGCTTTGAGGACAGACGAGAAGATAGACGCTCTGGAATAAGAAATGTGTAGGTTACACTGAGACATCGTGGGTTTATCGGAAGTCCGAAGAGCTGTTGAGGACACGATAACCCTGAGATCAGGCAACCTACTCTACCACCGGGAGGGTAACCAACAGTACCTACCCAAGGAGGTGTCGGGTTTCTCATCCACAAGTCCCTTACTCACAACATCGTTAGCATCGATAGCGTTTCCAACAGGTTCGTATACATAATACTCAGAGTATCCTGTAGCACAGTTTACCGACAATGTTGAATACATATAGGCTGTTCTATAGGAAAATATGGAAATCCTTGTGGCACGACATCCAAATCTTTAATGCAAACCGTATTAAAGAGACTATAGAGCGGAAAACAGGCTCCAACATGATTGCAAGAGGTATGCCTATTGGACAAAGCCAGTTAACAAAACTGAAGACAGAAGACGTCGGTGTAGCGTCGACCAAAGCAGAATTGTTGGGAGAGGTCGACAGTTTCTACCGACAGTTATACAAACTCGGTCGCGAAACCGTCAGCAGCTCGGTCAAAGATCCAAGAGCCAAGCTGATCCGAAATTATACATAGCCTGTACGAGATTAGAATGACAACAGCGGTATTAAAAGTCTTGCAGAAGCTCTTTAATACCGTCTTACTCGATGGTTACACGCCAGAACCATGTGTAACAAAGGCGTGGTGGTGCTATTATTCAAGAAACCATCTCCATTTTGAGCTATGTTCGTAAGCAGTTTTCAAAGGTCATCACGAACTGTCTCAGTCGCGGGTTTGATGAACTACAGTCTCCGGAACAAGCCAGCTTCCGAATAGGCTATATATGTATGTAGTACCATAGGGCCCGTCCACACGCTATGGTAAGTTATATAGAAGACAGAATAAACTTGAAACTTGCCTCTACGAGTATGCTTAGCGTTTGTGAACTAAGAGAACCTTTGATTCGATCGAGATGTGGGCAGCACTTCAGTCTCTCCAGCGGTGCTGTATTGACTATTGGTATATCGAAATGTTAAAGTGTTCGTACAATAACACCAACATATAAGTCCGAGTACAGGAGCAGAGTTCAAAGGCCTTTACTCCTTTACAAGGAGGCGTGAGACAGGGATACGTAACATCTCGGAAACTGTTCACTACTGCATAAAAAGACGCTTTCAAGCTCCTGGAATGGCAAAGACTCGGCATCGTCGAGTACATCAGTCACCTTTGATTTGCCAAGGATATTGTAATCATGGCAGAATCGATGGAAGACCTCACCACGATGCTCGACGGCCTCAATCGAGTTTTCTAACGGAAACGGTTGGGAATTCAGTTCTCGAAGTTGTTCAAATCTAGAATCAATTATTATTTTTCAACAAATCCTGAAAAAGTACATAATTTTATTTCCAACAGGCTAAAAGTTTTTTGCCTCTACCGGCGTTTACATGGATGAAAATATGAACTCTTGAAATTGCCTTCATTTTTATGCAATTAAAGAATCTAGTCCTTCAAAAGCAAGGCTATCCCTTCCACAAAGTCTACACCAGGCCTAAATTGTGTACAATATTAGCTCTTACTAAGTATTGCTAAGTGTTAATTTAGTCTAACCTAGCTTCAAAGTGGCCGATAAGCGAATGTAAACATTATGTGTTCTTATTTTCAGCCACTTATGTTAAGTGAATATTTTTATTAATTTACAAGAAAATATATTGGCGGCCGAAAAACAAACAATACAATCATCACAATAAGCACTTAATTGGTACAAGAAGAGATACATAGATGAATGCAAACAAACTAACAAAAGAGACAAAACTATCTAAGACTGGATTGAGGCACATTTCGGCCACGGGGCCGAAAACTCAACGTTTGTAGTTTTTCTTGTATTGATTTCCGGCTGCCTAATATTATGGTACTTTTACCAATTATTGCTAAAATAACTAGTTATGTGAAAACAATATTCAGTAATTTGTAATGCATATTATATAAGAATTTATCTAACTTACTTAGACAATGGTTTAAAAACTTGCCTTCGAAAAGCACATGCGCCGTTATGTTTTTCGTAAATTATCCCACGTTATGAGACCTTTGAGGCGGCCGGCAAATTTAAAAATTTGCTAAGAAGTATTTGCTAATGTTGGAAAGCTAAAATGTATTTACGGATGTAAGAGAACTTGTAGGGAATGGTTAGTGCATGGTTATGTTAGAATTTTGGCAATGTACGCTCTGTTTACGTTTTATTAGTGGGACATGATCCTCAAAAGGCCGAAAATACATGCAAGCCGGGAAACTAGTGCACCTACCCTATACAAATTAGGTTTTATCGAGCGAGTTGTGATTATCAAAATACCAGTATAGTTCTCAGCTCAGATTATGAAACAAAACCTTTTGTTTTATAATCTGAGGTTCTCAGTTACTTAGTACTTGGTATTAATTCATATTAATTATATACCTACTTACATAGTATGTACATAATATATACCTATTATGGACATAGTAGGTACATAGGTACTATGCAAAAATTAATTGTAATAGTTATTGAAATTAAAAGGCCGTTACGATGTGACAAGGACGCATTAATCTTTCCTATACCGTGATAATTAAAACAAAAGATTTATTTATGAAACTGACGTATGTTTACGTCTCTGGGACGCAAAGGGTTAAATAAATTGCACAGACTTAAAAACCACCATACACCATTGCAAAAAAAAATGAATAGTAAAAACATGTTTTTATTTAATTGCTCCAAAAAGAACAAACTTTAAATTTAATTAAATCAAACCAATCAATCTAGTACATGACATGTATTACACAATTTATTAATCAAATAATAAAAAAGCTTGACGTGAGCGAGATTTACCTGTGTTTAACATACTTATTATAAGTATGTAATTCTATGAAAGAAAATGTTTCCTACATGCAAATCTTGCGACAAGCATATATATCGTTTAATAAATTGTGTAATACAGGCTCAGACCAAATAAAGACTTTTTTATTTGGTCTGAGAATACAGGTAGGTATGTACTACTAAATCAATTCGTTTAATTTATTTTCAAGTTTGTTTTATTCTTTTTAGGACAATTTAACAAAAGCTTGTTTTTAATAAGCTTTTTACCATTAATTTATTTTGATGTTTTGTTGAAGATGAAAATCAACAAAGTTACTGTAAACAGATGTTTCCTTGCAGCCATCACATTGCACTAAATTTTCATTTATTCACAATTCGCGGCTGCTATTACACAAACTAGCGAAGTTTTAGCAAAAAAGGCATGTTTATACTATTTTTAATAAAATTTTAATATGTGATACTAATTTCGAAACTGCTTGTTCATCCAAGGGTAGGGAGTAGAAAAAATCTTGTACTCTGTCTCTGTTCTACCTTGGTATTTAATCCTTATCTACTCTATTCATAAAGATTGAATGGCTATATTAGGTTTATCATCACCATCTTCTATTAGCACACGGGTGAAGCACATAGTGATGCGGAGCGCAGCTAGTGTTGCATATGTGGATTACATGTATTCATTGATACAGCAACACGCGTATTCAAATTGCATGGTTCATGTGCTGTCATATCGTTATGTATATTTTTTATGTGTCTCTTTAATGTACTTGCATCTACAGATTTATATTCACACATCATACATGCGTATGGTCTCTCTCCTGTATGTCTTTTCATATGTATTACTAAATTACCTCTGTATATAGATTTATAATCACACATTTTACAACTAAACGGTGTTACTCCCATATGTTTTCTAATATGTAGTCGGTACTGCCCATCAGTGACACATCTATAATCACACTCGTTGCATTTGTAAGGTTTCTCTCCGTTGTGTCTTCTCATATGGAGTTTCAAATTATCCGGTTGTGCACACTTGTAATCACACATTTTACACACATAAGGTTTTTCTCCCGTATGTGTTCTAATATGTTGTTTAAAATGAGATGCAGATACACATTTATAATCGCACTCATCGCATTTGTATGGTTTCTCTCCAGTGTGTTTTCTCATAATATGTTGTTTCAAGTTATATGCTTGTGTACATCTGTAATAACAGATATTACACTCATACGGTTTCTCACCCGTGTGAGTCTTCAGATGCTGTTTTAAATAATCTTTTCGGGCAGATTTATAATCACACATATCACAGTGATGTTTTTTTTCTTTGCTGTGTGTTTTAATAACCTGCTGTATTTTGCCGTCTGGTTTAGGTTTATCATCACGCCCCTCTGAAGCACTTGGTGAATCTTTTATATATGTTTCCATTATGTATTTTTATGTAACTTGGAAGCTGGTATCTCTGCAGTGCAAGCTCAACATGCCATTTTCTATATTAATATTGTAATCCTGCTATAGGTATTCTGTTTTTATTCCACTTAAACAATTTTATATGTTTATAATGTTAGTGACCTAGGTTTGGTTTCTTAAATCTTTTGTGTTGTTTATGTGAACATGTACTCCAAGGGCTTTTCCACATGTTCTTTAGTAGACTGTACTCAGTAATTCAATTGTTAGCTAGAATTTACTCTTCTGTAAATTCTAGCTATTATAAATAATGTAGTAAAAGTAAAAAAAAAACATTCGCCTTGATGGAAGGATGCTAAAGCAGGCTCTCGTAACTGATGCAGAGAGCTGTAGCGTGATGCACTGTGCTGGAAGACACTCCAATAGCTGAGGAACACAAAAAATATGGAATGTAAGTTAGAAGTAATAAATATAATTGTTCATACACATCTTACTTTGTAACCCAGCCTTCAAAGGGCTATGTAGGTAACAGGGTTTATAGAGACAAATATGTGTGAAGACATTTCTTCTCGATTTTGGTTTGTGATGTGCAAGTTTTATCAATGACTCCATTGGCTGTGTCATAGGGATTTGTTATGCAGATATATGAGTATGTTAAACCACTGATCATTCTCAACAGTATGTTGTCTACTCAAGTCACGATAAATATATACTAAATGACACCAACACTGGCAGATTTGTGGCAAACCCACACAAGCTACTCACAATAGAAGTTTTGTGGGTGGCTTGTTGGTGCCAGGCTTGAAGAGCACTGCAGTACTTTACTACGTGAATAAGCCAATAATTTGTGGTGAATAAGCCACAAAACTACCACAACAGTATAATACATTCCACCTCCACTCCAAGCAGCACAGACTATTTAGAGATATACAAGCAATATACAAGCAATATAATATTCTGCAATATATAAGGTAAGTAGTGTTGTAAGTAATAACAAATTTCGATCTTTTTTTTTGTAGCAATTGTCAACATGACATTTGCGCCAGTTTCACGTCAAAAAAAACAAAAACATCCTAAAACGAATTTGAGCAAACTATGAACCAGAATAGGCTTATTTTGTATGAAAAAATGAAAATATACACACATAACAATAACAAAGAATAATAACTTAAATAAAACTTATTCGAACATAAACAAACAACATTAAAAACAAATAAATAACTATGTACAAAATTATAAACGAATCTTATTGATGAGGAAGTGAACGAAAACTTTATATATATCAATATTAGTAGATGATAAAAAGTTCAGGAATATGAGTCGGAAATGAGACTTTTAATGATATGAGAGAATTGTAAAAAAAACATTATCATACAATGGACAGGAAAAGAATATATGGTTGAGATCCCCTCATCCAGGCCACATTCACATATAGAGGAATCTTACAAATGAATCTTTTTTAAATGTGAAGGTGAGCAACAATGACCAAGCCTCATGCGAATTAAGGTCGACGTATAAATCTTACCGAAGTACCACCGCGAAAACCAAGGTTTACTTGGTATTTCTGGTTGGATCTTAGCAAAACCAGAGCCTTTAGATGAGCTAGTCGTTCTCCAGTATGTAGACTTATAAAGAAAACTTTTAGGGAGGCAGATAAGGTCAACGCTATAATTAATAAACGGTACCTTATCACCACAAGAAACCGCTTCTTTGGCCGCTTTATCAGCACGTTCATTACCAGAAAGACCAAGGTGTCATGGTATCCAAGCAAGAACCACTTCTAGTCCTTTATCAATACAATCCGATAAAGATTTTTTAATTTCGAGAACAATGGGGTGAAATTTAGAGTGAAAAGGGTTAGACAGAAGGGATTGAAGCGAGCTAAGAGAATTTGAAAAAATTATGGTCTGACGAAGTTTGAAGAGAAGGATATATTTTACCGCCTCAAGAATTGCTAGACATTCACCTGTAAAAACAGAGGACTCAGGAGTAGGGTTGCTACGTCCTTTTCCATAGGTCTTTGTCCGGAATGCGGAGGGAATCCTAAATCGTCCGGAATTTCTAAAATTTAATTAAAGAGTGAAATAAAAAAAAATATAAGTCAAATATTTTTATTTAAAAATAAGGTAACAATCAACATTATATGTTATTCATTTTAATAATTTTACTGATCTTTAGTGCTCCCAGAAATGTTCTTCAACACTTCCGAATCTTTAATAATAGTTCTGTAGAACATTTCGCAATTTAATTTTTTTAAATTATACTGCGTCAATAGAATCGACTTGACAGATTCTACAGAAAGTCTGTTCCTTTCTTTTGACCATTGGGTTCCCATTAAGGAAAAAACCCTTTCAACATTAGCATTTTGTGCCTGCATGGCAAATATATAAGAGCATATCTTGGTTAATTGCGTAAGTTTTCCTGGCCCAGCTGCCTTCAGAATAATTGTCCATTGGTTATTGGCATTCACTTCAAAAAAGTCTTGATTTGTTGCTTGATTATACTATTCAAAACTGTGATTTCATCAAACAATTTGCTATCATCCAAATTTACCCCTTTTCCAATGAGAAACTGTATTGATGGAATAATATTGTTATAGTCAATAGTATGGTCTTTTTTTATTAACATCCATTCAAAAATCTCCAAGTCCATTAAAGGCTGCCGCCATTTGTTTAGATAGTCCCGACAACATTTATAAGATTTTTGAATATCGTTCAAAAACTTATCTTTCTTCTCTTCGCTGCTACAAGTAGAGATCAAATTTCTTACTTTAAGTGGAACGAATTTCGCATCTTCTCTTGCTTTCAGGGTATTATTCAGTGTTTGCAAAATCTGTACAATGTCCATGACAGAATTATTTTCTTTTTCAATTTCTAAAATTTTAGGCTGAAAGATGGCCATCAAGCTATGAACGAAAAACAAATAAGATTCGCACAATTCATTTTCAAAAAAGTTTACAAGGACAATTGGCGCTTGTGGAGTAGATAGAAAATACGTTTTCAGAGGCTCATACATTTTGAGAATTCTCTCAACTGCTGGAAAAAGACTCAGCCACCTTGTCTTGCTGTGTGACAGTAACTTCTCATAGTTAACTTCAATGTATTCGCAAATGGTTTTTAGTGCCTCTGTTCTGACAGTGTAAACAGAAAAGTAATTGAAGAGTTTCATCACCAATACTTCCACATCAATTTTCAGTACGTCAGTTCCATGCTGCATGCTATTGTGTAGTACATGAGCTGGGCAGCCTATTCCAATAACATCTTTTTTTAATCGATGTTGTAGATTTGTGAGCACGTTTTGTCCTGATGGGCGATTTATCCCACCAAAATTTACATTCGCGTTGTCCGCAGTGAATGATATACATTTTTCCGACAAATCATATTTTTCTAATGTTGACATAATAATGTCAGCAATAGTTTCGGAAGTTTCATTCGGGGTACTATAAATATCCAATAATTTTGTTTGAATTCCTCCATTTTCGCAATCAAAATACTGTATCATTATAGGAAAAATCTTTTCGGAGCCATGATTGCTTGAGTCAGTTGAAACTCCGAGATAATAAATATTCTTTAAAGATATAGTCAGGTTTTTAACAACCCATGGACTTATTACATTATTGATTATTGCTTCGGTTTTTGTTCTAGAGCAAGTCATCTCGCTCGCAATATTAGAGTCGGGAAATATTACTTTCATCAGTCGCCCACTACACTCCATTGAATTATAAGATTGGTGGTGCTTAACGGTATGAAAAGCGAGCGTACCTTCAGCAGCAGACTGTTTTTGGTTACTCCCTGAAGACAACGATGCAAAACTGTCAGTGACTTTTCTATTAGTATTCACGGTCGTAAGTTTAGTCTTGTGTTTATTACTATTGATATGCGTTTCAATGTCAGATATCCCTTTATGTTTGATTGATATATTACAGTCACAAATCATGCAATAAGCTTCAGTGGGTTCTCTTCCCTCTTTCATAAAAGAATATTTGGTTTTCATCACTTCAGTAAACGTGCATTGTCGTTTTCTACCACTTGAACTTGATGCCATTTTCGACACGAGAACACTCTTATCCAATATTTGACGAGTCAGTAAAAACACAAGCGTGAAGCGAACATGAGCGAGACCAACTAAAACAAACGAAACACTGACGCCTCGCGCCGCGCGCGACGCGGCACATGCAAGCGCGGGCGGGGGAGGAGCGGCACTTCCCCTTCCTCGCCCCTTCACCGCGCGCTCCGCGCGGGAGCGACAAAATTCGAGAATTCGCTGCGTTAATTCACATACAATATGCATAATGCCATTAATATTATATTTACAAGAATGTCAGGAATTTTTATCAAATGTCCGGAATTTACTCCGGAATTTCGATTTTTTAATCTGGCAACCCTACTCAGGAGGGCTTTTTATCTTTTGAACAATATCAAACTGGGAGTGAAATACACCACAACCAACACATCCAACCTGAGACAACTTTGAGGCATCCGTAAAAATGGTATGCCATCCACGCCAATTCCTGAGCAAGAGCTCTTGAAAATACTTATCAGCGTAGAGGTCCCCCTTACTGGAAGTCCAAAATTATTTCCAGCCGCGATATTATAACTAAGTAATTAATATTATAAATCGATAGTTTAGTAGACCGATACGTGGGATCTTTAAGCAATTTAAAGATTGAATAACTTTTCAAAAGAAGCGGATGTTTTTTAAAAGTCCAAAAACGGGAAGTGTAAACATATTGTTTGAGAAGTTGGAGTTTAGGAATGAGAGGGTGATTAGAGAAATTAATAGAACGGAAAAAGAATCTATTAGCTAGGAATTGACGACGAAGATGAAGAGGAGGGTCCACACACTCCACCTATACAGCGTTGATTGGAGATGATTTCATAGCACCAGTAATAATCCGGAGTGATTTGGATTGAATTAGATCAAGTTTGGTAAGATCTCGCTTACGTGCAGGTTCCAGCAAGAAGGAACCATAATCCAAGACACTACGGATAATGGCATTATATAGTAATTTAAGATTAAAAGGGTGGGCATCCCACCACACCCCAGACAAACACCGTAATATGTTAATATTCCTCTCACACTTATTTGAAATGTATTCACAATGCTGACGACCACATAGTTTACTGTCCAACCAGAGACCTAAAAATTTAACCGACTCCTTTACTGGAATTCTGCACTCACTAATAGAGATATTTAAATCAGGAGGATTTCTTTTACGAGAAAACAGAACGATATTACTCTTTGTAGGAGATAAATCTAGACCATTGTTTTGAAGCCAGTCATTTAAACATTCAAGGGAATGGGAAATACACTTACTAGCCTAATCAATTTTGAGATGAGAGCTGTAGACAAGTATGTCATCAGCGTATTGAAGGATACGACTTAGTCCAACAGAGGATTCCAGATCATACGTGTATACATTATATAGAAGTGGACTTAGAACAGAGCCCTGCAGTAAGCCCCGCCAAATGACCCTATTAGAAGTAATAGAAGAATCACTGCAGCGGAGATATACATATCTCTCTGAAAGAAGATTCATAATAAAATTGCCTAATTTAGCTGGAATTCTCAATCGATTTTGTTTATTTTTAAGAAGGGGAACTTGAACACTATCATAGGCTGCGGAAATATCTAGGAAAGCAGCTACAATAGATTCATTGCGCGTAAATGAAAGTCGTATGTCAGTCGTAAAAATGGCAAGGCTGTCCATAGTGCTCTTGCCTTTTCTAAAGCCGTATTGAGACTTAACGAGTAATTCATTGCTCTCAAAAAACAAACAATCACAAACACAAGGCGGTTCTTAATCAAATGCTCCGCAATTTTAGTAAGAGTAAGGGTCCAACGGATCTTTATTAGGTTTCAGAATAGGAATAATATATTGAGAAGAAACTGGACTAAAACTTCCAAGAAACTGGAACAAATCCGGTTGCAAAAATTGTGTTAACCAAAGTTAAATAATAGTTCTGAAGGCGGACATTAGCTTTAGAAACAAAGGAATATGGTATGCCGTCAATACCCGGAGCAGAATCTTTAACGGATTTTAAAATGTTTTCCAACTCATTAAGTGTAAACGGTTGATCGAGGGGATCATTAGAAAAGGGATTAGAAAGAGATGGTAATTCTGAATGATGGGGACAATAATGAGGGGCCAATCTGTCTATAAATGCATCAGCCCAAACTTGGGAAGGGCAACAACTACGATAAGGAACACATTGAGACCGACGATACCTATGTATTTTCTTCCAGATAAGAGATGAAGGAGTATTGGGGCCTATGCTGGAGCAAAATGACTTCCAACCATTACGTTTTTTATCATGAAAGAGACGCTTGGATTTTGCAATAATTTTATTCAATTCAATAAAATTATCACGGGTTATAGACAGACAAAAGATAGCTTCTGCATCATTGCGAGATCTAACGGCTTCAGAGCAATCCTTATCCCACCATGGAGGAGAAGGAACTTTGTCTGGATGAAATTTCTTAACCGGGAAAGTCAAATCAGCACATTCTACTAGAGATCGTACTAACATCTCAGAACAGGTAATAATGTTAGAGGAATTTATAAGAGGTAAAGTTAAGGCTTTGGAATCAGTACGATCATTGAACACATCCCAGATCGAACTGTTATTGTCAATTATATATTTAAGAAGGGGAGAATTAATTGAAGCAGGACGGGAATGTTTTTGCAATGTTTCTTGTTGTTGTTTCTTGTGGGGTTTTCTCAAGTCGCAGGTCTATGCAAATAATCCGCAATCAACCGTTGCCCTGAAAGTCAACATAACGCAGGCCATTGCTCAGATTCAGCCGGATCTATGCAGTAGAGTAGGTACCTAATTGAAAATGGGACCTCTCGGATCCTTGTCACCGTTCGAAGCTGCGGTGGACATTTAAACGATGTCATGTTCCATAAATAATGGCGTAAATGGGCCTTTCAAATAAAAAAAAAAATTTCTTTAATATCTCACATATGTACAGCTTGTTTTATTTAATTTCAACATTGACCCGTCCTTGTTGAATGACCCGTTATAATGTGATTTTACCTACCTACATATTTCTTTAATATAACCTTTGCATCAAGTAGGTATATAAATACTGTTGGCTTTGTGTATATATAAATGCGTGGTTTGTTTATAGATAAAACAACCATTTCATTTACATTTTCTGTACCTATATTTCTTACAAATAGTTGGTGGTCCATGCCAAGACGGACTTTTGTGGAAATGGCTCTCATCACTAAAATGTTATAACCACTGATCTATAAGATATACAAGCTGCTCTCCGCGGTTTCACCAGCGCAGTGATGATTGAGGATGATGACGATGAATCAAATATAGCCTAAGTTACTCAGGGTGAATGTAGCTTTCCAACAGTGAAATCATTTTTGAAATTGGCACAGTAGTTTTTGAGTTTATTTGTTACAAACATACATACACACAAATACAATTTTTTTCTCTTTATAATATTAGTGTAGATGTCTAAGTTAAACCAACTGCAATCAGCTGCACCTGGCCATGCCCTCTGTTGATTTGCTCATAGTTGGTTAATTTTAGGTGTAGAGTAAAGCACAACAAGAATGATAAGAATAACAAACGCTTTTCAGTTCCTTATCAGGTTGTAACTCAAAAACCACTGGACCGAATTTGATGAAATTTAAATGGGACCTCCACGGAAGTCGTTTTTGTTTAAACAAAAAAAAATTTGCTTCGCCTTGAGAATCCCTTTCCTTTTTTTTGAAATCTGGAAATACTGATATAAGCTTGGTATATTTCATGATTTGCAAATCTTTAATTCACTAACAATTTTATTATTGTATTCTTAAATATCTATATTTAATATCTCTTCACTTATTACTTCATCAGTCGAACGACCCAGACACAATAGAAATTTCATTGTTATGATTATTAATTGACAATCAACTGGTGAGGGGTTAACTTTACTTACTCAATAGGTAGGTACTTAATCATATAAAGTGGAAAGATTTGTTTGTTTGAATTGAATATACTACGAAAATACTGTAGTGATTTTAAAAATTCTTTCAACTTTAGTATCATACATTATCCCAGATGAACATAGGCTACATAGTTATATATTTTGATTCATCATCATGCATCACCACGCGGGTGAAACCGCGGAGCGCAGCTGGTTCTGTATAAACTACAGAATGTCGTACGAGGTATATTATACTAATCAAGGAGAACCTGTGTGAATTTGCTGGCTGAATATATTTTAGTAAACAGTATCAACATAATTAGACTGCCCTTTTTTATTAGAGGCCCAGAGCCGGGTGGAAAAAAGCCGACTTATATAAAAATCAGTTATAAAAAAAATTAAAAAATTAGACAAGCTTAGGCTTTTGTATTATGTATGCGTGTATACCTTGAGCATTCACGCTCACTAAAAAGCTTCTTCTCGCGGCGGCGTCGTGTGGCGGGTCGTCCTCTTCCCTCAAATATGGTTGAGGAGGGCGATGGCTGGGACACGTGTCAAGCTCGTGAACGGGCGCTGCTTGCGGGAGCCGGTATGCTCTCGGTATGTACGATATTTTGAAATTAGTTAAAAGTCTATTTGTGTACCAAAAAAAGTGTATTATGTAAGTTTAGTTAAGAAAAAAAATGTACTCCTGTATTCCGTTACTAATTATTAAAAAAAAATATAAGTTTAAAATATAAATGTAAACAATGCCACGGACCCATTGAGTCTGTGAACAAAAGCAATAATAAAAAAAACATAATTAGACTTTGAAAACTATCGTGAGTATCACACATTATACTAACTAATATAAAGATACCGGCTTCACTCACTTGAATAAGAACATCTTACACATTCAAAACGGCGTCGGACTTAAACCGACATAATATAAAATACCAAGTGAGTGAAGCCGGTATCTTTATTTTATTTTAACAATTTTCGGGTAATTAACGGCTAGCTATAATTATAAACACAGAACAGGTTGTACAACTGAAGGCCAGGGTTAAACTATAGTCGCCCGGTACCTGCGGGGAGGGGGGAGGGGGGGCGGAGGGGGGGGGGGAGGGGGAGGGGGTGAAGCCCCCCCTGCATCCCCCCCCCGCCGGAGGCCTTTAGTTTTTGAGTAATAATTTTTTTAGTACTTAACCTCACTTTCGGCTATATCAGTATTTTTTACCTATTTTTTGTTTCACACCTAATCTATTCCTTGGTCCTTGGTCCTTGGTCAGCGGGCTGTTTTCCGCACCCATGCCGTCTCGATGCGGCACTTTGTGCGTGATGTCGGGTGGTGCGCGTTAGTCCAGCCACCCGATGTCGTCGAAGAAGGCCAGCAGCTCGCTGATGCCGGTGCAGGCCTCCTTGACGGTCCTCGGTGTTCCAAGGTGTTCTGCCCGTTGTGACGCCACGCTACTGCACTCCAGGATGACGTGCGCGGCCGTTTCGTCTGCCTCCAGGCACCCTCGGCACAGGGGGCTGTCTGTAACACCTAACATAAACAGGTGTTTGTTTAGTGAGCAGTGTCCCGTGACAAGACCGACCATTCGTCGTAGTTTGTCGCGTTTCAGATTGCGGAGTTGTCTAGAGTACTTCGGGTTGAGCTTCGGGAACGCCTCTTTAGACTGTCTGCAATCTGTGATACTTGCCCAGTAGTCTTGATGTTTTCTTTTGGTTGTGTCACGTATCCATGCTCGGATTTGGCTGAATGGTAACGGGATCATTGGTTCCGGTCCTTTTGGACATAAGTTGGAACCTCTCCTTGCTAACTCGTCTGCCGCATCGTTGCCTCTGGATCCGCTGTGTCCCTTTATCCATTGGAGTGTGACATGGTTGGTTTTACTTACTTGCTCCAGTAGATTGTGACACTGTTTGATTAGCCCTGATGAGTGATCGTACCGTTGTAGGGCTCTTAATACTGCAGCGCTGTCGGAGAGTATTCTGATATTAAAGTCAGTTACCTTCCTCCTTAGTGCTGCTGTTGCCGCTTGGATCATCCCCACACATTCCACCTGGAAGATGGAGCTATACTTACCCAAGCCTGTAGTTATATGAATGTTCAGATCATCCGAGAACGTACTCGCGCCGGTGCCAGTTGTAGTTTTAGAGCCATCTGTGTATATTCTTACTTCCTTAAGCCCTGAGCTATCACTAGGCTCCTCGTGTAACTGTATCTTATAGCTTTTAGTGAAGAAGTATTCTTTGTGCTGTTTGTCGTATATTGATTGCATGATTGGATTGCCTGTCGCTATTTCGTCTAAGATGGTTGTGTGACGGGACAGACTATCCTTTTCCCAGAGATGTAAAGCCTTTAGTCTGAACGCGGATGCTGCGGCTTCTTGCTGGATGTGTAGGTGCAACGGTGTGATTCCTAAAAGAGCCTCCATTGCTGTTGTAGGAGTCGTTTTTATGCATCCCGTTGCAGCCACGCATGCCAGCCTCTGGAATTTTTTCAGTTTTACGATGGTTGTGCTCTGTGTCGTTCTGGGCCACCACACAAGAGCCCCATATGATAGACAGGGTATGATTACGGTATTGTATAACCACATGGTTATTTTTGGGTTGAGCCCCCATGTTTTACCGATCATCCGTTTGCATTGCCAAAAAGAAATGCTGGCTTTTGTTATTTTGTTATCTAAGTGCTTGGCCCAGTTAAGTTTGTTGTCCAATGTTATTCCCAGATATTTTACATCTTCGGACAATTTCAGCTGCGTTTTGAACAGGCTCGGTAAAGTGTAATTGCCGAGCTTTATCTTGTTTGTGAACATCACAAGTTCTGTTTTGTTAGGATTCACTGATAGTTCATTATCTATGCACCATTTTTCGACAACCTTTAGTGCGTTATTCATAAGATCACAGGCCACACTCGCGAAGTGGCCAGGTATGAGAATCGCAAGGTCGTCAGCATAGCCTACCGTGAAGTACCGTTGTGCGTTGAGTTTGGACCTAATCTATTAAGGCGGTTCGCTTCTGGCACTTCGCCGGCCGCTGCCGCGGCACGCTCGCTTCGCTCGCTCGGCTCGTGCGTTGTTTGTCATGTTCTAACCTAACCTAACCTATTTTTTGTTTCACACCTAACTTATTAAGGCGGTTCGCTTCTGGCACTTCGCCGGCCGCTGCCGCGGCACGCTCGCTACGCTCGCTCGGCTCGTGCGTTGTTTGTCATGTTCTAACCTAACCTATTTTTTGTTTCACACCTAACTTATTAAGGCGGTTCGCTTCTGGCACTTCGCCGGCCGCTGCCGCGGCACGCTCGCTTCGCTCGCTCGGCTCGTGCGTTGTTTGTCATGTTCTAACCTAACCTAACCTATTTTTTGTTTCACACCTAATCTATCAAGGCGGTTCACTTAACATTGTATTATATAACAACAATAACATATCCAGTCCGTCTCAGAGTTATGTTGATAGATGAGAAAAACTTAATGTTAAAGGGCTAGGAGAGACAATGCTAGATGCTAGAGGGCTAGATTAAACAAACATTTTAATACATTACTTGTTTATTTCATAAACATGTTTAATTGCTTTCATTAAATGTACAAAAGAGTCTCTTTTATATTTATACACGTCTCTTCGCCACAAATATTCAACAATTATATCACTAAAGTTTTCTGGGTTGTTATAATTTTGTTTTTTGAAAAACCTCTTCACTGCTCGCCACTGGGATTCTATTCTTTGGGTGTGGATTCCATCTTTACCCACAAATGGGTTCTCTGGGTCTGAATGATTCACTTTTTTGTGTATGTATCCATATTCAGACAGACAATCGTATGCCCGCCAACAATCGGTGTGGATTGTTGTTCCAGGTAAAACATGCTTTTGAATTAAAGGTATGAGAGTATCAGCATCTCTTTTATTGTCCGGGCATACTTCCAATCTTAAGTCTTCAGACCCATCTTCTATTAATCCCAGCACCCAGTGGCCTTCAATGTGACGTCCTTTGTTATATTTCCTTTTTCCAAATTTACTTTCGTCTATTTGCACTATTTTCCCACAGCCTCCAATTTTACCGCTGTAAAGATTTTGTTTTTCCAAATAAAATATCACAACTACTTCTCTGCAGTAATTAAACCAATCGGCTATAGTATTTGGGCTTAAACATTGCTTCCTTTCTTTTTTATAAGGGTCTTCGTGAATTGTTTGGTCGTAGGTCCATCCTTGTGAGTATGCATATATAAGATAGTAAACATGCATTATGTCGATAGCAATATTTTCGAAAAATGTGCCAATTCTGCGAGAGATCTTGGCACCGCTGCCCGATTTAGATTTGCATGATCTTTTTGAGCACACAAATGTACCAAAACTTGTGCATCCGCATGAGTATGACACTTTCATGGATGTCCTGTGGGTTCGACACCGTTTCTCAGTTGGTATGAGACCTTGGTCTTCACTATATTTGATGCATTGGTCTTTAGTGCCCAATTTTCGCACAACGTCAGTTAAATTCCAATGATCAATCACTTCAGTGACGCAAAGTTTTCGTTTGGTTATAAGCTCGTTGTCGTCGTCGTCATTACTCGAAGAAGGTCCGGCGACAGGTTCAATGGGCAGATCAGGAGCCGAAGAAGGTCCGGCTACAGGCTCGACGGGCAGATCAGGAGCCGAAGAAGGTCCGGCAACAGGTTCGACGGGCAGATCAGGAGCCGAAACCGCGTCCGCTTCGGGTATTGTACTGTAATACTCCATTACAGCCAAGTGCAGTCCAGTTTTCAAGCCAAGTTCAAGTCGTAGAGCAATCCAAACAAATCCGGTAAGCAAGCCAAGTTTCAAGTCGTCGCGCAATCGAAGGAAGTCCAGGGAAAAAGCCAAAGTCGTAATAAAAATCGAAAAACAAGAGAGCACACATTCACGAAACTACGAGAGAAACGGAATGAATGGATGACAGTCCATCTGTCAGTAAGACAAAATGGCGCCTTTTTTTTTTCTTACGTTTAACGATAACGATACGTTTCGTTTAACTCAGTTTGACAACTTAATTTGACAACTTAATATTGTACCATTTTCTCAACATTGCGTTCCATTTCACTTTTTTTTATCAAATTTTAATTTAATCATAATTAATTTAAACTACGTTTCCGGCAAAAAAAATTGCTGGAAGGGCTTCAGGTGGACCCCAATGATACCCCTAAACTCGCACCTTCATCAAAATCAGGTACCGGACGGCTATAGCCAACCCCACGTTGATCTCAGACCAAATAAAAAATGCCCCCCCACTAACTTTACTCTAATGGTACAAACTCACTAGGTACACGTCTTCCTACAACGATGGTACGAAAATTAATGATCTCGATTTCTCTCCGACTGTCTCGCATGTCAGCTCAGTAGGCTCCCCCCAACTCCCTTCACATCACTCCACTCGACCAATCGGACGTTTTTTCCACTACGAACAGGTTTTGCTCTAAATCTGCGTGGCGCTGCTATCGCACTACACGGTCTTTGTCAAATCCAACAGAAACTGTTTAATTATTTACTATCCATGCCACCGATCTAAAGTAATTCTAAAATAATTATATTCATTAATAATGTTTTCTACAATTTGTTCATACTCGGTCGGGAATATCTTATTTCAGCACTTACAGCCTCAGACGTTGATGGACAACTGCTACTTAAGTAATAGGTAAATATCATGCATTATATAGTCTAAATGACAAAATGTATACATTTGAAATAATTTAACATTCGAAAAATTTATCACTAAGTGAGCGTTTCAACATTGTGGAAGTAGTAGAAAAAATATCTAGGTAAGTCATATTCACTAGACAATTTGTTGAAACATCTGCACGACCGAATCAAGAACGTATTCTGCCTATAATTCGTTTTCGCCAATAGTATGTATATCTAGAAGTTTAGGATGTCTGTTGGTTCTCAAGTTAGCATTCAAATTAGTGCACAGTCCCAACTTTCCAAGCAATTCTGAGCAGTCAACTGAGCCATTTGCAATGCCAAATAGATAAGAGAGATCGGCTATGATCCTCCGTACCTGTAGTGGTAAAAAATTAAACTTGCGACATCGAACATGGTAATCGGATAGGTAGATCTTTGCACGGAATTCTCTTTTCTGAATGCTTTCTAAGCGAGATATATAGGTATCGTAGCAGGGATTCTATACTTGAGAAGCGTATTCAAGATGACTTCGCACATAGGCACAGTATAGGATTTTGAATGTTTTTACACAGGAAAATTCTGAGGACATTCATCAGCGCCCTAGACGCTTTCTTTACTACATTTCTTTATATTATAATAGTATAGTATCAACATAATCATATGCACCAGGTTTTATGTGAAAATTGTCCCATGTCCTTACACATTTCTGTACCAAGTTTCATTAAAATCAGTCCAGGTGCTTTATACTCGTACAAGTAAGGACACAGACAACTATTTTAATTTCTAAGGATTTCTTTTACTTATTATTTCTTTTACATTTGTTGTTGATGCACATTTACAATCTATCACACATGACATATAATATATGTATAATAATATAATATGGAACAACATCCACACAAAGGTCTTCCAGGTCCCAAATAAAGCAGAGCCTGTACTATGGTAACCTGATGACTGATATTACATACTTATATACATATAAACACCCAGACACAGATCAAACACACATTCATGCACACCAATGTTGGACCTGTCCGGGGATCCAACCAGCGGCTCGGAAGGCAGGGGTGCTACGAACTGCGCGAACACACACATAATTTACTTTTTCCTGTGTTCTTATCTCCTTATGTACTCTTACATTTGCCATTAATGTTTATTTACAATATTATCTTATTCTATATACATGGGGGTGATAAGTTTTGCACAGATCTCTCTTGGGTGCATTCCCTGCCAACCTTTACCCAGGCCATCCCAACTCAAGTGGTATGTAGGCTTAAGTAAGTGATTATTATTATTATTATTATTATTATTATATTATATTATTATATTATCTTATTCACTCTCTTTAAGTCGAGAGTGAATCGGTATTATTATTATCTTATTATATTATTATTGTTATATTATTATTATATTATTATTATTATCTTCTAGGTAAGCGCGCTCCATCGTAGATCACAACTACGCTTAACATCAGGTGAGTTGTGGTCAAGCGCTAACCTATTGTACATAAAAAAAAAAAAAAAATGTAGGCCAATGATGGTCTAGAAGTATACTGGTATTCAAGTAGTCCGGTTGTGTTCTGAATAGTTTCCATAGCCATGCACTCCAACATTAAGTGCCTCACAGTCTCGTCCTCCTGCAAACTGGACTGTCCGTTGCTCCAGTTTTGTGCAGATGATAGTTTAGGTCACCTTTGATAAGGCCTACTAATATGTGCAAGTTCTTTCGTTGCTTTGTAAGTTTATGTAAATTCTTTGTTGTATTTCTGTTCCAAGGTTGGAAACATAGATTTTGTATGTTTGTAGTCCTTATTTTTATCTTACATAATCTGTTGTTCTTTTTCTGTGTAGCGACAAAGTAGGTTACATAATTCCATTGCCCTGGCTAGCAGAGAGCATTTCTCCACTTAGCTGTTTCTTTGTTGCATTTTTAGCAGGGACATCTCCTTTTGTACTTGACTTACTTTACGTCCATCCAAAGTCCTCTTGCAGTATCCATTGTAAATCCTAGTAGTTCTCTTTCTTCAGAGATTGTGGTACCCACCTCTACTTTGTGTGAAATAGAGTTTGCTGCTAACATAGGCCCCTAGCCTCATAGTACATTTATACACATACATAATATATTACAAAGCTTCATTATTTCCTTTTGCATGTATATTAATAGGAATAGAATATAATAATAATTCTGTACATTTGTGGTTGACACACATTTATAATCTATCACACATAATACAGATAAATGGTTTTGTCCCACAGCACATTCATTTTTTTATTGGTATGCAGGTATATATGTATCTACTTCATATATAAATACATTTTATTGATCATTTATTTTTCTTCCTCCTTGCCAGTGTTTTCTTGTATAATTGAATTACATGTATTCATTGATATAGCATCACTCATATTAAAATTACATGGTTCGTCTGCTGTCATATGTATTTTTTTTATGTGTCTCTTTAAAGTACTTGCGTCTACAGATTTATATTCACACATCATACATGTGTATGGTCTCTCTCCTGTATGTCTTTTCATATGCCTTGCTAAATTACCTCCGTCTATACATTTATAATCACACAAATTGCAACTAAACGGTTTCTCTCCCGTGTGTGTTTTGTAATGTTTACTCAAATAGTCAGATGACACACATTTATACTCGCATAAATTGCATTTAAATGGTTTTTCTCCTGTGTGTTTTCTCATTATATGAAGTTTTAGTTTATCTGCATTTATACACTTGTAGTGACATATTTTACATTGAAACGGTTTCTCTCCAGTGTGTGTTCTAATATGTTGTCGGTACTGCCCATCAGAGACACATCTATACTCGCACTCGTTGCATTTGTAAGGTTTCTCTCCGTTGTGTCTTCTCATATGGAGTTTCAAATTATCCGGTTGTGCACACTTGTAATCACACATTTTACACACATAAGGTTTTTCTCCCGTATGTGTTCTAATATGTTGTTTAAAATGAGACGCAGATACACATTTATAATCGCACTCATCGCATTTGTATGGTTTCTCTCCAGTGTGTTTTCTCATAATATGTTGTTTCAAGTTATATGCTTGTGTACATCTGTAATAACAGATATTACACTCATACGGTTTCTCACCCGTGTGAGTCTTCAGATGCTGTTTTAAATAATCTTTTCGGGCAGATTTATAATTGCACATATCACAGTGATGTTTTTTTTCTTTGCTGTGTGTTTTAATAACCTGCTGTATTTTGCCATCTGGTTTAGGTTTATCATCATGCCCCTCCGAAGCATTCGTTGAATCTTTTGTATATGTTTCCATAATGTATTTTTATATTATACATATAACTTGAAGGCGGTAAGGTTAAAGGTGGTATCTCTGCAGCGCAAGCTTAACATGCCATTTTATATATTAACATTGTAATCTTGCTATAGTCTGTTTTTATTCCACTTAAACAATTTTATATGTTTATAATTTATGTCAATTTATTAGATTCAAGTATACAATATCATGTTGCTTGTCAAATATCAATGCTTAGAAAGTTAATGACCTAGGTTTGGTTTCTTAAATCTTTTGTGTTGTTTATGTGAACTTGTACTCCAAGGGCTTTTCCACATGTTCTTTAGTAGACTGTACTCCAATTCAAAAATTCATTTGTTAGCTAGAATATACAGAAGAGTGAATTCAAGCTAATTATAAAAAAGTAGCTCCTATGCTGTTCTTTTTCATTCACATTGACGGAAGGATGCTAGAGCAGGCTCTCTTGACTGATGGAGAGAGCTGAACTGTGCTGGAAGACACTCCAATAGCTGAGGAACACAAAAAAAGTTTTGTTAGTGGCTTGTTAGATATAGTATGGTTAATCTATGGGCTTGTTGGTGACAGGCTTGAAGGGCACGGTAGTAAGTTACTACGTGAATAAACCATAAAACCACCACTACAGTGTAACAATCTAATTACGTAGTAGGTACAAATGAATTTAATTGTCTGTGAATCTAATCTAAGTGTGCGTTCGTTTAGCTTTTAGGGCATTGGTTATAATTTGCTTTATTCAGAATAAAGCAAAATTAAACCCAATTCCTTTTATTATTATCCAATTTAAAATTTCCTAGTATATATTTTAGTCTATGATTAAACCAATCATAACAATGCGAATAGCTTACCGGAAGTTGCCAACTCGTGACAATTTTTTTTCGTGTTATCTTTAATTTCAGAACTTAAATCACAAATTCACAGTATTCCTTACACATTCACGATCATATCCATGTATAATTTGTATCAAAACCATGAGTTTAACCCTATTAATTCACTAAAAATTATAGCACGAAACCAAACCACAGTCCACACCAAAGAGAATTCAATACAATTGCAACAAGTATATATTTTAGTCTATGAATTGCAATACAATAGAGCTGAGACTGGTCCACACCGCAAAACGTTTGCTCAAAACACAGATGAAATGAAAATAAACATTGTTTATTTATTCCTTAGGTGCGTTCGTTTAGCTTTTAGGGCATTGGTGGCGTTGTCATTGATGGCTCTTTTGTTAAATGGTGCATAATGCTCAAAAATCAAAATCGTTATTTTAAAACCTATGCCACTTTCGCCTACACACTGCTTGCACATCCTATTCGAACGCTCAACTGAGCATTAGAAAAAAGAAAATTGACCTAAAATCGTATGATTATGCTGTCAATAAACGATCACAAACAACTATACTCCAGGCGTGGCTGAAAAATTGCACTTTTTGGTGGCAAATTACCTCTTTTATAGCTTTCCAGACGCTGAACAAAAAGAGACATGAACGACATTTTCACCCACAGATTCCTAATTCGAACTCCCCTTGTGAGCGTTTTTAGCGTTTTTTTCGCTAAAAACGCTCACAAGGGGTCTACTCGAACGCACTTCTAATATCCTAACCTCAGGCTACATAGCGGTTCCTTAGCTTCACTTTCACGCGACCTATGGAATCTTCATAGAAAAAAATATAACGTAGACTTAGACAAATCGATACACTTGAATTCGTAGTATCCCAGAGTATGTGCTGGCCTCCCAAAACCTACGTAGAGTCAGCGCCACCATTCAAGTCCGATAGACGCGGCGCTGTTAGCGCGTAACTAAATGTTGCCAGTAACTTATGATAAAATTACTCATTTTCTACTTATGCTCCAAAACTTAAAATAGGAATTGTAAAATGATAGTAAAATATTAGTTCTACCCATGAAGTTATATCAGACAATAGCCTAACGAACTATTTAAACGATAAAATAAAACAAATGTTCTGTATCTATTTATTTTTCATTTATTTTTACAATAATTGTGATCTACTTCACATAATGGTTTTATACCAGTCATATCGCAATCGCTGTCACTCGTGTCAATTAAGCCACTATCATGATCCGATTCAGTGTCGCTATCATTTTCTGTACAAATTATAAACCTTTCCATTTCCACATCGATGAGTCCGTCATTTTTGAAGTACTCATCTTCAACCTTCTTGACATGATTGCACTGAATGTGCCAGTCGTCTTCTGTGATGTTTGCAAAAGCAGCTTCAGTCAGTTCAACTATTTGTTTGGGATCGTGAGGAACATTTTTCTCGGCAACGCGTCTTTTGACAAGACTCCAAATTTTTTTTCTATTGGATTTAAGGCACAATGATACGGAGGTAACTTTACAACTTCATGGTTGTGTTGCCTCAGCAACTCATCAACTGCGTAAACTGGTGGCTCCTTGTTTTTTTTTATAGTGTCATATAACACTGCTTTGGTCCAGCTGTCTTCAAAGAAAATATTTTTTCTCGTAGCCATATTTGCATCTCTGATTTAAGGTTTGACATGGTTGGAGCTTTGTTGATCTGCGTGCAGTGGTAGGGTGCGTTGTCCATAACTACCAAAGAATTTTCAGGTAAATTAGGTACTACCTTTTCAGTCATCCACTTTAAAAAATTTGAGGCATTCATGTCATCGTGATAGTCAGCAGATTGCGATTGTGACCTAAAAATCAACAAAGCATTTGGCACGAATCCATTTTCTGATCCAGCATGAGCTATAATGAAGCGTTTCCCCGGTGAATCTGATATCAGCAAACCATCATCATCTGCGCTTTGCCAACAACTCTTCGCATGATAGGTAGGGTGAATATATGTTTCATCTAAATATACTACAGGTCTCTTGTCTACTAATCTATTTTTCTCAATCTTTCAATATAGCCCGCCATGCTGTAATATCATAACGTTCCATCAACACTTTGCGTTTTGACTGACAGCGTTTGAAGCGAAATCCTAACTTTTTTAATATTCTTCGCATTGTTGTATTGCTTCCTTGAAAGTTTATATCTTCTTTAAGTTCCATAACTAGCTTGTTTACCGTTTGCAATTCTTTTTTAACCACATATGGATTTTATGGCGTATCGCACAGAGGTCGAAATCGTCCAAATTAATCTTTTTCGGTTGCGGTCGGCTTTTCCCGGGGGTAACTATTTTCTTCGATGTGCTTGCCGCTACTTGTCTTTCTTTAGTTATTCGAGACACTGTCTTTACGGAAACGCTTGAAATAAATAAAACATCAAGGTAAGTTTTGGTATATTTTCAATCACAATTAAGCATAAGAAAAAAACACTGAAGATATCGTGAATCAGACAAGGTTACATTAAATTATATCGTTTTCATCAATTAGGCTAAAACAAGCAGCTATAGCATCCCTAATATTTACCTGTCATGGCGGCGACTCTCATCTGCACATTATTTAGCGGGATTAAAATGTCTTTTTTCTTCTTTTCTAATTCACAAAATTCTTTCACTAGAATTAGTTCACGAGCTGCACTTTTCACTACTTTTCGCTGCATTTGCACGGATATTTCAACAAAAAACATTTTTTTTCCGTAAGACTTCAGTGGTGGCGCGGACTCTATAACAACTACTAGAATTAAGAAGTTTTGTTAATGGATTGCAGGTTTTCTACGAAAGTGAAAAAGCACAAATCCAGTCAAGGGTGATGAAATTTAATGAAAGTTTTTTCCATGATGATTAGTTTTATGTCGGTCTACGCCCATGGTACACCTACCTAGTTCACCTGGGTGTACCAAGCGCAATTATTTCTCCCCGTAGTTCACCTCAAGATAACTAGGTGTACCAGGGGCTTTGCTTTTTTCCCGTGGTTCACCCTAGTGCACCTGGCTGGACCGGGGTAATAAGTTCTTCCCGTCGTCTACCTGTGTTGGAAACAAACACACTAATAATTCAATTAAACTATTTCTCTTTAGTACAAATCCAGTCAAATCTAATGACAGTTTTTTTTTCATGGTGATTGATTTTATATTTGTATATACACTGTACGTTATAGTAGTTACTAATCGATTTACTGGTTGACTGCAATATGAACAAAGTATTTAAATTTACTCATATAATACTATTACAGCAATTGTGTTTGAGCATGTAAATTATTGTATGGCAGTTTTGACATGTTACATGTTGCTTATTATTATGTTCTAGATTATGTTTTGACTTATTTTTTTCTTTTCAAAATCAATTGTCATTATAATATTCACAATAGATCTTTTTAGATTCATTATTTAAAAATATAGATTTAGAATATAAAACATTAACACAGTTCAATCGTTTTGTACGTAATTCGTTTTGTTACGTTCATTGAAAAATCTTATTTAGTCAATCGTAACAGATTCAAAATACTTTTTGGCGGAAAGTTGTAATTGAAAATTTACCGAGATGATTATCAGAAGTTTTACGAGCAAGAATGGTAACTTTGGGGGAAGAAGGATACACCACGAGAGAAATAGCACGCAGAGTTGCTATATCCCAGTCCTGTGTCGTGACCACGTTGCAGAGGTACCACGGGATAAGGTAATTTTGCTGACTGACCCCGCAGAGGTCGCCTAACTGATTTGCCTGCTGCCCAAAAGCGCTATATTAGTTTGCTGGCAGCCCGTGACCCAACAATCAACGCTACTAAAATAAAAGCAGAAGTTCGGGCCGTCTCTGGACTTGAAATTAGCACTTAGGTCATTCGAAATTGGTTGCACCAGGCTGGATTATGAGCAATGAAGTATAATCAAGATAACCGACGTGTCCGTGTCTGGAGAAGACCAGGAGATTCAAGAATGGGACAGGTTACACTTAGAAAAGCTTGATAACTTGATTCTCAGCATGCCCAGGAGGAATACCGCATGTATTCTAGCCAGGGAAACAGTTATAATACATTGAATATAAAGCTTTTATGTACCTATGTATTAATAAATTGTTGATAAACTTCAATTTATAAAATTATATCAGGCTATCAGCTTATGCAAGTGATCACACACTTTTTTTGGCGTTTATTCATATTCATATTCATATTCATATCATTTATTGCATCATACATGTAACGGGGATCTTAAATATTACAATACTGAGTCATATATGTACCCAATTCAGGGCATTGCAATATGAGTAGAAGCGGACCGATATATTGTTACATTTTTCGTCAAAATTTATCCTTAAAAAATTCGTCTAGACTATAATAACTTCTAGTGAGTAATAGAGTTCTAAGTTTAATTTCAAATATTTGGTCTTTATCTTGGGCTTTTATCGTATCCGGAATTTTATTATAAATTTTTACGGCCATGGTGTTTGGGCCAGAACTGTGTATTTTTAATCTTGAAGAGGGTAGTATTAAATTATATTTATATCTAGTTTCGTAACGTCGCGGTTGGTCAATTTTTTTGCCGAAAAATACAGGGTATTTTCTGACGAATTTGCAAATCTCTAAAATGTAAATTGATGTTAATGTCAGTATTTTAAGTTTGAAGAAATGAGGTTTGCAGCTATCTGGTTCTTTAATGTTACTTAATATACGTATACATTTTTTTTGCATAATAAAGATGTCTTGTGCGTCAACACTGTTACCCCATAGTATAACGCCGTATCGCAACCAGGCTTCTGCATAAGCATTATAAGCAGGCAGTGCTGTTTTCGCGTCTGTTACTTTTTTTAATTCTCGTAGTGCATATGTGAAGCTAGACAATTTATGTTTTATGTTTTTTATATGGCTCTTCCAATTTATATGAGTGTCAATATCTATTCCCAGTAATGTAAAAGTTTCAACGCATTTAATTTTTGTGCCATTATAGTAGAAATTTATGTCAAGAGGTTGTTTTTGACATGGCCTAAATTGCATAATTTTTGTTTTTGAAAAGTTAATTTCGAGGTTATGATCCGACAGCCATTTTACAGTAGTGTTGAAAGTGTTAGTTAGGGTCAAATTTAAATTATTATTATTTTTGCATGATGTAAGTAGTGAAATATCGTCTGCGAATAGAATGCACGTGTCGTTTTGTATTTTAGGTAAGTCATTTATATAAATTAAAAATAAAGTACACCCAAGCACGCTGCCCTGGGGGATAGAACTGTGAATTTTTTTAATATCAGATTTTATTATGTCAATTTTTCCGCTTTTTATGTCATAAAATTCAACCTCAACAATTTGTTCCCGATTTTGTAGGTATGATTTAAACCAGTCATGTGCAGTTCCGCGAATTCCAATACCATACAGTTTATTTAATAAGATGTCAAATTTTACCTGGTCATATGCTTTGGACATGTCAAGAAGAATACCTACGCCATAATGCTTATTATTAAGAATGTCAAGTATTTTATCTATATATTTATACACGGCAAGAGCGGTGGAGCGATCCAAATCCGTTTTGCGCGTCGTCAAATATTTTATATTTTTCACAAAAGGAATTTAAGCGCCACTGCATGGCTTTTTCGAAAACTTTTGAAGATGTCGGTAACATAGCTATTGGTCTATAATTGCTAGGTGTGTATTTAGACATTTTTTTATGGATTGGCTTAATTACAGATTTTTTAAGTTCATCAGGGAAAGTGCCATCGTTAAAGGATTGATTTATGAGTAAACAATATGGAAGAGTTAACTCTTGTGCACATTTCTTGACTAAAATGGGCGGGATTTCATCTGCCCCGCAGCTATTTTTACTTTTAAGGTTTTTTAAGATTAAGTATACTTCACGTGGTTGGACTGCGCTCAAAAACATCGAGTTCTCTGAAGGCTGGCACACAGGGCGGCCGCGCGGTTCCACCGTGTGTCCGCCACTAACTCGTTCCGAGCTCACCGAAGCGAAGTACTCGTTGAATGAGTTCGCTACCTGTATCGGATCAGATGTTAGCACATTATGGATATGCAGTGTTATATTATTTTGTGATTTTTTATACGTTTTATTAGTATTGTCTTTTATGATTTTCCACATGGACTTAGTTTTATTATGTGATTTAGTAATTTCTAATATATTTTGTGTTTTTCGAGATTTTCTAATTATTCGTTTTAATGTTTTAGTGTAATGATTATAGTATTTTGTGAGTATTGGATCTTTGTTGTATGATATTAATAATTTTAATAATCTTTTATTTTTACATGACTTTTTAATGCCATTGGTCAGCCACTTTTTTTTGGGTTTTGTGTTTAATTTGATTATTTTTTTCGGTATAAATTTGTTCAGCAATTCCTGTAATATATTAGAAAATATGTCATAGTTTTGATTAATTGTTAAGTCTTGTTTTAGTATATTCGTCCAATCGATATTATGTAATCCGTTTTTAAAATTGTTTATGTTGTTGGAATTGAATAGTCTTTTTTCTACAGTCCATGTTCTGATTTTATGTAGTTTATGTGAATGATTGAATGTCAAAATTATACCTTTATGGTCCGAGAAGCCATAGTCGTGTACTAGTACATGTTGTTTTTATTAAAATTTGCAAACACTAAATCTAAACATGTGGCCGTTGATTTAGTGACACGGGTTGGTTCATTTATGTATTGGTTAAAGTTATATTCCAGCATAATGTTTAGTAATCTAGATGAATGTTGGTTTTTATCTAAAATATTTACATTAAAATCTCCGCCAATTATTATATTTAGCGTATTATATTTTTTTAGTATTAATTCGAGTGTTTTTTGTAGTTGATTGTAGAATATATCGGTCTGTCTACAATTCCAATACATTACGATTAGCAAAAGATTACACTTTAGTAGCAGCGCTGCACTGATTTCTATTACATATTCTACGGTCATGTCCACTATGTCTTTCCTTTCTATAAAGTCTAATCCGTCTTGTAGCAATATGCACACGCCGCCTCCTTCGTAGTTCTGTCTGCAGTATGACGACGCTAACTTGTAACCATTGCAGTTAAATATTTGTAGTTTTTGTGAGGATAGCCATGTTTCCGTAATGCACAGCGCCTGAAAGTTTGGTGTTTTTGATTCGTCCAAAAAAGCTTCTAAAGTATGTTTTTTATTAAAAATACTCTGCATGTTTTGGAAGAGAATATAAATGTTAGTTTCTTGAGGGGCGAAAGGTGCGGTTTTTATGTATCTGGTGTTCTGGATACTGAGTTGTGGTTCTGCGCGGCGATACGGGTGATGTTTCGTTGTTTGAGTAATCTTGTGTATTACTGATACGAGTATATTGACTCGAACTCGGCCCAGCCGGTAATAGAGACCGCGGCTGGGATTCGGCTGCTACGACTATCTGGTCATAAAGGTCGGTTTCCTTTCCGTCTATAATAAGTTTATTGTTTCTTATTATTGCGTGGTGTCCGTTTTGTCTTGCATTTTGCAGCTGTTTCTGCAGCTCTCGCCTCTCTTTCAGGGTCTTATCATCTAAATATTTTGTTATGGTAAGTCCGGAATTATTAAAATATTGAGCATTTTCGAAGATGTATTTCGTCATATTTTTACTTAGAAGTTCTATCAGCACTGGTCGCTTTGAGGGCTTTTTTCCTATTCTAGTTCTTCTAGTTTCATCAATGAAGCCAGTGAGATCTAGGTTGAGGATGTCTCGGAAAATATTTACTATGCGATAATGTAGTTGGTTTTCAGTTTCATAGCTATTTTCTATCAGGCCATGTAGTACAAACATCTTTTTATATTCTGGTGTATTATTTTTATCGTATACGGGTGTCGATTTTATTTGTAAATGTGATATATCTTCTTGGAGTTTCTTATTTTCTGTTTGTAGTTTTTCAATGGTACAGCAAAGTGTTTTTATTTGTTTTTTTATTCCTTCCTGTTCTTCTTCTAGGTAATTTGTTTTGTTTATGAAGTGTTCGCTTAGGTTATTTGTTGTTTTAATGATTTCTTCTTGTATCGTTTGTCTAATCTCATTTAGTATTGATTTCTTATTTTCTTCTAACTTCTTGTCAAATAATTGACTAAGCGTTTCTAGGGTTATTGCGCCTTGGTTGTTTTGAGTTGGTAAAACCTGGTTTTGATTCGATAATCTTGTCTCAGAATGAGTTGTATTGTGATCTTCATTGACAGGAATTTCGTCTATTGACATCGTCGTTTCGTCAAGTATTTTTGAAAATTGCTTTCTTACTGGCGTGTTATCGTTTTTATGTCGCCTAGTAATACTCTCACAAGATGGACAGCGCCAGGTATTTTTAAGATCGAACATATTATTCATATAGAAAGCAGAACTCATGTTTAAACAAGCATAGTGGTATTCATGTTTGCAGCAAGTACACTTTAATATTTCGGTCTCATATTCTATTTCTCTATTGCAAGCTGAGCAATGCATTTTCTCTTATTAACAATCAAATATCTTAAAATAATAAATAGTAAATACCTAGTTATTTGCTTAGTTAGGAGATCTCAATGCGCCGAATCGTAGGTATCGTCGATCAGCTGATGTCGCTGCTAGCCGTCGGGGCCACAGTGGTGACTCACTCTTGCGTTGGACGTTAGTTATTTAAATTTGCCGAACGATTTCGATTATAACTTTTTGTTCACTGGACGGATTTAAATCTTTTATATGTCACTATTCTCCTTATTTAATAAGCTTCTATTTGGTGTAAAATTTATTGAGAAAATATCATTATTTCTAGTACTTTTCGGTTTTTAACTTATAGTGACGCGGACCGAGATCGTGTTCGTGAAGCGGCCCGCCCCGCACTCCGTTTATTCGAATCACTTCGATCTCCGATATCATCTCTTTATACATGTTCCTCCGAACATTTAAAGTAATTCCGCTTTTCTTTATACTTTTATGTGAGGTCAAAGTGCTCATTAAAAATAAGTTTTGTTCGGGATGTGGTAAGCAGGGTCATATTTTCCAAGGGTGCCGGGTACGCCAAAACAAAAAGTTAGATCTTGTTGGTGAAAATGAAACTGAAATTAAAAATAATATTCAGAATGTATTTGAAGCCAAGGAGGACAATTCGTAGATGTATTTTATTTATGCTAATTCTCATTTGGATATGAAAGTGCCCCCACAGTTTATAAACATTTTAGTAGAAGGGAAGCCAGTTTTGAATTAGATACAGGCTCTGCAGTAAGTAACAAGTAACGGGTGATCCATTTCGAGTATCCCTACTTTTTTAAAGAAAAAACAGAAAATTCAAATTTAATGGAGAATGTTTGTTATCATTTGAAAGAACATTCTTTGGCATTTATTTTTTGAAGATTGTATTTATCAAATGTTGGCCGTTGCTACGTCGCAGATGGTCCATCCGTTGAGCCCAATTTTCGATGACTTGTTCAAGCATTTCGACTGGTAACTGGCAAATGACACGCGTGATGTTTTCCTCCAAGGCCTGAATCGAAGCGAGTTTGTTCGCATAAACTTTAGACTTTACATATCCCCACAGGAAAAAGTCTAACGGTGTGATATCACACAATCTTGGTGGCCAATCGACCGGCCCAAAACGTGAAATTATGTGCTCACCGAAATGTTCTCTCAATAAATCCATTGATTGATGCGATGTGTGGGAAGTGGCGCCGTCTTGCATAAACCAAATGTCGCCGAGATCACGTGTTTCAATTTCAGGCATCAAATAGTCGGTTATCATGGCACGATAACGGTCGCCATTGACGGTTACGTTCGCACCGGCATCATTTTTAAAGAAATATGGACCGATGATTCCACCGGCCCACAAACCACACCAAACCGTTGTTATTTCTGGATGAAGTCTTGAATCTCTTCAGGTTGCTCTTCGTCCCAAATGCAGCAATTTTGTTTGTTTACATACTTATTGAGCCAGAAATGGGCCTCATCGCTAAACAAAATTTGTCTCGAAAACGTTGGATCTTGTTGTAACTTTTCAAGAGCCCATAGAGCAAAGCGATGTCGCTTGGGAAGGTCGAGCGGCTTCAGTTATTGCACAAGCTGTATTTTGTACGCTTTCAATTTAAGATCTCGACGTAAAATGCGCCAAGTGGTTCCATACGTCAGTCCGAGTTGCTGCGAACGGCGCCGAATTGACTCTCCACGGTCTTCGTGTACACTCTCAGCTACGGTCGCTATATTTTCTTCACAGCGTGCTGGACGTGGTCTATTCGGTCGAATATTATCCAATAATGAATGCTGGGTCTCAAAATGGGTGATGGTGTTGCGAATAGTACGCTCAATAGGCTCGAGGATTATGTTGAGCGAAGTGCACGAAACACATTCCTCACAGAATTGAATTTTCGTAATAAAGTTGAACGATTTGTAAACTTTGTTCAGGTGTCTTTCCATTATGAAATGCCAAACAATACTAAACAAAAATAACATGACAGCATGACACGACTCACACGTGATCTGTCAAAAAAAGGCAATTGAAAAAACTATCTCTACTTGAATCACCCATTACAATGACAATGGGCGACCAAGTTAATTTGTTACCTTGTCGAAATATAGAAAAAACAAGAATATCATTTAAAAACTTTGACTAGAACATAATATCTAAGCCTTTAGGTATGATACTCGTAACAAATGTAAGAATCAATTGGAATAATTTAAGTAAAAAAGTTGATGTTTACATTGTCAGTTATGATAAGCCTGGAATGTTGGGAAGGAATTGGCTTAGTATATTTACAAGTGGCCATTAAAATTAAATAGAAATATATGTGACCAAAAAGTTAAAAAGACATGTAATCCTGTAGAAATCATAAAACACAAGATCATAGAAGTATTCAGGCCTGGGCAGGGTGATTTCAAGAGGGAATGTATTAGCTTGAAATTAAAGAAAGATGTCAAACCAAAATTCTTACCAGTAAGACAGGTCCCCTTTGTATTAAAAGATGCGGTTAAAAATGAAATAAAAAGGCTTTTAGACAATCAAAGAATTGAACCTGTGATGTTTAGCGAATGAGAGACTCCAGTGGTTCCTATTTAGAAGCCTGATGGGTCAGTCCGATTATGTGGGGACTAGAAAGTCACACTTAATCTGTTCGGGACGGCCTATATTCGTACATACAATACAATAATGTACATATTATTATGTGCGCAGGACGACCCACGTATGTGTACGTGTTATAATGAATAATAAGTAGATAAACTATAGTGCGAGTGCTTGAGAGACGTTAACTTCATTATAATTTATATAATTATGTGTGTTTATACTTAGTTTATAATAAGCATTGAAATTCGTAAGTACATTTTTCTTTGAAGAGCTTAACGCTTTTAATATTTAAAGATAGCTGCGTAGTTTGTACGCTCTTGTTACCGTATTTGTATCATAACTCCACTATCTTTACACATGTAACGTTAAATTATGTTTCCATAAGTCGTAGAAATAGTCAGCTAGGTTTAGACGTATAATTTGTGAATATAGGTACAGCCGTATAGCCTAGGAACTAAATAAACCTAAGCATACGTTATAAGTTATACGGATGTTGTAACTTAATTTAGGAAAATAAAGTCATTCGTTTGGTGTGTGCTTCATTTCGAGGAGTATTGAGATAGGCCATAATGAGACCTAACTTGAGGCGGCAGGCAAGTAGGTACATTGTTAGGCACTAGAAAGATATAATAAAAAAACTAGGCATTTCGTAAAACAATTAGGATCGAAAATGGTCACGCGCTAGACAGGCGCCAACCAGGATTCCGGTCAGCGCGCTCGAGTGGGACGGACGTGCGCTCAAGTGCTCCCCGAGAATATTCCGATCGGCCTAAAAGTGCTTGCGCTTTTAGTGCCGGTTACCTGTATCGTTTCGATTGAAGAGGATTCAGTGTTGGACTTCGCTAATAGTGGATTTTCTGTGTGCAGATTCGACTCAAGCCACCGCTTCGTGTACCGTTCGGCGCACGGAGGCGTTCGGCTCGGCTCGGCTCGCGTCGCGGAAGAAGCGCGCTCTTGTAAGAGCGCTTCGACACATCAATCAATCAACTATTGTTCATTGTCTAATCAAAACCGCTCTTCTCAGAGCGAACTCTAGTTTCGATTTTTAAATTTTTTCAATTTTCAATTTTCAAAGTCGAGTCAAACAAATCCACGCTTCACGTGGTCTTCTGGACGATCCTTGCGGTGTTAACGCCACCCAGTTGGGCGCGGACCCGGTGCGTCAAGCCTTTCCCTCCTGAGCGTGGGAGGGAACGGCTAAAACCGGACGGGCCTGCCTTCACCGGCCTTGGGGTCTCCCCTCGCCGACGGCAGGTATCTCCTTCCCACCCTACCCTATCCTACTCTCCTATTCTCTGGGCAAGTGTTTGGCTGGAAGCCGGGTTTTACTCGGTCTTCTCTCCTCGCCCCCGGAGCAGCTAGGGCCTCGCGTTTAGGCACACATCCCTCTGCACAATAAGACTGGCAGAGGGCACACAGTAGGGACACCTAGGCACTCACTCTCCCGCCTGTACCCAGCGGGAGTGTCACTCACCCCTCACTCGCATCTCGAGTATTCCCCTCGAGATGTCTCTACTATCTCCCTCCCCCGCTATGAGCCTCCCGCAAGGCGTTTCGCCTCAGGCGTTCGCCTCGTGGGTGTCAAATTGCTACCCGGACATGCTGTCCGAGTATCTCCAGTCCAATAGGGACTTTAAAGAGAGACCCCGCTTCACGGACTCCCAAATTCCCTCCTCCGGCTCCCTCCCTCCGAGGGCGCCCTTCGGTTCTTCGGCGTTCAAGCCGTTAGATAGCCCTCTCTCCCCCGACCCTGCGCCCTATGCGCCCCGCGCTCCCCGCGCACCTTTACCACCCCGCGATCGCTCTCCAGTCCTTCGGACTGAGTACGAACGCGCCTACGATTCGGCATCCAACTCGGAGAATGAGATGGATGTAGAGTTCTCCCGCTCCCGCGCTAACTCTGTTGGCAACATCTCCAACGACGGGTTCACTACCGTCGGAAAGAGAAAGCGCGTCCCCAAAGCCACCTCAGAGGCTCCCTCCCCGCCACCCAAAGCGGCCTGCACCGCCCCGGGAGCGAAGCCATCAGGCTCTCTCGCTCCCACCTCCCGCGACCCTCTCGCTCACTCCGATGCTCCCGCAAGCATCGCCGCGTCTCAACGCGACGTCTCCTCTCAAGGAGCGTCAGTTAGACGCGAGAAACCGCCGCCGCCTCTGTTCCTTCAGGACAAGGCGAAGTGGGACATGGTCTCACGACTATTGACGGATCGTAAGATCCAATATACTAGCGCCCGCTCAACCCAACTGGGTATCAAAGTCCAGGTGCCGACCCCAAGCGACCATAGGGCGCTCACCAGAATTTTAAAAAACGAGAGTATAAGCTTTCATACTTATGCTCTCGAGGAAGAGAAGGTACTACGCGTTGTCATACGCGGCGTACCAAAAGAGGTGCAAACCGACAGTGTCCTCGCCGACTTAAAGGCGCAAGGCTACCCCGTCCGCGAATGCCACCGGATGTACAGTGGCAAAGATCGCAGGCCCTATGACCTACTATTGGTCATCCTCAATCGCACGCCAGAGGGCAAAGCGATTTTTAATGTCAAAACGGTAGTGAACCTCTCGGGGATCACCGTTCAACCCCCATTCCGAAACCGAGCGCCTGGCCAGTGTCATAACTGCCAATTGTACGGGCATGCCGCCCGATTCTGTTTCGCCCGCCCGAGGTGCGTCAAGTGCCTAGGGGATCACGGGACAGCCCAGTGTTCTCGCACAAGGGACTCGGCAGACCCACCTAGTTGTGTCCTCTGCGGCACACAGGGACATACCGCCAACTACCGCGGTTGCCCTAAGGCACCCCGCGTATCAAGTGGGCCGGCTAGGAGGCCTATTCCCCTCCTCGCCCGGTCACTACCCGCTCACAAGGAAACGGCCCTAAGCCTAACCTTACACCCGCACCGCAGGCAACACCTGTTGTTCCCGCGCCCGCGCCCGCGCGCAACGCTTGGTCCAAGCCCTTGAGCATGGTACAAGCAAGCGCCCCCCTCACCCCCGCCCGCCCGCAGGCCTCTGCCAGCGCGCCGGCTCCTAAGCCCAAACCGCCGCTCTCTAGGCCTCCAATGGCTGGGCTCATGGACGCCCCAGGTCAATCTGACCTGGCGACCGACATAGCCCTTGTCATGGACTACGCGATGGTCATAGACGTGGACGAAGTACGTGCATTCGCGCACAAACTTCGTACTGCCACAAACGACCAAGACCGTTTGCGAGCCACGCTCACACACGCGGGTTTAATCAGCGCAGTGAGGCGCTACGCCCTCCCCAGCGTTTCTTAGGTATCATCCAATATGGATAGTACACCGAAACGAATTAAGCCCCACTCAGTCACCGTAGCGACTTTCAACGCTGACGGCCTCTCTAGTCAAAAGGACGAAGTTCACGAATTTTGTAAGACCCATCAGGTCGATATCCTATGCGTGCAGGAGACCTTTCTGAAACCAGGTACAGCGAACCCTAGGTTTGCAAATTACCGTTTGGTTCGTAATGATAGAGTGGCCACCCCAAAAGGTGGCACTCTCATCTATTACAAAAGAGCTCTGCACTGTATCCCAATTGTTACTCCACCACTTAGAATACTAGAAGCCTCTGTTTGCTTTCTAGCGATGTCAGGTCATCAACCTGTCATCATAGCCTCATGTTACCTCCCCTCTGGTAAAGAACTATTACAGACAGACTTGGAAGCCCTCTTCTCTCTAGGAAGCTCCGTCCTTCTGATCGGTGACTTCAACAGTAAACATGTCATATGGAACTGTACTAGTAACAATAGTAATGGTAAAATCCTTGAAGGCTTGGTCAGCCACTTAAACTTTGATATCCTCTCCCCTCTGGAGCCCACAAGATATCCCTATGTTGACAACCAACGACCAGACATACTTGACATAGCACTTCTCAAGAACGTCACCCTCCGGTTGCGCTCTATAGAAGTGTTACACGAACTGACTTCAGATCACCGCCCTGTATTGTTGAAACTAGGCCCCGACCCGACGGACATAACCCCTATCACTAGAACGGTAGTGAACTGGAAGCAACTGGGGGAATCCCTCCAAGCTATCAGTTCACCCGCTCTCGATAGAATCCCCGATGACATACAGACAGTAGAAGACGTGTCAATTGCGATCGAGGCTCTCAGTGACCACCTCCGCACCGCAGTAGGTGAATCCTCAAAGCAGGTCCAAGTGGCGGATGGTCGCCGCTTTGAACTGCCCGAGGGTGCGAGGAGGTTACTGACAGCTAAGAACGCCGCCACTAGGGCGTATGACTCGATGCCAACCCCAGAGAACAAAGCCACCATGCGCTATTTACAGCGTGCTGTAAGGAAACGCATGAGTGAGCTGCGTGATCAAAGGTGGGACGACAAACTGTCAGAGATTGAGCCAACTCACCAGGCATACTGGCAGTTGGCTCGAACTCTGAAATCTGACGGACAACAGACAATGCCTCCACTCATTAGGCCACCTCCCCTCTCCATAGCGTTCCTTGACGAAGACAAAGCCGAGTGTTTAGCTGATAGCCTTGAGGCTCAGTGTACTCTAAATGTAGATCACGTCGACCAGAAACACCTCGATTCGGTGGAATCTGAAGTCGAACGTAAAAGCTCTATGTCCATCTCTGACCTCCCACTCCTCCCACCGGTAAAATCATCCGAGGTTGTGTCTCTGATCAAGAGCCTCAAGACCCGTAAATCCCCTGGTGCTGATGGTATCAGCAACAAGGTGATTAAACACTTCTCAGTCCCACTAGTCCATCTCTTAGTTAGCATCTTCAATGCGGCTATGAGCAACTGCTCCTTCCCAGACACTTGGAAGCATGCCATTGTCATTGGTATTCACAAACCAGGCAAACCGGCAGCCGAGCCCTCCAGCTACCGTCCCATAAGTCTCCTCAGCTCTCTGGGGAAGATTTACGAGCGGCTCATTGTGAACCGACTCTGGTCCCACGTTAGGTCCAATAACCTCCTTCCCGATGAGCAATTTGGTTTTAGAGCCAAACACTCTTGCGTCCAACAAGTGCACCGCGTAACGGAGCACATCCTAGGCGGTTTCAATAAGAAACCAAAGCCCCAAGGGACCATAGCTGTCTTCCTCGACGTAGCGAAAGCGTTCGACAAAGTCTGGCACAACGGCTTGATATTCAAGCTGTACCAACTGGGTGTGCCAGACCGTCTTGTACTCATCTTACAAGACTTTCTCAGGGATCGAACGTTTAGCTATCGCACCGAGGGAACGCTCTCCTCCCCGCATCCCATTCACGCAGGTGTCCCTCAGGGCTCTGTACTCTCACCCATTCTCTTCTCGCTGTACACCAGCGACATCCCACGATCTGAACCTAATGTTCAGATCGCTCAGTTTGCGGATGATACTGCAATCTACTCTACTGGCTGGTTCAAGGTCAGGCAGAGATGCGCCATCCAACGAGCCATCACCGTAATCGGTGCATGGTTTCGTAAATGGCGCATTGCAGTAAATCCTAGCAAAAGTGCAGCAGTGTACTTCACTGAGACCCGGCGGAATCTCATGCCGTCACCCATAGTCCTATTCGGCGAACCCATCCCTTGGGCTAAATCTGCCAAATACCTGGGCGTCACCCTTGATTGCCAACTCACTTTCGCGAAACACATCCAGATTGTTCGCAATAGGGCGGCCTTCATTATGGGTCGTCTTAATCCGCTCATAGGCAAAAACAGTAAAATGTCTCTTAGAAATAAGACGACTCTTTACAAACTTTGCATCCGCCCAATCATTACTTACGCATCTGTAGCGTTCGCCCATGCTCAGAAACACGACCTCCACAAACTTCAAGTGATTCAGAATCGCTTTATGCGCAGGGCAGTGGGCGCTCCGTGGTACTTGCGGAACGCCGAACTGCACTGCGATTTCACCCTCCCCTCTATTACGCAGTATATAAAAGACTGCTCCCGCCGCCACTTCGACAAAGCTCCCCACCACTCGAATCCCCTCGTGGTCGAAGCGGCGAACTACTCCACTGACATAACCGATCCCCACTTTCTTCCCCCCCGTCGCCGTCCAAGGCATATTTTGGGTGACCCGGACGACCCCATCGCAGCCGTTACTTCGGCAGCTTTAGCGTCGTCCCAAGGGAACCCCGGTAATGGTTGTAGACCCGACCAGGGCTGTGATCCCGATCGCATTGTAGGCTCCGGCCGAGATCTTCTTCGCAGCCCCAGTCGCAGTCGAGGTAATTCACACACACACGATTGTAGTCCCAGCCACGGTGCGGGTGGGAGTATACACCGCGGCCCCGGTCGCGATGTATCCTCTGGCCCAGCAAATGGCTGCGGACGAGGTAACACTGGTTTTCAATGTAGTCCCAGCCACCATGGCTGTGGGCGAGGTATTACACATTCTTATTGTAGCCCCACCCAAAGTACAGTCATGAGTGCACAACGCGACGATCCTGGTCGCGGTGTGGACCCATGTCGCGGAAATGGGGGGAGGCGAGGTACACAAGGTTATGATTTAGTGGTAAACACAGTCAAACACCGAGCTCGCCGGCGAGCTCGAGGCAAAAGTTATGTCTTGGTTAGATTCTCTCCAAATAGTCGTAGAGTTAAAATTCATAGGGCCCACTTTCAACGGTACACTTATGTACCGGGGCGATTCTCTCCTACTCCCCTCTCTCCTGGCGACGGCCCAAGCCGAGGTCCGTACCCTAGTGGTGCCCTTGAGCAAGTCGCCTACTCCTCTCCTTGCGGCGAAGCGTCTTCAACGCTCGCCTTAGGCGGTGCGCCCTCTGCGCCCGCATCTGGCTGAGTGCCATCTGCGCTCGCCAACCGTCCGGTGACGCTGTAAATGCCGGTAGAGGCAAACAGCATTAGTCCGTTCTAAAAAAAAAAAAAAAAAAAAAAACGGCAGAATTTGCACTCGATCTAGCACTCGACCTACTAACGCTAGTAAACCACTAAAAGGCCTCAAGTAGGGAAGAATCTCTCCTCGGAACACCCACGCACCAACGACGTATACTACAGTACCGCGTTTTCTTCGACTACGTTCTCGCAATCCCAGCACAACAAGGGTGGGCGGACGTTCTTACGACACGTCTATACAGTCCACTACTGCCGTATATTGTAACTCAAGAAGAGCGTCCCCCACATCGTGGTCCTTCGAAAGCCGAATGCAACGGGAATAGAAGACATCGTGGTCCTTTAAGAACCAAATTCAACGGGAATAGAAAATATCAATTTCGAAGAAAGAAGACATCATGCCGGTGACGCGTTCGTGCGGGGGAAGAAGACGGAAGATCTACGAGGAAGATCCTACTGCCAGCGTCACCACCGAAGTCAGATCGAGTGCCGAGACGACAACTACGGAGGGAGTCGCCGTGTTCTCGTCTCCATCGTCACCATTGCCACAGTCCACGCCCGCCATCAGCGCCGTGGACCGAAGAAGGCCAGCTGCCGCGGTCGGGCACGCCGCGCCGACCACTGCCGACGCCGACGCGACGTCCCGTGCCACCGCTCCAGCCCACTACGCTCCCAGCATCGCCACCACCGCGACGTCTGCAGCCCCACCTGCCGCGGGTGCACACGTCACGGAGCCGTACACCACTTATCACGGCGTGCCGCTGCTAGCCGCACCGCCCATCGTCACCATGCCCTACGGAGGGGCATACACCGCCATCACGACACCTGCCGTCGTGACTTCACTGCCTGCGCCGTCAAACGCCGCAGCGCCCGCCACCGCGTCATCGGCCCGAGCGCCTGACGCACCACAACCCATTGCCGCACAACCTGCTCCGATGTCGAACAGTCGCCGAATGGGCACGCAATCGTGCAGTCAACGCTTCACGCAAATTCTACAACTCGCCCGCGCACGTGAAGCACATGCGCGCCTTCAAGTGGAACTCACCGCAGCCCGTATCGCCGTACTAGAAGCTGAAGCCGCCATAGAAGCCGAACAAATGGAAGAAGACGCACGTACTGCATTCAGCGACGGAGAAACAGCGCAACGTGTGGACAACTGGTTGCATAATAGCGAGACGCACATACTCGCTATAGTCGATCAAGCACATCAAGATTCACCAAGGAAAAATCAGCAGCCGCTTCAGAGAGACCGAGCGCTGCCTGAAGCTACTGCATCGACACCGCCACCGCAACCACCTTCTAATGAAGATCGACGTCCACCTGCGCCACTACCAGAAGCCATCATCGTGCCTCCAGGAATTCCTGCGCCGAGGCCGAACACTGCCGTCGCTCTTCAGCCACTGTCTTCGCCGAGAGGGGATATCGCCGAACTAGCCGCCGCTATCACACTGGCGGCTAGACAGTCACAACTACAGCCATACGCATCACGTCAAGCCACGGACTTGCCATTCTTCAACGGCAACCATCAAGAGTGGCTATGTTTCAAAGCCGCATACAACGAAACCGCTCGCTTCTTCAGCGAAACAGAGAATACTTCAAGACTACGAAGAAACCTCAAAGGAAGAGCAAGAGAAGCCGTAGACAACCTCCTCGTCCAACATACTCAGCCGGAAAACATCATGCACGCCTTGGAGTCGCGCTTTGGAAGACCAGATGCTATTGCCTCAGCTGAATTGGACCGCCTGCGGAACCTCGCGAAGCCAGCTGACACACCTCGAGACATCTGCATCTTTGCCAGTCGTGTCACCAATATCGTAGCAGCACTGAAGGCTCTCAACAAGATCTACTACCTTTACAATCCCGAAATCACGAAGATGACGTCAGAGAAACTACCATCTACGCTGCGATACAGATGGTTCGACTTCGCCGCAAGCCAGCCTGGAGAAGAGCCCGACCTACTGAAGCTCGCACGTTTTCTACAGCGAGAGGCAGACCTCTGCAGCCCTTTCGCTCAGCCGGAGAACATCGTCAACGAGAAGCAACAACAGCCACAACAGAAGCGCCAACAACAGCGGACGTTCACCTCACAGGAGCGCCCAGCTGACCAATGCCTGTCGTGCGAGAATACCGGCCACTCCGTCGCTACATGCAAGCGATTCATTGACGCAACAATAAACGAGAGATGGGACATCGCCAAGAAGCTACGTCTATGTTTTCGCTGCCTACGCTTCCGTAACCAGAAACATTATTGCAAGACGAAGAAATGCACTATTGAAGACTGCAAATATTATCATCACAAGTTACTTCATCACTTGAAGACACCGCCGAACACTGAAGAAAAACAAGTAGTCACAAGTTCATGGATGAAGAAGAGGGCGCAGGCGTACTTGAAAATCGCGCCTGTACGTATCTCGGGACCGGCGGGAGAAGTGGACACCTGGGCGTTGTTGGACGACGGCTCAACTGTCACTCTACTTGAGACATCACTGGCAGAAGAGGTCGGCGCACGAGGACGCGTCGACCCTTTGAACATTGAAGCGATCGCCGACACAAAGCTATCTTCAAAGCGGTCACGTAGAGTTTCGGTCACCCTACAAGGACGGACTCATAGACGTCACCGCATCGTTGCACGTACTATAGAGGAGTTGAAGCTATCACCACAGAAGATCGAAGAAGCTGACCTGCGTTCCTGCCCACACCTTGACGACTTGACAGGGGATCTTATCACCAACAGTGCGGTGCCGAGACTCTTAATTGGGCAAGATAACTGGCACCTTCTCCTAGCCGAAGAAACGAGAAGAGGACGTAAAGACCAACCGGTAGCATCTTTGACGCCGCTCGGTTGGGTACTTCACGGAGCACATACACGCGCACTAGGACAGCGCGTCAACTTCGTATCAACTTCGTACGATCAAGAGGAACATATGGACGAACAATTGAAGCATCACTTTGCTATGGAAAACCTCATGATCCAGCCGAATACACCACGAAGCGATCCAGAATTACGAGCACTCGAGATTCTGGAGAAAAATACGAAGCACTTAGAAAACGGACACTATGAAACTGCATTACTATGGAAAGAAGATACCCCGCAAATGCCGTATAACTATGAAGCCGCCGTAAAACGACTTAACTCAATCGAGAAGAAATTGAAGAAAGACACAGTACTCGCCAAGAAGTACCATGAGCAGATGAACTCCGTAGTAGAGAAGGGCTACGCCGAGCTCGCTCCGCCAACGAAGACACTAGGAAAAACGTGGTATCTGCCTCACTTCGCCGTCATCAACCCTATGAAACCAGAGAAGACGCGGATCGTGCACGACGCCGCCGCTAAGACGAACGGGAAGAGCCTTAATGACTTCCTACTCACCGGGCCTGACCTTCTTCAATCTCTACCTGGAGTGCTGATGCGCTTTCGTCAGCACGCTATCGCCGTATCAGCCGACATCTCCGAAATGTTCATGCAAGTCAAAGTGCGCCCCGAAGACAGAGATGCACTGCGGTACTTGTGGCGCGAAAACACTGACGACTCGCCCACCGAGTATCGCATGACATCACTCATATTCGGAGCTACGTGTTCGCCATCGATCGCCATCTACGTCAAGGACAAGAACGCTCAACAGTACGCAGAGACTCTACCCGAAGCCGCATCAGCAATCGTCAGAAAACATTATGTCGATGACTACTTAGACAGTTACGAAACTGTCGAACGAGCAGTGAAAATAGCCAAGGAAGTCAAGAAAATCCATCGCAAAGGCCACTACGAGTTAAAGAAATGGACGTCCAACTCACCTGAAGCTCTACGTGAACTCGCCGATGAAACCGAAACCCCATCAACAGTCGCTATCTCCGAGAGCAGCAACGTCGAGCGCGTTCTTGGCCTTGTATGGAGGCCGAGCGCCGACGAACTCGCCTTTAACCTAGATTTAGCGCGAGTACCCGAAAAAGTACTCCAAAGCGACGCACCAACGAAGAGGGAAGCGCTTAAGATCGTTATGTCAATCTACGATCCTCTCGGTTTCGCTTCACCCGTCACAGTGCGAGCGAAACAAATATTACAAGAGCTCTGGCGCCGAGGGACAGGCTGGGACGAACGTATCGACACCGACGTCGCCGACCAATGGCAAGAATGGATGGGCCACCTACGCAATCTTCATCGCATCGCCTTACCTCGCTGCTATCTGCACTACAGCGACTGCATCTCACTTCAGCTACACACACTGGTAGATGCCAGCGAAGCCGCTTACTCTAGTGCGCTCTACTGGCGCGCTATTACGCCTAGTGGAGAAATTGTCACAACGCTCGTCACCGCGAAGGCAAGAGTCGCACCTTTGAAGCTAACTTCGATACCACGCCTTGAACTACAAGCCGCTGTCATGGGAGCAAGGATGGCTGCCGCAGTCATAGAAGAACATGACAGGAAGCCAGACAAGAAATTCTTCTGGTCGGACAGCAAAACAGTCATCACCTGGGTAAAGACCGGCTCACGATCATATAAGCCATTTGTCGCTCACCGCATCGCAGCCATAGAAGAGTACACATCAGTACAAGAATGGCATTGGCTGCCCTCAGCGTTAAACAGCGCAGATGACGCCACACGGAACGTACCACATAACTTCACTTGTCATCATCGCTGGTTCACCGGGCCTGACTTCCTGCGACAACACGAAGACACATGGACGGTCGAAAAGGTCAAAGTGAACGAGCCGACAGGGGAAGAAAAATGCGTTATCGTTAGAATGCATAAGCCGAACTTCACACAAGCCATCCCTAACGCCGAACGATTTTCAAAGTGGGAGCGATATCTCCGCGCTACAGCACGAACTCTACAGTTCATTGACCTCTGTCGTCCTGATCGAGAACGTATACACTACAAAAGAAACAAGAAAAATAAAGAAAAGGACCCTCTATGGAAACGGGCTCCGAAGACGCATAAGAAAAATATAGAAACGACGCAGATATATACTTCGGCGTCGCGACGTTACAAACCACTCGACGCATCAACGCTGCGTCGCGCCGAAGTATTAATAATAAAGGCTTCACAAGGAGAAGCCTTCGCCGAAGAGATTATCGCTCTACAGAGGGGCGACACCATATCACCGAGCAGCCGCCTAAGGCCGCTGTCTCTTTCATACAAAGACGGCATCGTACGTATCAAGAGCCGTATAGAAAAGACAGATGACGTCACCGACGCAATGAAAGCGCCACCCGTGTTAGACGGAAATCTACACAGCGTGCGCCTTATAATAGAAAACGTACATCGTCAACTACACCACGCCGGAGTCGAGACGACCATCAATGAGTGCCGACAGCACTTCTGGATTCTTCGTCTACGCCCTGTGACAAGGATTATCATCCACAGCTGCATTCCCTGTCGAATACGAAGAAACTCACCGACACAGCCGCCAACAGGAAACCACCCATCGTGTCGCTTGGCTCACCACAGACGACCATTTACCTTTACTGGTCTGGACTATTTCGGGCCCGTGTTGACCTCCAGTGGCCGCAGCATCCAGAAGCGCTATGTGGCCATCTTCACGTGTCTGACCACTCGCGCCGTCCACCTCGAGCTCGCTGCGTCACTTAACGCAGACTCAGCTGTGATGGCACTCCGTCGTATGTTTTCACGTCGTGGATGCCCAACAGAAATCTGGTCCGACAACGGCACGAATCTCCACGCAGCGGACAAAGAAATGCGTCGCGCCGCTGACGAAGCCGTACAAGAAGAAGCCGAACGAAGACAGATCACTTGGTAATATTTGCCGCCGGGATCACCTTTCATGGCAGGGGCCTGGGAAAGACTGGTCCGCTCTGTGAAGACTGCACTCGCCGCGACGCATCAAGACCGTCACCCGACGGACGAAGTACTGGCCACTCTGCTTGCGGAAGCAGAGTACACGGTGAATAGCAGACCGCTCACTCACGTCTCTGTTCACCCCGACGACCCTGAAGCCATCACGCCGAATCACTTTCTACTCGGCGGTTCCGCCCGCGTGCCAACACCCGGTGCGTTCAACGACGGCGATCTGATCGGTCGCACCCACTGGCGCGCGTCCCAGCGCCTCGCTGACATCTTCTGGAGCCGCTGGCTCCGAGAGTACCTGCCTGACCTCCAACACCGGCGGGAGCCTCACGGCAAGGGCCCCCCGCTGAAAGAAGGCGACGTCGTGCTGATCGTGGACAGCAACCTGCCGCGGAACACCTGGCCGCGCGGGGTCGTCACCGCCACCTACCCCGGACCCGATGGCATAGTACGAGTCGTGGACGTGAGAACGAAAGGTGGAATCCTGCGCCGGCCGACTAAGAAGCTCGTCGTGATCCCCACTGATCCAGGCGTCCCTCCAGCCAAGTTGTAGAGTCCAGGCGGACTCAACACGGCGGGAGGATGTTCGGGACGGCCTATATTCGTACATACAATACAATAATGTACATATTATTATGTGCGCAGGACGACCCACGTATGTGTACGTGTTATAATGAATAATAAGTGGATAAACTATAGTGCGAGTGCTTGAGAGACGTTAACTTTATTATAATTTATATAATTATGTGTGTTTATACTTAGTTTATAATAAGCATTGAAATTCGTAAGTACATTTTTCTTTGAAGAGCTTAACTCTTTTAATATTTAAAGATAGCTGCGTAGTTTGTACGCTCTTGTTACCGTATTTGTATCATAACTCCACTATCTTTACACATGTAACGTTAAATTATGTTTCCATAAGTCGTAGAAATAGTCAGCTAGGTTTAGACGTATAATTTGTGAATATAGGTACAGCCGTATAGCCTAGGAACTAAATAAACCTAAGCATACGTTATAAGTTATACGGATGTTGTAACTTAATTTAGGAAAATAAAGTCATTCGTTTGGTGTGTGCTTCATTTCGAGGAGTATTGAGATAGGCCATAATGAGACCTAACTTGAGGCGGCAGGCAAGTAGGTACATTGTTAGGCACTAGAAAGATATAATAAAAAAACTAGGCATTTCGTAAAACAATTAGGATCGAAAATGGTCACGCGCTAGACAGGCGCCAACCAATCAGAGACGAGATTCAACAACTATGTTTTGTCCCCGTCTAAAATATTCGCCCGTTCTAGCAGGGCACATACGCGCTCTGATTGGTTGGAGACCGCTTCGATACGATGTGAGTAGACAACGTGTTACCCAACGGTAAATTCACAGATATATAGGACTGCTATGCGGCAGAATTTGCACTCGATCTAGCACTCGACCTACGCTAGTAAACCACTAAAAGGCCTCAAGTAGGGAAGAATCTCTCCTCGGAACACCCACGCACCAACGACGTATACTACAGTACCGCGTTTTCTTCGACTACGTTCTCGCAATCCCAGCACAACAAGGGTGGGCGGACGTTCTTACGACACGTCTATACAGTCCACTACTGCCGTATATTGTAACTCAAGAAGAGCGTCCCCCACATAATCCATTTTAGCCACTCCTTGTGGCTAACCAAGAGTTCCTACCTGTACGGTAGATTAGGCCCTGCGTTTAGGTTACAGTTAGGTGCCTATTGGAGTTTACTACTTAGTGGGTTACAAGTAAAACAAATGAAAAGGTTACAATGATTTATTCGTCAAATCATCTTACTTAAGCACAAAATAATTACGCACAACTAGCGCTATTACATCTAGTACTTAACAATACAATCGCAAAATGAAAGAAACGTCGCGACGTGACGAGACGAGAGCGACAGCCATGTAACGGCGTCGATTTAGTATGATGACCTTGTGGTGTTGTATTAGAATGACAACTTTGTGTTGTCGTTTTAGAGTGACAGCCATGTAGCGGTGTCGATTTAGAATGACGACCTTGTGGTGTCGAATTAGAATGACATCCTTGTAACGGTGTCGCTTTAGAATGACAACTTTGTGTTGTCGGATTGGAATGACAACCTTGTGACGGTGTCAATTTCGAATGACAACTTTGTGTTGTCGGATTAGAATGACAACCTTGTAACGGTGTCGATTTAGAATAACAACTTTGTGTTGTCGGATTAGAATGACAACCTTGTAACGGTGTCGATTTAGAATTTGATTTAGATGTGTCGTTTTTTGAGGTGCGATGTCCCGCACGACACGGAGAAGAGACAATTATTAGTTTTTTGTTGTATTGGATTCGTCGTTGAACATGTCATCAACTTCGTCATGGCCCTCATCATGAGGCTTGGAATCAGAGTCATCGTCATCTACGTGGTGGATGCGTCGTGGAGATGATGGAACATGAGGCCTATAGCCTGAACCAGAGGATTGTTGTGGCTTGTAGCCAGAACTAGAGGGCTGTTGTGGCCTATATATAGCTGGAGCCAGATGATTGATGAGGCCTAAAGCCGGAGCCAGATGAGTATGGCTTCTTGTAGCCAGACCCAGAGGGTAATTGAGGCCTATAGCCAGAGCTTGAAGGATATGAGTGGTCAGAACTACGTTGGCGATTGTTATGTTCGCGTTAGCGGCAGTTTTCAATCACATGGCCTGTGGCCTTACAGTAGCGACAAAAGAGTTTATTGCCGCTTGAATTCGAAGGAGGTGATGTAGAATTTCGATTACGGTTTGAATTATTAAAGCTATGCAAAGATGACGTCAATTTTCGTGACATACTTTCAGCTCAAATGTGCTGATAAATCTAACAAGAATATTTAAATCAATACCACGGCTGCTTTCAGATCGAGATTCTTCTTTAGGTGGTGCCATGTTAAAAGTTTTTGCACGATATAATTATAAGATGAATAAATTAGAGAAATCTACTTTTTATGCTATATGAAATACGATATTGCTATGATAATAACAGTTGTCTAGACGGTATACTTTGCCTTGAAATAACTAAGCTGGAAATATAACATAACACGTAATCAGTTTAACAGACCATAATATCCTGGTAAAATAAAATAATTGACATAAAAATAAGTGCCTTAAGCTGCAACAGAGCTGCACGTATAGATACTTCTGATAGGACACGCTGCCTTGTCAAAAAAGGTTGTCCGCAAGGAGGTGTGCTATCACCACTGCTGTGGGTAGAAGTGCAAATGAACTGATCGAGCTCTTAAACAAAGAAGGGATTGTCACTATAGGATACGCAGATGACTTGGCTATCATGATCTCGGGTCTCTTTGAGTCTACCCTCTGAGAAAAAATGCAGAGAGAGCACTTCGGATAGTCGAGGAATGGTGTGGACGCCACAGCCTAACTGTCAATTCTCAAAAAACTGAAATGGTACTATTTACACGCAAAACAAAAATAGGAAATCTCAAACTTCCTATCTTGTTTGGTAAAAAACTTGCTCTAACAAAGGAAGTTAAATACTTAGGCGTTTGGCTCGACAGCAAACTTTCATGGGGAATGCAGCTTGAGCACGTCACTACAAAAGCCATTAACATTTTGATGCAGAGTGCTAGAGCAGTAGGCAAAGATTGGGGTCTCAAACCGAAGCTTTGTCGATGGCTCTATACATTCGTAGTAAGACCAGTCCTTACTTACGGATGCGTTGTATGGTGGCCACGGACAACCCTGGTGACCACGATGACTAAACTACAGCAAACTCAGAGACTGGCGTGCTCTCTGATAAGCGGGAGCACAAAAACGACCCCATCAGCTGCCCTGGATGTAATCCTTGGCTTGACACCATTGCATCTACACATACAGCAAGAAGCAATGGCGTCTGTGCTAAGAATAAAATCCACAGATCAATGGAAAGGCACGCAGTCCATCACAAATCACTGTAGGATTTTAGACATGGCGACGAAAATAATCCCGGAGTCACACAAAGGCACCGACAGGATAGCCACGACGTACCTCGTAAACAAGAGGTATGAGCTGACCACCGAAAGCGGTGCCCTGGAGGGTCTAACACCGTCCTATCACGTCTACACGGACGGCGCGAAAAACAAAACGGGAACAGGTTGTGGTTTCCATTCACCAGAACTTGGAATTTCTGATTCAATAGCCCTGAACAAGACCACAACGGCATTTCAAGCAGAGGCAATGGCCCTGCTACTTGCCGCTAGGGCGATAACACGCCTAAATTCACAAAGTGAAAAGGAAGACAAGCTACTGGCTTTCATCACAGATAGTGCAGCAGTCATTCACGCACTGAGAAGACCGGTAACACGGTCAAGAGTCCTAACGGAATGTCATGCTGCACTCCAAGGACTGTCACAGAAGTACCAAATAATCGTATCATGGACAAAAGGACATGGCCTTTGTTCTGTTAATAGAAGGGCAGGTATACTAGCTAAAGAAGGAGCCAAAAAGCAAGGTAGTATTGAGAAAATGGAACTCTGCAGACCATCAGCAATGGAAGTGCGGGATCTCCTGAGTCGCTACACCGAGAGAAAACACCAAAACTGTTGGGATGACAGAAAGGACTGTAAACATGCGAAATCCATGTTTCCATTCCTAAACAAAAATACTACGAACAAATTACTACGATTACAACGGCAAGACCTTCGCCTTATGGTGGGCATTATCACTGGTCACTGTAATCTAAATTACCAGTCATACAAGATTGGAGTAACGAACAGCCCTCTATGTAGAGGTTGTCTGCAGGAAAACGAGACTGTGGAGCATGTGTTGCTGCACTGTAGTGCTACGGAAGAAATCAGATCAAAAACAGGATTACTGGAGGTCCACTCCAGACCGCATGAGGCATCACTAGCATCATCGACAGTTGTTCATACAACATCTCAAACAACACTGGAGCAGTTGTGCCAGCGACCCAAGGCCATACTCCGCTATGTAAAGGAGTTAGGCTGGCTTGAGTAAATGCTGGCAGGGGGGAATGCACAAAACACCCCAAGCGGGACGTCAGTGCAGGCCTCATCGCCCCCAAAGAAGAATAAGAATAAGAATAAGTGCCTTAAGCAATGACCAAAGACTCACATTAAGTAGAACGCGTAGGCTGCCGCGATAAGTTGCATATTTGTTCGATTAGCGTGACTGCGCCCCGACTGGAATTCGATGATGAAGATGCAATTTCGGATCATGGGTTCACCCCCCTTGAAGATTTTGTAGGTTTAGTTTTGGTAAGTATTTGACTATGTCAATATTTCTGAATAAGGTTCCATTGATGAAGAAGTGGTAAGTATAACTCGCTGATGATGATGATGAGGTGTTTTGTAGAAAAGGTTCTGCAGATGAAGAACGCGCTGATGATACTCGCTGGTGATGAAAGCTGAGGTCGTTGGTGATGGGACCTCGTTGATGGTGAACTCAGTGATGAAGAATTCGCTGATGATGAAGTCGATGAACGAGTTTACGGACGATAGTTCGCTGGCGTCTTATGTTAAAAGACGTTTCACGAAAACTTTGAATTTTCGATAGATTTTCACTGCTTTTCACTGTTTCCCACTGTTTTTCACTTTTCGCTGGACAACTCGGAGAACGCGAACCGAGGGACCTTTCAAATCCCATTTACGCTGCCACCATTTATGTTTTACCGCCAGGGCTGATTAGGTTTTAAAAAAAACTAAATATGATAAGCTAGGAAAAAGGCGGTTTATTAAAAAAGACCCTTAGAATAAAATATTGGATTTACGAATTAAAGTACTATGTCCTTAGGCATTCTTTACGCGAGAGAGGGTGGATGGAGACTGAGGAACAGGGAATGGTAAACAGAACTACTCATAATACATAAATGCTGACAGTTAGTGTTTAAGTGCCTAACAGCAACAATGCATACTAAGGGTGCATATAACAGTACGTAAGTAGTTCTACTTACGTACGTACCTATGTAGCTTGTATCCTTCATTTTGCAAAATTTTTAAATTCAACTGTCATACATCATTTTGCTGTAGCCAATCAAAGCGCAGAACTCGTGTCTAGCAAAGAATGTACTTCAGATGTCCGTCTTATACGTAGTATCTTATAGTCTGTGTATCTTATAGTCTGTGATATTATTATTGATTATATTTTCTATATTGTACTTGTAATTATGAAGCTAAAAATGCTACAAATTGTAGTTTTTTGTCCTACAACCATCCTACAGGCAAATGAATCACTAATAATAGGTAGGTACTTATTAGAAAGTCATAGGTTCATAAATCACAAAAATGCAAAATTCACAAAAATATATTATAAAATATGTTCCACAGCATTGCAGTGTGTTGCAGTAGGTACTTGCAGTGCCGCCGTGCCAAACGAAGAACCTCATTTTGTTCCATCACCTGCTTAAAGGAAGCAACCTTATTCTATGTTCGAATCTCCGCGTTTACGGCGTCCATGTGTGAGTATAAAGAGCGTTGCAATTGCTATTATCTGTACCTATTAGGGTGCATTTGGATCTGTTGGGAAACTTTATGATATAAACATCCACTATACTTAAGATCTGGAGGAAACCTATTCATATGTTAAACTGGATATGCTTAGAATATAAAATATTGAATGGTTGGATATCTAAAAACACTACAGAGAAACTGTATGAATATAGAATTTGGGATAATAAACCTGAAGAGAACTGCAGTTTAAAACAAAATGGAGAAATTATTTGAATGTGATTTCTGTGGCTATAAAGCTTCACGAAAATATACTTTAGTTAATCACATCAAACTTCACACTGGAGTGGGTCTATATGAATGTAATATGTGCGATTTTAAATTTGCTTTGAAAGCCAGTTTTAAACAGCATTTAATAACACACACTGGAGATAAACCATATGAATGTAATTTATGTGACTTTAAAACTGGACTCAGAGGTAATTTAAAACAGCATTTGATAACACACACTGTAGATAAACCATATGAATGTAATGTGTGCGACTTTAAAACAAGACGCCAAAGTAGTTTAAAACAGCATTTATTAACACATTCTGAAGACAAACCATATAAATGTGATTGGTGTGACTATAAAGCTCCACGAAGATATTATTTAGTTAATCACATTAAGATTCACTCTGGAGAGAGTCTATATGAATGTAATACATGCAATTTTAAATTTGCTCTTAAAGGAAATTTAATTAACCATTTAAAAACACATACTGGAGATAAACCATATGAATGTAATATATGTGAATTTAAAACTGGACGTAAAAGTAATTTAAAACAGCATTTAATAACACACACTGGAAATAAACCATATGAATGTAATGTGTGTGGCTTTAAAACTGGACGCAAGAGTAGTTTAAAAGAGCATTTTCTAACACATTCTGAAGACAAACCATATCAATGTATTGTGTGTGGCTTTAAAACTGGATGTAAAAGTAGTTTAAAACAGCATTCAATAACACATACTGAAGACAAACCATATGAATGTAATGTGTGTGACTTTAAAACTGGATGCAAAAGTCGCTTAAAACGGCATTTAGTAACACATTCTGGAGATAAAACATATGAATGTAATGTGTGCGACTTTAAAGCTGGATGCAGAAGTAATTTAAAACAGCATTTGATAACACATTCTGGAGACAAACCATATGTATGTAATGTGTGCAAATTTAAAACTGGACGCAAAAGTAATTTAAAACGGCATTTAATAACACACACTGGAGTTAAACTATATGTTTGTAAGGTGTGTTTATTTAAAACTGGATGCAAAAGTAATTTAAAACGGCATGTAATAACACATTCAAAAGAGAAACCATGATGTTTTTGTGTTATTTTAAATATAGACAATTAACCTCTCACCTGTGGATTGTCATATAACAATGAAATTTCTATTGAGTGTGGGTCGTTTGACAGATGAAGTACTATGCAGTTTAAAAATTCATTCATTTATTTACACACACTTCTGAGAAACTGTATGAAGGTGATATGTGTGAATATAAAACTGCTTGAAGAAATTGTTTAAAACAATGTCTTAAATCTGATATGTGTTGATAATTGTAAATATGATATGTGTGATTAAAGAAATGAAAAAAAACCGATTTAAAAATAAATTAAAGGATACAAACTGGAGACAAACTATATGAATGACATTTGTGAAGTTATAAAACTAAGTAAAGGTTGTTTAAAACAATATTCAATAATTCACACAGAGAAGCGACCATATCAATGTAATTTGTGTGTGTTCAGATTTACAATAGTGGACTGTAAGTTGTGAAATAGACTATCATGTCTAATTGGAGGGAAGCGTCTTTATCTCGGGTTGCAAAAGTCACTAATCTAAGTTTATATTAATTACATTTCACTATAGCCTCTAACTATTGTACATTTGCATATAAGTTGGTCCATCTGTCTGTCAGTCTGGTTGTGTACATTTATTATAAATGTAGACACAAAGGCAATTTAAAATGCCATTTAGTTTAGATTCTTTGTGTATGGCTGCTGCAACTTGTTTTGAGTGTTGCAACTTTGCCAGTATCTGTTACATGATAGTTTCATAAGCTGCAGGAGAAATTAAAGTAAACTTTTAGAATATGGTTGGTGATTAGAAGAGAGAATCAACCAAACTGTTCCACTCCAGTGATTACTTTAAAATATACAAAAAACAAAAATAAGAATAAAATTCAAATCAAAAACAATACAACAATATCATATCATAGCAAAAACTACATCAACATTTATAAAATAAATATTAAGAAATACATAAGAAACATTATAATAACATGCATTGGAGACAAACAATATGAATGTTATTGTGTCGTAAATATCAGTCTCGTCGTGTACATTCTCCCGCCGTCGCAATTTCGTGATCCACTGGCAGCACGACGATCTTCTCTTTCTCTTTTTGTTGCTCTTCGCAAGGTGCGGCCGGCGCTCATCAACAGGTCCACGACACGAACCTCGCCGTCTCGCCCAGGATACAGGGCAGTGACCCTACCTCAGGGCCAGGTGTTACAGGTTAAGTTTTCATCACTGATGAGGGCGATGTCGCCAACTTTCGGTGGTTCACCGGCGATTTTAAGCTCCCGCGCCGGTGTTGGAGTAAAGGAAGGCACGGAGCCATCTCTTCCAAAAGACATTGGCTAGCTGTTGGGCACGCTTCCAGTGTTGGCGCGCATACTCGTCGTTCTCGGTAAATACCCCTGAGGCGGGGATGTGACATGCCGCCCCCAAGAGTAGATGATTAAGAGTGAGAGCTTCTGGCGCTTCTGGTGTCACCGGCACGTGGGTGAGCGGGCGTGAGTTCACTGTGGCCTCCACCTCAGCTAGGAGAATGGCCAGGGTCTCGTCTTATGGGAATTTTTCGTTGAGGGTCATGCGGAGCGCTTCCTTGACTGAGCGCACCATGCTCTCGTAGACACTGCCCATGAAAGGTGCTGCCGCCGGGATCGTCCGCCATTCGATCTGACGTTTGGTGGCCTCCTCGCTGACGGCACCCATGATGGCCGCCCGCAGTTCACGATCGGCGGACAGGAAACATGTGGCATTGTCGCTCAGGATCTGCGTGGGGCACCCGCGCCGCGCTATGAAGCAGCTCAGTCACAGTCGGTGCTCAGGGACACGACGATTTCGAGGTGGATGGCTATGGGGGCCACAAATTATGGGGGCCAGACATTTATATAAAGTTCATAGTCTCAGCAGTAGGACGTCCACTGCTGAACGAACATATGCCTCCACCAGAAATTTCCAAAAGGACCAGTTGGGTGCGGCCTGCATCCAACGTCTTTCTGCTACCTTTGTTAGGTCGTCAGTCCACTTTGCCGGTGGACGCTGCGCTTGCCTGTCCGTGGTCTCCACTCCAGAACTTTCCGGCCCCATCGTCATCTGTTCTGTGTGCTATGTGGCCTACCCACTACCACTACAACTGGCTTATCTTCTGGGCTGTCGTTGACTTCTGTTCGTCTACGGTGGGCCGATCACGAAAATCTGTTTAAGTGTAACGTAATCGCATCGTTAACGTATTTAGTATCAACTGTAATTTATCTAGTAGAATAGTGGCACGGATAACTCATAGTTTCTACTGAACGATACGAAGTTACACTTAAGCAGATTTTCGTACTTGGCCCACGAATCTCTTCATTTCTGATTCGATCACATAGAGAAACCCCGAGCATTGCCCTCTCCAAAGCTCGATGTGCGACTTCGAGCTTGCTTACTTACGAGGCCCATAGTAAGAGACCGCGTTTCAGTGCCAAATGTCATCACTGGTAACACACATTGGTCAAAGACTCTTGTTTTCTTTGCTGGCGTAGTGAGTGGGCAAATAAGACCCAGTGGGTCGAATATTGACATAATAATGCTTAAAGCTTCACGTTTCGTAGGCGTCTTACCTCCTTTAATCATTTCATCTGGAACTCACGCCAGGTTGAGATTGAAACTGATGTAGTCCTCAGTCACATTCCACTGCAGGCCCAACGCTTTCTCGGTCTCCTCCCGCCGATGGCAACTTTGGCGTCCTCTTTCGTCTCTGAGCGAGCTGATTGTCACTCTGTGATTAGATGCCCATCCCCACAGCTCGAAGAATACCTGCTTATGTATGAAGTCGACTTCTCTGTTAGTGCGTTCTGCTTCCTCGATAGTAAAGAAACTGCACAAGTAATCATCCATATAGTGGTTATATTTTATAGCTCTTACTGCTTTCGGATCATAATCATAATCAGCCCGTTTTGAAGGCCTTCGACATAGCCTAACGACTGTTGTGCTAAGACAAACCACCGGGACCGACGGCTTAACTTGCCCTCCGAAGCACGGAAGCGCTCAGTTGAATAATGCCACTAGTGGTTACCCATCCAAGTCCTGACCACAGAAAGTGTTGCTTAACTTGTTGATCGGCTAAGATCGCCAAGTCAAGCTCCGCTACGAGCGCTTCACAGTCATTACGATTATTTACGAAGAGACCAGTGCATGGTGAAGATTTAGTCCCAAAGGTTACAGAAATCATTCGATACTCTTCTTCATCGCGTCGCTCGCCACGCCATAAGAATCTGAATGCATCACGGTCTTCAGCTCGTATCTTTATTTACATGAACATCTCTGATGTCAGCAGAGATGGCATATGGGTATTGACGGAATCTCACTACTACCCCCAGAAGCGATTGCAACAGATCTGGGCCAACGAGCAGTGTATCATTCAAACTCTACCGGCTGACGTTGCTGCAGCGTCATGAACTAAGCTTATTTTATTCTTTGCCGGGTTTGCTATTACAAAGTGTGATAGACACCAAGATTTTCCTTCTATGGAAGCTTGAACAGCTCTCAGCAAATCCAGATGAGAGTAGATTGTCAACTCGTTCCTAGTACATATGTTTAAGTTTTACATCCCGGTCTAGTTTGCTCTCTAAATTTGTCAGGCGTTTCAGTGCATTATTATAATTATTGTGTAATTTTACCTTATCATCCCGCCAGAGGAGGCCCGCCGCCATGTCTCAAACCTGCCATTTGGCAGTCGCTTAATACATTCTTCAAGCATGCTGATAGCCCTTTGCTCCAGGTGTTCACTGGTTTCTTGGGTTCAATACCCAACGCTTCTAGTTTGAAGAAATCTCTCATCATCACTTCCTTCTCGTCACGGAATCCACAGAATGCTTCAGCTGGTCCACCAGTTTGATACCTACATGTTGTGCCAGCGACCCAAGGCCATACTCCGCTATGTGAAGGAGTTAGGTTAGCTTGAGTAAATGCTGGCAGGGGGGAATGCACAAAACACCCCAAACGAATAAAAACGAATAAGAATAAGATACCTACATCCGTGTAATACCGAACCAAAATGTGTAAAGATGCTACAGGTTGATCTCTGTTGCCTTCTAGTGTCTTTCTAGATATTATGAGGCTCCAGTTATCTTGTCCTATGATAACTTTCGGACTGGCGCTTCGATATAATAAGTTGTTTGCTATTACTTTGAGATGTTGGCAATCTTCTGACTCTTTCCTCGAGACCGATGGTGTGTCATAATTGATTTTCTTTACAGTCTGTGCTCGGCGTAGCGTATATCTACGCCGAGTTATTTATATTGTCTGGAAGAGATCGCTCTGAGCGATAAGACCGCCCATTGTTGCACCTAGTTTTAAGCATTGTTTTTTATTTTATTGTCTAATATTAAGTCATAAATGTGGTGTCTCAATAAAGTGTTATCTATCTATCTATCTATCTGTTGGTCTCGTTTCTGCCTTTTGTACACATATTTACTACCTTGCTTTGTTCGTGTGTCGATTCACCTCCATTTGCATCTCTAACTCTCAGCGGGTTGATTGGACTATTTCCTCCCAGTAACTCGGTGATCGATTCCTCTATAAATGTACATGTACTTCCTTCATCAAGGAGTGCAAAGGTGCTTATTGTGGTTTTTGGTCCTATTGGAACAATTTTCAGGTGTGTGTGTCGCCGTTCTTTGCATTTATTTTTTATTATAGTGACACAGGTCCACATCTCCGGGCTGTGCAAATATGCCTCTTGGTCTTGGGCTTCGACAGTAGCTACGACGTTCGCCATCTTGCCCGCAAAGATGCAAATATCTCTGGGATTGGCACTCAACAGCAGTGTGGGAGCACTATGATTCGGTAATAATTTCATTTTTTCCATTTCAGACGTTACTAATGCCTCCCTATATAGTACCCTGCCTTAAAGAAGGCGCCTTTAAGACTTTCATATTCTTGCAATATTTTCTAACATTGCAAATTTCGAAACTAAGTTTTCGGTTTCACTAAATGCTGCTTTGTAATTTAGCCACCCACTTACTTGCCCATTGAACAATAGCAACTCTTGCAGATATTTTGGAGGACCTCGCCCAGTCGCGATCTGCGCCAGCGCCACCATCAAAGTGCCGACGTTGATGGTGTTTGCTCCTGCGGCAGGGTCTGCCTTACCTGCTGCTCAGGTTCGCTCTCTGACACGCATTCTCCGGGATATCATTGTGGGTGGCTGGTCGTGAATGTTCCTTTTGTGTTCGCTGCAGCCAGTTTGTGATTCTGACTGGTGCGAGCTCGTCTTGTTCTCCGTACTGTCAGTGCCGGCTCCGAGTCCCTGTGTGTTCATGTTCTTCAAAGTGGCCTCGGCGGCGGTGGCACTCACAACGCCCCAGCCTGGACTCGCTGCGTCGTAGCCCTGCTTGCTCCGCGCGATCGGCATCTTCCCTTCCACACTGTTTCAAGAATATACTTCTCGAAGAACGAATGTTCGTGTTGTGTGTTGTGGAAAGTAACTCTGCTTCAACTGAAAAAATTGACTTTCATCTGTCCGTTTGTTTGTTAGGTTGTACGTACGTCTTCATGTTCAGATCGCATTTTCTACCGACTTCCAAAAAAGGCGGAGGTACTCAATTCGACTGTATGTTTTCTCTTATTTTTTTTAATGTTTGTTACCTCATAACTTTCGATTGCGTGGACCGATTCTCAAAATATTTTTTTATTTGAATTTGAATGCTGGTGCTTCCCGTGTGGTCCCATTTAAATTTCATCAAATTCGATGCAGTCGTTCTTGAATTACACTCCAATAACTGATTTTTACCAAAGTAATAGGATGGAAGTCGGTATTAATTTTTTCAAATTGCACTTGTTTACCAATCTTTATGAAACTTGGTATGCATGTTCTTCTATTTAATATAATTTTTTTACGCTGGCGATTTTTAGTGAGGGGGAGGGGGTGTTGGATAAGGTTAGAGATAAAACAAGAGTTTGAGCCTTGATTGCATTTTGCATTTTCATCGCACCGTGTACACACAAGTTAAACAAAACGCCATACATTTTAGAAAGAGGAAGTAGGCTTCAACAATACCAAAGACAAAACTTATTACCATAGATAATACATAATAATATATTTAAACATAATTTGTTGCCATTTAAAACACTTCAACAAATATATTTTAAACTAAGTAAAAAATCTGAGCCCTTGTCTCCTACACTATACTTGGGTATTTACACTTACACTATACTGTTACTTATATGTATAATTATATATACCTGTACTACATGCTATGACAAGGTTTTATGCTTTGTCTATGATACATACGAGACAATTCAGTATCTAGATAGTTAATATGTATGTGTTTGAGCCTTTTATTTCTATTATTATTTTTAGCAATGTTTATGATCTTTGATTATCTTCTAATATCTCAAATAAAATATTGTCATAACCAAAATCTAATAGTAGTTTTTTTAAGAAACAACCTTCCATAATAGTCATAATAAGTACTCGGCTTCACAAGACGACAATGACAAATTTGTCTACTTTTTTGCACACCAGGAAATAGGACAGTTAAAATTTTTATAAATCTGACCACTTGTGGATTTCCTAGTTTGAATGCCCAGTCTAAATCACTTTAACCGTATAACTTGACAATTAATTCATTATCAAACTTGTATACTACTAGGTGACCCGCCAACGGCTTCGCTCGCTTGGTCTTGGTGTAGTGACGGAAGTGCCGTTTTGGAAACTCAAGGTCATAGATTCGATCCCGGGTTAGGCAGTTATTGTTTTTTTTCTGAGAAATAAAGATATTCTCAATAACAGTCCGGAGACTGGAACAGTACCCCGTAGATGGCAAAAGCCTTGCCCCTATTACATGATCACATGACCAATAACATATATGGCGAAACGTACGCGTTAAAAACACCGCTGCTTACCTCTTCGAGGATATATAGGCAAAATTATCGATTCACTCAAGACCGCTAGCCTGATGTTACCGCCCCGCGGTTTCACCTCCGTGGTGATGGATGGTGATTATGAGGCAAACTATCCTATTGAAATACCGCTGCTTACCCCTTCGAGGATATATAGGCGAAACTATTTATGTTGTGTTTAAAAATAACATGTAAGTATTGCGGGCGATTTACTCAAGACCGCTAGACTGATGTTTCACCTCCGTGGTGATGGCGGAATCGCTAGACTATAGTCGGCTGAAAAAAGATGGATGACATGCCGACTCTCTTACACTCATGTTGCTGAAGATATTGTAAATACATTTCGTGTCCCCATAGAACAAGGGTAAGGACAGATTGTGATTGCGAATTGCGAGTGATTTCGGGAGATTAACGTTAAGCAGGCGAGGTTCGGTGGGCGGTTCAAGATATTAAAGGCACCAACCCCGTGTAATCGCCGAGCACGTCTAGTGTATCGAGCTGTTAAAATCATTGCGTACTTTTGACTACGCTATCAGAAACTGACACATCTTTGACAGAACTATATTGACATAACCCTTGCTTTCCGTGTGGCGTCAACACTGCTTTTGGCGATATTATCACTATATTCCATTCCAATTCAAAATCGCGCTTTTGACAGGTGAGATCTGTCAGCCATTCGGAATGGGTTAAAATCACGCTCACGTTGCTCACGGCATGGAATACACGCACACACAGATAGATGCTAGCTATCGCATCACGCACACATAAACAAACAGTCATTTTTGACGGACTGCTCACGGTGATTTCAGTTTGTAGCGTGGTCGTTGAAATCGCAAAATGGCGTCCTTGGTGACGTAATCCGTGACGTCACATGGGTCTACGTTGTCGCGCTTTCGTTGATTTGGAATGGTGATCACAGCGCTAAAAGTGATTTTGACGCCACACGCAAAGCAAGGAAAATAAGTCATCATTACGATCTAAACGTAGGTGGAGATCTTGTTATTTTTCTTTATTATATATGCTGTGCCCAAGAATATTAGGGTTTTTCACCCGCATGGTGATAGAAGTGAATGAAAAGTAGCCTATGTGCTATTCCAGACTATAGCCTATCTCTGTGCCAAATTTGAACCAAATCCATTCACCCGTTCTGCCGTGATTGAGTAACATTCATCAATCCATTCATCCATCCATCCCACCAAACTTTCACATTTATACCTCAGACAAAATAAAAAAGTCAAGACAGAATGTTGTGAACAGAAAAGTGAAGCCGGTAAAACTACGCCTCGACGTGTACATACACAATTACACACACACACACGCACAACGAAACTACGCCTTGACTCGTCAGTCGAACTATCGCTGCGCGTGGAAGCAACACGTAAAGTAAATCAACAAATTTACCAGTCAAAATGCCGAATTGTGTCGTGAAACGGTGTTAAAACAAACATCAAAATATAAAAAGAAGGATGGAATCACATTTCACACGTAAGTAACTTGGAAAGCAATATTTTAAATAAATAAAAATAAAAATAAAGGTTATTGCTTGGAACATAGAAATTGTTGCCATGGTAAAGCCTGTAAGGTTTACCCTATTATTGGGTAATCTTAATATTTAGTATATATGTTACGTTAATACGGGTACGTTTTTATAATAGTTTATCAACGTGTTTTAACCGACTTCAAAAAAGAAGTAGGTTCTCAATTAGACTTTTCTTTAAATATAACATTGTATGAAACTCGACGCAATATCTTTATACAAAACCGGTTTCGTCGTTTGAAAGCAAATTAAAAAAAATAGGCAATTCTTTTTTTTATTTTTAGTTTATTTTCAACCGACATCTAAAAGGAGTAGGTTCGCAATTAGGTTCTATTGTTTTAAATACTTGTTACCTCATAAGTCCGTTATTTATAAACCGATTTGAACAATTATTTTTTTGTTGGAAACCTGATACCTTTAAACGGACTCGCATTAATTTCACACTGGATTTTCAATTTCGTACATATTGAAGGCGGTTATGTATTTTTGTAAAAATAAACCATATTTCTATTGAAGTCTTTTGTTTTTAGGGTGTATCTATATTGAATGTTGTGTTGTGTAGTTAGTATGCGGAAAGTTATACGAGATGGTCGACCAGTCTTTGTCATCACGCGATTTTATAAACCAGTCGTAGAAGAAAAATGCAAAGCAGGATTCATAGGTACATTAATAAATATTGAAAGTTTAAAAGCGCTTTATACGAAGTACATAGAATATGAAAAAAGGCTGTTTTTTTTTATCTACTTATAAATTAAGCCAGGATCATTTGGAGATTCTATTTACGTCTATTAGGATGCATGGAGGGTTCAACGATAACCCTAACGTAAGATAGTTTACAAGCAAGCTACAAAAAATACTATGTCATTTAGAATTAAAATGTCTTACAAAAAGTAATTGTGTTCCTTTAGAACACATAGCAATATTTAATTGCACTTCAACAACTAAAATTATAAATAGCACTTCATCGTCGTATAGAAACGAAGTAGAAGAAGAAACCATTGAAAATTCTACTTCGTTGCATCTTCTTAATGAAATTGTTAATGAATCATTTGATTGGGCCAGTTGTTTACATGACAATTCATATTATGGTGACTACAGAAAAATAATTGGTTACATATCTGGAAGTACAGTGCACTATCTTGTTAAAACCATAAAATGCTCTAAATGTTAAAATACCTTGCAGACTGATGAGAAACTTTATTTTCACAAGCTCATTAGTTTAAAAAACAAAGGCGGTTTTCGCTTCTCGTCTAAGGATCTTTTTGACATTTGTGTCACTTGTGAAGCAGTTGTTCGAAAATTATTGAATGAAAATATTGCAATAACCGCAGAAAATCAACACCAAACTATAGTCTTGAACATATTAAAGAAATTCATTGGAAACAATCAGATTTTAGTAAAAATAATTTTAGCGAAAATAACGCTAAAAACGCTCACAAGGGGCGTTCGAATTGGGCATCTGTGGGTGAAAAAGTCGTACATGTCTCTTTTTGTTCAGCGTTCGGAAAGCTAAAAAAAAGGATTTTTTTGCCACCAAAAAGTGCAATTTTTGACCCACGTCAATTATTTGTGATCGTTTTTGACAGCTATGTATTTGACAGCATAATCATGAGATTATAGGTCTTATGCTCAGTTGAGCGTTCGAATAGGGTGTGAGCAAAAGTGGCAAAAATGACGTTTTTGAGCTTTACGAACGCTTTAACAAAAGAGCCATCAATGACAACGCCACCATTGCCCTCATAAGCTAAACGAACGCACCTTAAATAGGTGAAAAATATACTTATATTATATAAATATCAAATAAAAAAGCGCGGGAAACGTTAAACTTGGCGGGAGCGTAAAATTTTGCAAATTTTTAAATTAATATTTTATGTGTATATAGTGGTCAGTAGAGACTTATTTTGTACATATTATACATAATATTTAGTTTTAGTATATAGTGTAGTGTATATTTTAATTCGGTAAGTTAATTTTAGTCTTTTTCGAAATGGAGGAGCCCCCTGACCCAGGAGGCTCAGTTCCTCTAGCAACTTCTTTCATAACCGTTTCTAATGAATCGGGTATGGAAACTGACGGATCATCGTCATGGATATCTGCTCCATCTTTGAAGAGAACCCGTCCGAGCAAGGTGTGCAGACATTGCAACAAACGCAGACGTAAACGTACTACTACGTGAAAATTCGAAGATTAAATTATAAAACTACTGTAGAAGGACACCAACATGGAAGCCATCACAGACGGTGGTAGTTACTTTGATGGTCAAGTATTACCAAAAAGAATATACATCTGCTATAATGCTTTACCAGTGGAACTTTATACATATCCGACTATTCAGTGCTACAGTTGTTGCCGCTTTGGACACACTTAAGTCCAGTGTAGGTCCACACCTCGCTGTTATAAGTGTGGTCAAGCACACACTGCTGACAGCTGTAATGTTGATGAAATGAGCTCTGCTTGCTGTCTCTGTTCTGGTTCTCACTTCGCATCCAGCAAGTGTTGTCCAGAACATGAAGGACAAAGGAGAATAAAGCAATCCATGGCTGAATCCTGTATATCATATTCTGAAGCCTTAAAATATCACCCACCTGTCTCTAAATCATATGCAGAAAAAGTTTCTAGTAGTGCATCAACTCCTACAGTAGGTAAAATCCCAACCTCATCTCCCTCCACCATTTCATATAAAAAAACAGTTTCATCAAAACGCTCTCCAGCACATCAGCCTTCTACTGGATATGACCGTACTATTCACCAGGAACTTATAAAAGACTATGATATGCCGGCACCAGCTAATGGATGTGGCTTTCAATCAGATACTTCTTCTAATGACCAATCTTTGACAGAAATTATAATTATGATAATAAGCACTCTTTCTCAGTCCAACCTTTTAAAACCGAACCACGCTGCCCCTATAATAGACCTACTTAAAAAAATCATAGATATTCATAATGGATATAAACCATCAAACAATGAATAACTGTAGTCATTCTTCGGCGGTTCCACTGCAATATCCTCATGTGGTGCTGCCGAAGTGTGATTGACAAAACACCTGAATTAATTAATCTTATAAATAAATATGAACCATCTGTTATTGCTTTAGGAGAGACTTGGTTAAAACCAAACTCTCCTTTTAAAATCAGAGGTTACACCTGTCTTCGCCAAGACAGAAGTGGCGGGCATGATGGTGCAGCTCTGCTCGTCAAAAATAATTTATACATAAACCCTATTTCTCTTCCTCATCATAATGATTTTTTTGTTGTAGCAGCCATAATAATTAATATATGCTTTGTATCTATTTATATTCCATATATATCTTCCTCTATAATACAGGATCTTAACCACATCATACAATCACTCCCTAAACCCTTATTCATATTAGGTGCTTTTAATTGCCACCACAGATCATGGGGAAGTTCAATATCAGGTCCTCAAAGTGAAGAGCTTATAGATTTACTAGAACAAAACAATCTATGTTTATTAAATACTGGTGTACCAACTAGACGGACAAAACCACAGGAAAACCTTAGTGCTGTAGACCGCTCAATCACCTCTCCAACATTAGCCTCTTCACTGTCTTGGAGAACACTGTCATCTACATTTGGCAGTGACCACTATCCAATAGTCATAAGTTTCCCTGGTATATCTTGACGCGAAGTACGACTCCTTTTATATGATATTTACTGATGGGTCTAAAGTTGAGTCCACCTCTGGAGCTGCATTCTTTGATCCGCAAACGGATTTACGAGCAAAATTTAAAATTGATCAACATATTTCTACTATGCATAGTGAACTAATTGCTATCTCAGAATCGCTATCATACTTATCAGCGGTGAACGCCAGCCATTTCGTAATTTTCACGGATTCAAAGAGTGCAACCCAACATTTGGCTCGGCTAACCTCGAATATTCGAGGATATCCGATAGCCTATACCATATTGAAGAGTATACATAAGCTTAAGGCTGCAGATAAGATTGTCTTTATCCAATGGGTCCCCTCTCACATTGGTATCATGGGTAATGAGGAAGCAGATCGAGCCACAAAAGAAGCTGTTAGCGAAGGAATTTCGTATCGCCTCCCACTTCATACAGAGATGCTTAAAACCGTCAAAGAACTATATCGTCAAAATTGGCAGGAGTACTTCGATGAGAGGGCTCGATCTGTAGGTATATGGTACAAAACAGTACAATGCCAACTGTCTCGGTACCCTTGGTTCGACACAATAGACATGAAGAGGGAATGTGTTGTAGCCCTACTTAGAGTTCGTACCGGGCACATTCCAAGTAACAAGTTCAAGTACCTAATGGGAAAAACCAGGTCACCACTCTGCTGTTTTTGCGGGTCGGTAGAAGACGTACATCATGTGCTGTCGGAGTGTGCGCGATACGAAGTCCAGCGGCGAGCACTGCCGCATTTTATTGCAAGTAATATAGGTAATTGCAACAGTATCTTGGCCTCACCTGGCTCCGGGGAAGCCAGGATACTGGTGCAAATTTATTTAATGTTTAAGGAACTTAACTGCATGTGTGGAAACTGTTCCGGGTAGCTTTAATTATACGTATAATATGATTTTACGGGGTGGCATTGTCATCGTTGATAAAATCCCATTAAAAAAAAAAAGGTTTACCTGGTAGTAAAATGAAAAATACCCCACCTAAACCTAGAATGAAATATAGATTGATGAAAGATAGCTGGCCTAAACTCAAAGAACATACTGAAAATTAGTTCCAATATTTACCTGACATAGCTATTAATTGTAAACAAAAATGTAGCACAGCACTGTGCCAATTAATTATAGAAGCAGCTGATGCTTCTTTTCCCTTAAAGAATGCCGCCACAGGTAGATTACCATCTCCGCCATGGTGGGACAGTGAATGTACAGAAGTAGTAAACAAAAGGAAAGAAGCAGAGGTACAATACAATACAAATATGACTGTTCAGAATTTCAAAACTTTAATAGATTTAATAGCTGATACTAAAATATTTCTTAAACAAAAAAAGTTTTTAAGTTGGAGACGGAACTGCACTTCCATTTCGCCTAAAACACCTGCTGCAGTGATGTGGAACAAAATTAAACGCTTTAGGCTAGGCATTTCAGATTCCACCTTTAACACAATCCCATCATCCATGTCCAATAGGTTTCTAGATCACTTCGCGCCTCCATTTGTACCAGAACAAGAGTTGTTCAACTTTTCACAAGTGGCATGTAATAATGATGATTTCATATGTTCTCCCTTTACTTTATATGAACTCAAAGGGGTCTAACGTTCGGGACTCTGCTCCTGGTGAAAATGGTATTCCTTACTCCTTTTTTTCAAATCTTGGAGAAAATGTACTAAATTATTATTTACAGCTGATAAACTCAATAATTATGACAAATGACAGTGAAGTACCAATGATATGGAAATCACAGTTAGTGTTGCCAATTTTAAAACCGAATAAAAACCCATCCGACGAGTCATCATACCGCCCAATAGCTTTGTCGCCTGTTGTTGCTAAAATTGCCTAGCAGTTAGTTAAAAATAGATTAGAATGGTTTATTGAAAATAGGAACTTGCTTTCAAATTCACAATTTGGATTTCGAAAAGGAAAAAGTACTTACGACAATATAAGTATCCTTATCTCTGACCTACGATTGGCATTTTCTAAAAACGAATCAGTAGTAGGTGTTTTTTTGGATATTCAATCAGCGTATTATAACGTCAGCCTCAAAATACTGAAAAATAAACTAGAAACATCTTTCCCAATGAATCTTACCAACTTTATCATAAAATTACTGTCGGGTCGTACAATCAAAATAGACGAGCACTGTAGGACGATCTGGAGGGGACTTCCACAGGGTTCTGTTTTGAGCCCAATTTTGTATAATATCTATACACATGATCTAGAAAGTTCGTTAAATGGATCGTGTAATATTTTACAATACGCTGATGATGTGGTTTTATACAGCTCCAATAATTACGTCAATGCTGCTTCTTCTCACATATCTAACTCCTTATGTCTTCTGAAAACTTGTTGGACAAGAATGATCTGGAACTGTCTGTGTCCAAGAGTTGTGCACGTTCACTAGACAGCGTATGCCTCCCCCTATTACACTGCAATACAATAGAGAATGCATTCCCATTAAAACTGAAGCTAAATTTTTGGGTATTATTTTTGATGCAAAACTTTCCGGTTTGTCTCATTGTTCTAATATTGTTGCCAAGTGTGAGCGCTCACTTAACATTCTTAGGTGTCTGTCGGGGGTTTAGTGGGGTGCGCACCCATATTCTTTAAAGTTGGTCTACAATGCTCTGATAAGAAGTGTTCTTGATTATGGGGCCTTCTTGTTAGAGCCATGTAGCCTAGCTGGAATGAAGAAATTGGATGCCGTTCAGGCCAAAGCCCTTCCGATTATAACTGGAGCAATGAAAAGCAGCCCTATTAATGCATTACTAGTTGAATGTGTTGATCCTCCACTCTATCTACGTAGACAATATTTGGCTGATAGATTCTTTTGCCGAATGTTACAGTTTTCTGAACACCCGCTTTTTTTTAAACTTCTTCTCGCAGACCAAATCGCTTCATCTTAATATTGGAAACACAAATCTCCACCTTGCTTAGTCCAGTCTTACCATAAATTAAAAATTGTTAATGCACCAACACATCGTTCTCGTAATCTAGCCCTTTTCCATTAAATGTATACCTTAACTTAGGAATTCACAAAAGTGATATTTAAGCAAATAATAATTTAAATTCAATAGTTAGTGACAATTGGCAGGAATGGCATCAAATATATTGTGATGCCTCCAAACATTCTAATGATGACTGTGTTGGTGTAGGATTATTTCATCAACAGTACAAAATTATACAAAAGATTAAATGTCCTCCACAAACATCAATTTTTACAGTTGAGTGCTTCGGTATTTATAAGGCTCTAAAATACATTCATTTACTAAAACTTTCGAAAACAGTAGTATTTTCCGACTCAAAAAGTGCGTTACAGGCTATTGAAAGATTCCCGTTCCAAAAAAATTCTTACTCCCCGATTATTATAGCTTCTCGAGAAATGCTTTTGAAGTGTGTGAATAAGGGCCTTTCTGTTTCTTTTGCTTGGATTCCAAGTCACAGCGGTATAAAGGGCAACGAAAAAGCTGACCAACTGGCTAATAGCGCTGTACAATGTGGTGACATGCACCCGTACAAAAATTATAGTGCAGACCTGGCTGCTCTTGCCAAACCTTTTCTTCAACAATCTTGAAGTGAAGCTTGGGAAAAGAGCGCTCAATTAAAAGGAAAGTATTACTTTCGCGTTCAACCTAACATTCCTGTAAAACCCTGGTTTTATATGGCTAAGTTAAACAAAAGAGCTACATCCGTGATTATACGAATGAGACTGGGACAAATGTGCACTCCAGCACACCTTGTATACTAAATTCAAATAGTTGTGAATGTGGGCAGGATGTGGGTGATTCCAACCACATTTTTCTTAATTGCCCGCGATATGATTACTCTTTTCTATACCAAAGTCTGATAGATCTTGATATACCTCTTCCTACTAACGTATTATGCTTATTATCTTCTAACTATATATTCTATAAAGTCTTTGCTTCATTCATTGAGGCTAATGACATAAATTTGTAAAATAAATTGGTTTAAAATAATGATATATATTTTAATATTTTTCTCTTAATATTATTAAATTGTATGTAGACTTATTTTTAGATGTATTCCCTTCCTATACATAACTCCTCTGAACCTATAATTTTCCTTATAAATTAATAACATATCCGTTTCCCCGTTTTCAAACAAAAAAAAAACATCTAGGTAACTGTACATACTTCCTATAAATCCTATTCCAAACCTTGCCGCTCCCACGTCAAATCTGAAAATGAATCGATGCCGAAGAGTTGGAAGAATTTTGGAAGAAAACATGACGCTGGCAAATGCACATGACGTGCGACGCCATATTCCTCAACGGAGTTGAGTTGAGGACAAAAGAAAAAAAAACTATCAGCTGATAGTTTTTTTTTCTTTTGTCCTCCGTTGCCAGCGTCATGTTTTCTTCCAAAATTCTTCCAACTCTTCGGCATCGATTCATTTTCAGATTTGACGTGGGAGCGGCAAGGTTTGGAATAGGATTTATAGGAAGTATGTACAGTTACCTAGATGTTTTTTTTTTGTTTGAAAACGGGGAAACGGATATGTTATTAATTTATAAGGAAAATTATAGGTTCAGAGGAGTTATGTATAGGAAGGGAATACATCTAAAAATAAGTCTACATACAATTTAATACTACCACCAGCTCCGTGGTGTCTACGAATGAAACTAATCTTATTGTGAAAAAGGGTACCTTTACTTTAGGGACCTAACTCATAGAGTAAATTATATAGGTATATACCTAACCAAGGAATATTTTACTCTCCACGAACTTAAGTATTAAGTAAGTACTTAGTACCTATATTATTTACTTATGGAAAAAGACTGCCTAAATGAAAATTTAAAGTTACTTTTATTATTACAGTATGGAGAAAATGAATGTATTAAATTAATAACGTGTGATTACTAACTGGATACAGAAGCAGTACCCATAGATTCGGTACTGGTCCCAATAACATAAATAATTCCCAGAAAACATACTACAGTTCCAGTAATGCAACAGCAACCATACCAAACATACCAGCAATATGAATGTGATATGTGTAAATATAAAACAACACAAAAACGCTATATAAGGCAACATTTAAAAACACATACGGGAGAAAAACCTTACCAATGTAATTTGTGTGATTATAAATCATACCTTAAAAGCAATTTAAAAATACATTTAATTACACACACAGGAGAGCTACCATATGAATGTGAATGGTGTGATTATAAATGTGCACAAAAAAGCAATTTAAAACAACATCTGTTCAAACACACTGAAGAAAGACCATACAAATGTGAGACATGTGATAGGGAGTTTGGCAGAAAATATTCATTAAATAGACATCAAATTAAACACACAAGAGAGACAAAAAACAAATGAATTTGTGACTGAATTCAGATAATAGACAATGCTAAAAAAACTTTAATTGGAATATATATATTATTATGTGTATTATAAGGATAGTATTACGGAGATATGTGTAGATTCTCATGATGCTATATAATATACTTATATCATGTAATAAAGGCTAGGCTAAGTCACTTTGATGCGAAGCCCTCACCATGATGCAGTATCATATTAAGTTCCGGTGCAATGGCTGGAATCTGTTGTGGGAAAAGTTAGTAGTGAAGTTGAGTGGTATGATTTTGTCATCCATTTATACTGTTTTCAAAAGGTTGATTGTAGAAGATTGATTGTATCAATTTATACTTTTGAGGTTGCAAAGCTCTTAAAAAAAAGAAGCTTTGGGATTGTGAATAAGTAAATGACATTTTTGTAAATTTCCTTGGTAAGGCGCAGCACCATGGTGATCTGGCCAAGTTGAAAGTCCTGCACTGAAGGAATGTCAGTAACATACAGAAATTATAAGCTTGATAAACATTAGTTAAAGTTAAAACTGTGACCGCTTAGGGGGGATCCCAATAATCTATCTATCCACGGTTTTCCTTACTACCGATAGAAATTTTACATAACGTCCATACAAAAAGTGTCAAATAGCTATCTCTAGTAAGGTAAACCGACGATAGATAGATTATTGGGACCGGCTGTTAGTGAAACATACTCTATTATATTACAGGGAGTTTCACAAAAAACAGAAATTAAATATTTATTTTATTCTGTTTTTTAGTACTTGTTATAGCGGTAACAGAAATACATCATCTGTGAACTCAACTAACTATCACAGTACATGAGATACAGCTTGGTGACAGACGGACAGACAGACAGGAGGACGAACGGTCAGCGGAGTCTTAGTAATAGGGTCCCGTTTTATCCTTGGGGTACTAAAAATAAATTTCTTTATTGATATTTTTGCATATTTACACATAATAATTTATACACACAATAATGTAACATAGCTAGTAGTCTACCTCGAGGCTTGAGTGTTATTGGCCCTCATATTGACTAAGCCGTTTCGAGTAAAATATATTGGCCATATAAATTAGACAATGCCCAAAGTACTTAATTAGATTTTGTCCAAAGATATTAGATATCTTTTTTTAATATCAATATAGCTGATATAAGTATATAGTTGTATATAAATATATAGAATAGTTGTAGCCAAATCAATGAGATAATGCCAAAGCAGTTAAAGAGTTCAGTAAGAAAATTTAGAATTAGAATCAACTATTGGTTTTAATTGTATTTAATGACAAATGTTATTAATTACTATATTTAATGTAAGTATTACAATAATTAATAATTACTATATAATTATTATTATAATTAGTAAATAATTACTATATTTAATGTAAGTATTACATTAAATATAGTAATTAATAACAAGTTTCAAGTAAAACTTTATTTAATTGAATATGTGTATATTTTTATACTAATAAGAAACAATTTCATTCAATTTTATTGATACTATAACCAAAGTAGTTGGAGCGCGCGGCCCCGAGTTATTTATGTCATTGCGATAAATAGACGATAAAAGTGGCGGTGCGGTGGGGGCGGAGGACGCTTTCCGGCGATTATTACGTGAGTGCCGGCAGCAAATAAGATCGATCGAATATTTATTCGTAGATTGCGATGTTAACGCATCTCGCGCCAAACCTGCGTCAATCAACGCTAGTAGGGAAGACGCTCTACTTATAAATTTCGAATTACTTTACTATAACAGTGTTAACGCAGCGCATTTTGCACCTGTAATCGCAAAAACCATAGAGCGTGTACCTACACCAATTTTGTCAAGATGAGTTGAACAGTTTGAGATATACACGAGTAGGCTTACTCCCGCCTTTTACAAAACTATGATAAATCAGGAGCATTTTGTAATGAGCTTAGAATAATCATACTCCCACCGACACAAAACGGTCGAACATACTGCTTCAATACTATTTACGGCGAGTTCCTTTTTCAGCCGAAATCGATCCTAATGGCGCGGTTTAGTCACCTATATTTCCCTACCCGAATAGAACACAAACGCAGTTGCAAAGTACGAGAATTGAGTGCACTATTTGATAATACGTCATCAAAACGTCTATCGTAATCCATTATTATTTTGAGCTTGCTATATTGACATGGTGGTGACCAAATTTAATGTTCAGGTTTAAATATGACTACTTTAAGGGACCACTCCCTTAAAGTAGTCATATTTAAACCTGGACGGTTCGCAGATAATGCAGCGAGCCATTCACTCCATTATTAAGGTTCAGTTCTTCAGTTGGTGGTAGTGCCACGCTGTAACCCCACAGCCCAATGGGCCGGCACGACCGGGGAAGTACCACACTCCCACATAGCAACGACGTGATGTAACATAGCTTGCTATTGCATTTCAGTCGGTTTGTGGGAGCTTCCATAGGCCCGATTCCCCCCTCCCCCCGTTGATATATAGAACAACCCTTTCATTTACATTATATTACCTCCTAACATATGGTTGTCGATAGCAAGACATACATTTTGTGAAATGGTCTCTTGTCATTAAAAGGTTGAGCACCACTGCTCTCTACTCACTATTATAATAAACTAGCCGAACCAACATTTTTGCGGTCTCTTCACCCACTAATTCTTTTTGACCGAACGAGTGCTAATCGTATGCAATAGCTTGGGCAAAAATGCTTTCATATATCCGGATGCCCGGTTTTATTTTACAGGTCGCATTTCTCAACCGATACTCGTGAAGTTTTGTGAGCTATTGATTCAGTGTTTAGAAACGATGCGATTTTAAGTTTTAAGGTTACCTGCACCACAGTAAATTAAGTAACACTCAGTATTCAGCTAATTCAGTACCTAATCGTTAGAACGAAGAAATCTTATAACAGATTTAGCTTAATCGACCTTTTTAACAGTACAAAATATTTTTTAAGAATGCTGTTATTAACACAATAACTAATGAATAATTTATAGGTACACACGTTAAACCCTCGCACACACACACACCCCAAGTAAATTGACATAATGTTTTCTCCATATCCTGTAAGTTTTTAGTACTAGCATTTTTATAATAATATAGGTAACACGTAATTTGTATAATTACCATAAAAAAAAAATGGGCGGTACAAAAGTGTTAATACATTGTAGATATGTAGTCAACATTTTTTATTACTTCACAGTGAAATAATTATCAATTGTTAAAGTTTTCGAAAATTCCATCTAAAAGTATGGACACCATCTTAACAAAAATACTACATGCCTATGTACAACTTATTAATGAAAACACATGATTCGCGTCAGTGAAAAAATATCTCTATTACTCTTTCTTACACCCCCCACCCGAGCGTTCGGTGTGAAAGAGATTGTCGACTTTCGGCTTTCGTTCGTTCGTTTTCGGAAGAAACAAAGGCCGCGCGGTGGCAGGGCGGAGGGTGCGGGGTTGGTCCGGTGGCCAGGTCTTGCGAGAATGCCCGAGCGCACAGAATGAATAATAATATGTACTAACGAGCTAGGACGCGAGTTTGCCGAATGTTATGATTATGAATGATACATTTCTATGTAGGGGTGTTAAGTTTCATGCATAAACCGCGCGCATGTAGTATAATTTAATGAATAGTGGAAATGCCTAGAATAAAATTTGTAGGTGTGAATCAATCTAGACGTTTGACCAAATATTGATGATTATGTGGGATTTTTTTTTCTAAAGTACTTTTAAATATTCTTCCCATGTATGTATTAAGTACCAGCAGCATATAGTGCTGTTTTTTTTGGTAATTATACAAATTACTGTCATAAATAATCATAATTAATGAAATATAAAATTTTAGGGTTTTAGGTAAGATATGTAATAATATTAAGAAGCTTCCATAAAGTTTAAAAATGTTTATAGGTATAAGTTATCAAAATATAAATGTCTAACTTTCCAGTACACTTTGTTAGTAGATATATTCTGCTCTCTTTAAAATTGTTATATAGAGAAAATAAATCCGTTATTGGATGTATGTGCTAATATTATATAATGGTTTAAATTATGTTAAGATCCGTAGATTTTGTAAATTAAATAAATAAAATAAAAATAAATAGTAAATATTAATTCAGTATAAGCTAGGCAAAGACTCGCGAGGTCTACAGCACACAGAGCCACTAGTTTTATGTCGAATTATCCGTACGTATCAAATTATCGATACGTCGAACTCTCTTTGCATAGAGCTAGTAAAACTCGAGTCTCGCTAGCATACCTCGATCGGTTTATTTACAGGCGTACTGTCACCTGTAAAGAAACTCGATCGGTTACTTTACAGGCGTACTGTCACCTGTAAAGAAACTCGGTCGGCTTATTTACAGGCGTACTGTCACCTGTAAAGAAACTCGATCGGTTACTTTACAGGTGACAGTACATACTCCGCTGTGGTTGATGCGAGGAAAAAAAACAAACGCATTATCTCTTTAATATAGTTTTTATTATACAATATAATCTTAAAGTAATTAATATAATCAACTGTAATATGGCTCGTTTTGAGATTTCCAACATTTGAGATTTCAATTGGTAAATGAAACCAAAAAGTATTATTAATATTTAAAAAAAAATGACAAGTACATAGTTACCTAATTTATAGCTAATAATGTACAATATTGCAGTCATATAATTATAATTAAAGCAACAAAAGTAATATACTTGTAAAAATATCATTAATTACATTTACTAATTCAGACAAAAAATAAAAATTAAAAACTTAATTGCCATTTTGCCAGACCTTCTAGGTCACTTATTTATAGAGAACTCACGTACCCGATTATTGTGCGCGGAAGAGGAAAAAGTGACCCGGGAGGTCACGAAACCGGTCGAGATACTCGACTGTGTCGAGTATGCGAGTTAAAACTGTCGTAGGTAATATTTTGTGATGGTGTTCGTTCAAAAATTATAATAATATAAAGGGCAAGTCTTGTAGTGGTTACGTCTATTAAACAATATGTTTTAAAACGTGTTGCGCGCCCTTTCTACAGAACCAAAACTTATTATCAAGACTTAGATAGTTATGCTGCCTATATTAATAAAGAACACTTTTATCGTTCAAAGTAAGAACTAAGATTTCGATAATGTATACAAAAACAACACTAAATGACTTATGTTTTTATGGTCTATATCGTAAAAATTTTTAAACGAAAAATCTTGACTGAATATAATGACAGTGTGGTAACATTTGTAAACACTCTGGTACAAGACGATAATGCTATTTCTTCTGCTTGGATAAATAAATAAGTTACCATTCAGATCTCTTTTTACCGAACTCCTTTGTTTGATGTTCTGTCGTACTACGTGACATTGGCGAAATTGTAGGGACACCTTACGAAGAAATAATATCAGTAAGAGTAACTGCCTTAAAAAAATAACCCAACAAAAGTCGTGCTAAATCAATAACATCGTTCACGCCGCTATGACTCAGCTGTCATAGTAGACGTTGCAGCACGCGCGTGGACCAATCCCTGCTTTCTTTCTGAATGTAAACCAATCACCGAACATGTCTATTTGTAACCTCGGAAGTAATTCGTATTTGGAATCATACATCGTTTTGGTTTGAAGGGCCACGTTTTGTGTGGAATTTGTTATGCTTCCTGACATTATTTCTTCGTAGGGGACACCCCACAAAAGCAATATAAGGAAAAGTTGAAGTTACACGTTAAGGATGACATGTAACCAAAGTTAGAGTCTATATTTACTTTCAATTTGGCCACGCTACGTCGTCGGAAACTTATTTCATTAATATTGCACAATGAGATACCGAACAAGTGCAATTTGAATAATTTAATACCGACTTCCATTCTATTACCTTGGTAAAAATCAGTTATTGGACTGTATCTCAAAAACTACTGAACCGAATTTGATTTAAATAGGACCACTCGGGAAGTACCAGCTTTGAAACAAAAAAGAATTTTGAGACTCGGTCCACCCACTCGAAAGTTATGAGGTAACAAACATAAAAAAATACAGTCGAATTGAGTACCTCCTCCTTTTTTTGGAAGTCGGTAGATAAAAAAAAACTCCATTATAAGATCAACAACATGAATGGAAAGACGTTATTATTTCGTCGTTGAACACGATATTTAAATGATGGGCCTATGACGAATATTTGTGTAACTGTAACGTTTTCGTATCGTTGACGTATACAGTAAAAACTATGAGTGTATCTGTGCCACAGTTGTACTAGATAAATGACAGTTTGTACTGCATACGTCAACGATACGATCGTCTTACGCAACTTGCCGTCCTAGGCCCACAACAAGGTGGTTACGACCGAGAGAATTGCGTGGACGTCGATGTATGCAGGGCTATCTCAGTTGCTAACAAAATGGTAATTGATATCCTGAAAAATGGCCGCTTCATGTCAGTTTTGACAACTCCGGTAAGCAAAAACGTTAGTAAGTTGATAACGTGTAACGCGTCTCCACAGAATAAGTCATTCTTTTATGGGACAATGTATACGATTCTATAATAAAGTTCCCAATGTTATCCGAGATTTGCCTATTAATAAGTTTAAAATTACTATCAAAACTAAACTCTGTCAAAAAGGTTATTACAAAATTTCGGATTGCTTGTAGGATAAAACAGCTTGGGACTGATCACTCCAGGATCTATCTACTCGTGTACTAAGATGTCAAAGTGTAGCGTGTCTTGCCTACTGATACCATTATTATGTTCTCTTTTGTAAGGCAACACACTGGAGCTAATATTTGTAGTACCTAAGTAAAAACATTGTAAAATCATCTGTATAAAAAGAATGGCCCCGAGTTTCTTGCCGCTTCTTCTCGGTAGGCTCTATATATTTTGGAACGCGGCGGTAGAGTCTTTAAAGTACATTATAATGAAAAATTGACGTTCATAAGTGCGTCTTTGATGCCTAAATTGAATAAATGATTTTGACTTTGACTTTGACTGTAGATGACAAAAGTGACATAGAGCCGCCATTTTATTTCGGTGTCAATGAAAATTTGTTAGCAACCGAGATACATAATGAGTTAGATGATCTATCAAACTTTTTTTACATGTTATGGAAACATTTTAAACGACCATGTCCACTTTTCTTGGGTTAAATTAAATATTATTGTTATTTCAGAAATACGCTATTAATATGTTATTTTTTAACCGACTTTAAAAAAAAGGAGGAGGTTTCTAAATTCGACCGTATATTTTATTTTTATGTGTGTTCGCGGATAACTTCGTCATTTAGGAACCGATTTTGATTATTCTTGTTTGATAGAGTATACTTCCGTGGTGGCCATATGAATTTCATCAAATTCGGTCAAGCCGTTTTTGAGTAATACTTCAATAACTAAAAAGTGTTTCGCCTATCTTGATGATGTCATTGACGGTGTATCCCGTAAGTAGCAAGGTCATTAAAAAGGGTGAATTTTTTTTATCCAAAAATTAAAACCGATTTCCACACCAAAAAGTGTGAAATAACTTGTCGAAGTCGGACCATGCACGCAATATTGCGATAATATTTCGAACTATCATGGTGCTGACTTCAACAAATTATGTCATGCTTTTTAGTGTAGAAGTCGGTTCTATTTTTTTATAACAATAAATATTGTAAGCAATAGCGAGAAAACTGAATGGAACTAGTGAAAAATTTCTATTTACTTATTTGTAGCTATTAATTTATTTGCTACACCATTATTAGCGAATATTAAATAGCAATGATTCCAACAGGCCTATTCTATAGACAAAAGCCAATGACCAAAAATGGCGCAAAATGACCTTGAGTTTTTTTTACCGCGGCCATCAACCAAACCTAAGTTATTGAGTGTAAAATAATATAATAAGCAAAAGTTATTACATGATTGTATAACCTAACATCAGTCTGAACTGAGTTATTCAGATTTGAAAAAAAAAACGTTTTTATTAACATGCAACTAGCATTTATAACTCAATTTTTAATATTATTATAATGTCTATCCCTGTCGCATCGCCGCCGTGGCTTTGAATCCGATACAGAAGGATAAACCCTCAGCGAGTCCGGCCAATCACAGGCCTAGCATTGTTTACAACTGCGGCTGAGCAGGTTACGAGGCCATTTTACTATTATTATTTTATGGCACATATATACATATATGGTATGTATATATTATAAACAAACCCGACTGCGCCATCAAATATGTATTAATGTCCATATTATTTGAAAATGCATTTTCATTTACCTAGACGACATGATGACTATTATTAAGTTTTTTACTCATAACTCGAGGTGTTATATCTCAACTCAGACTGCATATATTAAAAAATGGTTCATACATAAATTTTCGTGTTAATTTTTCCCAACTCACCCCAAAGTTTCAACGATGGCCGTGGAAAAAAATAAACGCGCCACTTCCCATAGTGATTTGGTCATTGTCTTTTGAAAGAATCATCTATACTTAATACTTACAGATTCGAATTCACTCGACATCTTTAATATATCCCGCATTGACAAGCTTACCCGTATCGTTTACAATTACGTTTAAGCTGTTCCCTTTCCAAACATCTATAGCTTGACTCTTCGTACTAAACTCATCAACAACTTTATTATAACCATACATGTCCTTCCGCGGCAGCGCGTAATACACTTTATCCCAAAACATTGCTTCTCCATACCGAATTAAGGTAGACAGAGACAGAAACGTTTTAGTCTCCTTGTCTAACTGTTTTTTGGTCATGTCAAGTAGGATGACGACGGCGCGCGCACGTTTGTCGTTCGACGCTTGCGTGTGGACAGTCCTGAATCCTTCCGTCGCCCAAATCGATTTCAAAAAGTTTTCCGATAGTACTATTAAGGTGCGTTTAGATTCCGCGACTGATCTGTGAATTTCGGTCGGTATTGTATCCCCCGCGATCCAGTCGCGGTCCTGCACGTGCAGTATATAACTGCCTTCGAGTCTGGGGAGTATTTCCTCGCAAACGAATTTCTCGTCTTCATACGCAAATGAGACGAAAACATCGTACTTTTTATCATAATCCATATCCTCTTTCGGCAGTAGACATAAGCACAAGCCTCTGCTGTATAAAAATACTTGGATTTCGATTGAGTATCTGTAAAAAATGGCTGCAATTATGGCCATTATTATAAGGGTAACAGCGAATAGAATCCCTGCTACGGAAGACTTGTAAACATTACACATACTTTGAGCGTCTAACTGTGCCAGCTTACTGCCTGTTGCACAAGTGACGTTATTGTAATCTAAAATATTAACGGAATAGTTCTGCAATAGTACCACTTCATCTGTACTCCAACAATCACAAAGTAACGGATTGCGTGCTAACATCAAATTCAAACCCCTTAACAAACTTTTGGGTACGATTTTCAAATGATTACCAGTCAGATCTAAAAGTTCGACACTTTTTGGCACGTTCGGGACCATATCCAGACCTATATCAGTGAGATTCAAAACGCGCACGTATTCCGGTAACGTTTGATTGTTTGATAAGCTCCGAACTCGAAGCGCCATATTCGTAATGCCGCTGCCAGATAAATCTGGTATGTCTTTTATTTCAGCACACTCGCACTCGGCCCTTTGCAATCCTGGTCTATAAAGACACTGGCATTCAGAACTGGCTGGTATAGGGCATGTGAGTTCTATCGGTTGAATGGAGAGCAAAGGATGGTTCTTAAGTCTTTTAGGTTGACTGCACGAGGCGTAACTGACTTGGTATTTGCTAGATTCTTTGATTTCTGTGATGAAGTCGTATAGTCCGCAGTCGCACTCGAAAGGGTTGTCGTCTAGGAGTATTTTCACGTTCATAGAGGGAGTAGTCCAGCTCGCTCGCGGCTGGACGTAGGTTATGGAGTTGTGACGGAAGTCGACTTCGATAACGTTGTTTTCGTTTCCTAAAAACTGTACGTCGGATAGCTGGAACAAAAAAGCTGGGTTTGTTATTTCTGTTAATATTGTCAAAGGTTGATTCTTGTGCCATGCCACACGAAACTTATGAAAATGTCGTAAAGTTTCCTTTAAAAAACAGTAATTGGTAAATTAAAACGTTATTAAAGTTAATTCTTTCGATGAAAGGTCACGGGAGAAAGGTACCGAACTATCCAGCCTCAAATATCCCAACATCCATGGAATGATACTATCGTCTATAATAGAAGTAGTTTAAAGTATATCCTTCGATTGCGCTTCGGGTAATTCCATCGAACAAGTTCGCGTTTTTGATGAAAAAAGTTCCATCTCCAAATTGTAACGACTATTGTGTGATTCGAAGACGTTTATCACATATTGCTGCAGTGTGTCCTGGAACTCAACTTTTAAAACCTCTAGCTTTGAGAGAAATAATTTCTTTTATATAGGTACTATAAACAGTGCATTAGCATACCCTACATGTGAAGAAGCTAAAATATTGATCAAGTTGCTCGAGCTGGGTTTAGATAATAAGCATCGATTTGTTTTGCTGACTGTCTCTTTATGGTTTTGTGTTTATTGTTCTGTTTTCTTTATGGGACAATGTGGTCGCACAGCGACAAAGCAAAGACAAATAAAACCTAAATAAATAAAAAAAAAGTTAGTTAATTCTAAACCATATCAGTTAATAAGGAAACTATAAAATCTGAGTCTGATTTGGTTTGACTGTTCAATGTGATTTTATCGAAATTCGAATAGCGGGTTTTGTATTGTGTCAAAAAAATCGCCCCTGGCGGATGATTTGTGAATCTAAAAGATGCGGGTAAAGAAACCGAATTATTGAGCGCATTCTCAATTTATTAACAGTTTTTTGAAATCACTTCTTTAAGACTTATTTAGGCGCGTTGAGCCCTTTTTGGATGAACGAAAATCATGGAACTCGCGTCATCGTCACCAAACGCAGCCCTTTTTGGGTGAAGAAAAATGGAACTCGCGTCATCGTCTCCGTCACCGAACGCTCTGTCATAGATAATGTAGTTTTGAAGTGAAAACTTCTTTAGGCGCGATAATGGTTTCCATGACTACCTATTGTTGTTGATTGTGTGTCTTAAAAATAATTCGAATAGATTTCATTTCTATCGGCAGTCTCAAAAAACTGCCCCGCATGATTATTTTTATAAACGCGAGGCTGGTATCACATATTCTACATGACGACACTGTTTAGTTAATGGCGCGCACGAACACAGACGAAAGAGACATGTAATGATTGTCATTTATTTCAATAATTTTTACAACTTACGAAATCCAAACAGTGACACTACCCTTTTTCTACGGCTAGAGTGAGACTTGCACTTATCGAAAATCGCCAACCGAGTTCAAGAGTTCGATCCCACTTGTCACGAAAAACACAAACCTCACTTCTTATTATTGTTTAGTGTAGGGGCGCTAAGTCTTGCACTGAAGTGCCGCTTGGGGTGTATTGTGCATGGGGTGTATTGTCCATTACTTGGGGTTTACTCGTATGTTGCATTATTTAGGTTGTACTGTGCATTATTTGGGTGTATTGTGCATTCTTGGGATGTATTGTGGATTATTTTGGGTGTATTGTGTTTTATTTGGGGTGTATTGTGCATTACTTATGGTGTACTGTGCCTTATTTGGGTGTATTGTGCATTCTTGAGATGTATTGTTGATTACTTGGGGTGTATTGTGTACTACTTGGGGCGTATTGTACATTACTTAGGGTGTATTGTGCATTCTTGGGATGTATTGTGGATTACTTGGGGGTGTATTGTGTACTACTTGGGGTGTTTTGTGCATTACTTAGGATGTACTGTGCATTCTTTGGGTGCATTGTGCATTCTTGGGATGTGTTGTGGATAACTATGCAATGCACAATACACTAGGGGCCCGGTTCTATTATGATGATAAAGCATAGCAATGTGTAAAAAGATAACTTAAAAGTTTACAATAGAATTACTTACCGAGAGTCCTGTGAATGAGTTGTACGAGAGGTCCAATGTGTTTAGCTGACGCAGTATAAACCGCCAGTCGGAGTACACGACGCTGATGTTATTGTGTGAGAGTGACAGAGTCTGAAACAATGTGGTAGTTAAATCTTACTAATATTAAGTATAATTGCGAATGTTTGTATGGAGGTTTGTTACTCAATGAAGCTAAAATGGCTCAACGGATTTGGTATATAGATAGATAGATGTGGCGCTGGAGTATGATTTAGATACTTTTCATCACCATCATCATCCATCACGCCGGTGAACCCACGGGTCGCACCATTATTAATAAACATGTTTATTTATAAGTAAAATAAAATTACTACTAATAACCCTTAACCCTTTGCGTCCCAGAGAAGTAAAATTACGTCAGTTTCATTCATAAATCTTTTGTTTTAATTATCACGGTATAGGAAGGATTAATGCTAAATAATATATTTTTATATCTGTACTGACATTATAAAGATTAATTATTTCATTCTTTGTAATGGATAAACCGAAAAACTACTAAATCCTTCACTTATACAGGCTGACTGGTTGAACACTTTACATATTGATATATAGTGCTCAGTACTCGATTCTCGTTCTAATTAAGAAAAAAAATAGGTGCCTAATATTTACCTAATTTAACTTTAATTGTCTACTCAAAACAATAAACATGGTCACTCGCGGCGCGCGTGTAGTAATAAAATTTGCCGGGCGGCCGACGATCGCGGCATCCTTTGACGCGGCGCCCGACGATCGCGGCATCCTTTGGCGGCGCGGGCGGCGCGGCCCTTTGGGTCATTAACCCCGTTCGGACGCAGCTTGATTCCTTTGAACGCGGCGCGGCGCTTTGGGTCATTAACCCCGTTCGGACGGTGTCCATAATTTTCGAGTTATAGCACATTCATAGAATGAAGGTTTCCTCTGTAGTTTAACGGTATTTTTTTAATTTTATTTTTTTAAACGTTTCATGTGACCATGAATTATCATGTCCTTGTTTATGTAAAGTGTTCAACCAGTCAGTCTGTATATGAAAAAAACGTACCTTCAGCTACATTAATCCGAAGTAACATGCGCTATATTTTGTTACTAGCTGTTCTCCGCGGTTTCACCCCGCGGATAATGATGATGATGAATTTTATATAGCCTATGTTACTATGGGTGAATGTAGCTTTCCAATGGTGAAAGAATTTTTGAAATCGGTCCAGTAGTTTTTGAGCCAATTCGTTACAAAGATACACACAAATCTTTCCTTTTTATAATATTATAGTAAAAATGATTGAAAACAGTAACTTTATAAGTCTTTTCTTTATGTGATAGTGACTAGATAAATAACAGCTCTTTATTGTAATACATCATGTAAATATCAACAATTACATTAAAAACTTTAAAAAAAATAGGATTGTACAATGTGCGGTCTTATCGCTGATAAACGATCTCTTCTAGACAACCTTTGGGTGACCAGAAATACTTGATAAATATATAAATTACTAGACTGACTAGGTACTTCAATAAAAATCTCACTTGAACTATAATTATTAAGCTTATATTAGCTTGAGGAATGACAAATGTACAAACGCGTCAGTCCATTTATAAACGAAAAAAAGTAATGCAATTAATATTTACCTTCAAACCGCTGAGCATGTTGAGAGGAGAGCTGATCTCGGGCTCCTCCGGGGCCCAGGCGAGCTGGTTCCAGGACAGATGGAGGTGTTCCAAGGCATCCGCTCCGACAAACGCGACGAAGTCTATGCGATGGATCAGATTGTTGTTCAGAGAAACTGTCTTCAGCTTGCTGAGACCAGAGAACAGGCGGCTGTGGAGGTTTTCATATCTATGTTAGTAAGTGTATGAGCAAGTCGTTGGCCTGATAGTGCTTGATGTTATGTAGGTACTTATGATAAAGCTGTAAAACATGCCAAACCCTATAACAGCGGTAATAAAAACTCGGTGGCAAACCCGAGATATCATCGTTTAAATGAGCTGAGCCAGAAAACATTGTGTTATTAACGGCACTTCTGCTGTATAAGCGGTCTACGCCCGTGGTCCACCTACACAGTTCACATGGGTGTAACAAGGGCAATTATTTCTTACCGTAGTTCACCTGAAGATAACTGCGTGTACCAGGGGCTTTTCTGCTTTCCCGTGGACCACCTATCTAAATATTGATATTTAGTTTTCAGAATGCACTGCTCGTAGTCCACCTACAAACTATGAAGGTGGACCATGGGCGTACACCGGGTTTAAGTGGCCAGGACACAAAGGGATATATCGGGAGTGAATTGTAAGAGGCAAGATCATCCGACTTACTAGGTGGTAAGCCTCTTGTGCAAGAGGCCGTCTTGGTTGCTGTCACCGCAGATATTCGACCGCGAAATAGGTCACAAGCATTACTGTGTATGGGTGTGAAAGGCGCTGTAGCATTTAAATTTACTGGGCAAAATACACGCAAAAACCATTCCGGACCCAAGGTACCTCTGGACGTCATCTGGGGGTGCCACGGGAACTTGCATTGCACCCCCAGGTCCTGATATTCATACTGTGTACCAGCGGTAAAGATTTTGAGGATTAGATTTAGCGCTAGGCGCTAAAACGCGCTTTCGGCTAAATAAAGCGCTGGATCTGGCGCTGAACGCGCCAAGTTGGCAGCGCTGGTACCGCGGCAGCGAACGGCGATGCGCTAAACCTGAACCGCTGTTTCGAGATTTCTTGCCGAATCAATGTATCACATTGCCTGGCTAGAAGCAGGGAAGTATTCATACTGCTCGGTCGTTAAGGGGGCAACGGGAAAGAAATGTAAACATGTCCCGCTGTCCCCGTGACGGGGACATGGTGTACGGGGACAACCGACATACATACTGAACTATTAGTTATTAATTGCGCGCTCCGCACTATCAATATTATCGTGGCTGAAGTGGACCTGTTTTGTTGCGCTCGGAGCGAATTAAAAAAATAGCGTTACTTATTCTATAGAAACTAGACATTTATTATGTATGGTAGATAATATATCTACTCTATTGTATTGGGTTTATTACCCGTAATGATAGATGTAAGTTTTTGGATAAATAAATAAATAAATATTTTATTTTTGAATTGTATTGAGACTCCTTTGTAATTTAAATTAACTTGTAATTTTTAACAATTTTATTATTTTATACATAACTAACATATATCTTTTTCTTTCTTTCTATATCTAAATGGAAAAGTGTAATAAATTTATTATCACCATTAACTGCGGCTGCCTCGCTTCTGCAGCGCATCTCAGAAGTTCGCTGAAGCACACACGTACTTCAGCGAACATCTGAGATGCGCTGCAAGATGGACGACTTTCATGCAATCATTCGCAAGAAAGTTGCATCCCTACGACAGCGAGTGCGAGCCAGCCGCAAAAGTATCCTGCAGATGGTTGCTGCCCGACTTGACTGTCCCATACAGCACAAATGGATGTCTGTGCTCATGGGACTGAAGATATAATAATTGTTTTGTAATAGTGTCCCTAAATCTGTTTGTAATGTCGTGTGTTTTTGTGTCTGTTTTCAATGATTTTCGATTTAAAATGTTTTACTTATAATATGATCGTCTAATTTCGATCGATTTTTATGATCTGAAATAAATGACATTATTATTATTATTATTAACAATTTCACATGTCGGTTAACGACAAAATAGACAGAACAAAAATAGCTACTAAGACCTGTGTATTATATACGCGACAAATGTGACGAAGGAAGGATCCCGGTTCAGGCCCTACCTGAGGTTAAGATAACGCGACTGGAATCAAAACGCTAGACGTACTTCAAGTCATATGTGTTCAGATTTCCAGCCAAGTTGAGAGACACATTCCTGGCACCAGACTTTTGGCCAGAAGGGATTGTTTTCCGTCGGTATAGCTAGCCGAGACTGAACATGAATCCCTAGCTGTACGATATAGTTTTGTTATATTAACCCTATAAAATATATATGTTAGTTTGTAAAGTATGTGTTTCGATATGGGCCGCTGGTATTTTTACAATGTGTAACTGTGCTATTGCCTGAAATAAAGATTATTATTATTATTATTATTATACTCTATCTTTCGTGAATATAATCATTACACGGGAGTACAACGTACTACCATAAAAATAAGCAAAAAAACGATATTAAAAAATATTTAGTGACACTTCCGCTGAAAAAGCTTTTTTCAGCGGAAGTGTCACTAAATATTTTTTAATATCGTTTTTTTGATAATGGATTTCCGCAAAGTAACGCCTGAATCAATAAATTATAAAAATAAGCCTATAAATAAAATAATAATACTCACTCATTCAGCACCCGTATCTTATTTCCATCCAAATTGATCTCAAGCAAAGCTTTCAAGTTCGTAAACATCCGATGCGAAACCGTTTCGATGTCGTTACTTGTTAAATATAATCGTTCCAACGCTTTGAGATTCCAGAATAACTCCTCCGGTATCATTTTTATTCGATTATGAGATATAGTGAGATTGACTATGTTAGTGGTATTGAGGAATAGGTCTGGAGGGAGGGATGATATTTTTGAGGATGTGATGACTAGAGAGGTGAGGGAGGGTAGGTTTGATAAAGATTTTGGACTTAATGTTAGTTCGACGTCGCTTCTTAATTTAATCTGAAAGAAAAAAAAACAGGTTTTTATAACTTGATAGAGACTTCCAAGTATCAGACATTTTTAATATAATTTTGACGGTTTTACAGTTGAGTATCCCAACCGGTTTTGTGACCTGCCTCTTTCATTTCTTCATGGAACACTGGCGGTTTTTTGACCTTCCATGTCAGTGGAGACTGTGCCTCTATGAAGAAGTGACCCAAAAGGTAATGAAACTGGTCGAGATACTCGACTGTGTCTAACGCGTAAGTTAAACCGTCACGGCCTTATTAATAAACTTGGCTACGCCCGGAGTAGTTAAAACATCTATCTGTCAATTTTTCGCTTGCAGTAAATGTCACGCGTGAAAGCAAGATAAAGCATGTTATGCCTAATCTATGTTTACGCAACGTTTATTAATAAAGGCCTCAAGGTCATATTCAAGTTATATTTTGACGTGATAACGACTTATAAATCGATGAACGCCGGCTGCATTCACGAAAAACTATGACTAATTGTAACGTTCCGTCTGAGCCAAACGTGCAAGCGAGAGCGCGAAACAAGCGATAGAGAGGCACGATCGGCCTAAGCGTTCAGCTTGTCTTATGACGTTATCACGTAAAATTATCGTTCGTAAACCGACTTTACAAAGAACCATTTTTTTTTTAAATTTACACGAGTTTTGTACCAAATGTGGTATTGTATGTATCTTAAAATTGATTTATTTAAATATAACAGGTTGCAGAAAACAGTTTATAAATGTTGTGTTGCAATATACCGGGTGAATTTGTATTCATGGGCATCCTTTTAAATTAAGACACTAACAATTATAGGTACCTACTAATTTGCATCAGGGCTAATATTATGCATATCAAAAAATATGATAGCCGGCTAAGTATAAAGAGAAAGTTGGATATAAATTAATCAAATCCTTATCAAATGATTAGTGACCTCACTCGGGGGGAAGGGGGGGTTACAGAGGTTACGGTCAAGCACATCACCTACAGCATACGCTAGATGTACCCCGACTGATTGATCTTGATACTTTGTTTATTTATTGCATTCATCATATATTGGTACTTGCATAAATAATATGTTTGATTTGCGCAATATTAGCCCCAATGCATCTAGTATTATGTGTCTTAATTTAAAAGTTTGCCCATGAATTCAAATTTTAATTCTATAAGTGAATTCACAGAATAATTATGTAATATTTCTATACTTTATTTTTATTTTATTTTATTTATTTATTATCAGGAAGACCAACAGCCATTTAATATTCATTATACATTCTAACTGTTGTCTCTCAGTTTATCTATGGAAATCTAATGTATGTAAAGAAAATCATTAGCAGTTTTGATAAAAGTGATGCTCATTCCATCAACACGCGAAATAAGCACAAGTTATCCGTACATGTAACGCGTCTCCACAGAATAAGTCATTCTTTTATGGGACAATGTATACGATTCTATAATAAAGTTCCCAATGTTATCCGAGATTTGCCTATTAATAAGTTTAAAATTACTATCGTAACTAAACTCTGTCAAAAAGGTTATTACAAAATTTCGGATTACTTGGAGGATAAAACAGCTTGGGACTGATCACTCCAGGATCTATCTACTCGTGTACTAAGATGTCAAAGTGTAGCGTGTCTTGCCCTACTGATACCATTATTATGTTCTCTTTTGTAAGGCAACACACTGGAGCTAATATTTGTAGTACCTAAGTAAAAACATTGTAAAAACATCTATATAAAAAGAATGGCCCCGAGTTTCTTGCCGCTTCTTCTCGGTAGGCTCTATATATTTTGGAACGCGGCGGTAGTCTTTAAAGTACATTATAATGAAAAATTGACGTTCATAAGTGCGTCTTTGATGCCTAAATTGAATAAATGATTTTGACTTTGACTTTGACTTATATAATAGTTACAAAATAAAAACAAAGAGCCAATTACAGGTCCTCACGGTTAAAAACATAATGGATTACAATGTGAACTTCGCCTGGAAACATAATGTGAACTATAGAAACCAAAATAAAATATAATGTAATTAATTAATTGATATATAGATAATGTTATACCTTTAAATTAGGTAGTGTAGATATGTTATTAAATCTTATACTTATGTGTGCATCGTAACTCCTCCTCATCTATTAATACCAAATTTAATCAAAATCGGTCTAGCCGTTGCGTGAAAATGTAACAAACATACACACACTAACAAACTTTCGCTTTTATAATATTAGTGTGCTGTACCTATACGCTTAGGCCTTTATTAATAAACGTTGCGTAAACCTATTTAGGCGTAACATGCTTTGTCTTACTTTCACGCGTGACATTTACTGCAAGCGAAAAATTGACAGATAGATGTTTTAACTACTCCGGGTGTAAGCCAAGTTTATTAATAAGGCCGTTAGATTATACAATTGTATGAATTAAGTTAGCTATTAAGTTAGTTTGCTAGCTGATTACCTAAGTTAGTAAGTTAGCTTCTAAGGTATTTTGTTAGCTACTAAGTTATTAAGTTAGCTACAAACGGTCTTACCTACTTATAAACGCTGCTTAAATTTAAATAACGTCATTTAGTATAGCGCAGAAAAGTTTTGCTGTGTGCAGTACTAAATAACGTCATATATAGTGAAGCAACAAAGCCCAAGTTAGTAACTTAGCTACTTACGGCCGTTGCCAATAATCTATCTATCGTCAGCTTAATTTACTAGAGATAGATATTTGACACTATTTGTATCGACGTTATGTAAAACTTGTATCGGTAGATAAGGAAAACTGTGGATAGATAGATATTGGGATCCCCCATTAGTGAATAGGTGGAAAAGTTAGTGTAGCATTTACCTCTTGTAGCTTTAGCAATCCTGAGAGAACACCTTCCTGCAAGTCTGTCAACTTGATTCTCTCAGCGCAGAGCCGGGTGAGACGCGGCGTGGGTTCAAACACGCGCGGCGAGAGAGTTGCCAAAGGGTTGTTGTTCAAACGAAGCTCCTTCAACGAGTCCAGACCTGGATGGTAAAGTGTTATAGTTTAACTTCTTACATAGCCTGGTCAAAGTCAAAGTCAAAATCCTTTATTCAATTTTTTTTTGTTTTTTTGTTTATTGGTTTACCAAACTGGTCGTAACACAAGACTTATAGTTCTAAAATTAAAGTGCGTTATATAAATCTATTAACAAGTGCACAACCTTCTTGAGATAAACACAGCATGCTTCTACTATATGATGCTCTTATACGATAATTATATTATACAATAATTTATTTAAAAAATATATACTAATATACTTAACTGTTTAAAATTAGTTACAATTTTGAAAAATGACATTTCTTTAGGCCATTAGTAGATGTACTAAATACGTCAATATCGTGACATAAATCGTTGTACAATGAACACATTCTTAATATTGGAGAGTATTTTGCATAGTTAAGTAAAGTAAGCAATTTAAGTAAAGACTACTTGTCAACATCAATAATTCATTACTAGCTGCTCTCCGCGGTTTCACTCGCGCAGTGATGGATGATGATGATGAATCTTATATAGCCTATGTTACTCAGGGTGAATGCAGCTTTCCAATTCTAAAAGAATTTTTGAAAACGCTCCTGTAATTTTTGAGCCAATTCGTTACAAACATACATACAAATATTTCCTTTTTATATATTAGTATGATAATGGACAGTATAGATTGAAGGATTTGCCATACTGAATGCGGTCTGCGGTCAGGTCAAACTGAACGCAGCCCGCATTATGTATGAACAACATTGTCGGTCAGGCAATAGGTCACCGGTCGACGCAAGGCAATCGGTCTGTGGTCCGAGCAGGGAAACCGGTCAGCGATCCGGATAATGCGTGCCCGCACGGTAGGATCGCATATCTTAACAAAATATATAGACTGGCAATATTGTTCATACATGATGCGGGCTGCATTCAGTTTGACTTGACCGCAGACCGCAACCGGTTATCTAAATCCTTAACTGTTTATATAGACAGTATCAATTAACTGATCATATAAATTGGACGCAGTTTTGATTATCTGTTTATATAACCAGGACAGTATCGATTAACTGATCATATAAATTGGACGCAGTATTGATTATCTGTTTATATAGCCTGGACAGTATCGATTAACTGATCATATAGATTGAACGCAGTATTGATTATCTGTTTATATAGCCTGGACAGTTTCGATTAACTGATAATATAGATTGGACGCAGTATTGGCTATCTGTTTATATAGTCTGGACAGTTTCGATTAACTGATCATATAGATTAGACGCAGTATTGATTATCTGTTTATATAACCAGGACAGTATCGATTAACTGATCATATAGATTGAACGCAGTATTGATTATCTGTTTATATAGCCTGGACAGTTTCGATTAACTGATCATATAGATTGGACGCAGTATTGGCTATCCGTTTATATAGTCTGGACAGTTTCGATTAACTGATCATATAGATTAGACGCAGTATTGATTATCTGTTTATATAGTTTGGACAGTTTCGATTAACTGATCATATAGATTAGACGCAGTATTGATTATCTGTGTATATAGCCTGGACAGTATCAATTAAATGATCATATAGATTGGACGCAGTATTGATTAACTGTTTATATAGTTTGGACAGTATCGATTAACTGATCATATAGAATGGACGCAGTATTGATTATCTGTTTATATAGCCTGGACAGTATCGATTAACTGATCATATAGATTGGACGCAGTATTGATTATCTGTTTATACTTTATATAGCCAGGACAGTATCGATTAACTGATCATATAGATTGGACGCAGTATTGATTATCTGTTAACATAGCCTGGACAGTATCGATTATCAGATCATATAGATTGGACGCAGTATTGATTATCTGTCTCTATAGCTTGGACAGTATCAATTAACTGATCATATAGATAAGACGCAGTCTTGATTAACTGTTTACATAGCTTGGACAGTATCGATTAACTGATCATATAGATTGGACGCAGTAATGATTATCTGTTTATAAAGCCTGGACAGTTTCGATTAACTGATCATATAGATTGGTCGCAGTTTTGATTAACTGTTTATATAGCCTGGACAGTATCGATTAACTGATCATATAGATTGAACGCAGTATTGATTATCTGTTTATATAGCCTAGACAGTATCGATTAACTGATCATATAGATTGAACGCAGTATTGATTATCTGCTTATTTAACTTGGACAGTATCGAGTAACTGATCATATAGATTGGACGCAGTATTGATTATCTGTTTATATAACCTGGACAGTATCGATTAACTCATCATATAGATTGGACGCAGTAATAATTAACTGTATATATAGCGTGGACAGTATCGATTAACTGATCATATAGCCGTTAGCTCTACCATGAGTTGCAACATAAATGTCATCTATAGTCGATCTCGCCTACCTATTAACCTTGTGATTGGCGTCAATGTCTTGTAGCTGTCAATTTTAGTTCTACAATTGACCGCGAGGTGGCACTGTTATTTTTTCATACATTTTATGCGGCAGTCGATATCGAGCCTCGATTGGTATCAATGTTGTAAACTCACTAGACAGTATTAATCGCAGAACTACTAATTATAGATTTTTGGTCTGTAATATGACAGCCGCGGTCAGCACAGCTTACCTCTGAAAGCATCGACTGAAATATTTCTGATCTGGTTGCCCCAGAGGCTGAGTATGGTGAGCTGGTCCAGTCCCCTGAAGGCGTCGGCTGGGATCTCCTGCAATTGGAAAAGCAAATATGGTTCAAGACAAATTTCAATAATATTAAAGAACATTTTTGACTTCGCTTACCAAATTTTTTTACCAAAAAATGGAGCCGTTTTCAACACCAAAAAGTTGTTGAAGTCATTACCATGATAGTTCAAAAGTACCTTGTATCACAATATAGTGTGCATGGTACCGACAAGTTATTTCTCACTTTGGTGTTGATGTCGGTTCCGTTGGTAAACAATTTACACCACCCTTTTTAGTGAGCCTTTTAGTGATTGCTAATTGCGGTATCGATTGTCATTCACCGTCAATGATGATAGATGGGCGAAACACTTTTCAGTTTTTGGAGTGTAATTCAAAACCGTTTGACCGAATTTGGTGATATTTAAATGAGACCACCTCGGTAGTACCTATCATCTACTAAACAAAAAAAATGTTTGAGAATCGACCCACATATGGGAGCGAAATCGGTGAACCTACACAACAAAAAAGTACATACAGGCGAACATATATATAACCTCCTCCTTTATTTGAAGTCGGTTAAAAATAATGTTATGTCACTCATACACACTAAGGGCGTCTTCCTTTAAGAACCGAAATCACTCGCGCCGTTCGCACACGCGTTCATTTACAAGCCCACGATCATCGTGAGCGAGCTCGATACGTCATCAATGACGTCACCGATAACGCTCACGTCGCGGCCACAGGGGCGCGTTCAGAAACTCAATTAGAGCGCACTCGGAGTGTAACTTTTCGCACTAACGTCTCAGAACCTCAGGGTAAAGCATTCGGTTGTTCTAACTCGAGCGTTCAGAACCTCTGAGCGTTGCAAATTTTTTACCCTCAAAATCGATCGGTATACGGTTTAAACCGCATCTGACATAACTTTGACCAATCAGAACACAACACTCTTCTTCTTCTCTCTTCTCAAAGAAAATTAGGTAAGGATCAAGAGATCTGTCAATGTCGAATTTGTCAAAGTCTGTTTGAGGTCTAACCTCAACAACCAAACAACCGAAGCCGTTCGGTACCTCAGAGCGAGTTAGAAAACAAATAAACGACCGCACTCTGAGGTTCTGAAAGCCCCTAACGCTCGCGGATTGAAGGTGGGTTTTTGTAGTCGCGAGCTGTCACTGTCAAAACATCAATTAAGTGATAATATAAAGATTAATGATTCTTTCTATTTTTGACGGAAAATTTAGCGCCCATTTCGCGACCACGCGTGAGTGTTCCCATTTGGGTTGGGCGCGACAGCTGTGCGCGTTGACGGCGCTTACCGGAACGCACACTAGGTTTCCCTGTGTTGTAGGAGAGTTGGATACACACATTATAAAAAACCCGAAAACACAAACAAAAGACAGAACCGGGAACCCCGTCCTTCGAAGGCATGCTCACACCAACAAATCCGTTAGAGTTCACACGAAAGATCACCCACGGGTTTCAGTGGAACTAACTAAGCCACATACAATTCCCGCTTTTTTGCATAGATAGATAGATAAACTCTTTATTGCAACACCACATTATAAAATACAACAAACAAATGAAAAAATTAAAATTAAGTGTCACAATGGGCGGTCTTATCGCTCAGAGCGATCTTTTCTAGACAACTATACACGGAAAGAAATATGTATACCAGTAACGGTGGTGCATAAAACAAGTACAGTAGAGAAGGCTTTTAAAATTAAGTTACAACATAATAATAATACTAATATGGGACAACACTCACACACAGGTCTTCAGGTCCCAAACTAGGCATAGCCTGTACTATGGTAACCTGTTGACTGATATACATACTTACTCGTATATATTATATTAAATACTTATATACATATAAACACCCAGACACAGATCAAACAGACATGTTCATGCACACAAATGTTTGACCTGTCCGGGGATCGAACCCGGGACCAGCGGCTCAGAAGGCAGGGTGCTACCAACTGCGCCAACCGGCCTGTCAATATATCAATATATATATTATATATATTAAACATATATAAATATAGGAACTAGCGCCACAGCTGAGGGACGTCTTTTGTGAAACGGACTAGCCCTATATATAAACAAGTAATCACTTGTTGCTAAGTAATTTCTCAACGAAGTAATTACTTGACGATAGAGTACTTCAACACAAAATCTTATTCTATAGTCGAGCAATGAACGTTACTTACTAAAGTAAATGCATGACATAACCCTATCAAAATTGTATGTATCTTTTACACCTGTGATTACGATAACGATTACGTTTACGATAACGTCTTACAAATCGATGAACGCTGGCTGCAATCACGAAAATGACTCATTGTCACGTTCCGCCTGAGCCGAGCGTGCAAGCGAGAGCGCGGAACAAGCGATAGAGAGGCACGATCGGTCTAAGCGTCCAGCTTGTCTTATGACGTTATCATGTAAAATTATCTTCCGTAAACCCACTTTAAGGATAACAATTTTAAAGCTTGCTATTTTGCAAAATTTAAACAATTATTTAAATACATAAGTAGTACCTACCTTGATTCCGCTCATAGATATTTCGAGGAACTCCAGCGCGGGAGAGGCAGCGAACATGTGTGGCTGCAGCTGGACATTGGTGCCGGAGAGGAGACGCACAGAGCGGAGCGAGGGGAGCGCGTCGATCGCTGCTATTGGCACTGACGTCTGGGCATCTGGAAAGCAACATACGTAAAGTACTGAATGAGCGTAGCGAGCTTTTAGAGTTTACTAACCGAGCGTAGCGAGCTCTTTTAGTTTACTGACCAAGCGCAGTGACCTCCTAGGTTACTGACCGAGCGAAGCGAGCTCTTTGAGTGTAGTGGGAAATGGGGGATACTGTCATGTTCTGTATTCCACGATAACTTGAAAACGGTAATCAATATAAGTTTTGAATTTGCATCTATGTTAATAAAAGCGCGGGTAGGATACATTTTCATCATCATCATCCACGCGGGTGTAACCGCGCGGCGCAGCTAGTTTACAATATTAGTAAGATTAGTACTCGTACCTACTATGATTTGTAAATTAACCTGTGATTGTCAGATATAATGGTACGGAGCCTTCGGTGCGTGAATTCGATTCGCAATTGGCCAGTTTTTATTATAAAGGCATGCTCACCTGGATAAGACGCCAAAAACAATGAGTCAATGTCCAATCCTTGCACATTTTCTTTTCTCAATTCGCTCATCGCGTATTTTAGCGCGAGCGCTTTTGTTGATGTCGCTCCGCTCGCGCGCACCGCGCACTCGAGCGGGAGCGAAGCGAACGAGCATTTTGTCACTTCTAACCGCTCTAGCGGTCTCTCGTGACCGAAGTCTAGCTGAGGGATTAGTGTGCAGTTGAATTCTTTGTTCTGAAATGAAAACACAGTGATAAGTAAACTACTTGGGTAATATCAAGGATGATTATGCTATAGTATATACACCTAATTTGTATAATTACAAAAAAAAAAAAAACACAGCACTATATGCTGCTGGTACTTAATACATACATGGGAAGAAAATTTAAAACTACTTTAAAAAAAAAATCCCACATAATCATCAATATTTGGTCAAACGTCTAGATTGATTCACACCTACAAATTTTATTCTAGGCATTTCCACTATTCATTAAGATATACTGCGCGCGGTTTATGCATGAAACTTAACACCCCTACATAGAAATGTATCATTCATTCATAACATTCGGCAAACTCGAGTTTGCCGAACGCTAGGACGCGATCGCGTCCTAGCTCGTTAGACCTGGCCACCGGACCAACCCCGCACCCTCCGCCCTGCCACCGCGCGGCCTTTGTTTCTTCCGAAAACGAACGAACGAACGCCGAAAGTCGACAATCTCTATCACACCGAACGCTCGGGTGGGAGGTGTAAGAAAGAGTAAGAGAGATATTTTTTCACTGACGCGAATCATGTGTTTTCATTAATAAGTTGTACATAGGCATGTAGTATTTTTGTTAAGATGGTGTCCATACTTTTAGATGGAATTTTCGAAAACTTTAACAATTAATAATTATTTCACTGTGAAGTAATAAAAAATTTTGACTACATATCTACAATGTATTAACACTTTTGTACCGCACATTTTTTTTTGGTAATTATACAAATAGGGTGTATAGTAGGTACTGTTATATAATCATTCTTGGTTATATAGAAATCATATAAATATTCTAATAAATAGTACCTACATATATGTAGGTATATATTGATTTACGTTGTAGTTTATAGCTATTGGTAACGATACACTTGTTCAAAAACTAAACTAAACTAGCGAACTAAAATTTAATAATGGTTGTTTTTATTCTGTTAACACTAGAATCCAAATTTATGTAACACTTAGGCTGGGTTGCACCATATTAGCAGTTATAGTAAAGGTTTGTGTCAAATTTAACACTAACAGTAACGCTGACTTTAACAGTTGTAGCAAAATGAGTTGCACCAGCGAATTCATTAGCTTTGTTAAAGTTAAAAGTGTTGCAAGTCAAATGAGGCGTGATTTAGCCCAAGTTCGAAGCGGGTAACATTTTTAAATAAGGCAATACTAAACATGAACGTCAAAACTCGTTTCTAGCGCTGTCATCAGTGTCACTTCATTTCATTGATGTCAGCTCGGTGTCTGTTAATTATAAATATTTTTTTCAAGGAAGCTTAGAAATATTTCTAATTTATTAATCGTTCGGGTTCTGGTGCGCTGTGGGAGATAATAAAAAGATGGATAACAATTTGCTTGCAAACATTCAAACAAAGTAAGTACATACCTTTTTATTGCTTTATCTGTAAAGCGTGTTATTTTTTGGTTGAACAATTTACATATCCTTGTTACGCCTTTGTATAAATTAATTTTTTATTGTTTCAGGGAAAGAAGTGTAAACTTTACCAAAATAGAATTGGACAGATTGCAAACACTTTTAACAAAATATAAAAGTATTTTATTTTGCAAAAAGACAGACGGCGTTAGTTCAAAACAAAAGGAAAGTGCGTGGAGTAAAATCGAATGCGAGTTTAATGCTCTTACAGACACTCCACGTACAGTAAAACAACTAAAATATAAATTTGAAAATTTGAAGAGAACAGCAAAGAAGGTAAATAATATTTTACCTAAAGCTTTATGTATTTCCTTTAAGTAAATACACAAACCATTTTTTTTATGTTTACAGGGAGCTAGTAAAGAGCGCCAAGAAATGCGTCGCACTGGAGGAGGGCCACCACCTGCACCGCCATCTGGTTCCAGTAGTGATGCTACAGACTGGCTGAGGGAAATTATACCATCATCAATTGATGGAAATATGGCAATTTATGATGATGATGTCATATATCAAAAGCCTACTGTCTTTGTAAGTGCTAGTATATTCCACATTTACCTATTTACTTTTGTGTCATTCTAAAATAAATTGCACTTATGATAAAATTCTATTAACAGCCTGCAAAAAAGATGGAAAAAATCAATGAAGTGGTTGAGGACAACACAACTCAAGAGTCTCTTCTGCCAAAGAAGGTATTATTCACTATTATTTTGTTATGCATTGTTAATACTCCGTTAACGCTCTGCCTGTCCCACCAGGGAATACATGCGTGACTTTATGTATTGTAGTTCTAGGAAAATAATAAGATCTATTCAATATTCTATTTACAGCCTCGTCCGGAGATCATTACTATGGAAGTAGTCGAGGACTATATGACTGAGGATGCTCATCTTCTAAACAAGGTATTATTTACATTTTAAAATAAAAGCACCTGACATGTCAATCAACCTACCTATCACCATAATAGGGCAGGCATGTTGACATATTATTGTTTTGAAGCCAGTAATCAATATTGTTACTTTTCATTTCATTTATTAGCCATAATTTACATGTAAATATACATAGATCTTTAATTAGGTACCTACATAAATCATTGTAAATTATACCCATGGGGTGTACTTATTTTACAGATTCCTGATAATGAAAAAACAAACGAGGCTACCACTAATGAGAAGTGGGACTTCGATCCGAGCACACCCTACAGCTCTCTCAAGAGACCAATGTCATCACCACTAAAAAGTAATCCTTCCTATTATTATCCTATCCTATTAATATTATAAACGTGAAAGTTTGTATGTATGGATGTATGGATGTTTGTTACTCTTTCACGCACAAACGGGGGGGCTAATGTTGATGAAATTTGGTATGGGGGTAGATGAGGCGCTGGATTAACACATAGGATACTTTTCATCATCATCATCATCATCATCCATCACCACGCGGGTGAAACCGCGGGGCGCAGCTAGTCCTATTAATATTATAAACGTGAAAGTTTGTATGTATGGATGTATGGATGTTTGTTACTCTTTCACGCACAAACGGGGGGGGCTAATGTTGATGAAATTTGGTATGGGGGTAGATGAGGCGCTGGATTAACACATAGGATACTTTTCATCATCATCATCATCATCATCCATCACCACGCGGGTGAAACCGCGGGGCGCAGCTAGTCCTATTAATATTATAAACGTGAAAGTTTGTATGTATGGATGTATGGATGTTTGTTACTCTTTCACGCACAAACGGGGGGGCTAATGTTGATGAAATTTGGTATGGGGGTAGATGAGGCGCTGGATTAACACATAGGATACTTTTCATCATCATCATCATCATCATCCATCACCACGCGGGTGAAACCGCGGGGCGCAGCTAGTCCTATCCTATTAATATTATAAACGTGAAAGTTTGTATGTATGGATGTATGGATGTTTGTTACTCTTTCACGCACAAACGGGGGGGCTAATGTTGATGAAATTTGGTATGGGGGTAGATGAGGCGCTGGATTAACACATAGGATACTTTTCATCATCATCATCATCATCCATCACCACGCGGGTGAAACCGCGGGGCGCAGCTAGTGTATGATAATCACAAATAGGCTAAAATATGTAGAGGAATGTATTTATATAAGTGCTCTTCTTATTGACAGGTCGAGCTAAAAAACGAAGAACTGCAGATGATTTAAACACAAACGTTGTCCGGCAATTGCTGCGGGAAAAAAAGTTATCCGTGATGGATAACCTACAGGAGCTGGAGCTCCAAAGAATTAGAGAGTCCATCAGGCACACCCAGGAGCTCCATGAGCAAACGCTGCGCCACAATGAGGAGCGGCACAAATTAGAAATAGAAAAATTACAACTAGAGATAAGAATGTTACAAAAATCTGATGAATAAATGTGATTTTTAAAATTAAATAAAAATAATTACTTTATATTCAAATTTTTTATTGTTTACTTAATGACGAAGCCTATTGAAATAAGTGTTGATTAATTGAGACCTGTTACGATCGTCATTCCTTGCCACTGTATAAACGATATTATCTTCCTCATTAGTTGGTTCATTGTCCTGATCCATATTTGGCGCCAATAATGGTGGCATAGGATCCTGATATTTTTTGCAAATATTGTGCAGTACAGCAGTAGCCACTATGATGGGCTGAACTCTTTCTAGATAGGTTCTTATTTTCATAGACAGGGCAGGAAATCTTCTTTTCCAACATCCAAACACCCTTTCTACTACATTTCTTGTTCGGATTTGGCTCTCGTTGTAAAGCTTCTCTCCGTCAGTAACTGGATCACGCAAAGGTGTTAGCAAATATGGCTTAACTGCATAGCCTTTGTCACCAACCAACCAGTATCCATTAAATTCGCCATCTTCCAGTCTGCCCTAAAATTGAAGACAAAGCATTTTAAAATTTTGACTCTGGTAGGTAATGTATGGTAAGTATGTATTAATAAATAAATGTTTTTACCTTGATGGCACTGGAGTTAAATATATGGCTGTCATGGCTGCTGCCAGGCCAACGTGCAACAATATTAGTAATGTACATTTTTGCATCGCAAATAACTTGAACATTCATAGAAAAAGTCAATTTTCTATTTCTGTAATTTTCTGCATCTGGGCCACCTGCAAATAAAGTAATTACTTATGTGTCATCTCTTCTAATTGATTCCTTAACATATATGCCTCATGGACTAGGTTGTTAATGTGTTAATAATATACCTGGAGACTTTATCGGTATATGAGTGCAATCAATTGCTCCAATTACTTTCGGGAAAGCACTTAAATCATAGAATTCTGTCGCTGTCCTCTCCATCTCCTCCGCGGTCTGTGGCATGGATATCCACTCTGCTCGCATGCTTGCAATTGCCCGGCTCACCCTATATATTATGCGTGATACTGTAGACTTATGAACACCAGCTGTATCGCCAACGCATCTTTGGAATGAACCACAGGCATAGTATTCTAAAGCGATGAGTACTTGTTGTACTGGAGTTACTGCTTTATTTCTGAAAAATAAAGGTACCATAAAGTAATTAATAAACGTAGGTAATTGAGAGCATTTCAAAAATATGATAACAAACACCCATAGGTAGTACCTACAAGGAACTAAAATAGACAGTCACTACATAATTAAGTAAAAATTAAATACTATGCTAGAAAAGGAAACTTACTTCATCGTAGGATGCTCTAACCAGCGGTGTAATCGTAAACTCAGCCACCTAGCTACGTTTTTAGAGACTCGAAATCTCGCCAAGAAACATTCGTTGTCCCATGTAGAAAAACGATCGGGTCTAGGTAAGTACACTTTTCTTTTTCTATTTACAATGACAAGATCATCGATTTCGTCTTCAGAACTGGTTTCCGCGAGTATTTCTTGGAGTAGGGACATGATGTTTAGAGGTTATATTCAACGCGTTTGACAACTGACGGATCATTTAACACAAACTATAGCACTAACCAGCGAAAAGTGAGCGGTTACCGTTATGGTTAAAGTTATGACGTCATTTAACTATTTGTCAAATGGTGCAACTCATTTTTGGCCTAACCGTTACTTTAACTGAAGTTTCGATGTTTGTTAATGTTAAAGTAAGATGGTGCAACCCAGCCTAAGACTGACATTTTTTTTTTCAAATTGTATTTGGGTCAGCTCAGTCATCAACTACTTACGGGAGTCAAGTCTAAAGTGACATAGAGCCGCCATTTTTCGTAATTTCAATCAACATTTGCTAGCAACTTTACCGTCTCCTAATCACGGGAAAAAATTTATAAAAAGCAAGTGCAAGACGGATTTAGTTACTGTAAAAAGCTAATAGTAAATGATACGATTCTTACCTGACAATCGACTTCTATATATCCATCATCTCTGGCCTTCACGACCATATCGCCGCAGTAGTACCACAGCAGATCGTCCACCCCACAGTTGCAGCCGGGGGGGCATTGCAGCGCGCTTACCGACACCCCACAGACCAGCACCAGCCATGCTAGCGCCTGCATCATCCAGCCATCACTGCTGAAAATAAACATTTTCACTTATAAAAGCTACCATCTAATATTTAAAACGAGCAATTCTTGTATATATAACGCCCTAAAATGTCTGCAAAACTTTCTCCCCTTCTCTAGTAAACTCCTGATAACCTATCTTGGACTATGGAGATGTGTGCTATCCGTGCTGATAACGTCAGGACGTTCCTGAGAAACAGCTTACCAGACTGGAACGGATGTTGAATCTCTGCATTAGATACATATATGTACTACGAAAGTTTGACCATATCTAAAAAAACGATATTAAAAAATATTTAGTGACACTTCCGCTGAAAAGAAAACAATGATTTTGGCCTATTTGGGGGCAGGAAGAATACAAAATAAAAAACACAAGAAACCCCAAATCAACCAAAACCGATTCGACACGTGTTTCGCCTCTACACGAGGCATCCTCAGGAGATGTTGACTCGTCGAGCGCTAGACCGACAGTCTAGCACTCGACGAGTGTCTACTGTCGGTCTAGCGCTCGATCTCTCCTAGCATAGTCTAGCGTATTCTTCCTATTAGCGTTTTATGCGGGAGGGAGGGTGGTGCACGCCCCCAAATAGGCCAAAATCATTGTTTTCTTTTCTTTTCAGCGGAAGTGTCACTAAATATTTTTTAATATCGTTTTTTTGATAATGGATTTCCGCAAAGTAACGCCTGAATCAATAAATTATTTGACCATATCTCTTTTTACCGTACACAGCTGCCCTGGCTAGAAATCCGGTATCGTCGGAATACACACATACTTTGTCTTCTTAACAACCCCTTGTTAACAACCCCTTTTCCTCAAATTACCTAAGAGAACGTTTCTCTCTGCTCTCCTCCCATGGACGCTCTATGCACTCTTCAAATCACCTTCTACTTGGGTTTCCACAACATTATTCCACTTTTTACACTGACTCTTTTACAGTCACTGCAATTCGATTGTGGAATTCTCTTCCTGTTGATTGAAATACGCAAAGCATCTTCCTTGGAAACCTTCAAATCCAAAGTTTATCTACATTACCTTTCCTTGCAAAATAATAAACCTAATTAAGCTATTTTTAAGTTTAAATGTATGTATGCTATTTATATGTGTATGTATAATGTAAAGTTATAGTATATAAATGGTTTTTTTATTTATTAATATTCTACCTAAAATATATTTTCTATAGAAACTCTCAAGTTTTAAATAAGCACTACCAAACACACAAAGGTTAGCTGGAAGAAAATGCTAATTAGCATTAAGTTCGCCTATGTACTTTTTGTTTTTGTACAATAAAGAATTTTCTATCTATCTATATATTAGGTATATATACCCCGGATCTCGAAAACGGCTCCGATGAATTTTTTGATGCGATTTTATGATGAATTTAGTATGCAGAGATTTCGAGGGCGATAAATCGATCTAGCTAGGTTTCATTTTAGAAAACGTCATTTTATACTTGTTTTCAGGAAATTAAAAGCCGCTACAACACTAAAGCTACTTGACAATAGATGGCGTTGTTAAGCAACACTAAGCCAATGAGTGTTTGGTTTGGGATTATACCAAGAAAATCAACTGTTTACTTACGAACAAATCTCGGGCATCCAAGACTGATATTTAGAATTTTTTGATAAATTAAAAATATACTAATTGTATAAAAAAATATATATTTAATAATATTAAGTATATTGAATATTAATTATAATATTTAATATTTAATATCTATTAAAAATATACTAATTGTACTGGTCGATGATAATGCGCCCGCCCATCGAATTCAACGAGTCAATGCTGCTCTCAGAGAATACGACATCACAAGGTTAGACCGTCAGCCACTTCCCCAGACAGTGCCAGAGCTCAGGGACGCCGCTATTCTAGAACGGGACAGGTTACCCCAAGAAAGGCTGGATAACTTGATTCTCGCATGCCCAGGAGGATCACCGCATGTGTTCGAGCCAGGGGAGGAGTTATATTGGAAACTAGCTGCTCTACGCGGTTTCACCCCGCGGCTGATGATGATGATGAATCTTATATAGCTTATGTTATTCAGGGTGAATGTAGCTTTCCAATGGTGAAAGAATTTTAGAAATCAGTCCATTTCAGTAATTTTTGAGCCATATCGTTACAAACAGACATTAAAATCTTTCCTCTTTGTAATATTAGTTATAGGTAGACCTTTTATTAATAAAATTTTGATTACGTTCAATTTAAAAAATTATATCAGCTTCTTTTTATTATGCTAGCGATCACAAACTTTTTTGTATGTTATGACTTTTACCGAAAAGGGACGCAGTTGAAACAGTTTTTTTTTAAGTTTGGGTATATACCTAATGTTTAAACCCCTCGTCATCGGGTTGCGATTCGTAAGAGACGAGGAAACCTGATCTATAGGTGTCATTTTGTGCAAGAAACCGATTTCAGATTTTATTCTTTTCTTACAAATAACTTAGCCTATATCACTTCGAAAGTCTTGAGAATCAATCGCTACAAGAAACCCGGCTGGGCACTGCAACACTAATACTTAGGGTAGGCTTAATCTAAACATTTTTAAAATTAAATTATGATATTTACACTTTTGTAGGTATATAAAGGTAATATATCTCATGGCCTAAAGACACGGTTCAAAATTACACATTTCATTTATGCTAATCAAGGAAAAGTCTTGTAAAGAGTAATAGCTTTTTTGAACTAGTTATTTTTTTAACTTAGCTATAAATAAATTATCTTTTTCTATTTCTTTCAATGGATTAGGAATGTGGTTGTATATTTTTATAGACATGGTGTATGTACTTTGTCCATGCATTTTCATTTTGGAGTTTGGAAGTACCAACCTGTCTCCATGCCTCAATTTGTATGGACAGTTTGGTCTTGGTTATACATGCCGTGAAGCCATCGTGTGCAAACATTACAGTTTTAGATTATGAAGGACACTGTAGCAAGTGAAAGGACGAAAGTGAGTAACACCAAAGGCTGTAGCTCTACCATGAGCACTCGCTGTCAATTTTAGTTATACAATTGACCGCAAGGTGGCACTGTTCATTTTTATCATACATTTTTTCGCGGCAGTCGACAGCGAGGATCTATTGCTGTCAACGTTGCAAACTCATGTTAGACCTACTGGAACACAGTGAGTACTACGCAAAGCTACAGTTATGAAGTCTGGATGCATTGCAACTATCACAAGCGTCCTGCTTACCATTAGGCGCTAGGCAGACGACGGGGCGGGGCGGTCAATTTTGCCGCGAACGATAGCGCAAAGGGAATCCTATACTACCAACGCACACGGAGGGCAAAAAGACCGCGCCTAGTGCCCGCTGGACGCTGGCGGCGCGGCATATCCGTAGCTAAGTAGAGGCGAGGCCAGCCGCGAGCATCGGCGGGCAGACGCGGTCTTTATATCTTCGCGGTCAAAAAGACCGCCCCGCCCCGTCGTCTCATAGCGCCTAGACGTAAGACTTACATGTCTCCTCACTCGAACTTCTGATGCCGCAGCACAAACAATTTGCGAAAACGTATTCGTATCGTAAACGTCAACGTGTCATGCTTCGGCGACAAACTATGAGTTATCTGTGTCACAGTTCCCTAGATAAATATCAGTTTGTACTGTTGCACGTGAACGACACGTTACACTTACGCAGTTATTCGTGCTAGGGCCATGTATTCACGGTCCCCAAGTATTTTGTCGTGGCGCGTTTGTTATTCAACTGATAAATTTATTATTATATATTTATATTAATAACGATAAGAACAACGCCCACTGCAGGCCCCAATGTTATCATATCTGTCACAAAACAATGTTCAATTTATTTTTAGTTATTTGCATATTGTAAATTATACGCAAAATGAACTTGATGATATAAAGCTGGTAATACCAGCTATATATGGGCCTATAGGTATAAGGCTCAAATGAAGCGCTCGTAGCGGAGCTCGACTTGGCGATTTTAACCGAGCAACAAGTTAAGCAACACTTGCTGCGGTCAGGACTTTGATGGGTGACCGCTAGTGGCATTATTCAAAGTCAAAGTCAAACTCAAAATCATTTAATTTAGACATCAAAGACGCACTTATGAACGTCAATTTTTCATTCTATTGTACTTTAAAGACTCTACCGCCGCGTTCCAAAATATATAGAGCCTACGGTAAGAAGCGGCAAGAAATTCAACTGAGAGCTTCCGTGCTTCGGAGGGCACGTTAAGCCGTCGGTCCCGGTTGGTCTTAGGACAACAGTCGTTAGGCTATGTCGAAGACCTTCGGGCGGCCTGAAAACTTCGACATGGGTTGACCACTAACCTATCCACCAATCCGCACTTGGCCCGCGTGGTGGATTATGGCCCAACTCCTCTCTCTGAGAGGAAGGCTCGAGTCCCAGCAGCGGGAACAAAATGGGTTGATTATGATGGGTATAAGGTAGCTAGTCTTTATTGATAGCTTTATGTGGTAATGATGAAAGAAGTTTTAGTAAGCTGATAAACTGAGTGGATGTTAACGTGAGTCCATACAAAAAATTTAATAGTAGGCGTGGGCAGGCCTGCTTTAAAGTTGTCATGGTACGAATAAACCGGGCAGTTGTCTAGAAGTACTGCTTTAAGAGCTCATAGTAAGGCCCCTGGCCCGCCGGCGTCATCGCTCGCATCCATGTCAATAACCCCAGAACAGCTGAACGGATCTGGATGAAATTTGGTACGTAAATACTTTAGGTTCTACAATACATAGGATACTTTATATCATCATCATCCATCACCACATGGGTAAAACCATATGCCACAGCTAGTCTAACTAATATAAAGGCTATTTAGTAGGTTTGTTAGTTGTTGACGCTCAAACGGCTGGACCAATTTAAATAAAATTTGGTATGAAGGCAGATGAGGCGCTTATAATATATAGGATGCTTTTCATTGTCATCCTCCTTCACCGCGCGGGTCTGACCACGGGGCGTAGCTAGTCACACTAATATTATAAATGTGTAAGTTTGGATGGATGGATGGATGGATGAATAGCTGATGTTTGTTACTCTTTCACGCCCAAACGGCTGGACCAATTTTGATGAAATTTGGTATGGAGGTAGATGAGGCATTGGATTAACACATAGGGTACCTACTTTTCATCATCATCATCCATCACCACGCGGGTGAAACCGCAGGGCGCAGCTAGTATGTAATACGTGACCAATTCACCGAAAAGTTCAAGGCGATCTCCTTTTAGAGTTCATTGAGTAATAACATTGTAAATATGGTTTTATGTACGGGAATACCCACCATTTTGATACGATTGCTAAACATATAGGAAGGTTAAACATTTATTAGGTTCGTTACTTGCAACTTAAATTGGAAACCGCATGTTGCACGATTATGTGCTAAATAAAACCAATATTCTTATGCTCTATATATGCTTTCCAAAACAGCCAGCATTTCTACAGCTCTTACAGCATAAGTCAAAGTCAAAGTCAAAGTCAAAATCATTTATTCAATTTAGGCATCAAAGACGCACTTATGAACGTCAACTTTTCATTGTAATGTACGTTAAAGACTCTACCGCCGCGTTCCAAATATATAGAACCCACCGAGAAGAAGCGGCAAGAAACTCGGGGCCATTCTTTTTATATGGATGTTTACAATGTTTCTACTTAGGTACTACAAATATTACATTTTATGGGTGGCAGAGAGACAGCTTGCCAGAATTGGAGTATTCCAAGCATCTTTATCTTCTATATAATGTCGAACTTTATAGTAAGTTTTTTTTATTAATACGTTTTTTACAGTCAACATGAATTTGCCCTCTGTGAGCTCAGTTATGTGTTTTGGGATTTTATTGTAAAAACGCACACAATTTCCTAGGAATGACTTATTAGTCTTCGCAAGTCTAAAACTAGGTACAGCTACATATCATGGATATGTTGCATCGTCGCACAGATATGGGATTATGTTCTGGGGAAACTGTAGCGATAGGGAGATGGCATTAAAGGCACAAAAGAAATGCGTTAGAGCTATTTGTAAATTAAGGCAAACTGAAAGTTGTGAACCCTTATTTAAGAACCTGAAGATCATGACATTACCGTCTGTATATATCTACGAAATTGCAGTTTTTGTTCGTAATAACTTACATTTATTTAATACCTATAGAAGTGACAGACATTGTAATACAGTTTGCTATCCCGGTAACTAGACGGCTTTTTCAAATAAAAGTGTGTTGTGTATGGCTCCGAGGATATACAATCATTTACCAAAATATATCCTTGACATCCAATCGACTAAACTATTTCAAAATAAAACTAAACGTTTCTTAATTGTCAAAACTTATTACAGTGTAAATGACAATCTGACAGAGAAATTCTTGTAACTTTTTAATATGTATTGTACTTTATCTTGTGACATACACCAATATTTTTTTAATTATATAAAATGATAATATTTTAATTTGTAATAATTACTTACTTCACAATGAATTGCATACCTCATTGGTTAAATATGGTGTTCTATAATTAATACTTCTCCATCTGTATATTTTCTTGTGTACCCATATGAGCAATTGATAAATGAATTTGAATTTGAACATTTACTTAAATTATTTTAAATACAAGGTCGCCAGCGGCTTTGCTTGCTTGGTCTTGGTGTAGTGATGTAAGCGCCGTTTTGGAATCTTGGAGTCTTGGGTTCGATTCACGAATTGGAAAGGTACCTACAGGGATTTTCTGACAAAGAAATTCTCAATAGCAGTCCGGAGTCTGGAACAGTGCCCCGAACATGGCAATAGGCTCGCCATTAAAACAAAAATATATCCAGCGAAACGCAAGTGTTTATAACTCCGCTACTCACCCCTTCGAGGATATATATAGAGTGTGGGGATTTGTTATGTTGTGTTTAAAAATAACATGTATTACATTGTTTTCGTTAAAGTTTATTTTTGTTTCCGAGTGAATTGCACCAGAAATATTTTTTCCTTATAATAATTTCTGAATTTTATTGTACACCTTATATGGGTATATTTCCAAAAATTAAAAAACGGCGTTTTACATTCTTAATTATTACGGTTTTTGGGTACTATATTATGGTACGGCTAAAAACCGTAGATATTCATACGCACCGACCAGTCTATAGAGACCCCAGTTTTATATGAAACCGTGTAGTATGGAGAGATCAAGCTACCAACTTGGATGTATGAGACGGATTATTTTTATAAGGTCGGGTAATTTTAGTGACCCTTGACTTACGGGATCGATTGCCATTCACCGTCAATGGTGATAGCATCAAGATAGGCGAAACACTTTTCATTTCTTGTAGTGTAACTCAAAAACTATTTGATCGAATTTCATGAAATTTAAATTGGTAGTCCAAATTTCATCAAATTCGGTCACATAATTTTTCCTCGGAAGTATACCTACTCTATCAGAAAAAAAAAGAAAAAAAGTTTTAAGAATCTGTGCACAAATGGGGGAGAAATCGAGCAACATACAAATAAAGAAACATATACACGAAAATATTGCCTCCTCCATTTTTAAGTCGGTTAAAAATGAATCTAAAAAGTGTATTTAAAGCAAAATTTAATCATTCGAATTTTATACTTTTTTGAGGTGGGAAACGCTGTGCCTTCCGGCTTTCCGACCAATCCAAACATCGGCCCATGGTACATGAACATATACGAGTAGGTACTTGTTAATTCGATGTGCGCATTTCCAAACATAATGGAAATTCCCTGGCTCTATATTCTATCCAATCCATATCAACCCACATTCTGGAAATGTGCCAAGAAGAATATCTAAAAGTAACTGAATTTATGATTTCGTATATTCGTTTTCGGATTCGGCCAGTTTCGGCCAAAAAATTAAGTTTCTGTTTCGGCCACAGTATATCCGAAACTCGTACCGTCGTTCAGTAAACTTCGCAACTAACTCGTGCCTGATTTTAACTTAAATGATTGTTTTATTTTAATTTTATTTAACACTATTAAATTTTAGTTTACTAAATTTCAGTAAATTTTTTTTGACCATTTTTCACTGCCTCTGATTGTATGGCTAAAATTAGTAATGAATTGGTTTACAAGTGATAAGAAGAGAAAACGAGGCAGACCATTTAGACGATGGGTTGACGACATAAGAACCATAGCAGGTGGCACATGGACACGAGTAGCTAAAGATCGAGAGAAATGGCGACAGTTGGAGGAGGCCTTTGTCAACTAGTGGCATACAGACAGGGAGTCGAAGTGTAATAAATTATAAATTAATCAATGCAAAGAAAAAACCGTGTTATATTTAGATTTATTATCAAATAATATATTAAGTATGTAAATTATGTACTGTCTGAATAAAGGCTATTAATAATAATAAATAATAAAAATAAATTTCAGTAAATTATGTAAAAAACGTTTTAATAAAAAAAGCTTATTACAAAGTCCGACATTATATAGAAGACAAAGATGCTTGGAATACTTCACTTGGCAAGCTGTCATTCTGCCACCCATAAAATGTTTCTACTTAGGTACTACGAATATTCGTAGTACCTAAGTAGAAACATTGCAAACATTTATATGAAAAGAATGGCCCCGAGTTTCTTGCCGCTTCTTCTCGGTAGGCTCTATATATTTAGGAACGCGGCGGTAGAGTCATATACACATTATAATGAAAAATTGACGTTTATAAGTGCGTCTTTGATGCTTAAATTGAATAAATAATTTTGACTTTGACTTTAATCTTAATTTTAAATAACTTGATAAGTTTCGGTTTCGGCCGAACCAGAGAGCAAGGCCGAAAGTTCGGTTTCGGCTCAAAAACCAGTTTCGGTCGGACACCACTAGTTATGTATTCAATTGTGAGTAGTTTAACATAAGTTTAGAGAGCACAATTGTACAGAACAGGCAAGAACTGTCATTATCAAGCGTTATACGAAATAAGATTCTAGTACGAAAAGAATAAGAACTACTATACTTTACAAAAAATAATAATTAAATAGCTAAGGTTATATGATTATTAACGGGATATTTACCGTGGTAAGGTTGTGGAATGAGCTCCCGATATTTCGGCGCAGTTCACGGCAACATGCACCATGTTCACGGGAAGACTGAAGAGTGCGGGTGGTTGGTCGAAAAGTTAAAAAGTTAGGTGCAGACATAACGAGCTACCCTCTTTCTTAGTCTTTTGCGACGGTTATCACTGGAACTCGATCCTAAGTCCCGACAAAACACACTCACTGTATCACTGCGTATTTTGAACACATTTTGAACGCGGACTTTAATTTTTAAAACAACCTAATACTGGATTCCACGCACTGGCGAGTTGAAAACCATCACCTCGATTGAAATTCTGGCATTTCGAGATCTCAATAGTTTCCTTTACTAGCCTTGGTATGTAATGGCGTTCGGTGGACAAGATTTTAGGGTTATGGAATTCAATCCAGTGGTTAGGACCCGCGTCCAGCAGATGCTCAGCTATGGCAGATTTGTGTCTTTCATTGTTTTTTTACTGCCTTTATGTGTTCCTTGATGCGGCATGAAAAAGTTCGCTTCGTCTGTCCTATGTACGAACTTCCGCAGCTGCAGTTAATTTTGTACACCCCGGGATGCTGAAAAGGAATCTTGTCCTTAGGGGAACGCAGACATTGCGCAATCTTCTGATGAGGAGTAAATTAAAATTAAATAGCTAGTTTAGATATTGGTAGTGATTCACTTGTTCAAAAAACTAAACTAACGAACTAAAAATGTACTATGGTGGTCCTTATTCATTTAACAATGACACTTCTAAAAATAGGATTATTCTAATCAATTTTGGGTTATTTTAGGTTAGTTTAGCGAAAACCAAGTTACGTGACGACTAAACTGTCTACAATATGCCAACAATTGAAGAGAAATATCTAATTTTAGTGTTGTCGTTCGGAAGTGTTATACTAATTTGGATTTTAGCCCTTCCAAACAAAATAAGTACAGTACAATCTCACTAATCCGGCACTTCGATAGATCGGCACGTCCAATAATCCGGCACCCTCCGCCCACGCCTCCCTTTCCCCTCTATACCCGTGCGCTTTGGTCGCTACGTCATCGACTAGCAGTCTAACCTCAAAACTTATCACGTGCACGTGCTAACGTATTGTTTCTTTCAAGTGAGACTAGTTTATAGTTAAAAATGTCAAATAAACGCAAACACAAAACACAATTTTTTTTCAAAACACGACTTTTTCAGTATAACCCAGTAATCCGAACATTCCAATAATCCGGCACCCTCCGGTTTTTAATAGTGCCGGATTAGTGAGATTACACTGTACTGCCATAATTTAGAGATTTTTAGTTAAGAGAATGCTTACAGAATCAACACCATTAGTGGTATTATGATAACTAGTTTTTAATAAAAACTTCTGGAAAAGGTCACGATCAGTAGGGCTATTATGTATCTCAGTTGCTAACAAATGTTGTATAAATCGAAAAAAATGGCGGCTCTATGACACTTTTGTCAGCTCTAGTCCTCATCTTCTTCTTCTTATGTGGCTTTTTAACGTTGGAAGACGTTTTGTACTCTGCCAGTCTCAGACAAAATAAAAAAGTATAGACATAATGTTGTGAACAGAGAAGTGAGGCCGGTTTAAACTATATGTGCTTGACTCGGTACTGTCATGGTAATTCAAATTAAATTAAAGTTATTAAAAATTAATCAATAACTAATAAATTTAAATTAAATGATAATTAAAACTTTACGTGCTGCTTCCACGCGCCGCGATAGTTCAACTGACGAGCCAAGGCGTAGTTTTGTTGTAGGATTTGTATGTAAATATGTATGGACATGCCGAGGCGTAGTTTTACCCGGCCTCACTTCTCTGTTCACAACATTCTGTCTTGACTTTTTTATTTTGTCTGAGCTGCCAGTGTTATGTTCTTGCACTCAAAGGTTTTTGGCGGATATTTTGCCCTTGTACTCCCCCCAACTCTGAAGGAGTGACCATTGTACGGTAAGGAATCAAATGACAGTAATATGAATGTCAAAATGTTTAAAAACTGGTTTCGCTTTTACAAACGTATATTATTGGTTTTAATAAAATTACATAACATATAAATAAATGGTGTGAAAACAAGCGATAAAAGAGAGTTAATATCAGTAGGTCTAGGGATATCAGAATTCCCCCCCGAAGGGTTCCCGCATTGACGTGGCGGGGGGACTCAGTAGCCGTGGCTTGGATCACCACGGTGAAGCCAAGAGGAACCCAGGGGCCGCGCCGGCGTTGGGGTGCGGTGGCCGGCTCAGGCGGGGCCGCTCCTATAGGCTTTGGCCGCCAAGTCCACATAGGAGTGGCGGGGTCCGGGCGCTTTGGCGCAGACTCGAGGAGGTGGGGCTCGGGCACTTTGGTGCAGGCTCGAGGAGGTGGGGTCCGGGCGCTCGGCGCAGACTCGAGGAGGTGGGGTCGCGGGGGGTTATCCCCTGTGGCTGACGTAGCAGGCGGTGGGGCTACGTATCCGACCCACCGCAGGGAGATCACGGGCGTCCAGACACGGGGAATTCTGGCACCCATTGTTGGCGGGTTTGGTCTCCGAGGCAGTTGCGGCGCGACATGTGTTCTGGCGTGCCGCGAAGAGAAGACTGACAGCCGCGGCGGGTTCGCGGTCGTGTGCAAAATCTGCCCGCGTTCCCGCCAAAAGCGGCAGTGACGGAACACCCCGGGGTTTTGGTGGGTATACGGACTCCCAACCTCCCCGTGGTAGGTGGTATCCATAAAGGATTTACCCGGGACAAAAAAAAACAAAGTAGGTATATCAGAATTAATTTTATCATCTCCAGTCCTCAACTTACTAACATTTTTGCTTACAGCCGTGCGATTCTCTAATGATTCGTCGTTGCGTTCGTCGACGCGCTCACCGATGTCAATCACTTTATGAGATGTCGCCCTTGTACATAAGGTTGTTTTCCAACGTTTCTTGTCATCTCATCATTTGTTTCACGGATGTTGTCAAAGATACGACGATGTTGTGAGACATTTCATCACTTGATGACATTTTCAAGTCATTTTCCACGGTCTCATGTTATCCCTTGCTTCTACCGTATTTACTAAAAGTCGTCCACATTGCATTGTTTTTTATGTGGGTAAAACGTGCTTGAATTGAATGTAACTATACAAATTTGGCTGGGCGGCTTAAAATTTCTTCATGAGCCTCAATTTTCTCTGAAATACCTAAAACATATATTTTTTCCATCAAATAAAATCCCGCTCACGACGATGTTTGTTGTTAGAGAATAGCACGGCTGGGTTTGTCAAAACTGACATCGAGCCGCCATTTTTTTCGATTTCAATCAACATTTGTTAGCAACTGAGATACACAATAAGCCCTGTTGGCTTAGCGCCAAATTTACGTGTTGAAAATTCTATATCTAAAGTATTTTTACGATTCCGTTTGTTTGGCTCCGTTGGTGTTCTACTAATAGGTACCTATAATAAAGTCGTAAGTTTGTATATATGGATGTTTGTTACTCTTTTACGCAAAAACTACAGCCGTGTGATTCTAATACAAACATGGTTGCATCTTTGACAACATACGTGAAACAAATGAAGAGATGACAAGAAACGTTGGAAAACAACCTTATGTATAAGGGCGATATCTCATAAAGTATTTGACATCTGTGAGCTCGTCGACGAGCGCATCGACGAATCATTACAGAATCGCACGGAATGGATATTAAGGCGCTGTCAGCTCAGCGCTTGTTTTCTTTCAATTTCCTTTACTTGAAATCAAGCAAGCGCATCTCGTAAATACGTACAAAATTCGTAGAAAAATAATATGCACTCTTAAATAAAAAAAACCGTCAATGTATGAGTATTAAATTTTAAATTTTATGTTATGTGTTTCATGACAAATACCATTGTAAATAGTACCATTGTAAAGTGAAAAACTGTTTTAAAGGTGAAATTAATCCATCAAAGGTCATTGGTCATCATGCGGCCAGACAAAATAGAAATTTCATTGTTATAATATAACGACTCTTGAAGGGTTTAGTGGTGTTAGAGTTTGAAAACTGTCGTGAATATCACACATTATACTACTATCAAGATACCGGCTTCACTCACTTGGTATTATGTCGGTTTAAGTCCGACGACGTTTCGAACGTGTAAGACGTTCTTCTTCAGGGAGTGTTCACAGCCCTAGAGATCGCGTCGCGCACTCTATGCGATCTCCAAGCGTAAACACTCCCTGAAGAAGAACGGTATCTTCTCGGCCGGTATCTTTATAGTAGTATTAAGTGGTGTGTTTGTTTTTTTTAATGTACAGTCGCCTGCAATAACATGTATGCCTTATGTAGTCGAAATTGTAATGTTATGTCTATTAAAATTTTTAACAAAATTCCAGTGGCGATCAGGGAGCTCCCATATAAATATTTTAAATTGAAATTACACCAGTGGCTGACTGAAAACTGTTTCTATACAATCAAAGAATTGATGAAGTTTAAAAAGTGACTATTTTATTGATATTATATTGTAATATAGGTATATTATGCATTTGAATTTAATTATAATTTTTGGTTGGATGTGTCAGCTGTAATTATAATTCTTTGACTAATAGTGACTAAGATATTGTAACATTATAGGCCTGACATCTTTTATCTTTAAGTTTTATAATTATTTGACATTAATATTATTTTATTTAATTAACTTAATTTCAATTGCATTCTATTAATTTATAAACATTTAAACTGTTTTTTTTCTGCCATTGTAATGTATTTAGTTTTTGTATGCCAGTTATTGGTGAAGCATGCTGAACCTATCTAATAGCTTAACAACTTTATTGTACCATTTTTCGTGCAAATAAACAAATTTCAATTTCAATTTCAATTACATTTCACAATTCTCAAAAGTACCTCAGCAATCAATTTCAATGAAATGGGCATCAAAATTATTCTAAAATTAAGCTTTTTATATCATTTTACTGTTTGAAGTAATCCTTACCTACATTGCTATAAAATTCATTACCTACTGTATCCTAGTTTTAAAAATTGTGAAATGTGTACATCTTATTGCAGGTGACTGTACCTACTCTAAGTATGTTAAAATATGTTTTTAATTCCGTCAATGAGTACTCAGAATAATTTTAAATAAATCGCTGCTTATGAGATAAACTGCTTTAAAAACCTTCATTTTTATCAACATCATGAATTGACAGTACCTTAATGAAATTTGGTACATATATACCTAGACTATGTAGCTAGATGAGGCGATAGTACAACTTAATACTATCACCACGCAGATGAAACCGCGGAGCGCAGCTAGTTACGTATCGCGGTTGATCTTCCATTAAACAAGTACAATTTGAAAATTTCCATTCCAACAGTTATTGGAGTGTATCTCAAAAACTTAATTATTAAGCCTTAAATGGGACCACACGGGAAGCACCAGCTTTCAAACAAAAAAAGAATTTTGAGAATCGGTTCACCCAGTCGAAAGTTATGAGGTAACAAACAATAAAAAAACAGTCGAATTGAGTACCTCCTCCTTTTTTTGGAAGTCGGTGGAAAATAAAAAAATATACCTCTGAGAATATATGATACTCAAGCGAAAAAAACAATAAAAACACCAAGGCAATAACGTTTTTTTCCTTAATTAAATACATATATACGAAAAAGTTTTCCTTAGAAACAAGAATAGACCACGATTTCATATCGATAATTAAATGATACCGTTTCATACAAAAATAACTACGAGTATATTTTTTTAAATTTTTCTTAAAAGGATACATCGGGGGATCACAGGCTATACAGTTGTCAGAGCGAGCGAAGCGTGTCTGCTTTAACTGGCCAAATTGACTTTCATCTGTCCGTATGTTTGTTAGGTTGGCAAGCTTCAGCTCCACACATCTTATGTGCTCCTGGTACTTCTGTGTGTGTTATCTAGCTACCACCTCTCTTCCATTCCCTCCGTCGGGATGAGAATCGTAACATGCAACGAAACCCGACCGACTAGACGGTAGGTCTCTTGTGCAAGGCGCCGTCTTGGTTGCTACCACCGCGGTGCAGATATTCCGCCGCGAAGTTCTGCGCAAGCAATACTGCTCTACTTGTGTACCTACTGCGCGAAACAGACTCAACAAACCTGTACTACTTAGTAGGTTATAACCTAGTTTGTGTTTCAGTTAGAGCCATTATTGACCGAGCGAGCGAAGCGTCTCTGCTTTAACTGGACAAATTGACTTTCGTCTGTCCGTATGTTTGTTAGGTTGTATGTTGGTCCTCCTGTACAGGTCACATTTTTCAACCAATCTTCGAAATCTTGACGAAATTTGATATGCATGTTTTACTATTTTTTTTGTCGGCGTCGATTATATAGTGGGGGGGAAGGTACTTTTTCTAAAAAAAGGGGGAGTTTGCTGCGGCGCTATATACCGACCGGTTTTGATACAATTTAGTACACATATTAGGTGTCTGATTTTAAATCGGAATTTCGAATAATATCATAATTAGTCAAGTGGTTTCCGAGATAATGGTGTCGATTTTGTAAGCATTCTTCTAACTAAAAATCTCTAAATTATGGCAGTACTTATTCTGTTCAGACTAAAAACCAAATTAGTATAACACTTTCGAATGACAGCACTAAAATTAGACATTTCTCTTCAATTGTGGGCATATTTTAGACAGTTTAGTCGTCACGTAACTTGGTGCTCGCTAAACTTACCTAAAATAACTCAAAATTAAATAGAATAATCCTATTTTTAAAAGTGTCATTCTAAGTGTTAAATGATTTTGGATTTTATCGTAATTAGAATAAGGACCACCATAATAAATTTTTAGTTCGGTAGTTTATTTTAGTTTTTTGAACAAGTGATTCGCTGCCAATGTTTTCGTTGTGGACATTATGTAAACTGGGCACATAAGCATAGTGCTGCTCGCCCATAGCGCAAATCAATAAATAAAAATAAAATATAAAAAAGGGTGTGCAGTTCTGAGAAAAATTGCCGCTGAAGTTGCCGTAATCGCTCGCGAGGTCTGCTGTTCGCAGAACTACTAGTACATAGTATAATAGTCCGTATAGTTATTATCCATACAAATGTATTCCCTGCCTTCCTCTCTGTACCATGCACACTTTAGACAACACAAATAATATATCTAATACCTTCAAACGAACAATTTTTTAATCTGGATCTCACTGGACATTAATAATATAGTAAATTCGGTAGTAAGATGGCTTGACATGAATAACATAAAAATAAATCTTTCGAAAACGAATTTTACGAATTATAATAATCTTAACTTGCAAATACAATTTGATGGACATAATATTGAAGGGCCTAGTCAGGTTTCCTTTTTAGGACTAATTTAAGACAAAAAATTGAATTGGAAAATGCAGATAGAGAAAATATGTAAGAAAACAAACAGCTATGTATATGTACTGAAACGTTTACGTAAAACATCCAGCAAAGATACTGCACTAATGGCATATCATGGATATATTGGGTCACTGGTATGGATTAATTGTTTGGCGACGCAGTACACATTTTATAAAGGCATTTACTGCCCAAAAGAAATGTATTCGCGCTATTTGTCGCTCAGTACCGTATGAGTCGTGCAGACCGCTCTTTCAGATACTGAAAATATTGCCCCTGCCATGCCAATACCTTTACGAAATATCATGTTTTGTAAGGCAGCACAGCTATATGTACACAAAAGCGAGAGAAATGTTCCCCCGAAACACAAGGAATAGAGACAGGCTAGTAAACCTTTCGAGAACAGCACTTTATCAAAAAAGCAGTTAATCGATGTCAATAAAAATTTTCAATAAATTACATTAGTTCCGAATGGTATTACTGTTTGCCAAATTTAAGACAGAGTTACAAGCGTGGTTGTTCAGCATAGTTTTTACTCAATAACATTTTTTAGCGATGGCGTAAGGATCAAGTTTTAGTTTTAATTAAGTGTTTGCATGCAATTAGATTGGTGAAATGTGTAAGGTCTATTTTGTTTATTTATCACCTAAAATTTGTATGTACTCACATTTTAAACAAATAAAGAATATTCTTTTGTATTCTATTCTATCTCTCAAACGTGTCCAACAATTTTCATGAAAATTTAGTATGCATGTTTCGGGAGCCATAAATTGATGTAGCTACGTTTAATTTTAAGAAGACGTCATTTTATCCGTGTTTTCCGGCATTGAAAAAACAGTTTGTTCGTTGCGTTCAAACTAGATGGCGTAACAGTCGCAGTAAAAATCTTGAATCGCAGATTAGTTATAGGTATATACATATATACAGTGGAATCCGTGTATAATGACATCGCAGGGATATAACAAACACGTTAAACTAAGCGGATGTCATACAAAACATTTTGAAGAAAATAAACAATCCCCTGTTTTGTTAGTAAGTATTTTATTAAAGTATGTAAATTAAATAGAAAGAAACAAAATAGATATGTATCAAAATAAAAATTCTAAGTATTAAGTACATACATTATTAGTATTATGTTGTACCACAATGTTGCATAGTGTACGACACTGATCTGCACGACACAGGGAATCCTAGTGTGGAGATCAGGGTTATTAATAATATTAAGTAACATACATTAGAATTGTGTAACTAGTTTTAAGAGTGAAACCGAACCATTTTGTTATTTGAATAAAAAATATTATTATTATTATTTTTATTCAACCAATTTCACGGGATTCACCCGGTCCTTTACAAAGGCATAAGTGGGGCTGTAGCCAACACTTAAGAGGCCTGTTTGATATAAAAATACAATGTAGTATAAAAACAGAAACATTTTGGATGGAAGGTTACAGGTTATCTATTACAAAAATGGGTAAAATGGCATGGTTATTGAAATGTACTTATTAGTGATACTTATTATTATTATTATTATTAAACAAAAAAGCCATGCACGCGCCGAAAAACGTCGGGTGACTCTCCCGAACACTGCCGAAGGTGTTAGGAGTCATGTCGGTCACTATAACAGGGCAGAGTTTGTTAAAAATGGGTCACAATTATTATTATAAACCTCTACAAAGGATCCATGTCACGGAGATCACATTGTTATTGTAACAACAAAGTGACAGCTTACCTAGCAGTTATTATACGCAATGTGAGTGACATTCAACGCACGAACACGACCATTGTGATGGTAAGTACCTCGCTACACGTCCGTCAGCATGTCAATGTATGGCCACAAACGATATCCAAAGTATGTGTACAGATATGCCTTATGTTCAAATTACTGGCTAAAATACGTCCCAATTGAGACGTTCCTTGTGCGATTATGAGCTATATTCATGAAATCAATCGATTATTAACATATTAGTTACTATTATACTAATATAGGGTATAATAAATACTATATAGAAGGCTATCTACAATTTGTCTTCAATCAAATATATGTCCCGTCGAAGCAATGACTTGTCGAAGTATGTTTTTTCGAAGTAAGCGACTCTCAAAGTATTGAACTTGTCGAAATTCAGAGGTATACACCGATCTTTAAGGTGGCAGCTAGCCAGACAGAGAGAACGGAAACTCACTCACTGAAAGCTGAAGCCTGAAGGTCCATCCAGCAGCCCTCATAACTCATGGGCTAACATATTTTAAATTTCCTGAAGGACCGTGATAACCTACTTCAGCGCGATAGAAGTCACGAACCGTGCGTAGGTATCAATTCGGCGCCACAGAAATTGGAGTGAACGCAACAAAGAAGAAACTTGACATGTCTATGGATTTATATAGTCGTTGGTGATTATGATTACGAATATTTTAGTGTACAGTAACGTATGGTATTCAGTAAATTCTTATGAAAACTTTGCTCTCTTTTGTTATATGTCTAAGTGCTTATATAATTGACTGAGCGAGCGAAGCGTCTCTGCTTTAACTGGCCGAATTGACTTTCATCTGTCCGTATGTTTGTTAGGTTGGCAAGCTTCAGCTCCACACATCTTATGTGCTCCTGGTACTTCTGTGCGTGAGTTAGCTAGCTACCACCTCTCTTCCATTCCCTCTGTCGGGATGGGAATCGTAACATGCAACGAAACCCGACCTACTAGACGGTAGGTCTCTTGTGCAAGGGTCCGTCTTGGTTGCTACCACCGCGGTGCAGATATTCCGCCGCGAAGTTCTGCGCAAGCAATACTGCTCTACTTGTGTACCTACTGCGCGACACAGACTCAACAAACCTGTACTACTTAGTAGGTATAACCTAGTTTTTGTATCGGTTAGAGCAATCATTGACCGAGCGAGCGAAACGTCTCTGCTTTAACTGGACAAATTGACTTTCATCTGTCCGTATGTTTGTTAGATTGTATGTTAGTCCTTCTGTACAGGTCGCATTTTTCAACCTATCGTGATGAACCTTGGCATGTTCTACTGTTCAATATTTTTTTTTTTATTCTATTGATTTTTTGTCGTTTGCGAGTTTTGAGGGGTACTAATCCTAAAAAGGGAGGAAGTTTGCTGCGGTGCTATTTAAATACCGATTTTGATGAAACTTGTATACATTACGTACTACTTACCTGATTAATCCCATCTATGCCCATCTGCCCCCTACTCTGTCCCTTCAGGGGACAAATGGTAATTAAATTTACCATCTGTCCCCCTGTTACCGATACGTTTTTAATTTATAAATGTGTCGTCTATCCCCCAACCGCAAAAGGGGGGACACACGGTATACTTTGTTGCCGTTTCTCCCCCTGAGGGGACTGAGTGTGGGGTCAGATGGGCATCCACTTTAAAGAGTAATTTCGATGATCATAATTGGTCAAGTTATTGCCGAGATAGTAGGTTGTGTAGTTTAAAACCCGGATGATTTTGATATTATCTGGTAAGAACATTTGGAACCAAATAATTTATTGATTCAGGCGTTACTTTGCGGAAATCCATTATCAAAAAACGGTATTAAAAATATTTCGTGACACTTCCGCTGAAAAGAAAACAATGATTTTGGCCTATTTGGGGGCGTGCACCACCCTCCCTCCCGCATAAAATGCTAATAGGAAGAATACAAAATAAAAAACACAAGAAACCCCAAATAAACCAACACCGATTCGACACGTGTTTCGCCTCTACACGAGGCATCCTCAGGAGATGTTGACTCGTCGAGCGCTAGATGTAGCGCTCGCTAGATCTTGGAACCAACATAAAATTATAGCAAAATTATTATAATTTAATACCTATATTATAATTTTATGTTATAGCGAAGTTGTTTAAGGTCATGTCTAAACAAATATTTGTGGTTTTTTCGATGCCGCGTTTTTCTAATTAGTACTATCAAGTTAACATAGATGTCGACTGCATACAGCAGAATTTTCTACAGACTACCAAAAAGGAGGACGTACTCAATTCGACTGTCTTTTTATGTTTGTTACCTCATAACTTTCGACTGGGTGAACCGATTTCCAAAATACTTTTTTTGTTTGAAAGCTGGTGCTTCCTGTGTAGTCCCATGTAAATTTTATCAAATTCCGCCGAGTAGTTTTTGAGTTACACTCCAATAACTGATTTTTACCGAAGTAATAGAATGGAAGTCGGAATATATAATTTTTCAAATTGCACTTTTATGAATCAGTGACGAGATTTTTTTTAATTGGTTCTACACTGCTTACCTATTGCAAATTGCCGTGGATAAGGCTGTGCTCGCGCGGTCTACTGCTCGCAGAACTAATAATAATAATATGTATAATAATATGGGACGACATTCACACAATGGTCGTCAGGTCCCAAACTAGGCATAGCCTGTACTATGGTAACCTGATGACTGATATTACATACATTATGATATTAAATAATTATATACATATAAACACCCAGACACAGATCAAACAGACATGTTCATGCACACAAATGTTTGACCTGTCCGGGGATCGAACTCGGGACCAGCGGCTCAGAAGGCAGGGTGCTACCAACTGCCCCAACCGGCCTGTCAAACTAAGAACTACTAGTATAGTACGAGCATATCTACCGCAAGTCATTGTAAAGTTGCCTGGTAAGAGATTGCTTAACACTTCATATACAGAAGTAATTAAAACAAAAGATTTAAGCATGAAACGAACGTAAATGTACGTCAATGGTACTCAAAGGATTAAGCGACTGGGCCGCCAAGTGTCCAATTTACTGTAGCCGGTAGCGCTTTATTTATTGAATTGGTTTTACTTGATATACTATACTATATACTATGGTTTTACTTAACATTCACGATCCTATATTAAAAATCATAGACGTCTATGATTTTTAATATAAAAAAGTTGCGACATCAATACGAAAGTTAGGTGTTTGTTAAAGCTGTTCTTTCCGTCGGATAGTGCTGTCAAGCTGTTCTATTGAACGCTACTTCTCCGTACGACGGATACATTCATATAGAGCGTTAAAGTTCGATGCTCGAGGCCAGCGAGGCCTAGAAGCCTTGGCGCCTGACACGGATTGTCAGAAGACGCGGGTTCGAATCCCGTCCGAGGATGTGAATTTTTCTCTCTGAAATTGCAAAATTCGTGCTCCTGATAAAAAACTATTGTTAAACTTGTATTGTATTTTCGATCGAGTCTACGCTCTTTGCAGCACGCGCGTGGTTGAAAGTTATTTCGTTTTTGATGAAAAACCATATTAGGTATATACATATGTAAAGAAAAGTGTTTAACATTTAAGTCTATATCAGTAAGACATTATTTAGAAGTCAAATAGTGCGTTTTAGTTACCTATTTTCGCCAAGCTCAGGCTATTCGATAGCCTGAGCTTGGCGAAAATAGGTAAGGTTCGAATTGGGAATCTGTGAGTGAAAATGTTGTTCTGGACTTTTCGTTCAGCGTTTGCAAAGTTAAAAAAAGAGTTATTTTTGCGACCAAAAAGTGCGATTTTTGACCCGAGTCCGGAGGTTATTGTGATTATTTTTTGACAACTATGTATTTGACAGTATTCATGTGATTTTAGGTCTTATGCTCGGTTTAGCGTTCGAATAGGGTGTGGGCAAAAATGGCTAAAATACCGTTTTTGAGCTTTACGAACGCTTTAACAAAAGAGCCAACAATTGCAACGCCACCAATGCTCTCATTGCTAAACGAACACACCTAAAAGGATTTGCCACACTGGATGCGGTCTGCGGTCCGGTCAAATTGAACCCAGCCCGCATTACGTATGAAATGCATTGTCGGTCAGGCAATCGGTAGCGGTCCGAGCAGGGGAACCGGTCAGCGATGCGGGCAGGGCAAACAGCGGAATTTTGTTACACACTGTTTTAGACTTTCACGGTTGTTAACTACATTATCTCCTCTTCCTGGATGTACTGATCACTCTGAACCAAGAAGGATGATGGTACTCTAAGCCACAGAGTCTACCGAAAACCGACGCATACGGATTTGTACTTGCACGCCTCCTCACACCATCATCCCCGTCACCTCAACTCCGTTGTCAGTTCATTGATGAACCGGGCCTTCGACCTGTACGATACAGAACACCTCGCTGACGAATTATCCCACATACAACTGGTATTGTACAGAAATGGGTACAAGGTAAAGGTCAGTTAAACCAGACCACAGAAGACACCGAAGAAGCCTAAAGTGGAACGACAGCCGACCTATTTGCCATATGTTAAAGGAGTCACAGACAAAATAGGTCGAATCCTTGAAAAACTGTCGATCAAAACCATATTTACTCCTCAGAGGAAGTTAGTGCAAAGTCTACGTTCCCCTAAGGATAAAATTCCTTATGAACATCCTGAGGTGTAGGTACCTACGAAATCAACTGTGGCTGCGGAAAATCTTATATAGGACAGACAAAGCGAACAGTGTCTCACCGTATCAGAGCACACATCGAAGCTGTTAAGGACAATGCAAGAAAAAAATACATTTAATAAATAATTGATAATCATAAACGCGTATCTATCTATACCTATAGATTAAAATGAATCCCTATTTTTCCTGGTCACGCTATAACTCGAGAACCGTCCAACAACAACCGAACAATCACGCTAATTCTTTTTTATTGTGCAAGGAAAAGGTTCTTATGAAATCAAAATCTTGAAAAGACATGCAGGAAGTAATGACACTACTAAGCGAACGAAGTCGCGGGCAGTCGCTAGTATAATCTAATGCTATTCATTCAACGATATGGAATGGAAATTTGACCTTATGATTCGTAAAGTTATATATTTTGGACACAAGTAAATTAACTTCGACTTTTTAGACCTATGATTTATATTTAAATCAAATTTAATCAAAACCTATAACAGTTTGACGCTTGTTCTATTGGGAACACTTCAAATATGACCTAGGTAGGTAGAAGGTACTTACGTTCGAATAAAAATATACTTAAACGCAAATAATATAGGTACCTATAGGCGTAGGCTCAGGCAAAATAAAAAAGTATAGACAGAATGTTGTGAACAGAGAAGTGAGGCCGGTTTTCTAAACAACATGTGCGTGCATCGGTACTGCCATGATAATTCAAATTAAATTAAAATTATTAAGAAATAATTAATAATTAACAATTAATAATTTTACATTCAATAATAAATAAAACTTTACGTGTTGCTTCCACGCACCGCGATAGTTCGACTAACGAGTCAAGGCGTATTTTCGTTGTACGTGTTGTATGTAATAATGTATGGACACGGCGAGGCGTAGTTTCACCTGCCTCACTTCTCTGTCCACAACATTCTGTCTTGACTTTTTTATTTTGTCTGAGGGCGTAGGTATAAAAAACCCTAACAGATTTAAAAACATCATCAAATCATCGCAACATCAAACACAACAACCTATCCCGTCCGAGAATGTGAATTTTTCTCTCTAACAATTGCAATGTTTTGTATCGCTAAGCAGGCGGTGCTTAAAAAGTACTACTACAAAAAATATTATCTACTTGAATTAATTAAATATTAATTTATTTATAATATACAAGATGCGCTCCGCGGTTTCACCGCGCGCAGTCACTGTTGATGAGTCAAATTAAATACCTAGCCTATGTTACTCAGGAATAATCCAGCATTAAAATGGTGAACGAATTTTTGAAATCAGCCCAATAGTTTTTGTTTATTCGTTACAAACGTAATAAAAATACAAATCATTGCTCTTTATAATTTCATTATAGATATTTAAGTATTTGTATCTACTCAATTTATAAACACAAAACAAGGCCGTATTGCAAAAATTTCTATCATATTTATCCAACAATTAAAAATAGCTTTGTCATACCTCATTGGTCAACCAGTTTAGGCTTTATGTCCATGTTATCCGTTTATAAGATCCGTAACTCTGTTACAACACTATAGTGGCCTCAAAATACACTTTTACGTTCACAAATTCACCGAATACACTTCACATGCACCAATAATAACTAATAATATTAAAAACTAACTTATACTAAACATTTTAAGCTATTTCAAAGTACACGTATTGTATGTTTTGCGTTTATCGTAATTAAAAGTATTTAAATTGTTTTTAATGAAGCGCGTGCGTACGTCACGGCAAATGAATGCTGAGACTGGTTTGGTCTGTTGAGTTTGGGTTGCCAGTTAAATATTAAAAATAGCCGGCTTTGTTTATAATAAAATAGTCGGGTAAGTGACGATGGATTGTACGGTTGCTTGCTATCTTTTGCATTAGTGATTAGGTGGTATGAGTAACACATATACGTAAGCGTCACGTAGTAGTTGCTGTTGATCTACATCTATGAGTTTTCTACCGACTTCCAAAAAAGTAGGAGGCACTTAATTCAGCTGTATTTTTTTATGTATGTCCTCATAACCACACACCTCATAACTTTCGACTGGGTGAACCGAATCTTAAAATTATTTTTTTGTTTGAAAGCTGGTGCTTCCCATTTAAGTTTAATCAAATTCGGTTCAGTAGCTTTTGAGATACACTCCAATAACTGAACAGAATGGAAGTCGGTATTACATTTTTCAAATTGTACTTGTTAAAGATATGCGTGCAAAATATAATAGCTTCTTACCCATCGGCTTTTTTTATAATCTGTATTTTTAAGTTTTTCTTTTTTCACCGCAATTAGGCACATAATGACACCTGTAATCAAACTGTGACTTTTTCGTTGCGTTCGTTTTTGGTTGAGTTGCTTTGTTCTTAAAAATGTTTCGATTCAAAAAAGATCGAGTTCAATAGTACAAATAAATTAATGTACCTATTGCTTGCTCATTTCACGCAACTATAATAAAATAAATAGATAATTTCAACTTGAAATTCCCCATTTTGTACGTGGCTAAAACGCTATCCGTATAAAGACAAATCAAATGAAACTTCATTCTCTTAGTCTATGGCTGATCGCCATTGTTAGATGCGTGCGCACAGGAAAACTGATTAATTGTTCCCGCCATTGCGAAAAAAATGTGCACAACTCGTTTTCACTGTTTTTCACACAAGGTACACGTGTGTATTGATGATAACCGTCCTCGGCTCTCTTAAGACCAAGTTCTCTCAATGGTAATCACCTACATTACACACTTGTACCATAATGTACTATTATGTATGTATAAATGATATGATAAATACTATATATAATTTACTATATTTATCATATGATACTCATCCGCATGATATTGTCATTAAAATTTTATTCGTATATTTGTTTGATTGTAGCAACAATGGTGTCAATGGTAGTTTTAGATTGATAGATGATCAAACCGGTCACAAATCAATTTATATCAGAAGTAGAATGATTTAATTTACACAGTGACACATAATAATATCGGTCAACACAAGGTATTCAGGTCACAAACTAGGGAGAACGTGTAGGAAACCTGAATATTGATATACATATTATTATACTCAACCAGACACAGATCAAACAGACTTATTTATGCAGACTAATGTTTGACCTATCCGTGGATCGAATCCGAGACCAGTGGCTCAGAAGGCAGGCTCGCTACGCCAACCAGCCAGTAACATTCAATTTTTCAATAATGGGCATCATAAATATATGAGCTACAATGTGTGTAATTGTAAATTCAGAATAGTAATAAATTATATAATAAAAAATAGGAATATTATGTTACTAATAGCAATGAATGAATGAATTATACTTTAATAATGTACAAGATAATTAACCGTAAATACCGTTATTCTCTTATACTTAAGAATGTGAAAATTAAACTTAGCTCGCGTGTGGCGTGATGTTAAATTTACCCCAAACTCTGGGGAAACTATAGAAACTGTCCACCCTTTTACGACTACTTGACACGGATCTTCTACAACAAAGAAGCACGTACTGTCTTTGTGGACCTTATCACAACAGCGTAAATATTAATATACCTTGACACAGTTATTAAATAACTTTGTAGAACCGGACAAGCGCAGACAGATACCGTAACGATATCCATCTCATTTTATCACATAGTACAACGTATATCTGTCTCGTTCTGGTACGCTGATCTTGTAGTAAATGACGACACCTATTTTTTTCTTACAATGTTTTCTCAGTAAATTTAACATCGTCATGAACTAAGAATCGTGTGTTTAGCGATACATTATTAGTTTCAAATTCGATAATTAAATTAACTTCGTTTATCAGATTACTTGTAAAGATTTATAGTTTTATATAGGTATATTAACAAATAAAAACTAAGATAGGTAGTTAGGTACAGTATTTTTTAAAATATTTTTTCACTAGCGCGTAGTTCGCTAGTATAGTTCACTAGTACTTCGCGTAGTAGACTCGGCCTTCGGCCTCGCCATAACCTCCCGTCTTTTCTTGGTTTTTCTTTCTTATGTATGTACCTACTCATAACAATATATAACAGAACAAAAAAGAATGTTCCATCCGTTCTCAAGTTATTGCGTGACCAGGAGAAAAAGGGGTTCATTTTTATATATCCTTATATTCCTTACAGATAGATTACATTTTTTAAGTTTAAGTAAGTTTTTTATTTATACTGAAAATTTTAACGTAGGCAGATGACCTGGATTACAAATAATACAATACAAATAAAGTACAAAAAAAATGTAGAACCTAGTTTTAAAACTTCGCCTTTTTTAGAGTTCCCTGCCTCAAAGGAGAAAAAAGGAATCTTTTTAGGATCACTTTGTTGTCCGTCTGTCCGTCTATCTGCTAAAACCCTTTTAAGAAACGCGTAGAGGTATCAAGTCGAAATGTAGGTGTATCATATGTATACTCTGGTCTACGGGGTCTTTCAGCTGTCAAAATCAAACTTGTAACTCAACGCGATCAAAATATATGACCATTTATTTAGCATATATCGTGGTTTCACAAGGGTATCAAAACTTATAGAGCACTTCCCGTTGACCTAGAATCTTGAAATTTAGCAATGCCTTACAGTAGGTTCATGTACAAGTACAATTTGTATAATTTAATATCGACTTCCATTTTATTTAATTATTGGAGTGTATCTCAAAAAAATTTAAATGGGACCACACGGGAAGCACCAGCTTTCAAACATAAAAGAATTTTGGGAATCGGTTCACCCAGTCGAAAGTTATGAGGTAACAAGTATAAAAAAATAATAAAATACGGTCCAATTGAGTATACCCCTCCTTTATTGGAAGTCGGTAGAAAAAACCTGACATCTTAATTCGTAGTTTCATAATTAAAAAGGAGAAATGCTGATTACTTACAAACGTAGTATATTACGGTGCAATAGCAGTGTCTATTGTACGGCAAAGTTAAGCTTTTTGGAAAAGTATTCGATGGGCGAACGATTGAAAATATGTACTTCGAGTATTAGATACCTTACCTAAAAATTTGTGCGGAACCCTTGATGCGCGAGTTCAACTCACTTGGCTGTATTTTATTTAAGTTTATAATTGTTTTGATAATAATATTATTTAAGTTTATAAGTGAAAATCAGTGGCTAAGGATTATGTCCTTAGTCGTATGCTGAGTCAGGATCGGGACCCATGTTCATGACACGCACAAAATGTGCGAGCAAGGCTGCCAAAATCGCAGGGGCGAGGAACAAATACGATTGATTTTGTGCGAAGTAGATTGGAGCTGCTGGACGACTCCTTATAAGATTTGATTTGTAAATTTATTTAGTTAGAAATAAGATAAAATTCAAAAACAAGGATAAAAAAAGGGAAAAACGAGCCAAAAATAACATAAACTTTTTACTTTTAATTATAAGTTTTTGTTCTAGATGAGTTTAGATTTTAAGTATTTGTAAGAAGTTAATAAGGAGTCGTCCATTAATGAAAATAAAACCACTTGGAAACCTATTTGGAATAATACAATCTTGTCTAGGACTTTAAATAAATCTCAAAAGTTTAAGAAATTAAACAAAATTGTAGCGTTGAAAAAATTATTAAAATCTTGTATTACCAAAGCCACCTTATGTCCGTGGAACTGGCAGCTACTAAAAAAAAGCATGTAAGTATTCTGTAATTTATTTTTATTATTTCAGTAGCGACTGCCCGACACTTCGTTGGGGTAATAGGCTCGGCCTTGGGGCCCGCCATAACCTCTTCACATCATTTCTTAGTTTTTATAATGCGCCCCCCATCGAGCTCAACGAGTCAAGGCTGCTCTCCGAGAATACGACATCACAAGATCAGACTGGCCTGCCGGCTCGCCTGACTTAAAGTCCAATAGAGCACGCGTGGAACTGTTTGGAACCGTCAGCCACGTCCCCAGACAGAGCCAGAGCTCAGGGAAGCCGCTATTCTAGAACGGGACAGGTTACCCCAAGAAAGCTGGATAACTTGATTCTCGAATGCCCAGGAGGATCACCGCATGTGTTCGAGCCAGGAGAGGAGTTGTATTGAATATAGGTAAACCTTTTATTAATTAATAAATTGTTGATTAAGTTGGTTCAATTACAAGTACAATTTGAATGTAGAAATGTAGTACCTACCGACTTCCATTCTATTCAGTTATTGGAGTGCAACTCAAAAAGTACTGGACCGAATTTGATAAGATTTAAATGGGACCACACGGGAAGCACCAACTTTATATATATACCAGCAGAAAGTTATGAGGTAACAAACATAAAAAAATACAGTCAAATTGAGTACCTCCTCCTTTTTGGAAGTCAGTAGAAAAAAATTATATCAGCTTATGCTAGCGATCACAACCTTTTTAGATGTGTGTATAAATGAAATGATCAGTATGAGTTTTGCTCGTCAAAAATATGGAGTGCCAGTTATTATAGGCCAAAATAGCGTATCTTGGCATTATGATAACGCGGAGCCAAGTAGGTACGCAATATTAGGTAGTAGAACATTTCTATGGTGGCATTCATATACAGTCAGTTAGTATGAAGCTCTCGTAGCGGAGCTCGACTTGGCGATCTTAACCGATCAACAAGTTAAGCAACGCTTGCTGCGGTCAGGAGTTGGATGGGTGTGTGCTAGTGGCATTGTTCAACTGAGCGCGTCCGTGCTTTGGAGGGCACGATAAGCCATCGGTACCGGTTGTTTGTCTTAGGACAACAGTTGTTAGGGTACGTCGAACCGAGAGGCTTGAAAACTTCGACATGGGTTGGCCATTAACCTATCCACCAAGCTGCACTGAGCCCGCGTGCTGGATTATGGCCCAACTTCTCTCTCTGAGAGGAAGGCTCGAGTCCCAGCCGTGGGAACAAAAAAGGCTGATTATGATCCATACACAGTCTGATTACACTAGTCGGCATTCAAGAAGTTAAATAATTGCTTGTTGAGTCATTTTTTTTAATATCGATTCTAAAAACAATTTTTAACCATTTATTTTCTTTGGTCGACGTACCTACTTAGCCCTTCGACAGGAATTAGCTCATATGTAGGACACGTCAGCAGTTTTCCACAAATCTCCAGATGTGTTTGTTTATACTGATAAGATATAACATGTTCTCGAAGAAGGCAGTTTCAAATAGTCTAGGAGCCAATGTCGTATTTGATTACGTTACTTATTAACTAATAAGTATTAGTTACCTATGACATGTACTAAGAACAAACAGTTCAACTAGGCAGATCCAACAAATCAAATCATTTATTCTGTATAGGCCTACGCGGAGTACGGGGCACTTACAAATTGTTATTTTACATTTATTATTTCTTTTAAGTCTACAACCGGATCGGAACTTGACCACGACTAAGAAGATCCGGCAAAAAACTCAGCGGGCTTGTCTTTTGAAAGATTTTTTTATCGCCACTTAATATACTTAATATACTTAACAAATGTTCATTTATTTTTAGCTCAAGTGTATTGCCCTACGGATACAGAATCTTCAGATCAGTTATGGGACCGTGCCAAGGCGATGCTAGAGAGTGCAGTAAGAGAGTCCGCACAATGTGCACAGAAACGAAATTGGCAGCATTGGATGAGTGACAAGACGCTTGAACTTGTAGAGGAAAGGCGAAGACAGAAAGCATTGGGAGTTGACGTGAAAACCCTTAACGAGCTATCTAAGCGGATACAAACAGCTTGTAGGCGAGACCGTAACGCCCATCTTCGGAGTGTATGCGCAGAAATTGAAGCCCACGCTGACACGCATGAATCTAGGGATATGCACAAAAAAAATAGATCACTCACCAAAACTCTCTCGTCTAAAACATGGGCAATTGACAACTCATGTGGCAAAACAGTGACAGAAATTAATGACATCTCTGAGACCTGGAGAGGATACTGTCAGTCGCTGTTTCAGGACCCACAAGCACATAGTTTTACAACTACAGAACCAGAGGATGTGGAAATGGAACCAGACATTCTTGTACATGAAATCGAATCCGCAATTAAACATTTAAAGAATGGGAAGGGTACTGGTAGAGACAGTGTCCCGATCGAGACTATAAAGGCATCGGGTGAGCATTTGCAACAAAATCTGGCAAACAGGAAAGTGGCCAAAGGAGTGGGCACATACTGTCTTTATACCATTACACAAGAAAGGGTCCACGAAAAAGTGTAGAACTACCGTCTCATCGCACTTATATCCCATGCAAGCATAATACTGCTTCACATTATAAAAGAACGTCTTAAGAGTTTTCTGTCTAAAGAGATTGCGCCAGAACAAGCGGGCTTCGTAAAGGGCAAAGGTGCTCGAGAACAGATCCTTAGAGTGCGTCAAATTATTGAAAAATCGCGCGAATTCAACAAACCGATATATATTTGTTTTGTTGATTTCTCGAAAGCCTTTGACTCTGTAAAATGGCCAACACTTTGGAAATATTACTTGAAATGGGTACACCAAAACATCTCGTACATCTCTTGCGAAGTCTCTACGAAGTAAGAACTGATGATGTGCTATCCATCAACTTTCATCCCAGTTCTGGAGTCCGTCAGGGTTGTATAATCTCACTGTTGCTTTTTAACGTATATATCGAACTTGTAATAAGAATAGCTCTAGGAGATTGGGAGGACGGCGTGTCTATTGGGGGGTCAAATATATCAAATCTGCGTTATGCTGACGACACCACCTTGTTTGCGACTAGTAGTCACCACATTGAAGACCTACTTCGCAAGATTGAAGAAGTCAGCCTACAATTTGGCCTAAAAATTAATCGCATTAAGATAAGGATGATGATTGTAGACCGTGCCAACAACAACTCGCTAGAAGTGACACAAATTGCGAACTGTGATGTGGTCCAATCATACATCTACTTAGGCGCGTTGATAACGAATAATTGAGGTTGCGCTGACGAAATCAAAAGGCAAATGGCCATTACTAGATCAGCCATGGATAGACTCAGAAAGATATGGAGGAATCACGACGTAACAAAAGCCACTAAAATCCAGCTCGTAAAAGCTTTAGTGTTTTACCTATATTTCTATATGGTGCTGAAACAAGGACCTTACGAGAGAGTGAGAAGAAGAAGATTGATGCGCTCGAGATGTGGTGCTACAGGAAAATGTTAGGAGTGTCATGGACTGAGTTCCGCACTAATGTATCAATATTACAAGAACTGGGCATCAATTAGCGTCTTTCTTCCATCGTACAGGCTCGTATTCTTACTTTCTTTGGGCACGTGGCACGGCGCGGTGACGAGTCGATTGAACGACTAGTTGTCCAGGGCAGAGTGGAAGGCAATAGATCGTGAGGGAGATCACCAATGCGATGGACCGACCAGATACGAGCAGCCATAAACGGTCCTCTACACGAGTGCACGAGAAAGGCTGCAGCCAGGGAGGAATGGCGACGCATTGTAAGGCGCGTTACACAACCTGAAGTGGCGACAACGACCGCTCTGTCAAGAGCGTAGCGATGAAGAAGAGATTGCCTTATAAAAGAGACCTTAATAATGGTATCAGTAGAGCAACTACGAGAGAAAAACAAACAGGTCAAATAAAGAGGTCAATGGTCGAATCCAACTTGGTAGCGTTCCGAAAGCTTCTCGAAGTCTTCTCGTCCAAAACACCTCAGTGCCTTAAGACTAAAGTCTTTGACCAATGTGTGTTACCAGTGATGACATATATGGCACAAAAACCTGGTTTCTTTTTATGGGCCTCACAAGTAAGTTCAAAGCCGCCCAACGAGCTATGGAGAGGGCTATGCTCTTGATCACGCAAAAACTTCTGAGCGGATTTAGGAAATCAAATATATAGAAAAATGAGGTACCTACTGGATTAACACTTAGGATACCTTTTTTATCATCATCATCATCACCCATCACCGGTGTGAAACCGCAGGGCGCAGCTAGGCAATATTATTTAAACGTACCTAAAATGCATTTTAGAGAGAAAAAATCATAACCTGAGACGGCATTTGAACCCGCGTCTTTCAACAATCCGTGTTAGACGCCATGACCAACTAGGCCACCGAGGCTCGAGGACCGAGCATCGAATTTGAACTCTCTATCTGATTTTAACCGTCGTATGGGGACGGAGTATCTAATATGATTTATGACGGCTCGAGCTCTTCGACTACATTATGGTAAACAGACGATTCTTGGCGTGTTTAACATAAACAAACATTTCGGTGAGTCTCAGAAAAATATTGTAGGACTGTGTTACTTATTGAAAGTACATTTATATTTTACCAGTAAGTACCTAAGCACTAAAGCCCCTTGATATCAGAAGTGCTAAAACTCTGGGAATTTGCAAAACCATATCCCAAGTTCTCCCTGTCATCGTTTGACCGAGAAAAAAAATTTGAAAACTATCACGTTTATTGTATAATATTAAATATAAATTTTAATTTAATTAATTCTTTATTTTTAAAGTGTATAGTATAACTAAGTTTGTTGTGTGGTTATTCTGTTTTTTGGTGTTTGTTGTTATAGCGGCTCAGACAAAATAAAAAAGTCCAGACAGAATGTTGTGAACAGAGAAGTGAGGCCGGTTTTCGAAACTACATGTGCTTGACTCGGTACTGCCATGGTAATTCTAATTAAATTAAAGTTATTAAAAATTTATCAATAATTAATAAATTTAATTAAATGATAATTAAAACTTTACTGGTTGCTTCCACGCGCCGCGATAGTGCAACTGACGAGCCAAGGCGTAGTTTTGTTGTAGGGTTTGTATGTAAATATGTATGGACATGCCGAGGCGTAGTTTTAACCGGTCACTTCTCTGTTCACAACATGCTGTCTTGACTTTTTATTTTGTCTGAGTATGGCGGCAACAGAAATACATCATCTGTGAACATTTCAACTGTTTAACTATCACGGTTCATGAGATACAGCCTGGTGACAGACGGACAGATAGACAGACACCGAAGTCTTAGTACCCTTTGGGTACGGAACCCTAAAAATCTGAATTAATTGCTGCTAATTTACTGTTTTATGGTTTTATCGCGTCAAAGTTCACACTACAGTTGCGTCAAGGACAGATAATGGCATGATTGAGCTGCCATATACAAAATAATGGTCGATAATTAGTGGTAATTTTAACATCGACAAAAAAAGAGGGGTGTTAAAAGTTTAACGTGTGTAGTATATCTGTCTAGAGCATCGTAGCTCTGAAAAGAATAGACCGTTTTAGATGCAGTTTTTTCTATTTTATGGCTGATATGATCGCGATTTTTCTGCTGCTATGATTTGAGAGATTCTTACGTACATTTATGAAGATTAACTTCAGGCGTTTGAAGAGCAACTCTGTGTGTACATCTACATCTTAATTATAGATCTGTGAAGTAAATAAGTCGATCAATTCGTATTCTAGCTGAAGCCACGCGGTAATAACAATGTAGTTCTGCGAACAGTAGACCTCGCGAGCACATATTTATCAGCGGCATTTATTCACAACTTATCTACTATATAAAAATAAGTCGGTTTTTCCTTCCTGACGCTATAACTCCAGAACGCACGAACCGATTTCCACGGTTTTGCATTCGTTGGAAAGGTCTCGGGCTCCGTGAGGTTTATAGTAAAGAAAAATCAGGAAAAATTTAAAAAGAACAGCGGGAAAATCTTTTTTCATTTACAGCGCCATCTCTGATACATAGCATATACTACAAACCAATATTTTAAGTAGATGGCACCAAACAAAATGTTACATAAAACGTATCCATCTGGTGGCGAAACGGAGTTCGCAGGGTTTGCTAGTTATCTTGGAAAACACTTGAACAATTATGCTCATAATCGAAATTCCTGTATAAAGTCAGGTGTACCTAATGTGTATACCAAATTTTATCAAAATAAGGACCTTAAATAGCGGCACACCAAACTTTCCCCTTTTGTAGGTAAATTAAATCGCCGACAACGAAAAATTATATTGAATAGTAGATACCAAGTTTCGTCAAGATCGGTTTAAAAATGCGCCCTGTACAGGAGGACCAACATACCTAACAAACATACGAACAGATGAAAGTCAATTTGGCCAATAAAAGCAGAGACACTTCGCTCAAAGCTTTCCCGCGTTCCCACCAAAAGAGGCAGTGACGGACCACCGCAGAGGTGTGGTGGGTATGCTGCCCTTCTGGCAGAGACTCCCACATAACCACCGTGCTACCTCCGGGGCTGGTAGTATCTATAAAAGATTACTCTGCGACAAAAACAGACGACGCTTCGCTCGTTCGGCAATTATCGATCGAGTAAATAAAGTGATCAATTCGCATTCTAGCTAAACGGAGAGCCACGCGGTAATATAAAATAAAATACATAATGTAACGTATAAACGCATTCATACCCCCTGTGTTGAGAAAGGACTAAGAATCTCTGTGCCGCTGGAGGCATGGATACACAGTAAGTGACAACATTCAAAACAAGAGGAATACTTGCTCATGCTTTGGTTTTTAATCACCGATGGCAAAAACGATGGGGTGTTATAAGTTTGACGTCTCTAAAAATCGGCCCAAGATGGCTGCCACAAAAAACCGGATTACATTATTTTTTCACAACTTCCTAAATATGGGAATCAAATGAAAGGCTTGACTAGTAGAATGCTATATACTATAAAAAAATTCATTATTAGTTGGTGTTGATTTTTTTTTAACTTTTAAGTTAATTTGACCTATTTACTGTGTAGCAAGCAAGCAAGTAATTAAGAAATAAATAATAAATAAACAAACATGTCTTCATATAAATACTTTCCTAGGCCAAGGATGAAACCCGGCACCTCGCGCTTCCAAGGCAGGGTCACTATCAAACGGAGCTGTCACCAATCGAAACACAATCTAGAGTTAAAATTATATTAATATCAAAAACAAGCTTCAAAATTACTTACCCAAATGGCATTCTTTGCACTGCTTATTCAGCTTTCGTTGAAATTGTACACTGACACTGGCAACAACGAAAACAACAGCACTGGCTAAAGGGCAAGAGTCCAAAGTAAGCACTAATATTTTTTTTGTTAGTTTTACAAATGTTTTCTAGTTTTGTTTGTTATTAATTAAGTATTTAATATTTGATACTTTTTGTTCTCTCCTAATTTTTTAAATGTATGTAGAAATGATTCGACGAACGAAAAATAACTGTGTGTCATATAATATTTGAATAGCTGCCCTCCACAGTTTCACCCGCGTGGTGATGGATGATGATGATGAATTAAAATATGTACTTAGCTAGAATAATGTAAGTTTCTTCTTTCTTCTAATGATGAAAGAATTTTTCAAATCGGTCCAGTAGATTCGGAGCCTAATCAATTCAAACATAGCAGTGATTTACACCGGTTTTATCGTTGGTGTCTGAAACTTTTCTATTCATAATATATATAATAATAATAAATTTTGTATAAAATAAACATAAAATAATTAAATTTTATCGTGTGTATATGGTATATCCATCCATTCATCCAATATCATATTATAACAGTACAACTTGAAAAATTTAATATTGACTTCCATTCTATTCAGTTATTGGAGTGTAACTCAAAAACTGCTGGACCGAATTTGATGACATTGAAATGGGACTACACGGGAAGCACCAGCTTACAAAAGAATTTTGAAAATCAGTTCATCCTATCGAAAGTTATGAGGTAGAAACATAAAAAAAATATAGTCGAATTGAGTACCTCTTCCTTTTTGGAAGTCGGTAGAAAGCATTTGTAACTGTTACCTTACCATGTCTAAACGGCTGAACTAAATGTAGTGAAAATTTAGCAACGATTTATTTGACGGGGACAAGGGATACATTTCCTCATCAACACGCGGATGAAATCGCGGAGCGCTGTTAGCGTTATTTAATTTGAACTTCGACAATCCGTGATCAGCTGGGCTATTATGTATCTCAGTTGCTAACAAATGTGGATTGAAATCTGAAAAAATGGCCGCTCTATGTCACTTTTGTCAGCTTCAGTGATCAAATTACTAACATTATTGCTTACTGGAGTTGCCAAAACTGACATAGAGCCGCCATTTTTTTCGATTTCAATCAACATTTGTTAGCAACTGAGATACATAATAGCCCTGCCGTTTGCCTAAAAGTGTTCGAAACGTCGATAAGAAAAAATAAGATTATACGCGCTTCAAAACATTTAAAGTTGTTTAATTTGTATATATAACAATCGCGTTGGCCTTAGAAATCATTTAGTGACGTATTTTTTTTATAATCAGATGTTATTGTAGTTTAGTGGTATTTGTTATAATGTTCTCATTAAATATTATTTGATAAAAAATACAACAAAAAAAAATAACATGTTGGATTAGACGTTTCATTGTTGTTGAATCTTTGTAAATTTGTGTTATAACTAGTCGTCACCATTTTGCCTTTGGACCGGATAACAAAGCCGTGAAAGTTAAATAATAATAATAATAATAAATCATTTATTACAACAAACAGTTACAAGTTATGTAAACATTATATCAATGATGAGTGTAATACAGTTTGAAAAGGAATAATTTTGTACCTACTCTTGTGATAGCATGAATGGAAAACTGGAATTCAAACTAGGTTTCTCCGTGCTATGAAGACCAGTCCTCACCCTCCCGATACAGATAGGTGCAGGTTACAAGTAATGAAAAAGGTATAAAGGCAAGAATAAAAAAGAAAAATAACAAACTTAGCAGGTACTTCAAAACCTATTTATTGAGCCCCGAGTGTACCTAAGAATTCTATAGGCGAAAGATTTATAATACATTTTTGATATTTCACTTTTTACTTTTATATATTTTCTGTATTACCAGTAGTAAATGTACGGAATAACTATTCTGTATATTGAATTGAATAAAGCATATTTAATAAAAAAAAAAATTGAACATTATGTTATATTTATTGTCTATAATAACCATAAATAAAAAAAATATCGTAAAAAGTTACACACCCGGTACACTAAAATTGGTTTATAAAATTTAAATGAAAATTATACTGCAAGTGAATGAGACTGTCATAAATATTTTTAGAATTAATTTTTTTATATGTAGGTATGTTAATAATCTAACTAAAACAATGTTTAAAAAAATAACTTCATATTACTAAATTCAACAATCACTAGACATATTCGGATCAAAGAGCAAAAACGAGGAAATACTCTCGACCACGCGCCTGCAAGCCTTTTTATATTGCTGAACTACATTTTGTTCAGTACCTATTTAGGGAAACCCTACAAGCTAAGGATGCGTGCACACTGGATGGACAAAACAAGAAAACAAACTAAAAATAATAAAAACTAAAGTGGTTTGTACACATTTTTAATATAAAAAACGGGAATCGCTCACGTAAATAAGTCAGATCTTTCCAACCATAGTTTCAACCACATCCGGTGTTGTTTTTCAAGAAGAGTGCAAAACGCTCTACGGTCTCTCTCGCACACTATAGTTGGAAAGATCTGACCGATTTACCTGAGTGAATCCCGTTATACATATTAAAAACTAAAAATTATTAAATCTAGTAAAGACATAGGTAATTAGCTCACACAATAATACAGTACCTGTTTATTTTGGTAAATCTTGTTTTCTAGAAATGATATTTAGATAAATTGCATAACAACGCCATCTATGGTCAAGTAGCTTTAGTGTTGCTGTGTCGGTATAAAACAGTTTATTTGTTGTTAAAGCCAAAGAGTAGACTTAATAAGTGTCTGGTTTAAGCTGATAGCCCTAAGGTGCGTTCGTTTAGCTTATGAGGGCATTGGTGGCGTTTTCATTGATGGTTTTTTTGTTAAAGCGTTCGTAAAGCTCAAAAACGTTATTTTTCCCACTTTTGCCACTTTCGCCCATACCCTATTCGAACGCTCAACTGAGCACAAGACCTAAAATCGCATGATTATGCTTTCAAATACATAGCTGTCAAATAACGATAACAAACAACCATGCTCCGGACGTGGGTCAAAAATTGCAAAAAATCATCTTTTTTAGCTTTCCGAACGCTGAACAAAAAGAGGCATGAACGACATTTTCACCTACAGATTACCTATTCGAACGCCCCTTGTGAGCGTTTTTAGCGTTATTTTCGCCAAAAACGATCTATTTAGGATATTTTTCTGCAGAGGGCGAGTAATATTTATGAATTCTGTTCGGTTATTACTCTTTGCCTGTTCTTTTTCTAACCTAAGTATTTTTTTCATACAATATTATCGATCTGTTTTGTTACACTAGGAATTTAATGAGTACAAGCACTTGATATATGTTAAGCAATGCTAATAATTATTAGTATTCATTGCGGCTGACTGAAAGACTGAGAGTGAGTTTAAAATCATTATTTACGAAATGCTCTAAGCTAAGTAGAAAAAACTATTTCAAGTTTAATAGAAACTTGAAATAGTTCTACATTATACGTCTGTCACAGAGCACTGAACAATATACTTACAACGTAATAATGCGCCCTCTTTGACCAAACAAGCGAGTTAGGAACAAGGGCATCCACTAGATGGCGCTTTTACTAAATACACAGCCGCACTAAATGTCCATACAGAAAAACAATAGATGACGCTTATAAAAATTTAAAGTACTATTTGCCTAAAAGTTTTAAAATCTTCATTAGTAAACGTAAAGATTCGAAATTAAAACCACCGTAAACGGATTATTGTGTTTATTTTCAATTATTTTATTATATACACGGTTGTACTACACTGCTGCTGGGACCTACTCACACCTTTTACGAAACTATCATAAATCAGGAGCGTTTAAGCTTAGAATAATCACTATCGTACTGCCACCGACACAAAACGGTCGAAAATATTATTTCAATACTATTTACGGCGTGTTTCTTTTTCAGCCGAAAACGACCCTAATGGTGCGTTCCAGTAGGTCTACCATGAGTTTACAACATTGACACGAATCGGTGCTTGCTATCGACTGCCGCGAAAAAATGTATGAATAAAGAACAGTACCACCTCGCAGTCAACTGTAGAACTAAAATTGACAGCGAGTACGCCAATCACAAGCTTAATGGTAGGCGAGTTCGAGTATCGACTATAGATGACATTTATGTCGCCAACTCATGGTAGAGGTACTGTAAAATGTTTGTAACTATGGTTTATGGTTGAGATGTCTTTATTTAGAGAATAGCTTAAACAATTATTATTATTATGGTCGTACGATACAAAACATTTTGTATTTGAGGGTAGTTTGACAAGATTCCATTGTTACGTGTTGTTTAGCTCGATACTGGTTTTGCACACAGAGGTTGGTCAACTAACATTACATAGATCAAGCATATCTGGAAGTGGCTCAAGCGTACTGAATATTTTATTGTTAAAGAGTTTATTATTATACAGTAACTGGGCAATTATATAAATTACTTGCTGCGCCACGCAGTTTCACCCGCGTAGTGATGGATGGTGATGATGATGATGAAAAAGTATCCTATATAAGAGGTATTCAAATTATCAACGGGATAATTACCATGTACATTTTCTATGAGTTTCCGATATTTCGGCACTGTTGCAAGCGCCATGATCACGGATGAACTGAGGAGTTGCGGGTGGGTGAATGTTTTACGAGCAGACGAAACGGTCTACCCTCTTCCGTACTCGTAAAACATTCACCCACCCGCAATTCCTCAGTTCATCCGTGATCATGGCGCTTGCAACAGTGCCGAAATATCGGAAACTCATAGAAAATGTACATGGTAATTATCCCGTTGATAATTTGAATACCTCTTATGTTTGTGACCATGATAGTTTAAAAACTTATAAGTATCCTATATGTTATTTAAGCGTCTCATCTATCTACATACTAAATATCATTAAAATCCATTCAGTAGTTTTTCCGTGAAAGAGTAACAATCATAGGTACATAATTTATCCATCCATCCATCCATCCGTCCATATAAACTTTGACATTTATAATATTAGTGACATTTTAAGTTTATTAGTTTAAAAGTTTTTATTAATTTAAAAGTTATTTAAGGTTTAAAGAGATTTATTCTCAATAAGACACATACAGAGTCACTTACTTGAAAACTTAACTATTTATAAATATTATACTTCGCCATATCATTTCTAAAAATACATTAAAATAAAATAAATTCTATTTTGCAATACATATGCAATAAATATTTACAGCCAACTTCACACGTTTGATTTGTTTACTCATCTCACTTTACATCACTTGTAACATTATTCTAAAAGCTTGATGTCCGATATCAAATAATCAGCGAGGTGCTTTTTAAATGCGCTGAATGAGTGAGAATATATAATTGTGTTAAGTGTGTATTATGTTTAAATACAACATCACAATGGCGATGATAAAAAAGAAATTCAGTTCAACTATGTCACTCTGTATCTCTATCTGTTTGTTAGTTTAACACGGCTAAACGCTCTAACGGACCGTATTGAACATTTGGCAACAATATATATTGTATCTCGGGGAGAACATAGGATACTTTTCATCATCATCATCATCATCATCATCAACACCACGCGGGTGAGGCCGTGGGGCTGATGTAATATGGGGACAATTAACATAATTATCATTATTATTATAATATTTATTTTTAACTAATATATATGGTGTTTGGTAGAGGGACCGACAAACCAAATGAGCGTGCTCGGGGAACCACTTGGAGAATACTAGTTGGCCAAAAAAAAGTCCAATATGTTTAACTTTTTTTTGTGATTTTTCCCTTTTTCTCCGATATTGTACCTATTTACCACCATAACATTTGTAAAATCTGTTTTAGACCGGATGTTTTTAGTTGAATTTGGTCTCTAATACACCTTCAGGCCACGCAAAGCAAAATTGGATACAAAACAGAGCTAACTAACTGATTTAGTTAAAAAAAATTGGGGTGTCGGGGATTTTTTTTGGCCAACTTGTATTCTCCATGTGTGCCCCCGAACACGCTCATTTGGTTTGTCGGTACCTCTACCAAACAACCTGTATAAATTTTTGTATTTAACTTATATGATGTGGTTTTCATATTTTTAATACCATATACTATATGTATTTTTGCTACCGACTTCCAAATAGGAGGAGGTACTCAATTCGAATGTATGTTTTCTTTTTTTGTTTGAAAGCTGGTGCTTTTTATGTAGTCCCATTTAAATTTCATCAAATTCGGTTTAGTAGTTTTTGAAATACACTCCCATAACTGAATAGAATGGAAGTCGGTATTACATTTTTCAAAGTGTACTTGTGTTATTTCATATCTCGTTTAAGTTTTCTATGAGTTTACAATTGTTATGTTTAAACTTATTTATTACTTTAATATTTAAGTACTGTGTCTTTATTCCACTTCATTTTTAAAATGATTAAATTTAAATACACAAAGTAATAAGTAACAGAGTGGACCACGGCTGGAATTTTTCAACAGATGAAAACTAACTAGGCTTGTTTTTACTACAATCTATATTCTATTCTATTACATACATTACTAGCAAACCCTGCGAACTCCGTTTCGCCACCAGATGGCTTCGTTTTATGTAACATTTCGTTTGGCGCCATCTACTTAATATATTGGTTTGTAGTACATGCTATGTATCAGAGATGGCGCTGTATTTGAAAAAAGATTTTCCCGCTTTTCTTTTTACATATTTCCTGAATTTTCTTTACTATAAACCTCACGGAGCCTGAGACCTTTCCAACGAATGCAAAACCGTGGAAATCGGTTCGTGCGTTCTGGAGTTATAGCGTCAGGAAGGAAAACCCGACTTATTTATATATAGTAGATAACTGTTTATTTTCCATGAAATAAATAACAACATGGTGGATGTTTATGCTTGTAAATGCAACAATAATAAACTAAAACCTGCCTAACCCAATCCTAACAACAATAATGTACATAGTGGTCTGTCGTCACATAATAGGTAGGTATCACTCACAGCATCATTGTCGTGTTAGTGATCACATCTGGCGGGATAACCGGCCAATAAAAACTATTTACGGTGTCCACTTGCAAAGGACACTTGTGCATAGTCGAACAGATACTGTTTCATTTAGTAATGTTTAAAAAGTAATAATTTGTATCTGGATGACCGAGCAGTGCCCGATTTATATACGAATACAAAGCAACATAATTATGTCCCATGAGAATCTTGCCACCGCGATTCAGGATTTTGCAATGTGACTATTACGCCATCTAGTTTGAATGCAAAACTGCACATGTTCCGTGAGAATCTTGTATCCGCGTTTCAGGATTTTGCAATGCGACTGTTATGCCATCTAGTTTGAACACAATGAACAAACTGTTGTTTTTCATTACCTAAAAACATGTATACGACTTATTATTTTTATTCTGTATTGTTTCTTTAAATGAAACCTAGATAGATCGATTTATCGCCCTCGAGACCCCGTGCATAGGGTACTAAATTTCATGAAAATCGTTTGAGCCGAAATTCAGACCATGTTATACTTACCTATATACTTAATACAAGAATTGCTCGTTAAAAGTATTACATTTTTAAACATCAAAATAATTTAATTATATAAATAAATAAAACATTCAACATGGCAACATACTTTAGACAAATAGTATCTATATTATGTACTGGCAACTTTACTACTATCTTGTCCTTGTTTTAACTGCATCAAAGTCGTTGCCTTCTTATAAGATTTTATATTTATAGAAATACAGTCAAAACATAAATACCCGTCCTGAGCTAGACTATCCATTGTGATAATTAAAATTAACGTTTTTAATTCTTGCGTACTGTTTCTGTTAACAAAATCGACGTATTTATTGGCCATAACATTTTTGCTTTGCAATAAAGAGTATATACGAGTATACAACTTTCTACGCATCATAAATCCGTTTTTAATTATTTTCTGTACGTTACGTCAAGGTATCGTTTGTCCACATGTAAGTAATCGCGGGCAAGGTCTTTACGGTGTACTTTTAATTTTGTTGTTTTACTTTTATTTTTCTACCGACTTCCAAAAAAAGGAAGAAGGTACTCAAATCGACTGTATGTTTTTTTTTCGACTTTGTGAACCGATTCTCAAAATATTTTGTTTGAAAGCTGGTGCTTCCCGTGTGGTCCCATTTAAATTTGATCAAATTCGGTCAAGTAGTTTTTGAGTTACACTCCAATAACTGAACAGAATGGAAGTCGGTATTAATTTTTTCAAATTGTACTTGTTTACTTCTTACTTTTCCTGTCTTTTCTTTTTCTCAAACTCAACACTTTATGTAAATAAATCCGCTATACATAAAGTGCACATCCTGGAGGCCTTTGTATCAAACTAATAGATATTTATCACAATATCTCTAGTAATAAACCGTATCCTAGCTCCCAAACTAAACACTACCATACGTTTTAATTGCCGTATGTTCTTCTAAATGATCAAATGCATTGTGGGAATCTTTTATTTCCCAATAAATTCATTTAATGCGTTCTTTGAAACTAATTGATTATATAACGCGGGGTTTTCTTTGGTTTTCCCAAATTATTAATTTATTTCATTATTCTTTGTCATTGATGTAGTAAAAGCGGTCAAATGCGAGTCGGACTCGCGCACGAAGGGTTCCGTACCACTACCTGTAATTAATATTTCAAGTTTCTTAATTATCGATATTATGCTGAGAAAAACATTCGAAAAATCACGTTTGTTGTATGAGAGCCCCCCTTAAATATTAATCTTATTCTGGTTTTTAGTATTTGTTGTTATAGCGGCAACAGAAATACACCATCTGTGCACATTTTAACTGTCTCACTGTCACGGCTGTGACCGGCGGACAGACTGACGGACAGACAGCGGAGTCTTAGTAATAGTGTCCAGTTTTACCCTTTGGGTACGGAACCCTAAAAAGAGGAATCAAAACCGTTTAACATGCTACGAAAACATCGCATAAACATACTTATACACAATAATAATCCCGTCCAGAGCAACTTTGCTTTGAAGATACTATGTTTTTTCGATGATATAACTTTCAAAATATAAATAAAAATGAACCCCTATTTATCCTGGTGACGTTTTAACTAAAGGACTGCTTTACCGATTTCATACATCTTTTAATTGTTTTCTAATACTTCGTAGAATGCTCTTAAATAAAAAATAAGAGAAGATGGGAGGTTATAGCGAGGCTGAAGGCCGAGCCTACTACGCGTACGAAGTAGTGAGCAGTCGCTAGTATTCTAATAAAGACAAATATGAGTTATCAGAGTTTTATTCGATCGCTGGCGTCAACAGAAACGTAACAGCAGCTGGGCTGTTCAATAGCAGAAAAAGCAATCGTATATAAATCAGCTACGGTTCAATTGGGTATTAGGTATTTGGTCATTAGGTATTAGGTGTATTGGGTCATTAGGTACATGCGTGTTTTAGTAAAAATGTAAATTATTGTTTTTGAATCTTCATGTTATTTTAGAATGGCAAGCTTTAATCCAACATGATTTATAAACTTAAATTGTTAAATACAAACATAAAATCCCACACTATACTTCTACAACATTACTAAGTACAAAACGCATCGTGCATACTTTTTATATATCGTCGCGTCGCGTTAAGTGTGACAGACTATGACCTGTAAAATATATTTATCTCATAAATTATGAGATAAATATATATTTGGAGCCTCCCTCCTATAACCATGTTATAATGGCTAAACTCTAATCTGTGTCTGGTATTATGTTTTTTTTCTAAGCAGATTTAAAGAGGACATGACCTTAGACTTATGTTACTACTATCCAGTGAGTAAATTATATACTTACTTACTGGACAGTAGGATTTCAAATTTAAAATTTCGCTTCTTACTGGACAGTTGTGAATAAGTCTCCGGTAGAATTCACTTTCGGATACTTTTTAGAGATGTTATGGCAACATTACATACCATTTTTGAGAAAACCTACTTTTACTCGCCTGTTATGTTTCACATACCAACGGCGCGGTGGGAAAATACTGCATTTCCGTATCCTCGTTTAGTAAAAGAATTATTAATATGTTATTAGTAGTCGACATATTAAAACTTAAGGCAAAGATCCTTGGAATATTCTCCTGGCCAATATCGTCTGTTATCATCGGGTCTGTCATGATTATTATACTTGACGAGCTGCTCCTCGCGTGGTGATGGATGATGATGATGAAAACTATCCTCCTCCCCGGGATATAATCTATCCTTGCCACGTTTCTTTTTATGATCCGTTTGTAAAAGCTTTTGTTTGATATTACATGCACTTCGATGTGATGTATATACAGTATAATTTCACTGATCCGGCACTATTAAAAACCAGAGGGTGCCGGATTATTGGAAAGTTCGGATTACTGGATTATAGACCAAAATCATAAGAAATAAAATAAAGCATTTCATATAGAGCATATATTATTATGCCATTTTATTCTGCCCACGTTATGCAGGTTTTGAAACAATGTCTTTCACATATTTCTTCATCTGTCAAAATTTGCTACACGACGATGCGGCGACGGAGCGCAGAGCGTAGAGGGCGAGAGAGGCGCGGGCGGAAGGTGCCGGAATATTGGACGTATCGGTCTATTGAAGTGTCGGATTAGTGCGATTCTACTGTATATGTACTTACCTATAGATGTCTACACTAAATATTATAAAGAGGAAATATTTGTTTGTTTGGAATAATTGAAAAGGCTCCGAAACAACTGGACCGATTAGAAAATTCATTCACCATCAGAATCCTATGTTTTCCCTGATGAACATAAGCTACATAATATTTTCAAAAAAGTTAGGGATCCGTATGAAAACTTCGATAATGTAACCCAAGGTGTGGAAAAATACAATATAAAGTCCTTAAATCGCGTATGCTGCGGAAACTATTGACAACTTTTGGATTGATAAAGCAAAGTGATCACCTACATAGAAGACGTCAATAACGAATATAAGTTTTTAAACTATCATGGTCACAAACATAAGAGGTATTCAAATTATCAACGGGATAATTACCATGTACATTTTCTATGAGTTTCCGATATTTCGGCACTGTTGCAAGCGCCATGATCACGGATGAACTGAGGAATTGCGGGTGGGTGAATGTTTTACGAGCAAACGAGTACGGAAGAGGGTAGACCGTTTCGTCTGCTCGTAAAACATTCACCCACCCGCAATTCCTCAGTTCATCCGTGATCATGGCGCTTGCATGGTTTTGTTAAAGAACATAATGCATTTTTCAACCACTATGAGGACCAAACTCACTCTAGGGCAAAATATAGAGACCCAACGAGGTTAATGATGCCCACATGCAAAACTGCTCTTGCTCGTAAGAGCTGTGTGACTATGACAGTGAAAATATTTAACAAAATACCTAGAGATATAAGAGAATTACCAATTAGACAATTTAAAACTAAACTTTGTAAGTGGCTTAAAGAAAAATGCTTTTATGACATTAATGAATTATTTGGTATACATTGAGGCTGACATGTTTATTTTATATTATAATTTAGTAATAATATTAATGACATTTATTTTTTAATTATTGACATGTTCTTCATATATCAGTCGTATGTTAGTCATAAATCAATACTAACAATATTATATTGTACGTCTGTCAAGGACAAACTGTGGTTCTACAAGCACTTGTGCGCTTAATAAGATCTATTATGTACACGGTTTTTGCAATTAATAAATTTCATTTCATTTCATTTGCAACAGTGCGGAAATATCGGAAACTCTTAGAAAATGTACATGGTAATTATCCCGTTGATAATTTGAATACCTACCTCGTCAATAACGAAGTCCAGTAGGTCTACCATGAATTTACAATATTGACACTAATCAATGGTCGCTATCGACTGCCGCGTAAAAATGTATGAAAACAAGAACAGTGCCACCTCGCGGTCATTTGTAGAACTAAAATTGACAGCTTGTACGGCAATCACAAGCTTTTTTTTTCGTTTTCCCTCCTTAGAGGGTTATGGTCCCGCACTTCTCGTTGTAACCCCCCCTTTGATCCTAACTGCCGTATGATAAAAAGTAACTAGCCTACTCGTCCCGTAGTCTAAAGCTCTAATCCTGGGAACGGTACTACTAATTGTAACTACCCCTAATCTGAGCTAATAAAATCTAGATGATTCCGGCCTACGTTTTTAATTCCTCCGATAAATAATTACACATAACTAGATCGAATCATAACTTAACATTATCCAGACAATAAATCTATACTAATGGATGAAGAACTGATTAAATATATGGCCAAGGTGTGATCGTCTAGCTCATAGTGGAAGGACCGAATATTATGAACCGTGGTAACTCAAGTTCTTTTCAGGAAATACTGAGACAATCCTATCCTAATTGTAAGAGAAATAAATTATTATAACGATAAAATTGTACCTAGTAAGCACATGAAGACAAACCTTATTCCTACTGCAAGGGTTAATTAAAATGACCTAATTCTGTTATACCATTTTGACCCCAATCCTGTTGTTACTATTAGAGATTATATTTCGCCATAAGATTTCTATAAATTCGCAAAGCATAGATTGTAATAACCTCAAGTAAATAACTTCAAGTAAACACAAAATCAAATATTTAAATGCAGAACATTTGTACCTAAGACATGGAATGACACAGAAAATTATCACACACAATAAAGTAATAAATCATAAACTTAATTAGTTAATTATTGTTAATAACTAAATGTAAATATCCATAGTTGTATTTGTTTGATCTATGATGGTCAAATGTTGTTCAGTAAAGGTAATTATTTTCATGTTTTCACCTAAAAATTAGAATTCTACGGATATTTATCATTGTAGATAACCAGAGCTAGGAAAACATTACGGGCTTGTGACCGTAAAGCTGGGTTAAGAGCTCTTGACGTAATTACAACACTCTCCATTGCTGTTCTAGCTCAAATTACCCCCCTTAACACTTATTTCTAACGCTGAATAAGATTTGGAAACACAATGCTGAGATAAGAATATTTTTCCTAAGTTTTGTTAAAGCTTTGTTAATGTATTTTTGTATAAATGATTTGTTTCTCCTGTGTCTCATTTCACCTCCTTATTTTATTTGCTGGACTATTTTTAATTCTATAAAACAGTCACAATATCCAGACAGATAAATGTCTTCAACATAACATGATTAATTGACAAATATTTATTGAACAATTAACTGATAACTGATAATATTAACCAATGACTTGGACATCTCTAAACCGTCTTTTAGTCTACGAGAAATCCAAAGAGCAAATGTCTCTATTCAATGATCAATTTCATCAATCATAACTCCATTATTTTAGAAGAATAATTTATTAAGTTTAACATTTATCTTGGAGACATCTCATCTATCCGGAAAAAGTCTAAAATGCCTAAATTCTAGGACTTACGTGAGTAAACTCGTCCAACAGAATCAATCCAATCCCCACGGGCAGGTGGCAATTCACTAGCACTTACACTTCACTTTTCACAGACACTTCACTTTGAATATTTCACTTTATCGCGGACAGCATCTTTGGCTTCTAGACGGTAACTGGTTTGGACGGCCCATTCGTCCCCTTTTTATACTACCCAAGTGTCCGTATCTGGTCTCCAACCTGTCTCCGACTCAACCAATCAAACTCCTCGAGTACCCATTTCGACCAATAGAATCCTTGTTCCATTTTCAAATATTGATGAGCCATTATTAGCTTTCCAATTTTAAATTTATTTGAATTTA